>OX333072.1:9193012-10393012 GCA_946863875.1 Alloplasta piceator | reverse complement strand
GGGTCAAAACTATCAGCCCTTGGTGGTCAATCGGAAGGGGTCAAAAGGAACTTGATGTGAAAAATAAAATACTAACACATGTTAAGAGGTTGTATCTGATGAACTAGAGGTTTTGTGACTTCAAGAAGAGTTAACTCAGGGAAACTCACTCAGAGTTAACTACCAATAGTTAATTACACGTGGCGCGCAATTTAAGCGGATGGTCCACAATTTGAGTGGAATCAAGTAATCTTGGATATTAAACAAGTAAGAGGTCTCTGAAGATTAGGGAACGCAATATTCAATGACTTGGGGAAGTCTGAAATATTTCCCATAATTCCTAACCCCATCTTCGCACTGGCTGAGAACATATCAAGTCAACTTGGTAAGGGCGCTATGGTTGCCCGGACATTGTGTAAGGTTACAACATTTGCGTAGGACCGGCAGTTCCCTACAATCGTCGGTAAGTCACCGTACGATCTTAGTCTCCCAACTACCATTCGCCGGGATCGCAATCACTTTCGGCTTTACTATCGCCACGATGGTGCAGTATTCCCTGCTACAAGACCAAGAGCTACATAAACGTGTGATCATCATCACCGTGGCTCGGTCGCTGCTACCAACATACCATTCGACCATCGGGTGCCACGACAAAGAGCGTTATTGAACATTGAACAATGGCAGCGGTGGAACCAGGCTTGGGATATCCTAGTCGTGGGTTACAACACACTATATATGCCCAGACCCATTGGCTTCTGCGCGCTACTCAATGGGATTTGTAGTTGTAGATGAGCTATGCAGCTTAACCAGTACAGACATCGATGCTCTTGCCCTCTTGCTTTGCAAATTAAGGATCATCCCTCAAAGTACTACACATTCTTCTCGTTAAAGCGCGAATCTATTCTAAAAAATGAGTCCATGTGTAATAGGACGGAAAGGAATTCTCTGTTCGTGGGAAAGCTCTTCGAAGAGGTTACCTTGGAGCATTGGTCATTGATCTAAGGTAACTTGACCATCAACAAAGCCTCGAATGAGTAATCCAAAACAGATTCTCTGTGAATAATATAATTCCTTAAAAAAGTAGATTGAAGGCAGAGTCGACCGAGTGGTTTCGGAATAACTGATCAATAATATTTGTGCAAACGGGATGACGCACGGGTCCAGGAGAGGCGAGTCACTAGCCATTAATTGTGCGAATCCTACCTCAACGATCTTGACCGAGAATACTTAATGGGGACCCGGAGTGACGGGGGGGGCTTGAATATCGGGTTTTGAATTTCATCGCCCGTTTATTGAGGCGAAAGCGAGAGCACGAGCGGCGTCATCAGAAGCAACGCTCAGACCGTAGCGAATGATAAAGAATGCGAGAAACGATGAGGGCCACAAACACTTTGGCTTCCTTTTATGCTCTCGGACATATTCACGCGCGTGTGAGGATGATTCTCGTGGAACGCACGAGGACGATAAAAGGATGACGCTGTCCAGCGGTTCCTCGCGGAGAAAGCGAGCGGCGGATATGAGAGGGAAAAAAAAGAATGATCCGAAAAAACTCGAATAGAGTCTCGCGTCCGGGTCGGCGTGTGTAATAAAAAGCGTGGAGAAGAGAAAGGACCCGATGGAGAAGGAAGATGAGATGAAACAACGAGTTTATGTTCTCTCTAACGTTCTCGTTCGGTGAACATAAGAGAAGAGCGCTCGAGCGAGAAAGCACATTTGTCTGATCCATCGCTGTTCGCGGCGAATTCTGGATTCCCGCATGTGAAATCCAGGGATATAGATTGAAGTCTCGCGAGGAGAAAGAATACGAATGGAAGAGGGTATAAATTGCTGAAATGAAGGTGCACACGGCTGAACGTGTCTACGATCCTGAACTCCCACGATGATGGAAATGTTTGGTCTAGATGGAAAGACATTCCATGTTCAGCCAGTGACTATAGTCAAAATTTACTATTTCGCGTACCTTTAGCTATTTTGTGGATTTTTACATTTTCGTATGTATGTTATTACATGTTCAAAATATTTTTTCGATTTTGTTTGAACCTGGTACGTTCTTTGAAGCATGGTCATTTTTTGGTCAGTTCAACGAAAACATGGATGCCAGCAGATGACAACATTTTTTGGCGACGTTTGGCGTTTTTCACTCTCTAGTTTAAACGGTCCATTTAAAATCAACAAACCAAACGGGTTATTCAAGTTTACAATAAATGTAAAAGACATTTCGTTCCATCGTTATCGTTAAAGCAGAATCGAGATGAAACTTTAACGAGAGAGAATTCTTTTTGAAAATAAACGAGCTATTAAATTTTCATTAAATCGTGGAATTAGAGCTGGTTTAAGCCTGTTCAGCTATAATCAAACCCTATCCTTACACGGTGCTTCAAATCAATTCCTTTCGTATTGCATGCAGTGAAAAACGTGTATCTCTAATCGCGATTGTAACATGATTCGAATCAGTGAAACTCATGTGAAAGACAAATCGTTATACAATTTTGGAATCATCGGTATCCACCGATCGTTACCGCGCAAATCGTTCTGGAGACGTTGGTCCACACAAGATGATGATCATATCTGTGTCCATGGTGGAAGGAATTCGCATAAACGTTACATGGATACTGGACCACGGAACAGCAGAAAGGAATGCAGAACAAGAGAGAGGGAAAGAGGGAATGCACAGAAATGCAAGTCACATGATGGTTCCTTCAGTCCTCGTTGGGATGTTCGATTTTCGATTGGATGATCGTAACATTGGCATCGAGCGTCAGAGATGCTGATTGTCGGTCGTTCGATGTTATGCAACGTTAAAATGGCGCTCAAACGACATTCTGCATATTCGTACACGCAGCAACTGAATGCAACGCTTGAGCGGGGCATTAACGTGGGTCTGAGTGAAGAAAGCTCTATCTTGGCAATGTCGTAATGATACGTCGTAATGCGCTGACAAAATGGAGTTTCTTGTGCGCATGAAGATTTATAGCGCTTCATATGCACACACACGTGCGCATAAAAACGGGAAATCGGTCAGCATAAAAATGGAATATGCGCGCATGAGCAGATAACCGCAACGAGTTACAAGAGCTCGAAAGGGAAATCGCTCTCGTTCGATCGTTTTTATCTGCCATTCGTTCTCTGGCATTAATTTTCACCTCTCTATCGCTCTCTAGCTCTCTCTTTCACTCTTCGTCATCGTAAGCAAGAAGTGTCGATCAACCGGAATATCCGTTGGAATACGTCCTGGAAACGCGGGTAAACCGCTGGATTCAATTCTCCACGGGCCATCGGCAAACTATCCAATTCAGTGGGAGATCGAACGATGACTAATGCCAAATCGAATCGAATTTCGATTCTCATGGGGACACGCGATTGGGCACATCGCTAGCAATAAACACCTCGAATAGCGGAGACTCGTTTATATTCGAATTTGTATCGCTCGATAAATGGCTCGACCGATCGAGAAATAGTGAAACTCAAATTCACGGAAAAAATTGTTGGTTGGAACAATCAACTGATTATTAGTTGGGTGTATGTTGGTTACCGTAACCATCTGTTTCGTTACAATAACCAACTAGCGTTAGTTACCTCTACTATTCATAGTTAGTTGACGCGACTAGTCAACACAACTGACTTGATTAGTCAGTCTAACTAATAAAATAGTATTCAGGAGGCTGCTTCCTCTCAGGGTGCTTCCTCTCGCACAAACGAACTTTCCCCTCGACGCTAATGACCTTTCCAAGTGGGTCGATGTTTGATATCCTTATTTTTTTAGTATGGATATTAAATACATTGCGGCAAAACGCAAGTTGGTCGAAACCGAAATGAGTTTCCATAAAAAAGGGTATTTTGTAAATGAGAGACCAACTAAAAAGTTAGTTGGTCGGTCATTTATGAACCAACCATATAAAAATCGTTGATCCAGCCAACTTCTCATCTGGCGCTCAGAGCAAGATATATAGTTGGTTGAGTCAACTTTTTTTTTTTGTTAACACAGTTAAGTCGTTTTTTCCGTGTTTGCATCGTTTTGTAATAAGAGTAGATGCTACGATGAGATTCCTGATATAAATCCATGAATCTACACATCATCATGGATCATTGATGACGATGCTGATGTGGAAATTAGATTTCCTGATCATTATTAGGTTTTAGTTAGGATAGTTTGGGTATCGATATCGTTTTATAATAGCGCATTATTTCATCGTCATTGACTGAAAAATGATTATTTTATCATTGTCACAAAATGTTGTATTATCGCATAAAATGGAAAAGAAGTTGCATTATCTCAATTATTGGTATTTTATAATGAGGAAAAAAAAGATAGGGATAAGTACAACTGATTAACTAACCAAGTAACTGATAAGAAACATTGACTAATTCTTCAAGGTGAGTTCAGATCTCGGTTTATCTTTTAATTCGTGAATTAGTTCCAATTGTTGATTCGAACATTTCCCATTTATTCGTAGTCCGAAGGAATAAAAGCGCAGAAGTTTCGCTGATTGTCTTGGGTTTAAGAACACACACACCAATGGCATTTTATTATTGAAGTTACCCGAAGCAACGTGAGGGCACGTTTACTTTCATTTTTCTTAGCTCGTTTCATTTGTAACTTTCGGCCGTTCGACGATATCGCGGATTATCAGCTTCTTGAGAGCTTCGTCTGAGCACTCGAGAGGGCAAGAAACAGAGAAAAATCGAATTGACTTGGGGGGGAAGAAAAAAACCAAGAAATTGTCGGAGTTAACTCGATTTCGCGGAAGCTTCGAGACGAGATAGAATGTTCGGCTGAGTGACGGGCAAGGAAATGGGCATTTATCGGGAGAAGAAAAAGTTTGAATAAAAATAGAGGTTAAAAAAAAAGTTTGGCGATACAGGGAAGATATGTGGAAAAGAGCCAAAGGGCGAAAAGTGGGATTCCATGGGGTGGCTAAAAAAGAAATTCTTCTTGGGTGTCTTTTTAAGAGGAAAAGAAAAATGTGGGCACCACGAGATCGCGAATCTTTGGGGTTTGAGAATCTCTGGCCCAGGGCAATTTGCGAAAGCGGTTGGCTCCAAGGTCTTGCGGCTCTGGAGAATCAGGGCTCCTGGGGTCTATCCCGTCTCTTTACACACTGAGGAATTAGCTGACCTCTTGGAGAACTTGTGCAACAAAATAATCGTTCGCCATAAAACGAGACACTCTTTTCCGCAAACGTTATGCCAAATATATGCGGGAATTAATCAGGCTTCGAGTACGGTTCGCCCTCCGGGGAAAGGCCTAATGGCGATCCCGCAAGATCGTGAAAGTAACGAGAGAGAAAGAATGTCGGAGAGAAAATTGAACATTAAGGGTGGCGTGTTATATGGGAGAAAAGGTGTGGCTGAGGGGGATGAACGACGAAGAATTCGCGCTGTATCTACGCGGGAAAATATAGAAGACAGATAAAACAGTCGAGAACGAGGGAAAACGAAGAGAGAGGAGAAAGATCACGAGAGCGAACGACAGGCAGAAATAGTGAAGAGGTGGCGTGTTGAAATTTCACATAGACCATGGACGGGGCCGCGCAAGTATGCGAAGAACTTGAAAACGCGGAATGGAGTAAAATGGAGGAGCGAGTGAAAAAGAACGCCGAGAAGAAGCTGACAAAGTTCTACGAGGGAGAGAGAGAGAGATAGCGTCATAACTTGCACGATAGAAACGGGATGAGCGAAGGGGTCGGGAAAAAGATTTTCAAGAAGAGTGAGAAAAAGCCACCTTTCAAGTCTTTCCACGACGTTGTTCAAGATCGTTTCCATGCACCCCTTATTCGTTCGTTCTTATGATTTTTTTTTCTTCCTCCCACTTTTCGCCCTCCTCCATCGCATTTATTTCTTCCTCGGCTATAGAAAACCACCGAGAAGTTAACCCAAATAGACGTTTCTAACTTGACGTATCTCGAGTAGGTTCGCGAATTCTGCGAAGAACACCGAGATGATGATAAACGCAGAGAAAATACTTTCAAGGTTTCATGGAATTGGAGAAAGTACGAACTTTTTTATAATTATTAATCCACAGTGCTGTGAGAGTTCACTCGTTAAGCGTCAGCTGAACAAAAATTCTTCGAGAGAGTTTATTCAACTCGAAGATTTTTCATTTATTAATTTTGATTTTTGTTATGACGTTCTTTCATTTTTATTTGAAACCATCGTGCAAATTGGAAATTTGTATTCGCAGCTTGCACATTTTTCCTCGTACTTGAAGTTTTGGACCCTCAATTGTAGAGAAAATCGAGAAACTTGTTCTTTAACGAAAAATTTGAGGTGCTCGCCGATACTTGGCAATTAATTTTTTTCAATAATAAATAATAACTTTTGGAACTTGGAATAAATAATAACTTTTGAAACTTCAAGTCGAACAATTTCTAATCGTTTGAATCCTCAGACGATTCTTACGAAATATAATATCAACGCAATGATCTCAAAAATATAAAAATTAAAAAACCAATCAGAAGAAAGAAACAAAAAGTTTTTAAAAAATTGGGCAACTTCCCGTGTAGAAATATGATAGGGCAACCATTAGTTGATTCTTGCCCCTGATCCGCCCTGCCTGATCCGATTTTCCTGGCAGGGCCCTGACATGGAACTTAACGACCTGGTCCCTAGTTATTACATTGACATAATCACTTATTACCAGTGCCCTGCATGATCAGAATATGAACAGTTTCCGACGATGTTATTTTTACACTTTTAAGCAAAACATATTTTTGTTTTATTACCCTGGCAGGGCTCTGATGTGAAAACTATTGGATTCCCCTAAGTATTTATTAAAATAAAATTATTTGTACATCGGCTTTCAGTATAATAATAATAATAATAATAATAATAATAATAATAATAATAATAATAATAATAATAATAATATCAATAACAATAATAATAAATTAACAATCATTGCCTCGTTTATTATTATTATTATTATTATTATTATTATTATTATTCAATTATTATTTACATTATCACTTTTGTTCCGCGAGAATAACAAGCAATTGTGCGCCTGTCATAAGTTCGTTACGTAAGCAGAGGATTATTAATATTATCACCACGAACCGCATCGCGTTAGTTCCGAGACTTGGCGCGAGATGTCGCAGGACAGCAACCGTTGAACTCCCATACGGATAATGTGTTCAGTATGCTTATATAGACGGGTGCGAGCACGGATGTTAGCAGAAGTCGGTGTCGGAAGAATCCATACAAGGAGTTCCTGCCGTCTTATGCAATTGTACTTACTTATTTAATTCTCGTACAGAATTTCCGTTCACTCGGAATCTAATATTATCTTCGAGGATTGCCAAAAGAAAAGCGTACCCTAAAAAAGGGTTGCCTCGAAATAAATAATAAGATGCATACGTAAAAACGAATTGTTCAAAAAGCGCTTCGGTGTATGATCAGGAACTTCATGGCCGCGTGATCAGGGCCTTTGAGGGGATGTTTCTAAAAATCTTAGGGGCCTGATCAGGATCTGCTAGGGCCGGATCATATCGTCATAGGGGCCTGATCATGACCACCGGATCCGAAAATGGCCAGCCAGGTGTTACATGGCATAACAGGGCCTGTTAGGATGAGCGGATCATTTCCCTACATTAGTTAGGGAGGGCAAGTCAGGGGCAGAAGTTTTTCCCTACCAAAATTTCTACACGGGTTTCCGAAAAACTTCGAATCGGGCAAACATAAAAAATTGTTTAACAATTTTCCCACTATTTGGAGCGTGCGACGTTGGAAGCTCCGTTTTTTCTTCATAATAACAAAGTTTTCCTTCAAAGGAAGCAGATACAAAACTCGAACTTTATTTTGGAGCTTGAGCATTGAGAAGTGCACACGTTGCCTTATCAAATCTGCGACAAAAGAGCGAGAGAGAACGAATGAACAAAGCTATTATTTTCTTGAAGAAGAACACCTCTTGTCTTTCAAGTATGAGGACAGAGGAAATGTATATATGAGATACCGTATAACATCAGTGCTGTTTAACTTGAGGTAACGCATCTATTTCGCGATTCTAAGCTTCGTTGCACACGCGCAAAGTCTTCTCATTCGCATCTGTCGTTCCCCCGGTACAAAGTTCAAGGGAAGTGAAAGACGACACGCGGTCTTACTCTCCCGTGGGAGTTAAACTACTTATTGCGAATAAGACATATATATATATATATTGTATGTGTATATATATATATATTCACAAGGGACTCGCGGTTAGAGGGCCTGTCTCTCGAAACTTCCAAGTTGTCCTCGTTTCTCCGTCCCACAATCTGAATTTCACCTTAGATTCAGCGACGCTTCTCATTTGGTCTCTTTTTCGTGATGATAATAATAGCACCGCTGAAGGTACATTATGTGGCAATTAACAATATCTCTGGAATTCCCCAGTAAAATAAATTCGGATTTATCCGCCGAATTGCCGCAAAAAGATCAAATGCTCTTTAAGGTATTAGCCCAATATGACGGGTTCAAAAAAACGATTTATTTTTACATTTTTCGCAAGATAAACATCTTAAGAATATACTGTAAAAGTTTCAGACCGAAATTAAAAATATTTTCAAAGTTATTGCCAAAAAAAGAGAGCAATTAACTAATAGGTTCACATTAAAAATGACTAATTACCACGGTTTGGAGATAACTTTCAGGAAACGGAAGGATTGCTCTATGCAACAGGCATAGCTGATTAATGTAAGTATAATTTTTTAATACAAAATCTGTTGTCAAATCATTTAAATGTGTTTTTCTCTAAACTACGTTTTAGAAACTTCGGGGAAGCACTGACTAAAAACAATCGAACCGATTTTGCTAAAAAATTTACCCGTTATTTTAGACACACATAGCTAAATGCCTATCCTTTAAAAAGTTCCATTTTTTAATAATAAGTAAATTTTTTAAAACATTTATCAACAAAAAAATCGATTTCAAAGACCTTTTTGTTCACAAGTCCGCCATTTCGTTTCTTAAAATATGCATATTACAGGTTAGAGCACTAGAATCATGCCTACAAAACAATAATCTCTTTGGATCTTTGATTTCAGATGACTACGGAAGTCACCTTTTTTTCGAGGACTCCACTTTGACGTACAAAATCATAAACAAATTCATGTAAAATTAAGTAAACCATTTTTTTTGTACCCTTCAAGATACAAATAACAACATGTAAAAATTTCAAAATGATCTCATTTTATTTTGTTATTTAAAAACATTAATGAAAAAACGTCGGAATTTCGGTCGTCACAGTGGGCTACTACTTTAAGGGGTCAGGCCACTCCAGGATTTTAAAAAAATCTATTTTTTTTTTGTTAAAAAGGTACCTTAGTATCTATAGATTCATATTCCAAAAGATTATGTGCATGGATAATCCATAAATACTCGATATACGTATTCTAGTGCAACCCCTCTTCATCCGGAGCGAGTTTTCTACAAACTTTAAACGCGTTTATCTCAAAACTACATTTTTCAAGTCGGCCGAACTCGTAACTCAAACAAGTTTCGACCGATTCATTTAAAATTTCAACTGTACATTCAAAATAACGTTCTCCAAAGCACTACGTAGGATTTTTTTCATTGTTTCGCACAGTTCCTTTTTTATAAACAATTTTCTGACGCTTTTCTCGTGGCATTTTATACTTTTTGATTTAGCAATGCGCCATTTTGACAAAAAACAACACATCAAAAACATCCTACGTACTTCTATAGCTATTCTCATACATAATCGAAAAAACTTTGGTGCCTCATCGTTACGCAAAAATTATAAGAGCCGTTGGTTCGGCCGTCGACCTTCCAGAAATAAAAGCATCATCGGAAAAATGCTGCACAGTCGCCATTTTGACATACATCACCGTGAGAAAATAATTTTGTATTGCGGCTGAAAAAAAAAATCACGAAATATGCTCCTTTTTTGGTCTGTAGAGTGGTTTAACCCCTTAATTATTGACAAAATCGTCGTTGGTCCATCACTCCGAAGTTCATTAACCTCGCAATAAAACGAATAGACGTCGTTCTTCCTTTTTTACAGCGCTTTTCTTCATTCTCTCATTTTCTTTATTCAACGATGTTCGCTCTTCTCATTCGACGAATGAAAAAGAAAAATAAATCCTCGAGCAACCCACCACAGCGCGACACAATTCACTCGATATTATGTATATACGAGACCACGGTCTTCCGTTCAATGTGGGCATAAAAGCGTCACGAGACATTTCCGTCTGCGATTTGCTGTAAGATGCCGCGCGGCGCTTGTCTCGGTACGATGAACATGCGAGAAAAGGGAGAATCAACGGAGAAGTACGAAGAGAGAGAGAAAGGAAGAGGAAAGGTACCAAAGAAACGGTGGGAATCTCATCTGGTCTCGTAAAATCGTGAATGAAAACCCGCGAGCGGTTGTTGAATACACGGGACGGATTTTTGCCTCGTCGACTTTCTTTCATAAATCTCATAAAACTCGTCGTAATACAAAATATGCAGAATATCCGATGTTGAAAAAAAAGCTCCTTAACACACACAAACATTATAAATATTCGTCCACGCGAGTACATACACAAATACGTACGTATTCATTGCGTTGGATTAAACGTCACAGTTGAAAAATCCAAAGTTATACAATTTTCGTTACCAAGAAAATTATTTTATGCATTATTCAATCCTCAATTCAGATGCACTGAATTTTTATAGAGTTTCATAAAGGAGAAGAAAAAACTATTTGATTTTTTTCATTAATTGAAATTGTTCATTAAATTTAATTTTTAATTCAATTTAATTTTTCATTTTTAATTTGAATTTAATTTAAATTTAACTTTGGGAATCAGTTTTATAAATTTTTTACCTTTCAAGCGTTCTTGTTCAAATTTCATGTGCATTTGAAAATACTGGCTGCTGAACTATGAGAGTTGGAACATTGACAAATTTTTCTTTTTCAAAAAGTTTTAGCTCGAAATTGAAATTTCTAGGATTTAAAAAAAAAATGAATTTTTCAGCGACGCTTCACAAATTTGATACCAATCTTTTCTGTCACTCGGTGCATATTTATGTGAATGAAAAATGCGCTCAATATGGCTGGAAAATCGCGAAGGTAAGCAACTACAAGGACTACAAGGATTCTTTCGCCCACAAGAATCCACATAAACGTACTCCCAGACATTTATTTCTAATTATCATTTCTCAAGGCTTTCTAACATCCAAAACTCAATAATTATTTTTTTTTGACAAAGGTTCCTTCCTGAGGATGCAGAATTGGCTTTATGAGAAAAGAATGCTTTTTGAAAGAATATTGTTTGAAGAAGAACAAAAATATGTTTTCTTTATTTTCAGTATTGTTTACTTATTTTTTAGCCCATTTAAAATTCCAAATAGTAAATAGAGACTTTAATAAACATTTCAACAATATTTCCCTTTGCAAACCATTCTTAAAGGGGCGTGAATGAAGTTTAAAATCTATTTTCTAGGAAGCTTTCAAATGGAGAATATTTGAAATATACTTCAGGGTCTTCATTAAGGATGTTGAGTCCCAAATAGCAAATGATGAGAAAATTCTGAAAATTTGGTATGTTTTTGGATGAATTATTTAAGAGATCGTGTAAAAATTTCCCGACGATTAGGAAGCTCGTTATCGAACAATTAACATTAACAAATTAAATTAAATTCAATGTAGTCTTATGGAAACTGATATAACTTTGCGATAATTTTTTTTTTGACCTCTCAATTTTTTAATATCCACACTATATTGAAAGCAACGGAAACAAAACGAAGTTTATTGATAAAGATTTTTTTTATTTGTTTAAAAAATTGTTCTTAACAAAATGTTAATATTTCAACAACGAGCTTCCTAACCGCCGTGAAATTTTTACACGACCTCTTAAATACTTCATACAAAAACATACCAAATTTTCAGAATTTTCTCATCATTTTTCATTTTAACCCTTAAGGAGGTTGAAGTAATGATAATAGAATTCTGAAAATTTAATACGTTTTTACATGAAGTATTCAGGAGGTCGTGTACAAATTTCACGACGATTAAGAAGCTATTTATTGAACAATTAACATTAAAAAATTTCATAGGGACTCAACATCCTTAAGAATCCAAGATGCTAAATGCACGAGCAAACTGTAAATACCACTGAAAATCAATGTTTGAAAACATATTTTATTGCACTCCGTGCGCAAAGTGCCACTTTGCGCACTCGTACGATACTATTCCCATTGCAAAGATGCAAACTTTATCATCGTGAGTGACACGGAAGGATGAGATCAACAAAGGTCATTTCAAGTCCTGGGATTTCCGGACGGAAGTTTGGCACGGAAGTGACGTAGAATAAGGGATGTCTACATAGAACCGAACTTCAAGAGAAACAAAGATTGTCCTCTTCGTCGTTTCGGTGTATATTGACATATACTGGGGCATTACTGGCGATAGTGGTCTTAGGTGATTCTGGTGAAAAGCTTTACGGTACAGCCGATTTCATCGCCATGTCTTGGGCTATTTCAGTCCAGCGACGTTAAGGATAAGTGTCTTCGGGTATGTACGAATCGGTGGTGCTTTCGAGTTATTTTAGTATAGTCTCTCGTATACTCCCTTTTCTCTCTCTCTTTCTTTCTCTATATATCTTCGCAGTTCTATTTCTCAGTGGCTTAATACGCATATGGTATTATAACGTTTGGTCGATTGGAGGATGGCTCGTTGGGTCTTCCGATCGGGTTTAACGTCTGGGGAATTCATGCTCGCTGAGAATCAAGAATTAATGGACAACGCACACTCTGGTAGCATCTGGGATGCGCCAGCATCGATAAACGCAGCTGATCCAGGGCAAAAAGATTTTTAAGACTCTGTTACTTTATACAGAGACACGTTGATCGATGATCAAATCCGACAATTGATGCTGCGAAGAATTTTGGACGAAATCTTAATTTTTATTATTACTACTACTATTATCACTATTATACTACTAGTAATAGTAGCATAGTAGTATAATAGTAATAGTATCCTTAGTAATAATAGTAATAGTAGTAATTAGTAATAGTAGTACCATTAGTAATAATAGTAATATCAGTAATAGTAGTATAGTAGTATAATAGTAATAGTAGTATAATGCATATAGTAATTTACGTCATACACTGCCGACCAAAAGTTTGGAAACACTCGCCACGATTCCACGTCGCATAAAAAGTTTCACTGCTCTGTTAAAACCGAAGATATTTTGATTCGCCACGCAGCGTTTTAAAGGGGGACATATTCAGCTTCATTGCGCTTTTTCAGAATTTTTTTTGCGATTTTCGTTGAACCCGGTACGCCCTTTGAAACATGGCATTGTAATTTTGGCGCACGACTCATGAAAACTTTTTTCGACCGTTTTTCGCATAAAGAACTTGTGGCGCGGAGTATTAGCTTCAATTTTGTTTTTTTTTTAAAGTTTCGTACAATTTTTGTTTTGCGAAAATATTCAATTTTTCGCAAAAAACGACCATATTTATAAAATATAGCGTAACTCTAAAACTACTGGGTTTTTGTGAAATCACTAAGAAGGTAAAAAGTTGCATACAATCATTCTCGATACAATGAAATTTTTTTAGATTTTTGTTAAAAAAAAATTTTTTAAATAATATTTCCTGTAAACGAGATATTTTTTTATTTTTTTAAATCGGGTCTCTTACCTCATCTACACGACTTTTTCATCGACAAACCTCGTCTACATGGCTTTTTCATCAAAAAAACCCGTGTAGATGAAGTGAGAGAGTCGATTGTTTCAGATAAAAAAAAATATCTCGTTGACAGGAAAAATTTTTGAAAACAAATTATTAAAAAATGTCATTGAATTCAGAAAATGGTGGTATGCAGCTTGTGGACTGAAAAACATCATCTATACAACTTTGTCATCGAAAAACCCGTGTATATGAGGTACGAGACCCGATTGTTCAAGATCAAAAAATATCTCGTTTACAGAAAAAAATAGAAAAAAAAAAATTATGAAAAAAAATCTGAAAAAATTCCATTAAATCCAAAATTATTGTATGCAACTTTTTACCTTCTTAGTGATTTCACGAAAACCCACTAGTTTTAGAATTGCGCTACATTTTATAAATATGGTCATTTTTTGAAAAAAATTGAATATTTTTGCGAAAAAAAATCGTACGAAACTTTAAAAAAAAAACCGAAACTGAAGCAAATACTCCCCGTTACAAGTTTTACATGCGAAGAACCAGTCGAAAAAAATTTTCATGGATCGTGCGCCAAAATTACAATTCAAAAAAAAAGTCGAAAAACGACCGAGTTTCAAAGGGCGTACTGGGTTAAAAAAAAATCGCATAAATTTTTCGGAAAAAGGGAAATGGAGCTGAATATGACCCCATCAAAACACCGCTTGGCGAATCAAAATATCTTCATTTTTAAAAGAGCAGTAAAAAAATTTATGCAGCGTGGAGTCGGGGCGAGTGTTTCCAAACTTTTGGCCGGCAGTGTAATTTTGGGTTAGATTCATTGAGAAATGAGTGAAAAAATGATCCAGATTACCGTGTCAAAAGAATCTTGATGAAAATTAAAGTCAACACGAATCTTAATTAAACCCCATTCAATTTCTCCAAGTATTATAAAATTTCCTTCAGGAAACTTCACAGCCAACCAGGTTTACTGATAATATCATTTAAGGGAAAAAAGAGAAAAGACCAAATCCAATCGCGAATATAGTTTCAATATAATTTCGCGTTCATTAGCACCAACGAGTCCGACCGAGCGAACAGGCCATCGAACTGGTAGCCAAGTGTGACTATTAGCGTTTTTTTCCCTTAATTTCTCAATTTCATCTGGTTCGCCGAGTCGATTATCGATCGTGCGAGGATATCGAGATCCCTCGACGTATTCTCAAATATCAGAGTCGGCTCAAGAAGGAACAAAGTGCCAAATTACTCCAAATAATAATAATAATAATAATAATAATAATAATAATAATAATAATAATAATAAAACAAAGAATAAGGTGTCTGGGACAAAAAACATTTTACGTGCAAGTAGTAAAAAAAATTTCAGTGAATCCTGCAATCTTTATTCCTCTTTAACGATCCAAGATAAATGGTCAATATAAAAATATAATATTTTTTATGGAATTTTTAAAAAATGTAAATAACTGTACTTCAAGCAGTAAACATTTTTTTGTATTACAACGAAAAGTGGTAGATAATGCAAAAAATATGGGACGAAGCGGAGAAAGAGAGGCAGAGAGGGAGTGAATGGAAAATTGAGAATTCAGGACTTTAGGGCTCCGCTGCGAGAACCCCATCGGTGTTGCACAGCTGTTCGTCGCACACCTGGCTTCGGGTATAAGCTTTTCGCCAGTATTTTTCGCCTGGAGGCAGTACCAACAGGCAACCAGGAAACATCAGGCGGGGCGAGCAGACGGCAAACTGGGAGAGACAGAGAGAAAGAGAGAAGGCAGAAAACGTGGACGTCCGCACTGAGCAAGAAAAAATGTTTGAATGAACAAAATCTGCAGTCAAATACGTACAACTAGATATTTATTGGGTCTAAATAAATAATTAGTTTTTTGAACAATTCTGCGCTTCGGTTGACTAAATATTTAGGCAAAAAAATGTTGAATTGTACTAACTAAATATCTAGTTGAACGTATTTGACTAAAGATTTTGGGTTTTCTCATTTTTTTTCTCAGTGCGGATTCTGTCAGGTATCAGAAATTCCTTTCAGAGCCGCGAACACACGAATCTCCAATTTGTACTCATAGCAAACGGTAATTCCAGGGGAGTTGGAACACTTTATCACAATCGACGTCAAATCTTTTTCTATGCGCTCGTGCCACGTCCGAGGACTTTGAACTGCCAGATGTTGGCTTAAATTTGTCGCATCGAACAAAATATCAATCAAAATACGATGTGACATAATTTTCACGTTTTTCAGACTTTTTATGGTTTTCATTTTCTGATCAAATTCGAGGTATGAAAAATTAACGAATATTTCTATTTAATATTTTATTTTAATTTATTAATTTTAGTTTATTATTTTATTCAATTTATTATTTTATTTTAATTTGAGGTAAATGTCCCAATTGTTGAACAGGTCCCAATTGTTGAACACTATCTTGTATTTTTATTATTTCTCATTCACCTGCATGCATTTACTTATTTATAAAAATTTCATTACATATATGGAACTTTTGGCTATCGAAATGTTACCTTACTTGTGCAAAAAAAGCTTCAATTAATAGAGAAACAAAATTATTTAATCAGCAACGGTGACCCGATTTGACGTCTCGTGGTAACTGCTTATCGTTTTTGCTAAGACGCGCCGCTTCACGCGTAAGGACATAAAAAATTCAAAAACTGTCGCATCTCAAAAAGTAAAGGCGTTTCAGGTTCCTCAGAAAATTTCTTACAAATAACAATTTTTAAAAAAATTTTAAAATTAATTATTTGTTAAAAAATACGGTATTCGATCATTGGGACATAGAAAATGCAGTGTGTCCCAATTATTGAACATTCGAATTCTCCAAGATGGCGTTATTAAACCCATCAAAACATCGGGACAGTTAACGCGTGACAGATCGTGTAAATCGGATTTATTCAAACAAAAACTGTAAGTTCCTGAATAAAATTACCTTTATTGTTTTAATAATAACTCTAAGATCGTCAAATACATTTTTTATTTGTATTTTCGTGCAATAAACATAAAAAGAAAAGTAAAAAGAGAATATAACCTAAATGTAACCTAAAAATACGAATGTAATGTTCAATATTTTTTGCTCTCCGATATTTCAGTCGGAAAACAAGAAAGCTGCGACAAAATCAAACAAAAACAGAACATAAGAACGAGGAAGCTGAAAATAAAAATAAAATAAAGTTCACGTTGAAAAGCAAAAATAAACCAAATGCGAATGAACCAAAAACCTGTCAAAACTGTCAAAAGAGACTAAATATATATTTTTGTATTTTTACATGATTTATAAAAGATTATCTAAGTGTTTGATTTTGCTTTTATTTCTTAATATTGTACCCAAAATAATATTTTCAGAACGGAAAAAGAATTCTCGAGAGTGTTCGATAACTGAGACATGCCTGTTCAATATTAGGGAAATAGGCACTTCCAGTGTTCAATAATTGGGACATTCACATTGTTATTCTTTTTTTATTTGAAATAATTTAAAAATAATTTAAAGGGTGATTTTTCGAAAGTAAAAATATCAAAGTATCATTTGAACATGAAAACGATGGTTTTTTTATTGATTTTATTTTTTTCTCGCCGAATTCAATCCCCAGATCCTTAGCTGTTCAATAATTGGGACATTTACCTTAATATTTTATTTAATGTTGTAATATTTTTAAAAAAGACCGATTATCAGATTATTGTGGAAATTTATGTCTAAGATACTCTAAAATATGAAAATGATATTTTTGCAATAACATTAGCGTTTTGAAAATGTTGAAAGAATTTGCAAAACAAATGGTGGAGAAATGATTTTTCTGTGTGGTTCAAAAAGTTTAGTGGAGACTTAAATTTTTTTTTATAATAACATTAATAAAATGCAGAGCTCAATGTGATCATTTTCATACAAAGTATCGAAAACATACAGAGCTGATGCGTCTTTACAATGTCCCATCTCTACTGGAATAACTTTATATTATGTATGATATTGCAATAACGGGTTGTAGGATCCGCTGCTGGCTACTTCGGTATCTCTACCGGCATATTTTTCACTAACTTCGCGGGAAAGTAGGTCGCAATGTATATGTACCAAAACGCACAATGGACTCGGGAGATGATCGATGTAAAATGTAATGAAGCCAAAACAAGCTCATTCAAAGCGGTTCCCTTCTGTAAATGCCGAATTTTTAATTTTTAAAATTAATGAAAAATGAATCAGATTTCTCGAAAAGGGATTTTGTCCTGCATATTTGAACCCATAAAAAATATGGACGTGCATTTTTTTTTAGTCGAACATAACTATACAAAAGTGCTTAAAGTATTGAATAAAGTGAGAAAGGTTCTTCTAATTTCAAATTTGAAAGGAAAATTGGAAGGAATTGAAAGGAAAATTTTAATTATAGCAGTTACCAGAATGAATTAAAAATATCGAAATTAAAAGAAATTAATTATTTAGAAATGTTGTAAAATCATAAAATTAAAAATTAAAAAGAGACATGTAAACAAGTTCAACTCAATTGATTGTCTGATTTGCGTGGGAGTGTTGACCAACAGAAAAATTCATGTTTTTGAAAAAAACCAGTTGAAGGTCGTCCTTGCAGCCGAGTTAGGTCGAATAAGGTAGAAAAGTTTCTTCTAATTTGCCTTGCTTCGATTCTAAATCAATGCTCTTTTTTCACGAACAATTGGATGTGTACAAAGGCTTCGTCTAAATTGCTTTGCTTCGTTTCTAAATAAAAAGAACGGTTAACGTTGCAGCTCTAATTTTTTTCAACAACAATTGAATAGTTTCCGGTGAATTCATAATATTCATAATATCCATCGAGAAACCGAACCAGCTAACACAGGGCAAAATCCTCATGAGAGCTTAGAGCCTTAAAACTCTCAAAACAACGTTTGTTCGTTCGTTCGAGTAAAATTGTAAAAGTAAACTCACTATTCATGAGTGAAAATTGTAACAAGATGCTGAAGACAGGGTCAAATAATTTATCGTTGGTCGTATCCTCAACTTAAGGAAAGGTCGTTCATGACAATGGACCGTGAACTCGAAGGGTACGTCCCTGGAGAACGAGGCAAGCAGAAAAACAGAATAAGAGAGGGAGAGAGAGAGAGAGAGAGAGAGAGAGAGAGAGAAAGGGAGCAGCACGAAGGTGGAGGAAAAGAACTCACTGATGATATCGAATTCTTTTCTCCTTCGGGGCCAGCACGTTCGTCACGTCAGGGAAAGGAAGCTGAGGGAGGCGCAGGGCAAAGGGAGCGAACGATCGAGAGTGATCGGGATCGTGCCGAGGAGGAATTGAGAGAAAGGGATCGGGAAGGAAAACGAGGGAGAAACGAAAAAAATACGCAGAGAGAGAGAGCGAGAGAGAGAGAGAGAAATAGAAATGAGACAGCAGGGAGCTCCCGTGCGATTTCAGGGACGTTCCTTCGTAATGCTCACGAAAACCAAGCGAGAAAAAGGATATAGCTCACATATATATGTATGTATATATTAGGGCGATTTTTTTTTTTTACTTTTTTTTCACTCCCCACCGAAAACTTTGTTGCATACGTCCGAAATAACATTCCCTGAAAGTTACAGCCCTTAATATTAAGTACTCGACCTTCGCGTGAAAAGATTTCCCATCTAAAATACACGTAAATCAGAAACTTTTTTCTTAAAAAAATTACCATTCCGCGGAATTTTATGCTATCGCATTGATTTTGGTCGCAATTTACGTAGAATTGAACGATCTTCAAAGGTGCCCGGGACAACGTAAGTGTAACTTACACTGGTGCGATGATACGGATCCCTAAAGTTGATCTTTACCCAAAATTCTCGATTTTTTACTGTTATCTCCAAAATGATTAACTTAACCGAAAAATCATTAAAGGAAATTTTGTTGAAAACTTAGTTTCCTACAAAAAAGGTCCTCTAGACCTTATTGCTAGAATTAATATTTCTTGAGATATTGAACCTTAACTTATTTGTGGTATGAAAATTTTTATGGATTATCGAACCAAAAGTTTCAAATTGTTGATATTTCATACCATATAACCACTGGTGATATGATATGTGATATGGTGATATGATGTGGAACATCAACAATTTAAAACTTTTGGTTCGATAAACTCTACAAATTTTATACCATAAATAAGTTAAGATTCAATATCTCAAGAAATATTAATTTTAGCAGTTAGGTCTAGAGGACCTTTTTTGCAGGAAATTAAATTTCCAACAAAGTGTCTCTCTATGATTTTTCGGTTAAGCTAATCATTTCGGAGATAACAGCGAAAAATCGAAAATTTTTGGTAAAGACCAACTTTAGGGACTCGTAACATCACACCAGTGTAAGTTACACTTACGTTGTCCTGGACACTTAAAAATCGTTCAATTCTACGTAAATTGCGACCAAATTCAATGCGTTAGCATAAAATTCCGCGGAATGGTAATTTTTTTAAGTAAAAAGTTTTTGATTTATGTGTATTTTAGATGGAAAATCTTCTGACGCGAAGGTCGAGTACTTAATATTCATATTAAGGGCTGTAACTTTCAGGGAATTTTCTTTCAGACATATGCAACAAAGTTTTCGGTGAGGAGTGAAAAAAAAGTAAAAAAAAAAAAATCGCCCTAATATATATATATGCCAGAGGGATGAAGGTAGATGGAAAAAGCCAGGAAGGGATAAAAAAATTGCCCGAGGTAAACGAATGCTCGGCCTTGGCGGGGCTTTGGCTTACGGACCACGGGCCACATATTTATATATTATATATATGTCCTATATACATTATATACACACATATGCACTGCATCGTGTATGCACTTCTTTCGTAAAAGTTTCACCTTCCTCTCGACGTTTAAATCTCGTTTTATTCTTATTATCATGTTTTTCTTTTCCTCTCAAACGACTTTTTCGTGATTTTTATTGTGGCAGAATGGTACGCACGAGTAAAAAAAGGTTCCCGGTGATAAAAGGGGGAGGATCAGGAATGTGCGAAATGAGGAAATCATAATATATTTCTCCGAGCACTTCAAACGCATTCTTATGAAACTTTAAGGGGTTAGGCCACTCTAGGATTTTAAAAAAATCGTTTTTTTTTGTTATGTTGTTGTTTCGTATTATAATGCAACCCCTCTTCATCCACAGCGGGCTTTCTACAAACTTTAAACGCGTTTATTTCAGAATTACATTTTTCAGGATGGAAGAACTCATAAATCAAACAAATTTCTACCGATTCATTTGAAATTTTAACGGTACATTCATTTGCCATTTTGACGTATATCGCCATGAAAAAATAATTTTGTATTGCCAATTAGATGTATAATAAAACACGTTTTTTCTAAATCCGATTTATTTTATGGTTTCGCCGAAAAAAAATCACGAAATATGCCCTTTTAGTCTGTAGAGTGGCCTAACCCCTTAAAGAAAAAAAAAATCATAACAATTAGCAATTTTAATTCCGTGACATAAATAATTCTTCTTCACCGCCGAAATTATACTCAAAGCTGAAAATAGTTTCTCTCTAACGCCCTGAATTTATAGTGTACGTTGTTTTAACGATGAAATTGAGATTAGAGATTAATCTTAATATCGGCTCTTACGGAAATTGCCGTACAATTACAAAATCATTATGATTTTTATACTCACATTGCATAAACTGAGCAATTTTTTTTTATCTCTGCAAACGTACTTTTAAGGATCATTTTTACATCGAAATTTCGCAAAGAAAAAAGTGGACGAAATTTCGATGCTGAAATAAAATTAATGACAAAAAAATGAGCATTACCGTGCTCGTTTGGATGAAATGTACGTGGCGCAACAATCGTTAATAAAGACTTTGCGATAAATCTACCTTACGGTATAGTTTTCATACTGGTTTTATTGGGCAAGAACGTTGAGCCAAATATGGAGAAGGCGATACACGGATCGTGTATTGCCGGATAAAATTGCGTAGGAAGATGCCGCGATTTTACATCGCAGTAATGAATCTCGATTAATTGGGACGCGATCGGCATAATAATAATAATAATAATAATAATAATAATAATAATAATAATAATAATAATAATAATAATAATAATAATAATAATAATAATAATAATAATAATAATAATAATAATAATAATAATAATAATAATAATAATAATAATAATAATAATAATAATAATAATAATAATAATAATAATAATAATAATAATAATAATAATAATAATAATAACGCCAAGTAAGACTTAGAGTCGGTGAAAAAAATAATGTAACGAAAAGCACGCCCAGATGTCGAAATATCCGCAAATAGATATCAAATCATGAACTGGTCAATGTGCGTAAAAAATAAAACATAAAAGTATTCTTATTTCTCAACGCTAAGACGCTTGCGCAAGTCCAGAAATATTTCTATGTGTTTATTGTAGACTAGACTGGTCGCTAAAGATTAATTTTTTTGCAACGCCCCCTAAAAAGCTTCCGTTTGATGAAAAAATGTGAGGTAAATTTTTTTTTTTTTTAATTAAAAATAACAAGTTCATTTTTGTCGAAGAACAATTTTTTTTTTACAAACGGCTAGACCGGCTATAAAGGCTATTTTTTAGAAAAAATAACAGCTCATAATCTTCATAATAACTAATAAAATGAAAACAGTTAATTTTTTCGGTAATTATTTTTTTTCTCCAGGATAACGTTCTGGCACAATTATGAAAATGATTTTTTTGTGTGTGTTTTACTATCCCATATAATGTCTCCAAATTTCAAATTGATCGAAGAGGTACTTCATATTTAAAAAAATAAAAAAATTATACATTATAAAATGGGTTTTTATTTTTTTTAATACGAAGTACCTCTTCGATCAATTTGAAATTTGAAGACATTATATGGAATAGTAAAACACACACAAAAAAATCATTTTCATAATTGTGCCAGAACGTTACACTGGAGAAAAAATAATAATTACCGAAAAAATTAACTGTTTTCATTAGTTATTATGAAGATTATGAGCTGTTATTTTTTTCTAAAAATAGCCTTTATATACCTTTGTAAAGTGTCCAAATTTCATTCAAATCGATCTAGCCGTTTGTAAAAAAAAAAATTCTTCTTCGATGAAGATCAACTTATATCGTCTTGCGGCACGTGTTTTCTTAAGGGGTTACACTTTTTTTTTTTGCCTACATTTATTGTTTATACTTTCATTTCTTTATTATCGATTTATTGATTTTTTTCGTTATTTATTAATTTTAATATTTCCATATTTCAGCATTTCCAATTTCTTGAAAAGTTACAAGAGCATCAATTTAGAGAGATTCAACTGTATGTTTCTGTGGTTACCCACCGCTGTTTTGAACTCATAATAACGGCGGAGGACAAGAGAACCAATAATACACAACATGCGGTTGGATCAATTTCTCATTTGATCCAATTTCTCAACGATCATTACGAAATTCTGGCTTTATTGTATTTTCACTACACAGCTATTTCAAACGAAAATTTCATCATTTGGAAATGTAAATTTCGTCTAATAAATTCTGCTAAAGTTATTAATATTACTTTTATACCAAATCAAAGATATCTGGAAAGTATACAAAATTCGAAAATTTAAGCGGTTAAGTTTTTCAATGTTTTTTTAATTCTAACTTTGATTTTTTGAAAGTTTCTTCGTTGTTTTGAAAATTGATGACCATCTTTTAAAGGTAAAGGAACAATTTGAATAGTTTTTTTTTTAATCATATGAAAAAATTGGAGCGTTTTTTTCACCGACAATCGATGCTATTTTGTAGCATCACGCGCATTTTTTCTAAAACAGATATTTCGAAAAATCCTCTATTCCAGGACTCAATCATTTCAAACAAAAACTAAATCTGTTAAAATTTTTGATCTTATCTCATTCTCTTCCGGATCGTTCTGGTCATTGCAAATAAGTTCCTCTAATAAAGTGAACTCCAAAAAACAAATTATTCAAAAACGTTACCGATTTTCTCATAAAAAATTCAAATTTTTTTGTCAACCAGGCCCAACTCCATAATTATTGTTTGGGTTTGAATGGTTTGCAATATTCGATATTGTAATTATAGTTCTGGTATTCTTGGCTTGAGCCCGCTTTGATACAATGGGAAAAGTTGAAAGATGGGAGAGCATGTATAAAGAGAATAAGAGAACAGATAAAGACGAATCGCGAGCGAGGAAGACGAACGTGCCAAAAAAAAATTGTGTTTGCCAAAATTACGGCGTTGAGTTTTGAGTGGCGTGGCATTCTGCCGCGAAGCTGATACGTTTTTAAGAGTCGGGGGACTTACAAATCATGCTGGCGGGAGCGGAATAAGATTAGTAAAAAAAAAAAATCAAGAAAAAAAGAGAAAGAATGGTTGAGAGGGAAAAGCTCACGATGAGCTGTCACTGCAACTCGAACACGCGTGAGCAACGAAACGGCGTGATCGTTTTATTTTAACATCAATGTGAAAACGCGACGAGCAGATGATCCGGGATAATCATAATATAGCCGGATTACGCATTTTTTATTTCCTCATTTTTCCATGTATTTTCCTCAAAACATGAAAAATTCTCTATTAAATTTGTATCAAAAGTGAGCAGATGTCAACCTTGGAAAAATGAAAAATCCACGTACTTTCGTCAAAAATGTACAAATTTTCTCTTTACAAATTTTACGAACATTCGTGGATGAAAATTATAAGTAGAAGTGACAATATTTTTCATTAAGAGATAAATTTTCCGCCAGATTTTTCCTTCGGAGAGAAAACTTTAATTTGGTGCAAGATTAATTTAGCTATGAAAGACTATAGAATTTTCGTCTGAGTCATTGCTCGCAATGAAGAAAATCTTTCAGGGAACGGAATTGATTTGAAGAAAAGAAAATAAAATAAATTAGACCATAGCGAAGGCGTTGACGTGTAAAAACTTAAATTACTTTCGCAGGTGTGAAATGCTCCGGAAATAAGAACGATCAAGTGACGAGCAAGATTAAACCCGACGATAAATTATTTTTTTTTCTTTTTCCCTGAGAAAATTGCGCCTTTTATAGCCCGTTTTTTATTTCCTGCCCCTGCCATTGTCAATTGAGTGATCGAACCTTTTTGCTTCCTCATAAAGGAAGCGGTTTGTTTTCGCGAAAAAAAAAATTTTTGCAATTTTCATGTCAGTATGTTCAAAATGTCCCAAAACGTCGAGAAATCACATTTAGAAAAAATGTCCGGACGCGCGCGCGCGCGCGCGTGTGTGTGTGTGTGTGTGTGTGTGTGTGTGTGCGCGCGCGCGCTTTGTGCTTTCCTTAAAATGAATATGTTTGGAGAACGCTTTGGGCGATCGACTTGAAATTTGGTATACAAGTAGACTACGTATGTCCCTGTTTTAAGTGCAATTTTTTTTTATATTGCAAAATGATTGTCTATTTGGCTGGATTTTGTATTTTCTGTGAATTGTTTGTTAGTCGTCTAACTTTCGTAATTTTGCAGTTACCACCCTGAAATTTTATGTGCATATACACTTTATAATAAGGACGGTTGGGGTTGAATTTGGGAAAAATCGCTCGAGAGGTGTGGTTTGAAAAAAAAATTTAATTTTTCGCAAAAAATTTGTAAGTTCTCTAACTTTTGTAATTTTGCATCTATCGAGCTGAATTTTTTTGTGATGATACACTCAATGGCAATGAAAAATAATACTGAATTTCATAAAAATCGTGTGAGAGGTTCGGTTAAAATTTTTTTTTTTTTTGAAATTTCCATAAAAATGGTGTTAACGCTCCAACATCCGCATTTTTAGAAGTATCGAGCTAAAACTTTTTGCACAAATACACTAGACGATAAGAATGGTTAGGATTAAATTTGGTGAAAAACGCTCAAGATGTTCGTTCGCAAACAAATTTTGAAATTTTCGAAAAATACTTGTTGACACTAAGTTTCCTAATTTCGCAGCTATCGAGTTCACTTTTCTAGCACCAATACACTGGACGACAAAAAAATTTAATAATGTAATTGAACGGAATTGCTAAAAAATCATGCAAATTTCTAATTTGCATGATTGAAAGCTTCTTCATTTGTTTCCGTCGTTCGTGAAGCTTCCTTTATGAGGAAGCTATGATAATAAACATACATGTCATAAGGATGGTCAACCCTCATAAAGGAGGGTTGACGAACGACGGAAAAAAATGAGGAAGCTATGTGCAAATTTCTAATTTGCATGATTTTTTTATTTCCGTTGGAAATTCAAACAAACGATGTTTTCACGGTGAAGCCAAATCGCATTACCGTCGAAATCGAGGGAACAAATGAATAATTAGTGTCTCAATTATTTATTTCAAGGCAGACATTTTTCTATTATTAGTTACAAGATATCTTGACTAGGAAATTCGTACATTTTACAAAATCAATTAACGAAAACGGTATTTAATATTAATCCCGAGAGATTGTAGAGTTTTTATGATTGAAGAATTTCAAATATAACCGACCGGCTTCTCATGGATGATCGATTAACTTGCGCTACTTGTAAAGCCCGCATACCAACGTTCGACGATAAGATTTATCATGAAAGTACATCGCCTTGTTGGTATTCAAACGACTTAATAATTTACCGATTGAATAAACCGATTGCATCAATATACTTTCTTTTATATACGTCCTCCATTATATGGTCATGAAAATACGATTATTTTACGATAAATTTTTTACGTTTATTACCAAATTGAGGTTATGTAAAATTTACACGAGCAAAATAATCCCAGTCCGTAAAAAAAAAAATCCAAAGCATATTAGGGTTTTCCATGAAATTGGCATCAAATATCAATTTTTTTCGAAACCCAATTTGTATAAAAACGGTTACAATATTTACTTTCGACTGAAATATTGAACAAATTACCAATATAGTAAAACCTGATCGGTTTATCACAATTTTCCATTGGCAGAATCAATTTTTCGTCACAATTATCAATGTTGTATTCAGTTATTTCTAGATCTATTTTTCATATTTTGGAAATAACTTCGTACTTTTGTTTTTAGTGCAGTTTATATTTTTTCGCAAAATTAATCCGGGTGTCACTTCTTAGTGACTACTTATTCGAAAATAAACATGATTGATTGTAGTTGAAGGTTAAAAAGTTTTTATAAAATTTACTCCATTGTCGAGGTTTCTCTCTCTCCATGACTTCAACGTCGAGGAATTTCATTTTCGAACTAACCTCAGCGAGAAACATTGATACATATCGTTCAGTTTTCTAGTGGATCGAAAAGTTGGGAGGGAGCTTTGTAGGAACAACGCCACCGATGTTTTTTCTCTGATGCAGACAGAAATAAACTTTAGGGTGGCTCTTAATGACGCTATTGGCGAATTTCTTCGTTGATAACCCAATACTGCATCGAGATTAAAGAAAAAATCATCGGGATTTTTCAAATTTGAAATTGAATACCCAACCCTCCTTCGGAAAGAAAAAAATTTGCCATTTGAAATACAATTTTAAAAAACCATTTAAATTTCATAAGGTCAAGTGGAGTCGAATTAAAACGGTGCACAATTGACAAAGATTGTCTTCTAAGTGCTGCTAATATTTTTGCTCCAAAACAACATCGGTGACATTAATTTTCCATTAGTGCAGATTTTTTTCTTCAATCATAAGCCCTGCGACTAATTACATAAACTGAAGATAAAATAAAAGATATGTTCATTTCAATTTTATCCTCTTTTTGGAATTATCTGTGTCGAGATGAGAATCTAAAAATCAAAGCCAATGTTCTCGATTATTCGAAGCAGATTTGGAACGGAATAAGCAAGAAATTCACCCATATGTAAAAAAAAGACCACCCTGATGTACATTTGTATATTTCTGTGCAACGAGATCGATCGATCGGTTATTCAACCAGCGGCACTGAAATTAACCGGTGCTCCCTCGAACTAATTAACAACCAACTACGGGAGCTTATCCGGAGCCAAAACAAACGTACGAACTCGAAGTCTGGGAGAAGCAGGAATGAGGGATCCACGTCAGCTTTGATCATTCTGTGACCGATTGCACGTATGCCGTGGCCCAACGAGAAAAATAGATAAAAGTCATTCGAAGTTGCAGCATGGCCGAGAAGGAAAAGAGACCCAAAAGTACCGAACTAATTTTAACTGGAACGGAAGAAAATGGTTCAACAACCCACAGATCAACTTCGATCGATCAATAATACTTTTTTCAAATATCTTCGAAGACCTCGACTATCTTTAATTGTTTGTCAGGTTAATTACAAATATTTAATATTACAAATATTACATTATATTAATTATTCATAAATTAATAAATAAAATAGATATTAATTATATTAAAGAATAATTAATATAATGTATTAATTATATTAATATTAAATATTAATTTACCTATTACAAATATTTAATAACACAAAAGCAGAACAGACAGTAAAATAAAAATTAATTAATTCATTAATTAAACAACCTAACGCTTAAAATCATATTTTTCATTTCTTATTTTTTTATTTTTTCAAATGTCATTGAAAATCTTCGCTCATAAATTCCTTTTTTTCAACACGACTCTTTGTCTCGCTGTATTTCCTGTTTTTTCCCAGATAAGCTTTCACGAACTAGCCTTGAATTTTTTAATGTTTTTTTTCTCTCAGGAGCGTTGGAATAAATGACAGGACTATACGCATCGTCTGATAAATGGATAAATTAACAAATAATGATAAATAATCATAATAATGTGTTCTTTGTTGACGTGTGAAAATTTGTGGTTTGAAAAATTCTCGTGGAGATAAAGCTGAAAAATGGAGATTTCCAGCGTTAACTCTCGAACGTCATATGAGAGAATAAAATCCATTCAGTAAGATGCTTATTAGTGTAGCAGAAGAGAAAAGAGTAACGTGTACCGTTGCGAGAACAAAAAAATATCAAGTGTCGGAGCGTGAATAGGACAAATGCATAGCGGGACTCAAAGTAGCTGCGAAATATAATGATAATTATATGAAAGAACGATGTATAAACAAGAGGGCGAGAGAGAGTTATTTGTATCAGTGAGAAGATATAATTGATTTTTTTTTTCATTTCTCTACCTTTCTCCATCTCTTATTGTACGATGAACGGTTATGAAAAAATGTTGAGCTTCACTGTAAAAAATGTCTTAAAATTTAATACACTTGTTATTGAAATTTTATATTCTTCTGTATATTAAATTTCAATAACAAGTTTACGAAATCGAAATTAATAGACATTGATTAGAAAATTAACAATTTTAACTTATATTTAATATTTGTATATTGAAATTAAGAGAATAAACTCTGAAAATTAAAATTTATATTGGAATATTAGTGCACACATGTGTATGAAATTTAATATACGGTATATTATTCTGTTTTATAAAAATGCTATTTTTTTCAAAGAACATTGATAAATCGTCAGAGTATCCCTAAAAAAAGACCCTATCCTAATATGAGCCCTTAATGTTAATATTTACAGGTGGCGCTTTTCAATTTTCTTTTTCCATTTAAATAACATGGGAAAAAAATTTCTGAAGTTTGGAATTTTATTAATCAAAAACGAATCACTGTGCCTTAATTATCGAACTGTTTAAAATCATGATGTTATTTACTTATAAACTCGACAAAATTGACTCATATAACTTAAATACCCAATATTGTCATGTTTAAAACAAATACCTGCAAATTTTCAATAGAATGTTGATCAAAAATTTTTATTAATCAACGATGAATGATTAATTTTATTGTTCATTAACAAAAAATACGGGCATATCACAAATATATATATGATGAAAGTTCATCATAAATTTTATATATTATAAATCAATAATTTATTTTAATTCTTTATGAATTTGCTGAGTTTTTTAAGAATGAGTTATAACGATGAAAAGTTTTTTTTCTGTAATTATTTAAGTAATTATAAGTTTTATATTATTTAACTTAGGTTTACATAATTCATTCAAAACATTTATAAAGAATTAAAATAAATTATTGATTTATTATATATAAAATTTGGAATGAAATTTCATCATATGTTTGTGATATTCCGTATTTTTTATTAACGAACTATGAAATTAATCATTCATCGTTGATTGATAAAATTTGTTGATCAAAATTCTATTGAAAATTTGCAGATATTTGTTTTAAAGATGTATTATTATTTCATGTATTATTTCAGTGATATAAGTCGATTTTGACGCGTTTATAAGTAAATAACATCATTATTTTAAACAGTTCAATGGTTAAGGCTTGATAACTCCGAAACGGCTCGCTTCACGTAAATCTTTAGACATTTTTTGTAGAACGTTCAATTTCCTACAAAAATCTATGCTTCTTATTACTGTACAGTGATTCGTTTTTGAGTAATAAAATTTCAACGTTCAGAAATTTTTTTCCCACGTTATTTAAATGGAAAGAGAAGATTGGAAAGCGCCACCTCTAAATATTAATATTAAGAGCTCATATTTGGACAGGGTCTTTGTTCAGGGATACTCTGACGAATTATCAATGAAAAAAAAATAGGCATTTTTTTTTAACAGTCTAGTGTATATATGCATAAAAACTTCATGATTTTTTACAGTGTTGTCATTTTGCTCTTTGCTGTGAAGAAAATTTAAACAAAATTTACTTCAATCTCAGAAACAAGTTGACCAAAAACGAATTAAACGAAAAAATATTTATTCGCAGTGCGGGATATTTAATGATGAGAAAAATTAGTCAAAATCCATGGAAACGTTTTTCTTTGAAAATCTTGGCATGAAAATGCATGGAAAACTTTTGACACCGTCTACTGACGTTAATCATATGCATCAAAAAGTTCAATGACACTCCTCTTTGCAAGAAAATGGCAAATGGTTTTCTCACTCGATCTTCTCAATCCTTCTTTGTCTCTCTTTCTCTCTCGCAAGCGAATCACTTTATTTCTATGGATTTTTCTTCACCGTGTGCTCGCATTGCCCTTGACTGGAAAATCCCAGAGGTCTCATTCCGAGACTCACTATATAATCAAGATAAACTCGAGTACGTCGAGAAAAAAAAAATTCCTTCGATCAGACAAAATTCATCAATAATATATACATCTAGATCCTAAACTCAGCAATAAAATTCAATTACACTTGAAAAATTGAAGGTTTATGGTCAAGAAAGACTTTTAATATTCGATAAAACCCGCGAAATCCGAATATATTCAACAAACTATGGCGAGACAAAATATGAATTTTGGATGAAAAGGAAATATTATATTCACGCTTAATTTTGTCGATATAATTCCGTAGAATTTCACGTCTTAGTCACATGTAATTGAGATCGATCCGGCTAATTTTTGCGCGTCCAATAAATAATCGATTTTAAATTCCGAATATTCAGCCGAACGAAAAATTGACAAGTTTATCAATTAAATGAAAAATTAACGAGCCCTGACCCGCCCGAAAAATTTTCTCATTTTAACGAGGCGCGGTCGCACTGGGACGATTTTGTCCCAAGCGAAATTTTTCTGAGAAATTTGTCCAAATAAGAAGTTAAAATTTTTTTCCTAAAAAAGCACACGGTTTTATTCTATTTTTTCATGTAGTGTCAGTTCTCATTTATAATCTGTCGTTTTCGTAAAAAATAATATTATTTTTGCAGTAAAAATAGTCATCATTTCCTTTTTTCAATTTTTATATTTTTTTATTATACTTTTTAACTATTGAGCATTATTCAATTCAGGACAGAACATTTTTTTCTAGCTCTAGTTTCTAAACAAATTATTATTCAACAATTTTTCGATAAGTTCATTTTTTCCTCAAACAAATCGAGTGCGTTAAATTTTCTTAACGCATATGAATTTTTTCAGAATTTTCCCTCTATTTTGAAATTCTCGTTTTGAAATTTTTAGAATGGCTGTATTTTTTTTGCCTAGTTTGTTTGAAACTTTTTAAAGTGGACGATAAACCTGTGTTCAAAAACATATACAAAGTTGGCATTTTTTGCTTGTATTTCAGAATGTTTTTTATAATATTTCAAAATATCGAAAATTCTGAAAAAATTCATATGCGTTCAGAAAAATTAACGCATTCGCTTTGTTTAAGAAAATAAAGAATTTACCGAAAAATTGATGAATAAATATTTGTTTAAACAAGTCGTTAATAATTTTTGGGCAATATTATTATTGATAATTGTTGTTTATGGCATGCCGAATGTTGCTGAATTTTTTCAGATTTTTATTGTATCACGGAGTACGGAAATTTCAATCGGATAAAATTTTTGGCTGCGACTGTAGGGGCAAAACATCCTTAAGGGAATAAAAAGCATTTTTGAAATCTTGGAATTCGATTGACTTGACTGGACCACAAGGACCACCTTGAAGTCGGTTCCCATGACGTTCGTGACCGAATAAGGGAAACGCTTGTTTCACCGTAGTCATGGTGATCCTGAGGACTGTATAAGGGGGGGGGGGGGGCAAGGGGCAAGGGATAGAATCGAGCTAAAACCTCAGGGGCATTGGGCTTCACTGGTATACGTACAATCTCGTGAAAGAGACGCGCAAATATCAAGAGGCGAATGAGGGGGATGCAGAAGAGAGCGAAAAAAAAAAATGTGTAGAAACGCAGAATGAGCAACGGGAAAGAGAGATTGTGTGTTTAAGAAAATATGAGAAAACGCCTCGGTCCATCCCCTTCTTAATATTTACTCGTCCATGTGGGGAAGAAAAAAAAAATAAACGCCGAAAAAAGACTAGTGGGGAACAAAATTAATTCAGCCGAAACCGGAAATTCGGGAATTTTAAAAGCAATGATTTTCGCGTTACACATTTGTTGATTTTCTATCAATACCGTAGAATCAATGCTATACTTTTCTACTTTTTTGAAAAATTTACTGAACAGAGCAACTACTTTGCATTATATATAATTGTTATAAATAATTGGAATATGCATATATATTAGATATATTTAAAATACGTATATATTATTTCACGTGAAAGTAGATCTAAGGTTTTTGAAAATATACATCAGATATATCCGATAAATATAAATATATAAGGCATTCCACGTCAAGTCGGCCACCCCATTTTTTTAAATCATCAAAAATCGCATACAAATTTTTATAAAGTAGTTCTAACTGTCAAGAAAATTCGTGATTTTTTTCAAATCTTTATATTACACATTTTAGCCGGAAAAAAATTCAAAAAATTTTCTTGTTCCATTGCGTAACTCGAAAATTATTTATCATACGAAAAAAAAAGTACAACATGAAATTTAGGATTTTCAACGTACTTTTCACTGAAATTTTTTACGAACTCCTCCAAAAGCTCTATATGCCTTTTTCGGAACAAATAATGTTTTGATATTTTTTTCTCAGAATTGACATCTTCGATTTGTCTGTAGTTTTAACAGTTCTTTACATGATATATTTACAGACGATAAAAAAATTGGCTTAGTGGAGAATCCATTCCTTCGCATGCGATTTTCATCCCAAACGAATACACAAATTTCTCTGTGCATTAACAGGGTTGAGACTATCTATAGATATTTTCGAAAGCCCGCATTTTTGTTCATTTTTTGAACTTTTTCAATTTTTTCATTTTCATTTTTTTAAATATCTTTTTGTACATTTTAATAAACTTTATCAATGGACCCATGAACACTGACAAAGTCTATTCAAATTAAAGCCAAAGGCTACTCACATCTCTCGATTGCGAAAAAGAATTAATTTACCCTCTTTGGATACACCGACGTTTCTATGGCCAATGAGTACTTTTTTAGTTCGATTTGGGCATGATTTTTGGGAATGAAGCAATGATACTGCTTTGTTCCTGGAATCGTCTTCGCAGTATCAAAACGAAATTATTTTATTATTTTTCCCTGTCTATGATTAATAATGATAAAATATCAATATCTACACTATTTCGTTAAATCACTCTATGTATAAGGATAGATTCTATCAATAAAAATGTATTTGAAATAATGGATTCTCCACTGCGCCAATTTTTTATAGTCTGTAAACATATCAAGTAAAAAACTGTTAAAACTACAGACGAATCGAAGACGTCAATTCTGAGAAAAAAAATATCAAAACATTATTTGCTCCGAAAATGGCACATAGAGCTTTCGGAGGAGTTTGTAAAAATCTTCAGTGAAAAGCACGTTGAAAATCCTAAATTTTATCTTCTACTTTTTTTTTCGTACGATGAATAATTTTCGAGTTACAAAATGGGACAAACAAATTTTTTGTATTTTTTTCCGGCTAAAAAATGTAATTTAAAAATCTGAAAAAAATCACAAATTTTGTTGATAGTTAGAACTACTTTCTGAAAATTTGTATGCGATTTTTGGCGATTTCAAAAAATGGGGTGGCTGACTTGACGTGGGATTCCTCATATATCATAGATAAATTTGCGGTATATATTTTTACCCAGCCAAAGTGCATGAAAATTTTTTCCAAGCTTCAATTTTCCAACGATTTGTCTTTCTTGGCACACTCTTTTATTTTACTGACGACTATTTTCACTGTGAACGAGACTTTTTCTTTTTTACTGAGAAAAATTAAATACATTGTATACTTTACGTTATTTTGTGGTACTTTGTTTTACACGACACGACTATATTACATAAATCATGATAAATGCAACGTGCATGATGTACGAGTAATCGACGTTACATCTGTTTTGGATGGAAGACAAAAAATTCAGGCGGTAAAAAAAATTTATCGGTGATTTTGCGATATTTTGTTCGCCGGTATATTATGTCGATTTCGACTCGTATTTCCGTCTGAATTTGAATATTAATTCGATTTTCCTTTCACCGCATGCGAGATCGATGACGAGACTCATAATTTAACAACTTCATCGAAAATATTTTTCAATATTTCAGTTGCACGATTTTTTACACATCGAAACATCGACTCAATAATAAAATCCGACGGAGGGAAGAAAAAATGCTCCGTTTTTATTTTTTGCATTTTCTTAATCCGTTTTTTCAGTCAGTTCCTTTCTGCTCTAGATATTGTTTTTCTCTTATCAAAATTTAGAGCAAATATAAGTAATACATTTTGGAGCATTCGACAACGTAAATTATGGCCAATTCAAACACGCCGAACGGTGAACTTTGAATATTTTTTTTGTTCTCGTTTATTTCGATCTCTCTGCAATTTCGTTTCGACAGTTCGCATTTTTGCCATTTGGAACGTACAGTTTGAAATACACGATAGTGGGATGGAGAACACTGCCGGTATTATTCGCAGTGACGTGAAAGGGGTCCAAAAAAAAGAAAGAGAGAAAATGATAAAAAAAAAGAGGGAGAGAGCGAGAGAGAGAGGGAGAAACGGCGAATCTGTACGAGCATCCAAAACAAACAAAAGACCGGGCCAGAGAAAACCAATCGGCGAGGCGAAACTTCGGGCAAAAGGTGAACGCGTCGCGCAAATTCGTGATGCTTGGGATTTTGCGTGTATCAGTTACGAGGGGAAAAGAGAATGAGACAAAATGAAAGAGAGAAAGAGAGAAAGAGAGAGAGCGGGCGAAGGGAAGGGGGAGACAAAGAGATAACACACGGACGCAAAAGCAAACGCGCCCGACTCTCGTTGATTTTCAGTTTTAATGACTCGACCTGGAGACACGACAAAGAGCCGCAAAATCCAATGGGAAACATTGCGAGAGAGAGAAATTGGTTACGCGGCTATTGGCTTCTCAAAATCCATGAAAGCGTGATTTTTCAACAAGACCCTTTAAATTCGATAGACAGAGAGAGAAAAATTAGAATTCTTTGCTTGGAAACTTTTCTCAAAATAAAGATTAATCATGTTTTTGCATAATTGATATTATTCGTGAAAAATAATTGTTCTAGCTGATCAAAATAATGTGGATATGATTTTTTCTTTCACAAATGATATTTGTGAAAAATATTTCAAAAGAATTCGAAATTAAATAGTCACGCGAATGCAGATTTTTACAAATTGACGTAGTAAAAAATTATTAATTAATTATTATTAATAATTAATTATTTTAAAAAAGTACAAGAAAATTCCAGATTTTTTTCTGATCTTCTCAGACTAAATTGCATTTAGCCTGAGCATAACTTTAAGCATGTTTTACTTGATTTAAAATTATTTTTTTTATCAAATTGGAGAAATGTAACCAGAAAGCGATTTTTTATTTATGAAATTTATTGATGCACTTTAATTTTCAACATTTCATTCCGATTGAGTGACAATTGCTTCCTTGAAGTTTCGAACGTTCAGTTGAACGAAAAATCGACAAATTTATTTGTTTATTAATAAATTAGAGGAGCTGGGCAAATACTCGATAAATAATTATTTTTTTAATTGAAATATGTTTGACGAATTCTTTCCAAAGTGTTAACGGGCCTTAAGTCCATTAATAATTGTCGAAATTTGTCGGTTTGTACCTTATTTCCCTTTATTTTTCCTCATAAATTGAAAGTTTCTCTGTCGTTACGTTGTAAATGTTACAATCAAGTCAATCGAATTTTATGATCGCAAAAATTGTTTAAACATTTTTTTAACGAGAAATTGGTGCTAATTAAGGATCTGTATTGGAGGATTCTTCCTTAATCTCTAACAAGGTTAAAAACAAAAAGATTATCGCATCGAAATTGCCCTGAAAATACAAAATATCCCCGCGCAATTTATTGCAAAAAAATTAATAATTTTATTGCAAAGTCATTGCTATACGCTTTTCCTCATAAAATATGATGCCGAAGTTTGCATCGTTGCAGTGAAACAAAAATAAGTTTTTTTTTCATTCATTTTTAGTGAGACAAATACGGATTGGTTACGAATAATTCGACAGAAATATCGACATTTCGATTATCGTCGCTTCCGACGAAAAATAGCATTATCCAAAAGAATTTATTTTCATGGCTCTACGAATGTTCGGCAGAGTCTCGTCATCGATTGATCAATGTGAATATCAATGTATTTGTTTATCTCCGTGTCTGTTAATATAGTACATCCAACCAACAAACCATAAGACAATTACTATCAAACACAACAAATAACGAGATATTCGAACCAAGACAAATTTACATATTGTGTCTATACCTTAAATTTTTGTTTAACCTCCATTTTGTCAATTCTTCCATCGTTAACCCTCCCTTCGTCCATTATCGATAGAGGGCCATCGACAAAATCGAGATTTTTTGTCTGAAGGGTGGTTAAAGAAAAAAAAAATGGTGCAAAGAAATTTGAAACTGAGATAACCGAAAAATGAATTTTTACTGCCATATAATACGATGTTGGAGTTTGCATCGTTGCGATGCAACAAAAATCATTTGTGTCAATTCATTTTCAGCGATATAAACGTTTTGCATTAAAAAATTTCAAATTCTTAATGAAGACTCCAAACGTAACGATTTTTTACTTCGAAAATGTTCCAGAAAGAATTAATATTATTAAAGAACAAACTATTTCCGTTGCATTGTAACGATGCAAACTTCAGTATGTATCATCATAATAATACAATATTACAATGATAAAAAAAATAACAAAATTTACCAAGAAAATTTTTTTTTCTAGTAACCACCCTAATAATAATAACAACAATAAAGGGATGAATAAAAAATATTGAAATTGACGCTTACCCGACTGCCGGAAAAGTTGTGTAGGGAAACATCCTCGGACACGTTATAATTCCAGTGTCCTGGACGCAAAAAAGACCGTTTCTCTCGTCGTAAAGAATTTTCGCTCCTTAGATTCGTCGTACGTCACAATATTACGAATCTCGTGATAAAGAAAAAAAAATGTATTTCCAGACACTAAATTTCCTCTCGATATCGGAACTATCCAAACGTCGTAATTTTCTTCCTTTTTCTTTGGATTTCCGTTGAACACAACAGTCACGATTAATTCGCGAAGTCTTGCAGGATCAACGATTATTCTCACACTCGCGAAGGCAAAAAACACACTTTCGACAATAACGGCGAATAAAAAAAAAAGAGAACTGTATCACCGGCGCGCAATAATCACTATTCGCTGCTCAGTGAGACACTGGACTGATCCTGAAGCTCTGCCCGCTGCCGCTGCTCTCGGCGCTCGCACAGCGAATGAGAGGGAGAGAGAGAGCGCGACGGACCAGGTTCAAGGTTACACCGTGGCGAGCGCGTTGTCACGGCGCTCCTGCAGCCGAGAGAGATTATCCACGATACGTGCCTACGGATAACTCGCGTTTGTCTCGCGTTTTTTGCTGCATCAAGTCAATGCCGGAATTGTGATGAAAATCGCGGTAGAGGGGGATGAAGAGAGAGGAAAAAAATGCTGCGATAAACGGAGTGAAAACTCGTGAGATGGTCGATTCTGTGAGAAGCCACAACCACCGCGTTGTACAATCGCTGCGAGACGGGGAAATGCGAAAAAGAGGGAACGCACGTCGTCGTGGGCAACGCGAACGAGATAGAGAGTCGTTTTTGCCCTATGAGAGAGCGCGCGCGCGTGTGTGTGTATGTTTGGCGCGAAGAGTAGGGGAAACGGGGAAAAGGGTGGGAGTCGCGTACGCGCACACTCGCGAGGATCAACGAATGGAGAACGGAGCGACGAGAAACGCGCGCTCCGAAACAAAGAAACGTGGGTGAATTGTTCGTTAAAAGTGATTTCTCAAAGTTTCCGATCAATTATAAATGCCCACGTTTTCCAACGCGCACTTGAGACTCTAAGAAAAATGTTTAAAATCGCGTGTAACGCGTAGAAAAGTGGTTAAAAAAAAGAGCACACTCGCACTCGACCGGAAGTGAGCACGAACACGCGCGAGATTCGTTCCTGGATTTTCAACAAAAAAATCTGCGTTGCGCTGTAGTTTCTTTTCTCGTATTAATTCATTCCCGGATATTTTCTCTCATAAATAATGAAGGAACTTGGCTGAATGGAGCACGTGAGCGCTGTTTCGGACTTCGCGTCACTTTGCATGTAAACAAAGAAATAAAAACTTCTCCAGTTTGTGTTATCTCTGGTTTTTTTTTTTATTACGTTTATGTACCTGTAGATTGTCTTTTGAACGTCCGGCGTGAATGTTGATTCGTGAAAAAGACCGAAAACAACTCGGTTTCTTTATGCAGGGGTCAAACAAACGCAAGGACCAAGAGATACCAGACACGGCGTCGGGTGATCGTTCTCTACTGGCGTTTCGTTTTCGATATACCCGCTTTGCCTCGATTCTCGACGCTCGCGCGGTTGCTACACACAGCTTGGCTTCTCTGGGCTGCTGTTACTCTCTCTCTCTCGCTCCCTATATGCGTAAAGTCCGTGGATGGCAGCTGTGCCGGTTTTCTTGTATGTGTGCGTTGTGTGTGCGCTCCACACTCGCCGCCCTAAGGAACGAAAGCGGTCGAGGGCTGACGCGCGTGCGAGAGGGATAAAGATCGTGAGTGAGAGAGAAATATAGCGAAAGAGAGAGAGAGAGGGAGAGTGTGGCACAGAGGGGGTTCGTTTGAGCCATCGAGGGGTCGGAGGAGAGGGCACCACTGGCCGCTGCTACCCCCACCACAGACAGGATTCATCGGGGAGGGGAGATCGAGAGCGCTGGTAGAGCCAGGTGGGAGCGATCGCGGCAGAGGGGAGGAAAACCGATGCAGGAACAAGACCGTAGACACATTTACTTTTACATCTCTACCGGTTATTCCTACACCAGAAATTGGCAGTGTTGCCGGGGTCTCAGGAAATGTTCCCAAATTTGAAGAAATTAATGAGACCCTGAGGAAACTTTGAAGATTTGAAGAAATTACATGAAAAACTGAGGAAATTTTGAAGATTTCAAAAAATTACATAAAAATCTGATAAATTTTTGAAGATGTCGAAAAATTACTTAAAAAACTGAGGAAATTTGAAAGATTTGAAGAAATTACATAAAAATCTGAGGAAAATTTGAAGATTTGAAGAAACTACATAAAAAACTGAGGAAATTTGAAAGATTTGAAGAAATCACATAAAAATCTGAGGAAATTTTGAAGATTTGAAGAAACTACATAAAAATCTGAGGAAATTTCGAAAATTTGAAGAAATTAAATTAAAAAAACTGAGGAAATTTGAAAGATTTGAAGAAATGACATAAACATATGAGAAAAGTTTGGAGATTTGAAAAAATTACATAAAAATCTGAGGAAATTTTGAAGATTTGAAGAATTACATAAAAATCTGAGGAAATTTTGAAGATTTGAAGAAATGACATAATAATCTGAGGAAATTTTGAAGTTTTGACGAATTATATTAAAAACTGAGGAAATATTGAAGATTTGAAGAAATTACATAAAAATCTGAGGAAATTTTGAAGATTTGAAGAATATTATATAAAAATTTGAGAAAATTTTAAAGATTTGAAGAATTATTTAAAAAAATGAGGAAATTTTGAAGATTTGAAGAAATTACACAAAAATCTGAGGAATTTTACACGTATCTTTCCTTATCTTATTATCACACTTTTTTGGGATACATTTTTGTTTCTTTGAGTACCATTTTTTTTCCATTGCATCTTCATTTCATAATGCGTTGACGAATAGAGCACCAAATCAGGCTTGAACATTGAGTATTGAGAGAAAAAAATGAAGATATTTTGAAGAAATTTGATCAGAATTAGAAAAAATTTGAGGAATTCTCGCAATCGGATTTGAGGATTTTCATTTTGCGGACCTGCCAACACCAGAAATTGGTTTATTCACACTGGCGGAAAAAAAGTGTCTACCGCATTGTCTCTAACCTGGATCTTTATCAAATAAAATTCTACCACGAATAATCTCTACGGAAGAAGACTCTACCCTACATCTCAACCAAAAAAAATCTACCGCAACACCTCTACCGAATCAACACACCATAAAATTTTTAACGAATAAAATTCCTCATAACACCTTTGGTAAATAGAAGTCTACCGTAACATTTCTACCACATAAACTATACCGATTAAAACTTTATCGCAACATCTCTACTCAACATAACTCTACAACTACTCTAGGCTTACCAAATAACTAGATTATCACAATTTATCCCCACCACAACGATAAATGTTTGTAGCCATAACTTACAATTCATCATAAATTGTAGAAATCCATAATTTATTCAGGCCTAGATTTAGGGGGAGGCAACAGGGGCTACAGCCCCGCGTATTTGGGGGCCCCCGATGTGATCGTCTTTAGATTGGTTGCATTAAATACGACTCGTATAGGGCCTCGAAAAACCCGAACAGCCCCGGGCCCCCGACATGGTAAATCCGGGCCTGAATTTATTGTACATAAATTTAATGACAATTAAAAATATGGCAGAAAGAAAACTAAAACTATAATCATAACTAACCAATTATTAACTAAAACTATATTAAACTACATTCAACTAACTAACTATTAACTAAAACTATATTAAACTACATTAAACTAACTAACTATTAACTAAAACTATATTAAAACTATAATGGCAAAAAGAGTACCTCGAACTTCTGTACTATTTACAATAGTCATGACTTACTTAATTTTAAAAGAGATGGGTCTCGATAAAATGGTCATAAATGTTGAAAGGTTATGGTAGCTGGTTTTATTATAGTGGACAACTGTTTTTGGTAGAGACGTGATTGTTAGAGCTGCAAATGCGCCCAGCTTAATAGTGAGAGCGAGCGAGACGGAGAGTGACCGTGTGGGAATGAAGTAGGTGGCGGAAGTGGGGGTAAAAGTGAGAAAGGATGATGGTGGTTACATGGACGGGGACGGAGTATTGTACTCGTACGAATGTGCGATGCGGGGAAGGAGCGAGAGAGACGCGGATTGAAACGGGGGACGCGAAACGATCGGTTGTTCCACTGAAGCGAGAACGAGAGAGCGATGGCGGGGTGAATGGGGAGGGCGCGAGGGGAAATGCAAAGGGAGTGAGACAGTAGCGACAGTGGCGACTGACTACGACGTTGCGGACGCCGGACGTACCATTTCGTACCCTTCGGGGCTTCTACATCCAGTCAGTGTTTATATATATCTGTATATACCGGCTCCAACGCGCTCTTGATCCTTGCAGAGGTTCTCAATCCTTCCTACCACCCCTCTTAGGTGAGGAGTCAATGTCCTTTACCAGTGTCAATCCTTAACCGATTCATAAATCCCATGTGATACGTAAAATCGTACTTTGTCCTCCAATAACGGCGATAAGGGTGAGATTAAGGCGGTATTTTGGTCTAGGGACATTCATTTTGAGCGTTTTGCCGAGCTCGATAAAAAGAAGAATATTTTTACCATTCTTTTTTTATAACATATTCATTAATATTTTTACAATGAACAAAAAAAAAATTCGAAAACGAAAAATAAATAAGTTATAAGCTGGTAAAGTTAGGGGTAAAAAAAGGGGTGTGCTGCTTGACACGATTTTAACTTTCTAGTTATCCGATACAGAATTAAAAAAAAGAATCTTAATTAGTAATAATAGCCACAACTACAGAGAAAACGAAAAAAAATCGCAAAATGGCGCCTGTCTGAACAAAAAAAGGCGTTTTTCGACTTTTTGAAAATAGTTTTCAATTTTTTTACAATAGTGAAAAAAATAATTTTGATACATAAGTGATAGGGGCGATAGAGAGTTATACATTGAAGATTGGCAAAAAATTTGAAGTAAATCGTTTGAGTAGAATGTGAGATATCATGACGCAGCCGTGTTGAGAAAAGTAGTTTTTAGAAAAACGTTTATAGTCCGATTTGCTCCGACGTGTTTTTGCGTCACTAAAATAGCTATAACTCCGTAAATTATTGGAATTAAAAAATTTTCTTCCGATGATATATTCTCAAAGGTCTAAACTTTAAGAATTTGCAAAAAAAATTGAATTTTTCAAAATTCTATACCAGTATACTCCCTTAAGAAAATTGGAGCGCTGCAAAGTAATAAAATCAGGGCTAAATTTGAGAAATGGTCTCTACAAAAATTGTTCATACACTGTGAAAAATTTCTGTTTGAAACTTCATAAAAAATAATGCAAATGCATATGCATATGTTTTTATGTGTATACAGTAGACTGTTAAAAATAAGGACTATTTTTTTGTCAAAGAACATTGATAAATCGTCAGAGTATACTTAAATAAAGACCCTGTCCAAATATGAGCCCTTAATATTAATATTTAGAGGTGGCGATTTTTAAGTTTCTTTTTCCATTTAAATAACATGGAAAAAATTTGTTCTGCACTTTGGAATTTCATTACTCAAAAACGAATCACGGTACAGAAATAAGAAACATAGATTTTTGTAGGAAATTGAACGCTCTATAAAAAAAGTCTGAATGAAGATTCGCGCGAGACAGTCCATCTCGAATTTATCAAGCCTTAACCATTGAACTATTTAAAATGATGATGTTATTTAGTTATAAACGCGTCAAAATCGACTCATATCACTTAAATACCCAATGTTAAATACCCATCCTTAAAACAAATATCTGCAAATTTTCAATAGAATGTCGATCAAAAAATTTTATTAATCAACGATGAATGATTAATTTGATTGTTCATTAATAAAAAATACGAGCATATCACAAACAGGTGATGAAATTTCATTTCAAACTTTATATATTATAAATAAAGAATTTATTTTAATTCTTTATAAATGTTTTGAATTAATTCTGTAACCCTAAGTTAAATAATGTAAAACTTATAATTACTTAAAGAATTATAGAAAAAAACTTTTCACCGTTATAACTCATTCTTTAAAAACTCAACAAATTTATCAAGAATTAAAATAAATTATTGATTTATAATATATAAAATTTATTATGAACTTTCATCATATATATATTTATGATATACTCATATTTTTTATAAATAAACAATAAAATTAATCATTCATCGTTGATTAATAAAATTTTTTAATCAACATTCTATTGAAAATTTGCAGATATTTATTTTAAAGATGATAATATTGGGTATTTAAATGATGCAAGTCGATTTTGTCGCGTTTATAAGTAAATAACATCATTATTTTAAACAGTTTGACGGTTAAATCTTAATAATTCCGAAACGGCTCGCCTCACGCAAATCTTCATTCAGAAATTTTTAATAGAGCGTTCAATTTCCTATAAAAATCTATGTTTCTTATTATTGTACAGTAATTCGTTTTTCAGTAATAAAATTCCAAAGTTCAGACATTTTTTTCCCATGTTATTAAAATGGAAAAAGAAAATTGAAAATCGCCACCTCTAAATATTAATATTAAGGGCTCATATTTGGACACGGTCTTTGTTTGAGGATACTCTGACAATTTTTCAATGTTCTTTGAAAAAAAATAGGCATTTATTTTTTTAAACAGTCTAATATACAGTATATTAAATTTCATATACATGTGTGCATTAATATTCCAATATAAAGTTCAATTTTCAACGTTCACTCTTTTAATTTAAATATTAAAATATTGGATGAAAGTTGAAATTGTTGATTTTCCAATCGATATCTACTAATTTCGATTTCGTGTATTTGTTATTGAAATTGAATGTACAACAAAATATGAAATTGCAATAAAAAGTATACTACATTTAAAGACATTTTGTACAGTGTAAATTATCAATAATAAAACATAATAAAAAAATATCACCGAAATAAATCTTTCCCGTTATTAAAAATAGTGTTCCCAAAGCAACACCTCTCTCGATCGAACCCTCCAAAAAATCCCCGGAAACCCAAACCCTCATTCAATTAGCTCGACTGTTTTTTAACATTTTTTTTCTCGCCCACGTTATCCGAGCTCTCGATTTCTTCTATTTCATCAGAAGGCTCCAAGACATAGTTGATGTCGTAAAAACTGTTCGTACGTCAAAAAAAAATTTATTCTTCACCGAGACTTCTTTCTACGTCGAAACTGCACTCTCACATTGGAATGAAAATTTCTACTGACAATGAGGTCGATTAATCGAATTCAATGCAAGAATCTCTACGTCACGTTCAATGACTTGTATATATCCAGCCAATTCTTCACAGATATTGCGTCACGCCCCTGCGATAAAACTTTTCCAAAGCAATGCCTCTTTTACATAGACATTTTTTTTTTAATTCATCAATCAGTCGTTCTTGTCCTGCTTCTCATTGCAGCCGATGTTGGGAATGTCCCCATCTCTCCCATTTTTTAATTCCGCTGCTACTATTATGTCTGCATCGTCTGGAGAAGAATGAAAAGAAAAAAATCCTGTCTTCTTCGCACCAAGATTTATCAGAGATGATTCTCACCGGAGTACAAAATTAAACATGCCTCTCTCTCTCTCGTTCTCTCTCTGTCGAATACCTTTTTTTCTACACGTTATATATATACATGTATGTTTAGATATATATGGGGCATTCCATCCTAAATCAGACTGTTTGAAAAACTTTTTTTTTTATTTCCTTAATTTTTTTATATTTTTTAGTACCCATCAAAAGACCCTTCCTGTTAAATTTTGAGATTTTTTTGATTACCCGTTCAAAAGATATTAAATTAACAAAAAACCGCTCTTTTTTTTTGTATTTTGGTCATAACTTCTTTAATAATGGTCCAAATTAAAAGTTTTTTTCTCAAAATTTTTGTTTTTTTATGGCCTCCTCAGAAAAAAATACAACAAAAATATTTGATGTGTTTTTGAATGAGTTTTTTGAGTTTTAAGTTTTAAACCGCGTTTTTAAAAGTGAATGTCATTTTTTATTTATTTTTTTTAATTTTTTGTTTCAAACATCTATCTATCCAACAATTTTTAAGACTAGTCCGATCGTGGGATCTCAATAACTACTATTTTTTCGATTTTTGAAAATTAAACAATTTTTTTTTTAATAAATTATTATGAATACCAATTTTTGTTACTGTATAGTGATTTTCAAGAATTGTATGAGTGGGCATTGAACCTAAATAGTCCACCAAATATCGCTGTCAAATTTTCACACGAGAAACATTATTCAGATGCAAAAGAAAGATTTTATTTGCGATAAAATACTGCGAAGTAAATCACAGGGGGACACAAAAATGTCATTCAATTATTCCAATGACCAACGAAAACGTATTGCCAAAGAAATATTCTAATTCAGGAAATAATCGTATATGTAAGGTTTTCAAAAATATACGTGAATAAATAAAAACTGTTGTTATTATTGTTCATAAACAGACTTAACGATTAATTATTAATTTTAAGAACCTTTTAAAAATAAAAAAGTGTCAAAATAAATTCTAAATATTGAAAAAAATACTATACAGTAACAAAAATTGGGTCAAATCAAATTCTAAATATTGAAAAAAATACTGTACGGTAATAAAAATTGGTATTCATAATCATCTATTTAAAGAAAAATGTTATTTTAAAAAATCGAAAAAAATAGTAGTTATTGAGATCCCACGATCGGACTAGTTTTAAAAATTGTTGAATAGATAGATGTTTAAAACAAAAAATTATAAAAAAAAATAAAAAAGCACATTCACTTTTAAAAACGCGATTTAACGTTTAAAACTCAAAAAACTTATTCAAAAACACGTCGAATATTTTTGTCGTATTTTTTTCTGCAAAGGCCATAAAAAACAAAAATTTTGAAAATAAACTTTTAATTTGGACCATTATTAAAGAAGTTATGACCAAAATACCAAAAAAGAGCGGTTTATTTTGTTGATTTAATATCTTTCGAACGGGTAATCAAAAAAATCTCAAAATTTAACAGGAAGGGTCTTTTGATGGGTACTCAAAAATATAAAAAAAATTGAGGAAATAAAAAAAAAAAGTTTTTCAAACTGTCCAATTTGGGATGGAATACCCCATATATAAACACACTCTAATCGTCGACTCTTGATGACGATGAGTGCGACCCAGCGCGAGAGGATTTACCTTGACTTGGACAAATTACTCTGTACCACTCGGCACAAGAGATGTATAGCAACATCCACTCTCGCAATTTCTTTCGTATTCCTTCGCGGCTCTGCGAACATCCGCCCAGGGTTAGAGAATCCCGAAGCGGACAGAGGAAACGTTGCGTCTCTTTCATCACAGACTCGGGAACAAGAAAGAGAGAATAAAGAGAAATTGAGGTATCGTCGTTGGCGATTTTACGAGGATAGTGATAAAAGAAAACACGAAACCATTGAGGTTGGTGAAAAGGTGAAATAAGAATAAGGCATAAAAAGACAGCGACAATATCGACTACGACGACGGGGTTTTATGGTTGTAACCGACGATGCCGGTGGATGTAGAATGCTGGTATCGGGTTAGAAAATGCAGATCGATAACAAAAGGGCGTGATTCGTATTAAGACCAATGGTGGAACATTTAACATTGATATTCAAGCTGGTTTCTGAGACAGAAATGATTATTTTTTACACCAATCAACAAATCAGAGGGTTGAAGTTTTTTTATTTAAAAAATGCAGCTATTACTTCCTTTCCCAATTTTTGAAAAATCAATTAAACATAATAAGCTTACAAGGTGCAAATTTACCAAAGGTTGGATGGACAGTTCTAAAATGCATAGAAACTTTTCTATAACCGGTGAGAGTTTTTTTAGATATTGAGAACACGATAAGGCACTTGGGGTTTTGGATTGAATTCAAAGACAATTTATGAAAATTCATTATTTTCCACAGACTTAATAATGGAATCCATTTTTCTACTTATCGGCTTAGATACATTGTCGTCCAAAAGTTTGGAAGCGCCTCAATTACGCTTTGCACAAAAAATTTCACTGCTCTTTTAAAAATAAAGATATTTCAATTCAAAGAGGACATATTCAGCTTCATTTTTCTTTTTCCAAAAAATTTTTTTGATTTTTTTTGAATCCGGTACGTCCTTTGAAACATGGTCGATTTTTCGCCTTTAAATTTAAGCGCACGACCCATGATAATTTTTCTAAACTGTTTTTCGCATGGAAAACTTGCGGGGGGGAGTATAAGCTTCAATTTCGTTTTTTAAAAAATTGCGTGCGATTTATTTTCGAAAAAATATTCAGATTTTCGCAAAACATTATTATATTTATAAAATGAAGCGTAACTTTAAAACTACTGGGTTTTCGTGAAGTCACTAAGATGGTAAAAAGTTGCGTACAATTATTTTGGATTTAATGTAATTTTTTCAGAATTTTTATTCAAAATTTTTGTCTCCAAAATTTTTCCTGTTAACGAGATATTTTTTTATCTTACACAATCTGGTCTCTTACCTGATCTACACGGGTTTCCCGATGAAAAAGCGATTTGAATGAGGTTGTTTGATGAAAAAGCCATGTAGATGAGCTAAGTAACCCGATTGTTCGAGATAAAAAAAATATCTCGTTGACAGGAAAAAAACGCGAAAAAAAATTTAAAAAAAAATTCTTAAAAAATTTTAATGACTCCAGAATAATTGTATGCAACTTTTTATTTTCTTAGTGATTTCACAAAAACCCAGTAGTTTCAGAGTAACGCCACATTTTATAAGTATGGTCGTTTTTTGCAAAAACATTGAATATTTTTGCGAAAAAAAATCGTAGGAAACTTTAAAAAAAACGAAATTGAAGCTTATACTCCCCTCCACAAGTTTGTCACGTGAAAAACAGTTTTGAAAACATATCATGGGTCGTGCGCCAAAATTTCAATGCCAAAAAAAAGCCGAAAGATTACTATGTTTCAAAGGACGTACCGGGTTAAAAAAAAATCGGAAAAATTTTTCGTAAAAAACGAAATGAAGCAGAATATGTCCCCTTTGAAACCCTGCTTGTTGAATTGAAATATTTTCATTTTTAAAAGAGCAGTCAAACTTTTTGTGCGGCGCGGAATCAGGACGAGCTGTTTCCAAACTTTTGGACGACAGTGTATTTCCCGAATCGACCGAACGAATGAATCTGACGAATACAAGTTCTTGATTAATGAATCCCTAACATAATTCCAAACTATTAATTTTTATGCTGCGCCTTTCAGATTCAAAAAAAATCAAATCTTCGTTCTCGTGTCGACAGAGTCGGACACGGAAAAAAAGGAACAGTTAATATAACAGGGGGGCCCTGTTCGCATTGGACTCGAGGACATCAAATGATGACTTTTACAGTGTACACTGGCTTTTTTTCTGTATATACTGAGACTTTTACAGGATTTACTGTACTTTTTACAGTATTTACTGTAAATATCACCGTGCGCACAAGATAAATCTCAGTATATACAGGAAAAGAGCCAGTGTACACTGTAAAAGTCATAATTTCTGTCCTCGAATCCAATGCGAACCGGGCCCCCCTGTTATATTAACTGTTCCTTTTTTTCCGTGGACTTGGGCGTTTGCCCATTGAATCCCAGATACTTTGGATTTGTCGACATTGGTGAATGTAAAATGTGTATCGAGAAGAGATTGTCGTAGTTAAAATTGTGCAAACGCCTCGGAAGAAATCAACTTGACGCCTAGATCGATAGAAGCAAGGAATACCTAGATGTGGCGAACTACAAGATCAGCAAACGTTTCCAGCGATTGGCCCACCAACGTGAACCCGATGGTACGATTATTGTCATACCACCTGGCTTTGTCCCATCAAAGGCTCGCAGAGGCACTGCCCATCACTAAGCGGCACTGAGTCGTGGCCAACATCTGTACCACTTATCTCTGATGCATGTGCAGCAGACAGCGGCAAAGAGATAGAGAAAGCCAGAGAACTTCCCGTGGGCAAACCAACGACGGCAAACGTTCGCCACTCGCGCCTCGGAACCTCAACCAGACCCAAGTCCTACACACACACGCACACATACGTAAATGCATGTCTAGTGTGTTCCGCAAACCGGATATGAACGATGCTGACCCACCGTGAGCCAAGCGCACAAAGGGACGTGGGTTAGACTGGTTATGGTGACTGTATTTGCAAGCAGACGCTGAAAAGCAACATTCCATTGAGCAACAAAGATGGAAATCAAGCTTGTACCGAGATCCAAGTCATCGCACGAGTATCAGCGTTATTCCACGCTCAGGCGTGTCCATTGTTCCTGCGGGAATTGACCCATAGAAAGATCAGAATAAGGTCATCGGTGATGAGATTATCCGATCACAATTTTTAGATGTGTACGACCAATAAACTCCATTGGCATTGCGATTGCAGAAGAACAGTTTCCATTAACTACTCTAATAATTGCATGCATGCAGATACAGAAGTAAATGACCATTGGCTTAACTATAATATACTTGATGAGGTCGCAATTAGAGCATCATCCAACTTTTATCGTCTTCGAGTTGCATTCAGGTTTCCTGGACTCGTTTTGGAATCGTCTGTCGCATTCCTGATCTCACGACTTAAGGTCATCATCCTGTCGAGGGTTAGTAAAATAGGATGACTAAACACCACAAAATCGAATCGACCAGGAATTTTCAATAACACATAAAAAAAGGAAATTCAATGTTGACAAATAAGTTTTATGTAAAATAATTTAATTTAGAAATAATAAACGATCACTCCTTTGATTTAGGTTGTATGTTAATGTTGGAAAAATTTGGCATCGCCAAAAATTACGTCATAAAATAGGATTTCACTAACACCAGACGATTACCTTAAGGGAGTCGAGTCTGGTCTCATTGGTCACTCATTGAAAGGTCATTCTGCAAATCAGTATCAATCAATAGAGTTTCATTTGCATAACTTTTTTTGCAAATTAGTAGTCACGTTTCGATAAGCCGAGAATTAGAATCAATACGACTAAAAATTTTATACAATGTCTGATGCAACTGTCAGTTTGCGTTGTTTAAAATATTTTTCAGTGGAAATGGCTTATTGAGTCGGAAAGCCCGAGGCAAAACGGGAGTACGTACTTCCGACGAGAGGATAGACTACGTCTACGTCAAGAGTGCTACGTGCTCTCTTCTAAGCGACTAATGTCCTCAAGAATTTAAATATTCTCAAGAGAAGCCGGCAGGAAGTAAGGCTCGAGGGTAAGACACGACCGGTGAAAGAAACGAGAACGAAACTCGTTCCCAAATTGCCGGCTGTAATTGCGGCGTCATAGATCGTTTTACTTTTTTTTTTTTTTCGTTCCCATTAGCTCTTTCGCTCAACTCTTACCGCGTATATACTCGAGTCAACTGCAGTTATCTCGGTTGGTTTTCTTCGAACGAAAAGCCTGCGACAGCGACGAACACGATAAGGCCAAAGAGGAAAGGAGAGAAAAATGTATAGCCTCAACGAGTACGGTGAAGATTGGCCTAAAACGGGTCATCCAGACTGGATTTCGTTCATTCGGTTAAACATAATTTTTTGTAAGTATCGTAATCACGGTTAGAGGTATAAAAAATTAATACAGCTCATTAATTTTAGGGGTAAATTGTACGCGGAAAAAAATGATCAGTGAGAACTGCTGAGATTCCCATTAATTTTTACACTTTTCCCCATCAACAGCGCCTCCTGGAAGGGCAAACAGTGAAATTTGCATATTTCTTTAATACAATATACAGATGTCACATATGACATGGTACATGCCCATCAGATGAATTTTTACAGTGTGGAACAGTAAAATGTACACTATGTGAAACGTTATATTTCTGTTGTATCCGGTGAACTTTTTACACATTTCACATTGTAAAAATTATCCAGGGTTCGTGAAAAAATTACAGTGTTCATTGTAAAAATTGAAAAGAACGTAGTATATTTTGCGGCACGTTTTTTATTTTTCACTGAAAATACTGCAATTTCTAAAATAAATTATAGTCTAGTGAAACGTTTCGATATTTGAATAAATTCCAATTTATTCAAATATTGCAATAAACCGTTATTTATCCTCGTTCAGGTTCACAACTACGAGGGCTTGTACTTGACTAATTAATCGTGAGATCAATTAATGAAGCGTATTTAGTTTAAACTCGCACCCATAAAGAGCGCGAGCATCACCGAAATGCAATGGTGATCTGTTAAGAAAATGTAGTCTTCAGTCCATAGGACTGCTCGACCACAGAACGCGGATGATGTTCCGACAATTGTAGGTCAATTGACGACGCCAATGTTGGTAATACATCGGACCTTATAGGTGCTCGGTGGCTCTCTCGCTGGCGCGAGAGGGCGTGCCGTCCGGCGCCATCTAGCGGATCTCGGGCGAAATGCAGAGATCGTGGCCCGCCGCAGATCGTCCCGTTACAGAGCAAAACTGTAAAAATTGAAATTGACGTTGCATATTTTGCGGCGCGCATTTGATTTTTCACTGCGAACACTGCAATTTCTAACAATGTGCTTTGAACATTCTACAGAGACCATTGTAAATTTTACAGTTCAAACACAGTGGATTTCGTCGATTCTGCTTGTTATTTCTACTTTGTCATTTTTTTTGCGGTGAACATTGAATTTTTTACAGTGTAAATCAGCATTTATAATGGGTTGAAAAGTGATGTCCTTTTTGTAAAATTTATTGTCAAATATTTTTACTGAATTTAGGGTTTGATAGTTTGAAAAAATACTAGCTGAGATTTAATCCTGAGGTAAGGACCGAATAATACGACATTTACCGTATTTCCTTATCCAAACTTACCTCCGGTTTACAGTGGAACTTGAAACGAGGAGCAAAACGAGAGAATCCACGGCAATCAGTGGAGGCAGGAGGCTTAAATGCGGGCAAGCGAAGGGAGGAAGAAGGGACAGCAAAGTGGCTGACGTTGTACGCTGGCCGCTCTTCAAATTGTCAAGCAGATTTTGCAAATCTCTTCTCGTCTGCGTGTGTATATTCGTGGTACTCGTGATGCAAATTATACGTCTATCACTGTATGCACAAGCTCACATATAGCGCGTGTTAAGTCTCGTACAAGCGCATGAAATAGTCAGGCGAATTTTGTAGATACCTCCGACTATTACTGCGAATAGTTTGCATTAATAGTTCACGGTATCGCGAGTGTAGTGCTTAAGTATCACGAATTTTTGCGGCAAAACTTGATACCAAACTTCAAGTCAAAAGTAGGAAAACATTTGCAACAAATGTTAACCCTTAAAGCGGTATTCTGGTCAAGAGACGGCTCAGGCGTGAATTAGCGTCGCAGCGGTCATTTATTTTAATTTTTGATGTTTTCAATGACTTAAAAAAAAAATACAAGTTATAACTATCACAAGCTGCCAATTTTTTAGTACTCGTGAAAATATCTCTTAAAAAGTAGTGCATTGTTTCGAAAAAATAAAAATGGTCCAAGTTGAAAAAAAAAAAAATTTTTGGGTTCAAACTTCAAAAAACATATGAAAATTAATATTGATATTTTTTTCTTTTTTTTAAATATAAAATTACAACTCAAGACGGAAAAAAATGATCTTTTGTTTTATTTTGATATCTCCGTTTTTTAAAAAGTTATGAGCATTTGAAAAAAAAATTGTGTCAAATTTTGAAAAATTTATTGTGGTTAGTTAGGTTGAGACAAAAATCTAAAAAAATTCTGAGAGACTGCTTTCAATACATACAAAAAAATAGAAAATTTTCAACAAAATTAAAAATGGCCGGGTCAAAGGATTGGTCGGTTTGGTATGGAATCCCCCATATATATATTTTTACCATTGTTTTTTTTGCAACATATTTATTAATATTTTAACAATGAACAAAAAAAATTTGAGAAAAAAAATTGAAAATTAAATAAGTTATAAACTGGTAAAGTAAGAGGTAAAAAAAGGGGTGTGCTGGCTGACAGGATTGCAACCTTTCTAGTTATAAATACAAATTAAAAAAAAAAGATTCTTAATTAGTAAGAATATGGTTATGGCCCCTACCTCAGAGAAAATGGAAAAAAATGCAAAATGGCGGCTGTCTGAATAAAAAAAGGCGTTTTTCGACTCTTTTTTTTCATACCCGAGTCAAAATTGTAGGCCTCCTTAGAACCTCTAGAGTGAAAAAGTCTACTTTCCGCTGTTTAGGAGGCCTGGTTAGGCCTTCTACGTTTCGCTGTTTAGGAGGCCTAACCAGGCCTAACCGAGACCTAACCGAGGTCCTAACCATAGTCAAGACCCTGCGGTTGCTTGGTAAGTCGTTTTTTCCGCGTAAGTCTCCTTTTTTTCATAATTCGTGAATGTCAAAATGAATAAACTTGGTTCGAAAAAGGTCTGGACGTTTTCCCTAAAAAGTCCATAGTGTGGACATTTTTCAAGCTGAAGAACGCGTTAATTTAACCAAGGCTAACTTAACCCTACGTCCAGCGAAGGATCAGGTTTAAGATTGAATGTATGATTATATTCAAGTTTAAATCTATGTGTAATGTAGATTATTGGCAGGATTGATACTAAGATTGATCTTCGGACTAAAAATTTGTGCCTCAGTATTATCATTGGGGTGATCATATACTGGGCTATCGTACACATAAGATGATGATAAGAATTTTGCGTACTACGTGTGCATGTATGAGAATTAGGACCTGCAAGGACTCGAATCAGCCAACCTTATTCGGTAACGAGCTTTCCTGGCGCGCGTGCCTAGCGAATATAACCAAAGGAAGAGAGTTAGGAAGGAAGAGAGAAAGAATGAGAGGGCAATGGAGAGACTGAATCGGGAATCTCGGAGCAAGAAACTTGTGTAATAATTAATGCTCTGTTCCTTTGTCCCCATACTCCATTCTTGATGGCCCCTCGATGTGGCCACTCCGCATATATATAAATATATATATGTGTATATATATTAGGGTGATTCGTTTCAGGGCAACTTTTTTTTTACCCATCGTGCCCGAAAACCTTTAGTTGGTACCCAAAAACGAAGTTTCGTGAAAGGGGGGTGTTGTCAAAAAATATTTAGAGGTCGCGAATCAAAATTGAAGGTTTCCCATTTGATTAACGTTGGAAAAAAAAATTTCTCATTATTAGTGTTACCATTCCGCGAATTTTGATATCGCGATATTTTTCAAGTGGGTTCTTATAGGAAATATGATACTCTACAATAAAGTTGGTTGAGCCATGTCCGTAAATTCAACCGTTTCAGCGGTATCATCATTTCAAGTGAATATTGTATGAAAATATCTATTCAAACGGCTGTAACGCCTAAGCTATTAAATATATCGAAAAAATTCAAATGAGAACTTTGTAGAGAAAGTAATTTTCTACAAAAAAGTCTCATAAACCGAGCCCGTAAATTCAACTCTTTCTCAGGTATAGGTGTATGAAGTAAAATAAATAGATATTTTTTTGTTTTATTCAATCAAACGAACTCCATTTTCTATGAGATAGCGTGTAAAAAATCATCAGCAAAACCATTCAACAAATGTTACAAAGAATTCCCCATGCAAATAAATCAATAAAACAAAAACCAAAATTATTTTACTTCATCCACCCAGAGCTGAGAAAGAGTTGAATTTACGGGCTCGGCTTATAAGACTTTTTTGTAGCAAATTACTTTCACTACAAAGTTCTTATTTGAATTTTTTCAATATATCTAATAGCTTAGGCGTTACAGCCGTTTAAATAGATATTTTCATACAATATTCACTTGAACCAATGACACCGCTGAAACGGTTGAATTTACGGACATCGCTCAATGAACTTTATTGTAGAGTATCATATTTCCTATGAAAACCCACTTGGAAAATATTGCGACATCAAAGTTCGCGGAATGGTAACACTAATAATGAGAAATTTTTTTTTCAATATTAATCAAATGGGAAACCTTCAATTTTGATTCGCGACCTCTAAATATTTTTTGACAACACCCCCCTTTCACGAAACTTCGTTTTTGGACACCAACTAAAGGTTTTCGGGCACGATGGGTCAATAAAAAAAAGTTGCCCCGAAACGAATCACCCTAATATATAAATACACACACACACACGCTCATTATCCTGGAAACTACCTCGAGGGAGAGAGTCCCTGAAATTACTACTGTTGCCCCGTGAGTCTCGTGCTGGGTTCGTCGACATATAGACTCTCCGTTGGGTGCGCCATTACCAAGTCTCGTGACCGGTGTGCTTCGCGTTTTGATTTACCATCAAACGAAAGAGGGAAAACGAGGTGACGATCGCCGCAACGTACATAAACGAGTTGCGAGAATGCTGCAGCGATGGAGTGGCCCTCGTTCTATTATTCTTACACATTCTCCAAAGTGAATACACGAGAGAATTAAGTCGATCAAAAAAAGGTTCCCCATACATTCGCCGTAGACTTTAGGATTACAAAACAATTTAATCGCCTCAACGATACTCGCTAGAGTCGATTGGAATTCGGTCAATCGTTCTCTCTCGATTCGACATGGGTGCATTATAATATGAAAACGTGACGAGGCGAGAACCAAGATTGTTTTCAAAGTTGCGCAAGTTTAAACTCGCAATACGTCAAACGAGGAAATTGAATAGCTTGTACTTTGCGGCAAAATTGGATTTAAGGTAGCCCACTATGACGGATTCAAAAAAACGATTTTTTTTACATTTTTCGCAAAAAAAACATCTTAAAAATATACTCTGAAAGTTTCAGACCAAAATTAAAAATATTTTTTAAGTTATAGCCAAAAGAAGAGAGCAATTAACTAATAAGTTAATACTAAAAATGACTAATTTCTATGGTTTGGCAATTAACAGAAACTGTAAATTTCTCGAAGAAATGAAAAGAGCTTTGAGATAACAAAATCTGTTGTCAAAACTTTAAACGCCCTTTTCTCGAAACTACGTTTTCGAAATTTCGGGGAAGCACCAACTGAAAACAATTCAACCAATTTGGCTAAAAATTTTGGCCGTTATTTTAGACCCACATAGCTAAATACCTAACCTTTAAAACATCCAATTTTTTAGTAATAAATGAATTTTTTAAAAGAATTTATCAAAAAAAATCGATTTCGCAGTCCTTTTTGTACATAAGTCCGCCATTTCGTTTTTTTCCCTTAAAATAAGCATATTATAGGTTAGAGCACTAGAATTAAGCCTACAAAACAATAATCTCTTCGGATTTTTTATTTCAGATGAATACGGAAGGCTGTATATTTCCCCGAAACAAGTCACCTTTTTTTTCGAGGACTCCACTTTCGCGTACAAAATCATAAACGAATTCATGTAAAATTGAGTAAGCAAAATTTTGTTTGTGCTTTTCAAGAGACAAATAACAACATGTAAAAATTTCAAAACGATCGCATTGTATTTTGTTATTTAAAAAAATTAATGAAAAAACGTCCAAATTTCGGTCGTCACAGTAGGCACACTTTAAAGAAATTATGGTTAATCGTCACACATTTGTTGGAATAAATTATAGTAACGCGAGGAATTCAATTATCAATAATAATAATTGATTATTGTGCACCAATAATAATATTGCCCAAGACATTAACCAATTGTTTAAGCAATTTCTTATTAATTTTTTGGCAATAATATTATTGATAATTGTTGTTTATAACATACCAAGTGTTGCTGAATTTTTTCAGATTTTTATTGTCATCACTACGGAAATTTCAATCAGATACAATTTTTCGCTGGAACGTAATCATCAGTTTCGAGCGAAAATAGTTAAAAATGAAATTTCAAGCGAAAATTCTGAAATAATTCCAGGCAATTCCATGTATATGTACGTTACTTTTTTCATACTTGATATTTTCTCTTAAACTCTATAGTTTTTTATTTACGTTGGATCTTTCAAAATTTGTCTTTTTTAGCCAAAAGTGAAATAACTTTGCGAGAAAAAATCGTACGAAAATTTTTAAAAAAAGGAAAATGGAGCGTCTGCTGACTCTTTCGAATATACTGTAGATAAAAAAGACAACCAAAAATGTCTCCCAGCTGTGCGCCCATTCCGCGATGGTCGAAAAAAGGCCAAAAAACGGTCTCGCACAAAAATGCGTACCAGATCGAAAAAAAATAAAAAAATTTTAACAGCAAAATAAAGTTGAATTCCTTTCCGTAAAAACGTTTTTTCAAAAATATGATTACCTTTTTTGTTGACGTCGTTATGCAACTTCCAGTGCGCCAAGAAATGTTGACTGGTGTTTTCAAACTTTTGAACGGGAGTGTACATCGAATAATGAGTAAAATCAGAAAATGAGGCTTCTGAGGAGTAAAATCAGAGCTATCCTTTTAATGGAACATTGCGGTCAGCAAGGTTTTACTTATAGCGAATAATTCATTTGATTGCAAAAGTATCGAAAGAGATTCTCATGTAGGTTTGTGATTGGAATTCCCATTCGGAGAGCCATTCCAACGCGAATCCAGGTAAACAAAAAAAACTAAAAAAGGAAAGATACGGCCGATAATCGTATGGAAATGCTTGGCGAGACATTCAATTCCGCGATGACGTACAAAGTATAGACAAGTTGAATGTTCACGTCGTCCCGTCTTATGTTGGATGGAATACGGGTGGGACACGGTTGGCTGTTCGCGTGGAGCTCCATCTTCTTATATCTTCGTGATGCCAGGTGTATGTATGCAGAAACGGCATGTGCACGAAGCAAAGTTTCTGTACCAGGCACTCTCTCTTTCTTTCTCGCTCATACTTTATCTATCTCCCTTTCGCCCTTACCCATCGCTACCTTTCACTATCCATCTCCGCCTCTGTCGGTGTCTCCCTTGCGCGTTCGCCACCAGTTCGAGCTCCCTCACCACGGGAAAAAGATTTCCACCTCGATCGGCACGAACAAAAAGCAGGAAGCGCATAGTCTCGTTCGTGTAACTCAAGCCAACATGGCGAGAGAGGGTAGAAGAGAAGCGAGAGGGTGAAGCCCGACTGGGCAAGGATGGAAGGGCGAAAAAGAGGAAGCAAGAGGAGAAAAGACAGAGAGAGAGAGAGAGTTGGATGCGTTAGTGCAGCAGCGAGGGAACGCAGAGAAAAATAGAAAGAATGAGGGAGGTGATAGGAAGCAAAGGGGACGTAGAGAGATGGAAAAAAAGGATATGAAACGGGTGAACTCGGTGTATTGCCGGGGGTTGCAGACACCGGAGCTTCTTCCAGGGTCGGTGAAATCCGCTCACAACGACGGCGAAGTAACGCAATACTCTTCGTTTTTTTTTTGTTATATCTATCCCGATACCGAACTCAAGCATTCGGCACAAGTGCGCTATTACAATCAGACATCAGCGAAACAACGAACAACAGCAAGAAGACCCATCAGGTCTGGTGAATCCAGTTGTTTTTTTTCGGACAAATAATGGAGAATTTCTGAGAAGGAGAAAAAAAACAGCAAAACGCAATTGAATACGTTGTTAATCAACAGCTGTTTTACAGTTTGCTTAAGAAAATTGAAGCGTTTTATTCCAGTCTAATCGGTGCTAATGTTTTTTTTTTTTTAATAATAATGAACACTTTTTGTTGGATCTCAATGGTTTAGGGCTCATCTTATTCCTTAAGAGATTGACTATCGATTAATCGCATTGATTTTACCGTAATTGCTGATGTCCATTAATTTGTCAATGTAAAATAATTTAAATTAATATAATTGAAATGTAATTGAATTAATGAAAAAATTATCGAAATGATCAGTTCACGGAAAATCTTTCCAAGAATGAAATGAACTGAGATTCACTGAAACGAGGCAAAGAATGTACAACCAGATCTAAAGTTTAAAAAAACTACAATCTAAAAAGTGATACTGTTGGTAAAAGTGGGCTTAAAAGTGTTTCGATTAAAACGAAGCTATAACTGGCTCTAACCTACTTAATGAATCAGCAGAGTTTCCAGATGTTTCAGAGGGTCAAAAATAGTAGAATAGTGACTTATCTTTCACAGAAATAGTGACATAATTGTGACTTTTCCGTCTAAATAAGTTATAGCCGTTTAAAATTTCGCGATTTTGAGGTTTGCCAGAATGGAGCTATACAATTGAGCCAAAAATGTTTTTGATAATAATTCATAAAAAATTTTGATTTTTGAAAAAAATTATTGGTAGATACATCGGATAAAGGGATAAAATACATCGCTATAAGGTTTGAAAAAAAAAATTTGTTTACATTTTTTTTGCATTTGGGCCAAAACTGAATCTGTCCACTAAAATAGGTTTCATTTTTTTCTACTTGAAATTTTCGCTCTAGACTGCGCTCATTCTCTTCGTAATCGTTGAAGCGTCAAAACGCCGCTTTGTTCATCCGATCCTGACGATTTTTCGAAATTTGTCCCCTATTCTGACCTCTTTTCTAACCATCTTCTGAGCTCTGAGATAGTGACAATAGTGGCTCACTGGCAACCCTGTGAAGCAGAAAAAAAACATTGACCCCGAATCATGTAGCAAAAGACATTAAAAAACGATGCGTCGACTCGTGAAAAGAACATGGTCATCACAATTACCCTGAGTGATCCTAAAAGCGAATTGCCACCCTCAACGTGCACTAATGGCTAACCTTCCACCTCCATTCTTAATGAAATACCTCTCTGCAATACCTTAATACGTTAGGTCACTCCCGTACCAGGTGTGTAAGTATGAAACCGGAATTTCGAAAGTATGAAACCCATTTCCCCACCTTTTGTATCTCTCCCATGGCTTTTAACCGAAGGGAGATGGCTTCTCGGGTCACCTTTAACTGATCCGCCAGTTGTTGTTGTGTTTGAGCGTCGTCTTCGTCCAACAAGGCTTGCAGGTCAGCGTCTTCAAACTTTTTCGGTGGTCTTCCACGTTCTTCGTTCCTCACGTCAAAATCGCCACTTTTGAACCGTTTAAACCACTCAAAACACTGTGTTTTACCGAGAGCATGCTCACCAAACGCCTCCTGAAGCATTCGATGCGATTCAGCTGCGGTTTTCTTCAGATGAAAACAGAAAAGTAGGGCTGTCCGCAAATCGTAATTTGTTGGCACAAAACTCGACATGTTTATCTCTAATAAACTAATGCTACTGAATGAAACTCGTGTTATTGTGAGTTGGAAATCTTTGACGGATATCAATACAATAACAAGACACCGCTGACGTGATGTGTCGGTAACTGCATCGACATCTAGCGCCACCTATAGGCAAATTCCGGTTTCATACTTACACACCTGGTATATTGATGTTTCGTTGGTGCACGGTCACCGATCGCTTCCTATAACTCACTCGACCATTATTCGTGTATTCCCGCTTCAAAATTAACTCCCGCTTCTTTTTTAAAGCCCCGGGTGTGTATTCCAAGCGGAGCTCCGGTGCGGCAATTTTATTACGTTAATTCGATTTGCCCGAGTCTCGAGGGCAAGGGAGAGGGAGGCGAGAGGGTGAATCAGAAAAACCGACGAAGGGAGGGATCAGAAGAGAAGGAAAGGAGGAAATGAGATTTGCCCCGAGGGTCACATGTAAGCCGGTGAAGTGCCGGTATGCCGGAAGCAGATCGACACGCGCTTTATCGCTTTGCTCGAGATGAGCTTGACAATGGAGGGATGAACGTAAAAGACGCGACGGAGACAAAAATCTTGCTGGTCCACACACAAGCGTCAGACGACGGAAAAAGCTGAAGAACGAGTGTCCAGCTCTCCAGGCGTTGATCGATCCTGTTGAAGAAGCTGTGTGAGCAGTTGGCCGAAACGCTTTTTATGTGCCAAAGAAGGAAAAAAAGAAGCAACAGAATTTCACGGAGAATAAACGGAACCGTGAATCTTCCGTGAACAAAGCATCTTCTGAGAAGAACGAACCCCTTCGCAGTTCAAGGAGATCCAACATGGTACTTCCTACTTCTTCATCGTTAAAGGAGGAGCTTTCGGCCGCTAGAACTTCGATTATTGCTCGAGGAACATGAAAATAGCCATTTTTATATCAATAGGGAAGAGGGAACCTTGGAACATTAGTTTGAGTCCTTCCGCGTCCCTGTTCCATTGTAAAAGGAGCAGGATTAGGTCAAATTCGTCAAGGTCCGTAATTTATAGTTAGCGTCGTCTCAACGCACACTTGGGCAAAATAAAGGTGAAGCCTTGGCTCTTCAATTGTACAATTACCCACGTGGAAACTGGATGGTGTCACACAAGGAACAGTACAAGTGAGGAGTCTCGACGAAGGGGTAAAAAAAGGTTGGAAATGGATGAGTGCAGGGTATGGCTATGGAATAAGAGCTAAGAGGTAGTGTTCAAGGTGGGAGAAGTTCTCATCGCGGTTATCGTGTGTGCGAACGGTTTTCAGCACGTGGTGGTGGAGTTTGCCTCACCGACACTTTTTTTTCATTGCCTTTTGCTGGCTCGTGCGACTGTACCGTGTATAACCGAGTACCATCGTCCCCGTTATTCCCCCGACTCGCCCTTCCTCCGGGCTTTCAAGCCACGTGACGTTAAATAACGAGATTCGTATGCGCGGTGCTTCACCGAAGAAAAACGAGGTGACTGGCAAGCGCGCATTAGAACCGCCCGACGCTTCTGTTGAAGTTCCTCCTGCCATATGAACGCGCTCGTACGAGCGTGCAATATGCGGTTGGGGGATTGGGTTTCGGCGCTGAAGGGAGAGATAGAAAGTCGGGGGTGTACTTATTTCTCGCGCACGGCGAATCGCTCGTACAGTTGCCACTTTATCGTATGTACGGAAATGTATAAATTTATCGATTGCCACACTGAGAAAAAAGTTCAGTTAAAACAACTAAATCCATTTAGTTGAAAAAAATTTAGTTGATTCAATATTAATTCGTTTGAAATAATGAAACTATAATTAATTCAACAAATGGATTTGATTAACCATAAGATATGAGGTGAACGAAATTATTTGGTCAATTTCTAGATACAGTTTAGTCCAATTAAGGAGGTTCATCTGGTACCGAGTGAGTCAAAAGAAAAATGGCAATGCTTAACCTCAAAATAAGCGGTGACTAGCGTAGCCATTGACAATGCTTAACCTCAAAATAATCAGCATTTTCGAGACTAATTAATTTATTATTAATCTCACAAGTACCTAATCGATTTTATGAAGCTCTAAAAATATTCCTTAGATACTTTTTCATAATTTCTTAAATTTCCGTTAAAATCTGTATTGTAATGATTGTGAATTTAATATTTATAGACGGAATCCCATAAGAGCCCATGTTATTTAGGAATTACATTTCTATTTATTTCTCACGAACGAGGTATCCTCGGGTCTTGAAATTTTAACAGATGACTTTTTAGATACTCATAACTATATTCTGATTTTTTTTAATCAACATCTGTATTGAAAATCGTGTACCAGATGAATCTCCTTAACACGTTGCTGAGTTGCTGTACAGAAATTTTTTGTTGATTTCTAGTATATTTTAACTAAATAAATTTAGCTGTACCAAAAAAATAATTCGTATTTTAAATCACACAATTTATTTGGTACAAAGATATTTATTTTATTGAACTGAAACTTTGCCCATTCAAGCAACGATTTAACCGATTTAACTAAAACTTCCACTGTATCTTTGTTGAATTACCAAAATGATCTCGTTGAACATCCGGAAACAAATATTTGGTTGAATCAAACAAATTTTTGCATTTTCAACAAAAAAAATTTCTCAGTGCAGTGAACAAAAGGGTGGATATTCATTAGACTAGTCGTTAAAAATTAAATTTTTTGCGACGTCCCCAAAAAATCTTCCATTTGATGAAAAAAGGGAGGTAAATTTTTTTTTTTTTTTAAATAAAAAATAACACGTACCGCAAGACGATCTAAGTTGATTTTCATCAAAGAACAATTTTTTTTACAAACGGCTAGACCAACTTGAATGAAATTTGGACACGTTGCAAAGGTATATAAAGATTATTTTTAGAAAAAATAACGGCTTATAATCTTCATAATAACTAATGAAAACAGTTAATTTTTTCGGTAATCATTTTTTTTCTCCAGGATAACGTTTTGGCACAATTATAAAAATAATTTTTTTGTGTGTTTTACTACCCCATATAATGCGTCCAAATTTCAAATTGATCGAAGAGGTACTTCATATTTAAAAAAAATAAAAACCCATTTTTGAATGTAAATTTTTTATATTTTTTTAAATATGAAGTACCTCTCCGATCAATTTGAAATTTGGAGACATTTTATGGGACAGTAAAACATAAGAAAAAATTATTTTCATAATTGTGCCAGAACGTTATCCTGGAGAAAAAAAAAACTTACCGAAAAAATTAACTGTTTTTATTAGTTACTATGAAGATTATGAGCTATTATTTTTTCTAAAAATAGCCTTTATATACCTTTGTAACGCGTCCAAATTTCATTCAAATCGGTCGAGCCGTTTGTAAAAAAAAAAGTTCTTCGATAAAAATGAACTTAGATCGTCTTGCGGCACGTGTTATTTTTAATTTAAAAAAAAATTACCTCGCGTTTTTCCTTAAACGGAAACTTTTCAAGGGGCGTCGCAAAAAATTTAATTTTTAACGATCAGTCTAATCTCGATGAAGAAAGTTCCCTGAATTTGAAGGCTGATATCTTATCAATGTCCGTATTCTCGTGATTAAAAGCTTCGGACAGTCTTAAGGCGGTATTCTGGTCTGGAGACATCAAGGTTGCGAAATTTGTAATAAAAAAGCAATGCATTAATCATTATTTAATGGCTAATGGAAATGATTTCCATTAACCATTAAATGTTAATTGTTAATAAAAATAATTTTTACTAACCAATAACATTAAATGATTAATGGAAATAATTTCCATTAATCAATAAATTTTTATGGTTAATGGAAGTTATTTTATTGGGCCATAATTTGCCCAACAATGAAAATACTTCTGAAAAAATATATTTGCTACTACAAAAAGGCAAACAGACTGTTCTTATTTCAAAACCTCGGCTCAGGGCCCTCTCGACATAGCTTTGATATCTTACCTTAGAAAACATTTTTTCCCGCATGTTGATATATTTTTTGAGTCAAGTGCAAAATGCTTAGGTGAATTAAAAAATGGCCGTATTGCACCTCCACACCTTATCGTCCTTGCGCATTGAACTATAACCCTTGGATACACACAGACACAAATTTCCAGTTATCACGTACAGACAATCGCCTCGTTTGCTTCCTCGCATCCCTTCTGTTCAACTTCACCGCACCTTTATCCTCTTATTCTCCCTTCCAACGCGGGCAACTTCTCTGCGGGCGAGGCAAAGCCGCAACGAATATACATACACATGTATGCCCTGCGCATTAAATTAACATCGTGTTTCGCAACTCAGCGTTGCAGGCATCCTCACCTTCGCCTCGTGTATACACCCCAAGCTGGCAAGTTAAGTAGGTAAAGAGGAAAACGCAGAGCATAGTCAGACAGAGCCTTATTCCTCCCTCTCAGAGTACGGTGTGTTCGCCAAGCTTTAGTGATCGTTTGCCGCCCTTCGCTAGACATCGCTAAATCGTAGGAGCAAACACCCTGAAATCTTCTGACGTGAGACTCGCTGAAACGTTTCTAATACCCAAACATTGCGGTGCACTCTAATTATTTTCTCCCTTAATCGGACGGATGCGTTCGATGTACGCGTTTCCTCATCACTCGGTCAATTTCCTTTCATTTCTTCCAAAGATTTCATTGCAAATTGAAGTTGAGACCATGAGCTATCAGGCTATGTAAGACAAGAATTGATATTTCGAAATTTTAAGCACAAGTCGATTTGCCAACTTAACTCCAATTTCAACTAAATATTTCTGTACATTCAATAGGATTTCTATAAAATTTCTTCCTTGTAAATTTTTATAATCGATGCATAACTTCACCCCAAACTTTATTGCACATAGGCTTTCTTCTTCTTCTTGGACTCTATTTCGAAAACAACTGTTTTTCGCCGTTTTTTTTCCTCTCTTCAGGTGCACCCCATCTTCTAGAGGAAATTTTTTTAAATACATTTTTACGATTGGATTCACAATGAGGAAAGATTGAGCTTCACTTTTCTTTTTTTTTTAACTTTGAGCGATTTTTTCTTCCAAAGTTATTCTGTTTTTTTGTGAAAAAAGAGGAAATTTGAAAAATCCCGTATTACACGAAAACAAAGAGAATTCATAAAAAACTTTAAGATAGCAGAAAGTTGCGTCTGTTTTTGTTGAGTTCAGAGGAATTTTTTCAGATTTTTTTTTCTTTTGTTGAGGTTGGGAAAAAAAAATGGAAAAAAATTCCAATGTGTTGAAAATGGTAAAATAAAGTATTTTCCCTTCTTAACATTTTATCAATAATCCCATAGTTCTCGAGTTGTGATAATTGAATGATCCGAGCTCCAGCCCAGAAAATGAGGAAAAAAATGTTGGACAAAAAAATCTAAAGAAATTCCTCTGAACTCAAAAAAAACAGACGCGACTTTTTGCTATCTTGAATTTGTTCATGAATGTTCTTTGTTTTCGTGTAATACGGGATGTTTCAAATTTCCTTTTTTTTCACAAAAAACAGAACAACTTCGGAAAAACATTGCCCAAAGTTAAAAAAAAGGAAATTGAAGCTCAAGCTTTCCACTTTATGAATCCAATCGTAAACATTTATTTGACAAATTTACTCTAGAAGATGGGTGCACCTGAAGAGAAGCAAAAAAAAAGACGAAAAACAGTTGTTTTCAAAATAGAGTCCAAATCTAAAAACAAATTGTCAAAAGAATTTAAAAAAACAGAAAATGAAGCTGAATTCTTTCCCTTTAAAATGCCGTTTGTTAAATTAGTTTACATTGACTTTCGGCGAAATGGCATAAAGAAATGTTCCAAACCATTTTTGAAGTTTTGTCCGGAAACTTTTTGCCGGTAGTGTACATTTTCAACCATTTTGATATACGAGGACATTAATTTTCAATGTTTACGCTTTTAATTTTAATATACAAATATTAAATTTAAGATGACATCGTTAATTTTCCAATAACATGTGTATTAATTTCGATTTCGTATACTTGTTATTGAAATTTCATATATTTTTGTATATTAAATTTAATAACAATTTTTACAGTGAACGTTCAAATAATAGTAATAACTTAATTGTAAATCGATGTTTTTCAATTAAAAAAAATTCAAACTTAACTCAAACTATGTGTTAGTTGTGTGTAGAATCCCAACCTTGTCATATCAATGTTTTCATAGATAAAAAATATTGAAAACCAGCCTGGATTTTGCCCTGAAGCTTATGCAAACCCCTTAATGGAGTTTCGATTCAAACTCAAAACCGAGGTCACACGCCCGTGTATCGATAAAAAATATATCTATTTGCCTCGATACGCTTGAACGCACAAATCGTTAAATTGAATAGCGTTGAAAAATTTGACTCCAATATCCTCGGGGAGAGCGGCACCTTCACGGCTCCGCAATATAAATATATATACAGATATATATTGTTTACAACTGCGCATTCAGTGTTCTCTTGTGCTCGCCGGGTCTAGCCCGTTGACTCTTTTTATGACTCATTCTTTACTTTCATATACCTCTCTTGCTGCACTCGACTGACTACGGATTCAAGGATCCCCCTGCCCGTTTGTTACGATACGTGACTGCGCGACAGTGATATCCCGAAATTGCGAACGTGCCACGGAGATTCCAAAAAAAAAATGGGGCCCAAAAAATGTCACATTCGTGAAAAAGAAAGAAAGGTGTTGATACACTGATTTTTACATTAGAAAAACTGGTCAAGAGCGAGACGGGCTTTCTAATACTATAAAACAGCTGCTTCTATTGAAAATAAATAGTTTTTTCAGCAACTCTCATAAGGAAAATGTCCCAATTATTGAACAGGTCCCAATTATTGATCACTATCTTGTATTTGTATTATTTCTCATTCACCTGCATGCATTTACTTATTTATAAAAATTTCATTAGATATATGGAACTTTTAGCTATCGAAATGTTACCTTACTTGTGCAAAAAAAGCTTTAATTAATAGAGAAAAAAATTATTTAATCATCAACGGTGACCCGATTTGACGTCTTGTGGTAGCTGCTTATCGTTTTTGCTAAGACGCGCCGCTTCACGCGTAAGGGCATAAAAAATTCAAAAACTGTTGTATCTCAAAAAGTAAAGGCGTTTCAGGTTCCTCAGAAAGTTTCTTACAAATAACAATTTTAAAAAAAATTCTAATTAATTATTTGTTAAAAAGTACGGTGTTCGATCATTGGGACATAGAAAATGCAGTGTGTCCCAATTATTGAACACTCAAATTCTTCAAGATGGCGTCATTAAACCCATCAACAAATCGAGACAGTTAACGCGTGACAGATCGTGTGAATCGGATTTATTCAAACAAAAACTGTAAGTTCCGGAATAAACTTACCTCTATTCTTTTAATATTAACTCTAAGAACGTCAAATATATTTTTTATTTGTATTTTCGTGCAATAAACATAAAAAGAAAAGAAGAAATAAAGAACATCAAAAAAGAGGAAGCTGAAAATAAAAATAAAATAACGTTCGAGTTGAAAAGCAAAAATAAACCAAATGTGAATGAACCAAAAACCGGTCAAAAGCGACTAAATATATATTTTTGTATTTTTACATAATTAATAAATGGTTATTCAAGTGTTTGATTTTGCTCTTATTTCTTAATATTGTACCCAAAATAATATTTTCAGAACGGAAAAAGAATTCTCGAGAGTGTTCAATAACTGGGACATGCCTGTTCAATATTAGGGACATAGGCACTTCCAGTGTTCAATAATTGGGACATTTGCATGCCTCACATTGTTATTGGTTTTTTTCATTTGAAATAATTTAAAAATAATTTAAAGGGTGATTTTTCGAAAGTAAAAATATTAAAGTATCATTTGAACATAAAAGCGATGGTTATTTTCTTGATTTTATTATTTTTTTTTCACCGAATTCAATCCCCAGATCCTTAGCTGTTCAATAATTGGGCATTTACCTTACTGTCGAAAAAACCGGTGGATTTTCCGATTGAAATCTAAATAATAGCTTCAGAAATCTAGAAAAAAGCCAGATTGGGGAGGAATGGTCACTTCGAGAAAATTTTGAACTATATCATTAAAGACCACCGGACCAAAAAGTATAAAAAACATATTTTTTGAATCTTCAGGGGTAGCTGTTTCGAATGATCCTTCGCAGGATGTTAATTAAATTTTTTTTTAATAAAAAATATTTCTATATAATCCATGATTCTATATCTACTAACTCTATTGGAATCTAAATTTTAGCTTTATAAATCTAGGAGATCAGAGAGGGAACGGTCATTTATAGCTAATTTTGAACTATATCATTGAGACCTCCGGATCAAAAATTTAAAAAAATACACGATATATTAAGCCTTACTTGACACACTTCTGCAGAATAACGTACTTGACACACTGGGATCGTTTGTACTCCAGCGACAAAATTTTGTATAAAAAGTATACTATTAACTATTTGAACTTGCAAATTTTTGTTAAACTTCTTAAGAGGTTACTTCCCAAAGTTATAGTAAAGGATTAATAGTAAAATATTAAAGTTAAATATGATTTAAAAAATTAAATAACTAAAAAACTGAAAAAATGACAACTTTTACGAAAATATAATAACGTTTTTATTTTCCGACAAAAATGGTTGAACTTTCAACTGAGTTTGCTTAATGTATAGCACCGCAAGAAAAAAAATAGTGGTAGTAAGATAAAATAACAGGAAAAAAATTTGGCGTCAAGTAAGGTCGAGTGCGAAACACTCGACCTTACTTGACGCCCTGTGGCTATGGCTACTACATAAAAACTTATTGTCTTAAAGTCAGGCTATAAGCTTGAAGGAGTAGTGGCATCCTCGAACTAATGAGAGATGTCGCTATAGGTCCCATTTTTTTAAATATAGGTATTTAAAATTAAGGAAATTCAGGCCTGGGGTGTTTTGTACCCCAGTCTGTCAAGGAAGGGCTGGTTGAAATTTTTTTCAGATCAAACTCTCCCCCTATTTCAATCTGAAATAATTTTTCTTCTAATCGGCAACTGGCGATAAATGTGAGCGTTATAAAAACCTAACATCATGCCTAACCAAAAAAAATTAAATACCTACGATAAATATACAAACTGTTCTGTGGCAGATAGACGATCACGAGCCCAACTTTATGGGGGTTTCGTTTTTTCCTTCCAAAGTACGGAAACCTAAAAAAGATCATTCAAACGCTCTGAAGTCTCGCGTGATCGTGTCTTTCAGACGTTACATCGACTGCGGGCATATCTATATTCCAAATTGCCCCACGATGAGGAAATGGGGGGAGCATTGCTCTCGATTCTGGCATTATTGTGAGCAACCCTTCGTCTCCTCTATCACCGTGCACCAGCACTATCAACCCTTTCACCTCCACCTCGCGGGAGTTTAAATATCACGGAAATTGGACCGATAAATTTTCGGTAACATAAATCCAGCCGGCCTGCACTCGACTTCTCCCAAACGTAAACTAAAACCCGTTGGCTCACGTGCCACCAAAAGCTAGAGACCGGAGAGAAGTGAGCTGGGGGTCGTTTTTTTTCTCGTTTTAGATGCACGATAGTAACTAAAATGCCTTTTCCACGGGTCTCAGCAGTTCTTTATTCGCCAATGGTGAGTGTACAATGGTAATATAGGTGGAAAAGGGAAGACTGAAAAGTTATAACATTCGCAGTAAATGGCATAGTCGCTTGACATTGGCAGGAAATAGATTGAGAGCACTAATTATTATGTTTTGTTCTTAATTCTAAAACTTTCGTAATTTTAATGATTCTCTTGCGGAAAGTTCCGATTTCGAGCTTTTTTTGTGCGCCTGACCGTAAAACCATTGAACATAATCCTCGGCCCACTGCCAAATGTTTGTAAGAGCCAAATTTTTCGTCTAAGTTTCGGTAAAATTTCCTGCAACATTGTAACTTTAATTTTAGTCTTATCCTTATTTTTGATAAACTTTTCCGTGGGAATTTCGTTATTTTGGGTAGTATTTATGAAACAAAAATAACCATACTTTTTAAACACTGAGAATTTTCATATTATCAAAAAAATGCGAAAATGCGAAAATAAATTCAATAGCAAGGAGAAGCTGGTAGATTTGTAACCCTGCAAAAATGAGGGGAATGAGGGGGCGAAGGGTCTATCAAGGACAAGGTTAGAGGAAATCAAAGCTCGGTGCAATCGACCTGGAATACATATCGATTATGATTAACAGGAAATAAAATCAATCATCTAAATAATTATAATGGTTTTGTCGAAAAATAATCCAAAATGTAGTGACTGCTGTCTTTGAACTGTAAAAAATGGGGCCAGACTTTGAAACTGATTGGATCGCCACATTTTCTCTCCAATTAATTTCACTATTTTTATATCATTTTATCCAAGAGTCAATCCCTGGTAAAATTCATTTGGAAGCTCTGATATATAAATTTTACTTAAACTGAAATAAAATTCAATTAGCTGAATATTTATAATTGATTGGCGAAAAATGATTAAAAATGTATTGATTTTTTAAAAATTAAACTCTAAAAAATCTGACCACTCCCTGATACAGATTCTGCCCGATATCCTACGACTTGTTCTCTCCGATCAATTCATCTATTTTTTTTTGTCGTTTTCTCTCAATCCTCTTATTTCTTTCTCGGCAACGTTTTTCCCTTGGCAGGTGTTTCAATGGAGCGAGGGGATGGGTACTTGTGTCGTCTGACAACTCGGATTTTTCCTCAGCGATAATAGGTTCCACAGGTAGCTCGAGAGCACGTACTTTCAGTGGAGGATTGTGTCATAGCATCTCCGCTCATATTATCTCGCAATTGCGTTCTCACTCACTCCGAGAAAAAAGTAAACGACGCCAGAGCATTCCGTGCGAGGCTATTTTCACATTTATCGATTTTGGAAATTTGCGACGATATACCTGTCCAACGGAGTCTCTGCAGAATGTCTACGAGAATGCGGAATATAAATTCATCTGTATTTATAGCTATCGTTCGCGCTACGCATTTTCGAGTAGAAAATATCTATCGAGAGGAAAAAAGAGAGAGAGAACCATATCCAACGAAAAATCCGAGAGCGATAGAAATTCCATCGACACGGTCGGTATCGCGAGGCCACATTTTACGGGCCTTCAATCAATCGTATTTTTATGACCAATATTTTTGTCAACTAGTGCTGAAAAGAAAAATTGATATAAAACGAAAACAAACTCCGTAGATTTTGTCAGGATTGAACAAATCTGCAACTAACATCGCGTTTTCATTAATTTTTTGATCAGAGCTCGGCAAAGTACCAGAAAGTACTTCAAGTACAAAGTACAAAGTACCGTAAGTACTTGAAGTACTACGTACTTATTACTTGAAGTACTACGGACTTATTACTTGAAGTACTACGTACTTATTACTTGAAGTACTACGTACTTATTACTTGAAGTACTACGTACTTATAACTTGAAGTACTACGTACTTATTACTTGAGGTACTACGTACTTATTACTTGAATTACTACGTACTTATTACTTGAAGTACTACGTAGTACTTTGGATTTAATGTACAAGTCCTTGAAAAATCAAGTACAAACTATCAAGTACTTTTCAAGTTTTCAGGTATATATCTCGTAAGTTTCGGCACTGACATTTGATTTTTTATTCTCATTTGATTTTTATTCGAGTACTTTTTGTATCAAAACATATTTTCACCTTGTGCAATGCACTGAGATTAGACTTAGGCAGATTGGAACAGAAGTATTTAAATGAAGAATTAAAAATAATTCCAAAATAGCATTGACGATTGTAATTACAATTTATTTTGATACAGGTTCAAAAAAGAAGAAATAAAGAATATAATACATGGATTGTGAAAACTACTCCAAATTCGTGTTGATCTTCAAAAAAACTATGGTAGGCAACTGTTGAGGGACAGTATGTCCAGATGTCACGAAATATTATTTTCAATTAGATTTTCCAAGGCTTTGTACATATTCAAAAGCTTTGTACATGTAACCATCAGCAAGACACATTCAAAAGTACCTGATACTGTACTTGTACTTGAAAAAGTATTTGAAGTACAGAAAAGTACTTAAAATACTTGAATATACTTGAAGTACGTTTTAACTACTTCAAGTACTTTTTGAAGTACTTCAAGTACTTTTTAAGTACTTCAAGTACTTTTAAGTACTTTTTAAGTACTTCAAGTATTGCACGAGAATGCACTTCAGGTATGGTGCGACGTACTCGAAGTATTTTTTAAGTATTAAGTGAAGTACTTTTTAAGTGCTTCAAGTACTCTCTGTCTTTAATATATTTATACAGTAACAACGAAAAAAAGACATGGTTAAATATTTTTCAACACCTTTTTTTATTCCTAGTAACAAATTTTGAGATTGATAAAAATTCACGAGGAAGCCTCTGTTCCTGTTTCATTTGCAAGGTTTTTTAAAAAAAATAAAGAACCCTTCAACTTCACTCTCATCTCTTAGTTGTTTTTTTTCTTTTCTCCCCGGATTAGGAAAATCGATCGTGCGGGAAATAATGCGCGGTCAATATTCAGAAAGTTATCGTGGGGCAAACGGAAGGGCAAAAGAGATATAGGAGAGTGGAATAGACTTTGTATACTTGAAAATTGACGTGAGGGAGATCGAAAAATTGGGGTAGTTTGCCAGAGCATGAGAGAGAGAGATCGGGAGAGGGATGGAGATTTAAAAAGTGGAAGTGAGCAAGACGAGGAAACGAGCGTCGTAGAGCCGCCAGTAGTGAAGGCAGGCTTGTGTCAGACGCGAGTCAGTCGTGGCGAAGTACACGCACATGGATTGCGCTTTGTGTTCGGTACCAGGCGGTACTCTGCGTGACGACGGAATGCGTGCACGACCAAGATTTCGATCTTGCCAGGGTACAACGTTTACGATTTGCCGCTTACCACTTACGGTCTGCATAACTCTTCTCCTCGAGTGTATACGGCACGTTAATTCTCAAACCACCACCAGCGTTAAGCAACCAGCAGCCCTAGATCTTCTCGAGAATCTCCGCAGTCCTTAAAATGAAGAAAAAAATGCTTTTCCGCGTTCAAAATTTCACGCTATCAATGTATCACATGTTTGTTTTATACAGTCACAAAAAATAGTACAGAAAAGTCGAAAATTCGTTGACTTGATTATCAAGCTACATTTATCTAGAGCCCCGAAAAAAAGGCCGGTTTGGAATTTTTCTTTTTAGGGAAATGATCAGTGAAAAAGGGACGAATTTTTTTTGACACGAAGGTACATATATTGAGAGTCTATAGAAAATAAATAGTCAAGAAATACGGAAAGAGAAAAAAAATATGGCCGCCGGCAGATGATGAAGTTTATCTTCGTAAATTTTTTTTCGAATTTGCAATGAATGTAATTGATTAACGATCGTAGATTTTTTAAATAATTTGTTTTAACAAAATAGCGACGAATCGAACCTCGAGCATACAAAACCAATGAAAAATGTTTTTACATAAGTATTAAAAAATGAAGATCGAATTTTGGAAAATGAGAAAACATCAATTCCAATGCTTCTCATCGTATTTCCTGTAAATTTAGAAAAAAATCAGGAAGTGCCTCGCGAAATATCATGGGCATCAACTTTGAAAACAGCGTTTCGAGAAAAATGCGTTCAAAGCTTGAAGTATGGAGCTGCTATATTTAAGCCTGCCGATTTTTAAAGGATGTAACTTATTGAATTGTAAGAATATTTCAATGAAATTTTCAGGGAGTTATAAAAGGAGATTTTAACGCATAAAAATATTTTTGAAAAATACAATTTTTACCCATTTACGTAGACGTAACTCCTTAAGAATCATTGCAGTTTATAAAATAATATATTTTTTCATCAATACAAAATTTTAGAAATTTATTATGATATTTTAGAATTATATCTCGACGATGAAACAACGAGTAGAGAAATTTTTTGATTTCTCGCATCCCTTTTTTCGTTATTAAAAGAGAAAAAAGAAATTTCTTTCCATCGTTATCGTTGAAGAGGAAACGAAATAAAACGATAACAAGAGGGAAAGCTTTTAATAATAAACGAGCTATTAAATTTTCATTTCATCGTGGAATTCATCCCTCCGTCGTAGACTCTCGGAAATCGAATATCCGCTGGAAATTGTTTTTCAAGTATTCCGTTACTCATCGAGATCCGAAAGCTTATGCAGTATTTTTCGAATGATTATCTTCTTGAAGATCGAAGCTCGAATAATTCAATAATGCAAGTTAACAAGTGCATTATTTAATATTATTATTATTAACAATTATTAGTGACAATTAATTACTTATATCAATGAACAAATGATTTTGATGATTTATTGCAAAAAATTAAAATTTCTGTTTGATTAACCCTTTAACAGCTGAGTTTTTTGGAGCGTTTGGCAAAGTTCGTACATGGTGGATGTGAATTCATGAGTACCCAATGTGAGAAAAAAGATTATTTGAGAATTTTTCTACCCTCAGAAACTACCCCCAAATAATAAAACCACCCCAATCACTTGAAAACATCGTAATTTTATTTCCCATCGTTCATTTCTGCCAGAAATTGAGGAAGTGATTCCAGAACACGCAGTGGGATTCTGAAGAACCTACAAATCAATCAATCCTTATGAGCTACCCCTTAATTGAGAGAAATTGACCCCTCAAGGGATAAAATATTATTATCGTATTTTCTGTTATTTTATCCTGATCTGAATTGAAATATGAGTGTTTCAGAACTGAACATCAATGGAAGTGCACTTTTGAGTATATCACCATTTCTAGGGGTAGTTCTCGATGTTTCGTTACTGTTAGGGGTAGTTTTTGAATCGGATGTTATCGATACACATTTTCCATGCGTTTTTGAAAATATATATGAACTGAACATCAATGGAAGTTCACTTTTGGGCGTATCACCATTTGTAGGGGTGTTTTTCGATGTTTCGTTAGTGTTAGGGGTAGTTTTCCAATTGGATATTCTTGCTACAAATTTTCGATGTAATTTCAAAGCACACACTTGAGATCGCGACTCTAAAAAAAATGTTGCCTGAAAGTCATGCTCATTTCTCATTGTTTCCCAATTTTCGCACTTTTTGACAGTCGTGAGACTGAAGGGATGCAACTATTGCATTTGCCGAATTTTTCATGATTAGATGCATCTTTCATCTTCAAAATGCGACCTTAACAATGTCGATATGTTCATTTTTATGGAAGTTCTGCGTTTTCAAAGTAGGTGGGACGTATGTGTCCCACCAGCCGTTAAAGGCTTAAAAAATTTAACGAAATGGTAGCGAGGTCTTTCTCATCTTCGGATATAATCTTGCAGTGTCTATTAGTTTCTTGGGCCACGAATTGCTACTCGTACAAGTTCGATCGGTCGACCTAAAACGAGCAAGATCCATACAGGCAGCAGAAGGGAACGATAGATAGGAAAGACTGCCAGGGAGATACGAAGAGGTTGGAGGAACACGTTTATCGTCCAAGTAAAATCGACCGCCAGGAGAGAGAGAGAGAGAGAGAGAGAGAGAGAGAGAGAGAGAGAGGAGAGAGCGAGAGAGAGAGAGAGAGAGAGAGAGAGAGGGAGAGAGAGAGAGAGAGAGAGAGAGAGAGAGAGAGAGAGAGAGAAGAGAGAGAGAGAGAGAGAGAGAGAGAGAGAGAGAGAGAGAGAGAGAGAGAGAGAGAGAAGATAGAGAGAGGAGATTCGTTCGTGAACACACATCACCGCTGTTATAGCTATTCCAGATATTCCTCTGGCAGCAACGCTTCTGTGCACCGGCTTCTATGATTCTTTGGCTCTTACAGCTATCTCTGCGTGTTCCTCTCCGGCTTCTGCTCTGCTACTGGCGGGTAGTTGGATATCTGGATAGTACGAGCCCATATTGTGAAGTACAATATCGCCTACAACGGAATGTACAACCAGGCGGCTTTCTTGATAGCCGATAATAGGATGACCTGGTACATTCAACATATGTGGTACCCACGCCATGTACACAATATATATATATATATATATAGATCCATACGTATTACATCTGTCGTTGTATGTTTTTCACGTCTATCGAGCTTTCCACCGTTGCAACTGAGCCACGTACTCGCGAAATGTTCAACGGAGTGAAAAACATTGGAGGTCAGCATATGTCGTGGGGAAACGAAACTTGAAACGAGAGCCAACGTCTTTTGAACGCCGCTCAAAACGACGAAAACGGAAAGTAGATAAGGATCCAGGAAGCACGCCGTGAAAATGGATGGTCGAAGGAGACACGAAAAGTTGGAGATATTCATAGTAATAAAGGGTTGCTTCGATCCGAAGAAATGGAACGACGGACGGCGCAGAAAGATTCCCATTCATAGTAAATATGTTGATAGAGCACACAAAATAAAGTTCCCGCTTTGCTAGTCTTGAACTATCATGAAACCTTTCAAAGAAAAACTTTACTTTCACACTTGAGAAGTTTGAAATTCAATTGGACACCGAATGAACCGGACAGGAGACCCATTTTGGCGTTAGTCGGTTCATAGGCATATTTGAAACTAGACCAGATATTTCTCTACCCGACATAGATCCTTGCTGTAATACAACAAGTCACGAGATTATCCAAACTAATCTCTAGCGAATAATACGACCTCTGTCAAATCACATCTCCACATAATCTTTCCATCGCGTGATAACTCCCCCATTTTCAAAGCTTCAAATTAAGAGGGTCCGGATTTTATTATTCATGCCGTCGTTAAGTATACTGCATGAAAAGGTCACAGGGATTGTAATTTAATGGGGATATTAAAACGCTTCAATTTTGGAAAAACGTATAGTCTGGTAGAGTTGTTTGATAGGGACATTGCGATGGAGTTTTATAGCGGTACGGACAGATTTTTGGTAGAGGAATGACCGGTAGAGTTGTAAATGTGTGAGCCTACATCTTCCAGGAAGATGTCTTCTTTTCCCAATAGCTTAAAGCTCGAAAGTGCCTGGAAGTACACATTTGTGACAAATGAAATGTAACGAATTTTTCAAAGGCTCTAGATATTACCGAAATCTCCTGAGTCATCCGATTTAATCTCGAGCTGATAACCTCCACTTAAGAAAAGGTTTCACGACTCTATCGGAATAATAACCCCGTTAATATACCAAGCGAATTTACCCTCAAATAGTAAGACAACACTGGATAATCGGGAAATCCAATTAAATACCGTGATATCGGGCATAACCCAAACAACAATTCCGATACACCTCTCTCATGCATATAAACCCTTCCTGGATTTTGAGAATCTCCAGAATTCGCGAATCCGAGAATCTAATCGTGTTTGATGAGGTAAGTATATAGCTATTATTATATACAAGCGTTGCTCGTGATCGAAATTATTCGTTTGACCTCATCACGGTGTTTAATACCGGTTTAAATACATCGTAACATGTATAGGAGTAGGATTGTAAGTGAACGTGAAACCTATGTATAAGGGATATCGAGGGTATATCGAGGGAGCATCCCCGATAGTGGCCGGATGTTCTCTTGAAAGCCAATAACAGCGATGCCAGCGAACGGGGGGTTGGTCGGGAGGCGACGCACGCGGAATCGGCCGTCATCACTGCTCTGCTCACCCCTCGTGCACCTTTTCACCGATCCAAACCAGCACCAGCCCTTTCCGCTTCGCGGCGTGGACGCAGATATACGACTCCTGGTATCTATGCATTATATACTCCGCATACACGGACACAGACCAACACACAAAGCCCTGTACTGGATTCAGGGAGCTAGTCCGGTTTTGCTGTACAAACTGTGCCGGATAACTATCGTGCCTGGTCCGCGAGGGGTGGTTTGTGTATACGGTACACGCGACCGCGTTGTACCGTGACTAGGAGCATACATAAGACCTTATATATATATATATGGGTGATTCTCCCGAAATACTCATTTTCGAGGGTACTTTTTTTCAAATAATCATTTTGACTTCTGAAAGTCTTGATGACCTTAGTATAAGATATTGATACGTTATTATCACTTCGACATGCTGGTCTTTCTATTTTGCGGGATTTATCGTTCTTTGGAGAAATTGCAGTGCAAGAGGAGTTAATGCGAAGACAAAGAAATGATGCAAACCTTTCGCTTCAACGTTCTTTATTAGTTGATTTAAGTATTTTCAGTTTAATTAGCGTATTTAATATTGGGGAATACTTATAGGCGGTTATAATAAAAAATTAAAGGCAAATACAAACTGACTATCTTACTTTCTTGCACAAACGAATCAAATGACGCAACATTTGGTTATAACGCTTTATAATGGCATCGCAATAACCTGGAGGAATTATTTTTATTCAAACTCATTTTTATTCGTCACCCAAACCCGGTTTCAGTGATTCCTCTGGCAGATATTCGACATTCCTCTGGATCTGATCCAGTGGAATGATGCAAAGAAATGTTGCCAGAGGAATGACGATTTTGATGGTTTTTAGATCGTAACATAATATGCGAGTTGTTTTTAATTTCAAAACGAAGAGATGAACTTGTGCTCAATAGTTTGCATTAAAAAAAAATCAAGATTTATTTTAGCTAAAAATATGTAATTGGTACTTGGCAGAGAAATGACGCTCCATGACATATACTTAAGCCACACTGTTTTGAAAAAAAAGTCACAAACATCGAAAATGAAACTTTGACAAATTGTCAGCTCGGTTAATTAGATCTGGGAGACTGCTCTCGATCGCCCGAACAACTACCGCTATCTATTGCGCTAATATCGACTTATTTCCATCGAGTTAGCGGAATGACGTTAAAGCAGGTTACAAGATCGTCGGTTTTTATTGAAATATATCTGTGCTCAATACATTTTTTTTTCAGGAGGAAATTATGACCAGCGTTCAGTTTCAGAAAATATTTTTTATTTGCAGTTTTCTAAACTTCAAGTATTTTTTTAGACCGTTACAATGTGGGAAGATGCAAAAGTCACATGCCAGAAGAACGACTTTTACACCGAAAAAAAGGTTTAGTAATATCAACTACCCAGCTGCGATCACGGAAAATTCGTTTGAATCAATCATCGCATATTTGATTTGATTACCCCGTTGTTGAAATAATAAAACTGGTTTCGTTGTTTCGAATGTGTACTGCATTCACCGCAATTACAACATTGGAGCAAAATGATTTCAAGCGAGATTGATTCAACAACTTGTTTTCTCATCCAATCGAATATTTAGTCATTTACTGGAAGTAAATACAATTGTTTTAACTGTATATTTCGTCTCGACAACAAAATCTAGTTTTAATTTGAGCTATTCATCCAGTTAAAAAGAATAGTAAATGCTTTCAAGTCGATCAAATTGTTTGACAAATTTGACTAAATATTTCAATACGGCCACAACACATTTAGTCAATAGTACGTATAGTAACTACCATGATCTCGGCGCTTCGCCCGAGATCCGTAAGGTGGCGACGATCGGCACGCGCCCTCGCGCCAGCGAGACAGCCACTGAGCACCAATAAGTACCAGCATCAGAGTCCTCAATTAACTTTAAACTGATGGAACATTACCCGCGCTCTGTGGTCATGCAGTTCTATGGACTAAAGACATATTTGAATGAGATCACCATTGCACTTTGGTGGCGCTCGTGCTCTTTACGGGCGCAAGGATAAATAAGTTAAACTTTCACTTAACTGTTTGATCTCACGATTAATTAGTTAAGTAAAAGCCCTCGTAGCTTAAGCAAATATTGCATATAATCAAATATTTTGTTAATTCAATTGAAATTTTCTAGCTTCATATTGAATGTATTTTTTTCCGGTGAACAACATCTGAATTGAATAGAAAATACAATCTGTTCATGCAACTAAACTATTTGGTTATGCAATCGCATATTAAGTGCATTTTACCAAATATAGAATCAAAACAATGTAATTTTCAATTGAACGGGTTCTCTACTCTGTTGAGTCAGGGATATCTGTATTTATGGGAATGCAATTCTTGTTTCCATTTTGATACACGTTCTGAGTTAACTGAATTACACATTTCGTTCGCCACCCGTAACCACCGGGCTTAGTTAAGTGAAACCAATTTTTTTTCACTTTACCAAACCTTTTTCTCGGTGTAGGGGTCAAACACGAGAAAAAAATGATTGAAATGATTTTTTTTTCTAAATCTGTTCCAACACCCTGTTTCAAAACATTATGATCTGATATATTCTGGTAAAAAATATAAGAAATTAGAGGGATTATTGAAAATCAACAAGGTTACAGCGAAAATGAGTATTTCGGGAGAATCACTCATATATACCCACCAAAGGTAGCACAATATGGGACAGTTAGGAATACCAAGCCTATCCAACTTCTTCTTCAGTGTTTAACTCTTTGACCATCCCCTTCGTATTCACTAGGTCGCTTTGTATCTCAATCGCACTGGCTTCCCCATTCTTCAATCGTTAATTTCGCCTTCGGGCGATTATCGTGCTATTCCCGGTGAACCGAACAACACCAAACGCTTCCCTTATTCTGAACACTAATTCTCAATGGCCGCGAGCTTGACTATCGATTATTCTCGCTTACCAATAATGAAATGATCGATGACGAATCGATCGAAGAAACAAATGCCAGCGAACAGTGGCGATTTTGGCATAGAGTGTTCTCCACATTCTCCAATGGAGATTCAAATTGCATCGAACACCGCTGATCTCATTCCGGCAAATTGCAGTCAGATTCGAGCCAGCTACCCTTGTCCATCCCAATTTACCATCGTGTTGCGTTATGTTATCTGCTAAGTAATATTCATGTGCATACGCAGATGGTCGGTGCATTAATATGAACATTACACAGGGCTTCCAGAGGTGGTGATTGTGTATGTGAGTGCTCTCAATGAGGTTGTAGTATTGAGTTGGGGGTGAGGGAGGGTGGGAGACCACGTCGATTCGGCAGGTTTACTGGTGGCGATATCACCGCAAGATCGTTATACCGAATCACTGTGGATGTCGTGCCATGCCGCGCGCGATTCCGCCATCGCCATTTTTCTCTTTCTCTTCCTATGTCTCTCTCTCTCTCTCTCCCTCTCTCTCTCTCTCTCTCCCTCTCTCTCTCTCTCTCTCTCTCTCTCTCTCTCTCTCTTATCAGTTGTGTATTTCAGGGTAGGTATACAGCAGCTCTTGCTGGTAACGTCGCTTTTTATCGATCCTAGAAGCCGCCACAGAAAAAAGCGAGAGAAATCATCGCTGAAAGAGGGAAACAGACACGGGGAGGGAAAGAAAACGATACAACCTTTGCAGGAGGAGAAGAGGAAGCGGAGAAGAGAGACAAAGAAATGTCAAGATGAAATGAGGGAGGAAGGACGAAAAATGAGTGAAATGGAGACCAGCGAGACTGCAATGTACTCCAAAAGCAGTCAACATTTTGCAGGAACGACAAAAGTACGGTCGATCTTCGTTACCCTTATATCTGTCTTATGGTATCTCGCCACGTCGACGTCTCCGGAGTGCCATATCGACAGCTCGGGTCAATCGTGCAACGTATCTTTCATTTTATGCTTTGGCTTCCTCGCTCTGCGACTGAAAAGCTTATGCGAAGAAATAGCCTCGTCCCGTGCTTCCTTTCGATCGGTTCTACACATTTTGCAATTTTAAATTTTACCCCGGAAGCTCAACGTCGGGCAGTCGATATTTTAAGGATGACAGAAACAGATGCTATCGAAGGATCTCGAGTGAATTCATGAAAATACGTCGAATTTAGATCTGTCTTGCCTCGAATCGCGACGCGGATGAGAGGATTCGAATCGATTTATTGAGAATTGAATGCGCTCGATTCCAAGGAAGAAATCGTTACGGTTCGGTCCCATTCGAATGAATCTTTCTCGACGACCCAATTGGGAAATATTCGTCCATCTTCAAGAAACGCAGATGAGAATTCCATTTTCATTGGTTTCGGTCAACTTATTGAGGTTTTTGTATTTTGGTTCTAGGGAATATCCAAAGCCAACATTCAGCGTCATCGGCATTTCGTAGAATTGACTGATTAGAGTTCGGAAGAAAAAGTTGAAAACAATTTCGTCTCGTTGCGCTCGAATAACGTCGTCTTTGGGATTTTAATGGACGCGGTCATTTCACAAAGTCTCTGGCTCAGATGAGAAAGTACTTGAGACGCGTGTTGCTTGTCTGCGATCAATGAGTTCGAAAGTTTCTCAGGAACGAAACAAACGCTCGTGAAAAAAAAGTGTCAAACCGATTTGTGAACGGTCAGTGAGCGATTAGTAACGACGGTCCGATACGCGATCGAGCAAAACGAATGAACGCGAGAAAACGTGCAAAAAAGGACTGGACTATGATCGTCGTTGTCGTCGTCGTTGTTATCGAGTTTCGATCGGCGCTCACCGTGAAGAAGAAGAAAAGCGATCGTGATCGGTTGAGTCATGCGTGTCGATTTTCTTGCTGCGACTCTTGTGAATTATATACACGTGAGATTTGCCTGGATATTATCGCCGCGAGGGAGCGCAAAAGCACAAACCAACGATTTACCGAGGCGATAACGAGAGCGCCTGGCGTCTGGTTCTGTCGATTAACCGTTGTGGAAAAAAAAGGAATAGCGATACAGTCGCGAGACACAAGAGAAAGCTAGAGCCAAGATAATGTCGGGGTTTGAGATGAAAAAGAGAGAGACGAGGAATAGGAAAATCATCAACAAGAAATGAAGGAGGGAGAGGAGTTCATGATGAGCTTCACTCGAGAACTCGTACCCTATACTCAGACACTATTTATAGTGATTTCTCTTCGTTGAAAACATTCCAGAAGACGAAAATACTAAAAAAAAAAAAATAAAAAAAATTGCGAGGAGGTATCGAGAGTAAGGAGGAGGAACCGATGCTACTATGTTCGACGTGGTGTCGGTCAGCACCAAAGAAACGAGTCCTTGGCAAATGTCCAAGGATTATCGAAGCGGCGTAATACACTTTCGGATGAGGAATGTCGAAAATTCATCATCGTTTACGATGTATCCTACTTTCGCAGAAAAAAGAAGCATGATCTATCATTTTTAGTACTAGACAATGAAAAAGCCTACTCATTTGCCCCAATATGAATCTATAACGAAAAAAATAGACTTATTCTGTTTAAATAAATTTATTTATTGGACCAAAATTTTATCTATCTCTAAATGTAATTTTATTTATCATATTTAAACTTAAATTTATTTATAAATTTAAAAATAGGCTGTTAGGCTATTTATAAGGCCCATATTCAAATAAAGCAGAAAAATTTATTTACATCAAATAGATGCTTCTTCTGGTTGTATTTATTATCCAGATTATGGATTTCCAATGAACGATAGTCGATCAGTAGTAGATTGAATTTTTCTCGGCATTTCATGAAATACCATTTATGATTATGAAATGAGAAAATGATTATAGATTATAAATATATTTATATATTTCTATTCATTATAAATTTATAAATAAAATAAAATTTAAATATGATAAATAAAATGAAATTTAGAGATAGGCTTATTTTGTTTATATAAATTTATTTATTCAAATAAAATTTTATCTATCTCTAAATTTAATTTTATTTATCATATTTAAATTTTATTTTATTTATAAATTCATAAATATCAGGCTGATAGGCTATTATAAGGCCCATATTCAAATGAAGCAGAAAAATTTATTTAAATCGGATAGATGCTTTGTCTGGGTGTATTTATTATCCAGATTATGGATTACCAATTAACGATAGTCGATAAAAAAGGATTGAATTTTTCTCGGCATTTCATGAAATTCCATTCATGATTATAAAATGAGAAAATAATTATAGATTATAAATATATTTATATATTTTTATTCATTATAAATTTATAAATAAAATGAAATTTAGATATAGGCTCATTTTGTTTAAATAAATTTATTTATTCAAATAAATTTTTATCTATCTCTAAATTTGATTTTATTTATCATATTTAAATTTAATTTAATTTATAAATTCATAAATACCAGGCTGATATCATAAGGCCCATATTCAAATAAAGCAGAAAAATGTATTTAAATCTGATAGATCCTTTTTCTGGTTGTATCTATTAACTAGATTATGAATTTCCAATTAACGATAGTCGATAAAAAAAGATTGAATTTTGCTCGGCATTTTTTGAAATTCCTTTTATGATTATGGAATGAGAAAATAATTATAGATTATTGCTGAACGACCCATCATCATCCCATTGAGCACAATTGATTGTGAATTTATTTATTCTTCGAATACAGTACCTATAATTTATCGGGACTTTTAATTGTTCCGTAAAATCCATTAAGTTTTTATGCGACGATTATGGAGGAGTCTCGACCGATGCGAGTCGAGTAAAGGGCTGAAAATTAATACGCACGGGTAAGGGAGATAATGGTAAGTGGTGATAGGAGAGTACGCCGGGCCACCCAGCGGTAAGGGTTGAAAACCGAGACCGTGAATCAACCGGGATGTCGTCTGGTCGCTGCATCGCCACGGATAATGCAGAGTGAAAACATAGGAAGGGTGTATATGCAAGAAAATGGGGCGAAAGCTCGAAGTTTGGTGGTTTCACAAGAGTGTATCATAGTGTCGTAGTTGGCAGTGTTCATTGGTGATCGTAAGGGTTGCAATAGTCATGTTTAGAGAAGTATCTACTTTACCAACAGTGGTTAGGGTGCAGGTCTTTTTCTTCTTGCGTCGCCCACATTCAACCCTATTCCTCCCCTCGACGCATACAAGGGTAGAAGAAGGGGTAGCAAGGATAATCTGGCAGTAAGGATGAGTATGGTCGAAAAAACAATACGTTCTATAGAAATAATGATTTTCCCATCTTTTTGAGATAATTTCAAAACCGTCTTTCCTGAAAATGTTTGGGTATCCGCATTGACTTTGGAAATTATTTTAAAAGAGAGTAGGGTAGAGCGAATTTTGTTCTCGAGCCTTTTCGAGAATATAATTAAGTAGGTCTGTCAAATCCCTTTAACCCTTTGTGTCATGGTGGCACTCTGAGAGTGCCACCTATTTAATAACCATTTTCTGACCAATTTCTACCGAATTTTCGCACTTTTTTTGGTGTTTCAGCATCATATTCAAGAATAAGTATTGATGTGCATTAATTCGAAATCATGGATGATTTTGTTTATGCGCATAAACAAACCTGAAACCTTTGTGTCAAACATTTTTCCGTTAGTCCAATCGGCTTGAAATTCATTACTCGGGGGTTTTTGGGGTCGCTGATGATGAATCTGAGCTCCGAATTTCAAAATTCAAAATGGCGGATAAAAATTTGCGAAACGGTGCAAATATGATGAAAATGTATATTCTTGGATTTTTGGAGTCGCTGATGACGAATCTGAGCTCCAAAGTTCAAAATTCAAAATGGCGGATCCAATATGGCGGATAACAATTCGCGAAACGGTGCAAGTATGATGAAAATGTATATTCTTGGATTTTTGGAGTCGCTGATGATGAATCTGAGCTCCAAAGTTCAAAATTCAAAATGGCGGATCCAATATGGCGGATGAAAATTCGCGAAACGGTACAAGTATGATGAAAATGTATATTCTTGGATTTTTGGGGTCGCTGATGACGAACCTGACCTCCGAATTTCAAAATTCAAAATGGCGGATCCAAAAATCCAAGAAAATACATTTTAATCATATTTGCACCGTTTCGCGAATTTTTATCCGCCATATTGGATTCGCCATTTTGAATTTTGAAATTCGGAGCTCAGATTCGTCATCAGTTACCCCAAAAATCCAAGAATATACGTTTCCATCATATTAGCACCATTTCGCAAATTTTTATCCGCCATATTGGATTAGCCATTTTGAATTTTGAAATTCGGAGCTCAGATTCGTCATCAGCAATCCCAAGAACCCCCGAGTAATGAATTTCAAGCCGATTGGACTAAAGGAAAAATGTGTGACACAAAGGGTTAATATGGAAAAAAGGATTTTCCCCTTCTCACCTCCGGGCCCTAAATCACTAAAAGTCCACATGCCTATTTTTGAATTTGGATGGGGGTCGCATTTTTCATTCAATAAAAGGGAATGCAGTTCCTCAAAGCAGGTCAATGCTGAAGGTAAAAGAACATTACAGGTTTTATATTATTCTCTTTTTAGCGAAATTCCGTTCAATGATAACTGCATCGTCATCCTCTTTAATCCTAGCTGCAATTTCGGATGGTAAAAAGCTTTTTTCGAAATCGCCATTTTTCCGTTTCACACAGACACGGGCACACACGAATGTAAATAATCCATGGAAAGAAATAGATCGGTCTCATGGCTATATCGAAGTAGTGCAAATTTTGACGGATTATATCCGTCAAAAGGTTTGGGTCTTCCGCATCCATTATGTGAACGGCTAACGAAATATTAATATGCCCGCGGGATTCTGGAAGCCACGATTCATATGCGACAAATTTTACTATATTGTAACAGAATCGCAGATGATTTTGCATTACACACAGAAATGCGAAGTCAAATAAACAAAGATAAAAAATATACGGAAAAATAGTATGGAACAGTAAATATTCAATGTCCATTGTTAATTCAGTCAATACCGACAACGTTGTTATATTAAGCCATTTAAATAAATGCTGTTTGACCAAAATATAATTGATTGACTTTAGATTGGCGGGGAGGCAAATTAATTTAGTGGAGAGACAGAGGAAGATTTTAATTTTTCTGCTTATAAAGGTTTCAAATGAACAATTAGAGAGTAGCATTATTCGCGACAATGCTATTGCTCCATAACTCATTTATGAAAAGTAGTATTTGTTTGCTTAATTACCATTTCGATGGAGAAATATCGAGTGTTACAGAGAATCTTTGTACATTAGGGTTATATTTTTTTCGACTCATTTTTTTTCTCTCTCCCTACCTGAAATTTTGTTGGATATGTCTTAAAAGAAATTCCCTGAAAGTTACAGCCCTTAATATTATTATTAAATACTTTCCCATAGCGTGAAAAGATTTCCCATCTGAAATACACGAAAATTAAATTTTTGTTTTTTTCTAAATTCTGTAACTCAGCGGCATTTTATGCTATCACATTATTCTTGGTCGCAATTTACCCAAATTTAAACGATCTTTAAAAGTGTCCTGATCAGCGTAAGTGTAACTTACACTGGTGAGATTGTACGGGTCACTAAAGTTGATTCTTACCCAAAATTCTCGTTTATTGCTGTTATCTCCGAAATAATTAACTTTACCGAAAAAATGTAATTGAAAATTTTGTTCGAATTTTAATTCCCTATAAAAAGGTCCTTTGGACCTAATTGCTAAAATCAATATTCCTTGAGATATTGAACCTTAACTTATTGATGGCATAAAATTTTTATGGTTTATCGAACCAACCGTTTTAAATTATTGATATCTCAATATCTCAAGAAACATTAATTTTAACAATTAGGTCTAGCGGAACTTTTAGTAGGGAATTAAATTGACAACAAAATTTTCCGTTACATTTTTTCGAAAAGTTAATCATTTCGGAGATAACAGCAAAAAACGAGAATTTTGGGTAAAGATCAACTTTAGTGGCCTGTATCGTCTCACCAGTAGCATAAGTTACACTTACGCTGTCGAGAACACTTTTGAAGATCATTTAATTTTGCGTAAATTACATCCAAGAACAATGATAGCATGAATTGCCGCTGAATTATAGAATTTTGAAAAAAAAAATTGACTTACGTGTATTTTAGATGGAAACTCTTTTCACGCTATGGGAAAGTACTTAATAGTAATATCAAAGACTGTAACTTTCAGCGAATTTCCAATAAAATTTCAGGTGGGGAGTGAGAAAAAAAAATAAGTCGAAAAAAAACGCCCTAATGTACATATTCGACAATTGAATGTTTAAAAGTAATTACTAATTCATGTACTATTCGGATTTGTATGCTGCAAAAAAATTAAGTGTCATTATCATTTTCAAAAAAACGTCCAAATTCAACAAACATTCACAAATCCATTTTTTCCAATCAAATGTGTTGTCCAAATTTGGTTTCCTAACAGAAAAAGCATCACAAATGTGCATAAAAATGATGAGAAAGCTTCGCGTTTTTGGAAAAACCTGCAAATTTCCAATTTGCACATATTTTTACATTGCATAATTCGCTTAAAATAGGGAAATTAGGCCGTTGTTTTCAAAAATTCAAAATTCTACCAAATTTGAATGACGTAATTAATTCTCTCGAAATTAAATACCAAATATTTTTCCTTTCCTCTAAATCGTCGATAATTTTTATTTCATTATGGCAAAATATATGTTTGAGCTGCAGTGATTGTTTCATTTTTGGGTTTTTAGCAAAATGCCTCTCAAGCAATTTTCAGAAAATTCAATATCAAATCACTTCATGTTTGAGATCCGTGTAAATTTTTCTTCCGTGAGGAAGCAAACGATTTTCTTGCTAAAACTACTCAAGTTTAAAGTGTGCGTGTAGTTTTTTCCTCAAAAAACAGAGAACCTCTCATGAGTAAAATATTAATCATTAGAGGTAACATTTTCCCTCATGTTCTCATTTCTACCTCCGAAACATTTGTCGAGCGTTCTGTGAACGTGAAGTTAACATGACAGATCTTCAAGGCCAGTGTCAAGTGTCTGACACGTGTATAGAGCCCAGCAAATATGGATAATGTGTCATTATTCACTCCATTTTATGAACGCAACGACATACAATATAAATGTGTACAGTTGGCTGAGTATAGAATTGCAGCGGAAAATATAGGGCTCGGAGGAGAAAAGTGAGGTTGTCTGTGAGCAAGATATCCGGGTGGTAGGTAAGCATGAGTGAATGAGGGAGAACGCCTGAGTGTGATAATATTGGTGACACGTTTTGGCTGGCATAACGTCAATTTATTATACGGGACGTTGGGCTAATTGCGTCAACCCACGACAAGCCGTTTCTAATATACAACGCGTGGGCGTACGTGAATTCTGAACTTGCGCTTCACCAACACTCGTCTATGTGATGCATTCACAAATAGACCAATTTGCGTCTACACATAAGCACAAATAATTTCGTGTAAGCTAAATTATCGTCCGCTTCTCGTTTTCTCGAATTTGATGCATGATTTTTTTTTCTACGATTTTACTGAAACTCGCTCGCGTTTTACATCATCTTGATGGAATCTCATTGAGATTACATTAGGCAGGAATTTTGATTTTTTTTCCATTTTTTAATTGGCTGAAATGATGGATAAACTATTCAAGAGTGATACTCAAAAGCTATTTTGTCTATTTTATATTTAAAACTATTTTGAAATCTATTTTATATTTTCAAACGCGTTTTACCCAAAATTATGTTTTCCAAATTTGCTTACAGCGTAGCTGACTCATTTTTTATCCGATTGATTTGGAATTTACATTTAGTTACATTTAGTTACATTTGCATAAACCGTTGTCATTGCCATTGCCGACGTCCTCCGCATCATTTTGTAGGTGACGCTTATTTCTTCGCACTACAATTTCGCACATTGTCAAATTTGTGTGCTTGATTGTGTATCGCTGCCGATCATCGGAGAAAGTACATGGGAAAAGCTCGAAATAGCACGCGTCAAGTTTCGCATGCATATGTTGAATATGTATGGACTGAAATTGTTTTCCATTCATCGACCCATTTATAAATGGACGCGCAATGGCGTGGGCGAAAAAAATCGCACTTGTGGGTTAGGGGTAGAGATTCCCGCTGGTTACATCAAGCGTGGGTGTATGTGAGCTTTCATGTCGGCTTTCACATTCGTAGTGATGTGCGGACTTTGAATTTTGCCGATTGCTAAATATTCATCTACATAGAGGAATGCATATGTGACCAATATGTGAATGTACGTATCTATATATGGGGCATTCCATAGCAAGTCGACCTGAGTGGGACCCTCGACCTCGCTGATTTCGTTTACGATGTTTGTATTGATTCTTCCAATTCAAAATAGCATTCAGAATTTTTTGCAGATTTTTAAGACCAAATTTGAGTACATTATGATTTTTTGAACATTTTTTTCGAAAGCCTCGAGGGCCGTAATTTAAAAATCTGAAAAAATCCGGTGTCAAAAATGAAAATTTTCGACCCAAAATTCATGATGTCTAGGATTTCCCTTCCACCTCGATTTTAGGTATTTATGAAGGAAACGTAAAAAAAAAATAGATGCATAAATTGATGTACCGTGAAAAGTGGCTTGAATATTTTTATCGATAACCAACAATTTCCAAGAATAGTTGGTTAATTTCCGCATTTATTTCTTTTACGTTGTCTTCATAAAACCATAAAGCCGAGGTGGAAGTGAAAGCCTGGACATTATGAATTCTGGATCAAAAATTTTCATTTTTGACACCGGATTTTTGGGAATGTTTTCAGATTTTTAAATTACGGCCCTCGAGGTTTTCCAAAAAAAAATTTCAAAAAATCATAACGTAGTCAAATTTGGTTTTAGAGATCTGAAAAAAATTCTGAATGCTATTTTGAGTTGGAAGGAGCATATGAAAAATCGTAAACGAAATCAGCGAGGTCGAGGGTCACACTCAGGTCGACTTGGTATGGAATGCCCCGTATACATACATGGATGAATAGCGGAATCGTCCTAATGTCATTAATCAACGGTAGCATCAGCGCGCGATTCTATATTCGCGGATGGTTACACCGTTCGTCCGCGTTATATTGATTTACCGCGATAACGTTGCGAGGCCATAAATACATTATCATAGAGTGGTTCAAAAAGGGCCTTATTCTAAGATTTTGTTGCTCATCATGATTCGAGTACCTAGTTGTGAATAAAAATACCTCATGAAGTATCTCGATGAATAAAAATTTGTTTATTACCCCCTGTAAGAGATTGACATTTACACAGAAGACCATCTTTGATAACTTCAAAGATGAACACGATGCAAATTAATTTTTTTTTTCTGTATTGATAAAAGCTTGCAAAAATTGATATTTGACACACCGTTATTTAGATTTTTCGTTAAATTCTTTAGAGTAATTTTTGGAATTCAAAAATCGGTTCTCTGTGGATTATCGACCAAACATTGTAATTGCAAAATATTTAAAAAAATCTTATGAAACTTGCATAAGATTTCAAGATTTCTGAGTTTCGAGTGATGCAGCATCTAAATCTATTTTTTGGATTAAATTCCAGAAACAAAAAACAAAAATAATGGAGCTAATGCTTAGCCAAGTATTGGTTGTAGCTTAAAAAAAATTTGATGTTGGTTATTGAGAATTTATTCCGATTACGCTTCTCTAATAGTTATCGACTTTTTTGACAAAGAAATTTTGTTTTTGAAGGATTTCTATCAATTACAAAAAAATTTATAACCCAAGGGCATACAGAAATTTCTTTTTTTTTAAATAATTTTTTTCTTCTAAGCCAACTACACAAAAAGTGCAGGTTAGTCTTGAATTTTCCGACGTAACTCCTTAAAATTTCAGCGTACCAGAGGCAGCGGTAATTTTTCTTTATCGGCTCAGATTTTCCGTGTAAAATTTTCATTTGTCACAAGGTACTCGATTCTCGATGAGCGATGAAATCCAAAAATAGGGCCCTCTTTTCGAGCCGGTCCAATGTATTCACGTGTGAGTCTATCGCGTCGCGGCGCCTCCACATTGAGTTTCATCCGCTTTTATCCATTTCAACGTATCCAAAATTCATGGCGTCGAGATAACGCCCGATGCGCGTAATTACGCCGACAAATTACGTCGACGAGAGTGAAAATTTCGACAATGTTGATATTTTTTTTTCAGGTGCGGTAAATTACATATGAAACAAAAGAGAGGGAGGGGAGGGGAATGTGTCTCGAGATAGATTGAGGAATAAGTAAAAAAAAAAAATGTAGGGGTGAAACGCGAGAGTAGGAAATATAAAAAGCGTTATTCGCCCGATCGTTTAAAAATTCTTCGATTCATCGATCGCCCGGATTATGAACTGGGTATAAATGGATCCGGAGCAAAGAGAATACAGGAGTGAAGTATGATGGAAAAAAATGGAGAAAAAAAATGAAAACTCTCGGAAAAATCGACTAGCCCCGCATTTCGCAGATGAACGAGCAACCGGTATCGAATTTTATATATTATACTCTTGCAGAGATATATATATACATATGGGGCATTCCATGTCAAATCAACGACTTTGAATCCCGAGTTCTTTCGATTTGGCTGAAATTTTGTTTTCCTTTTCTACTCCATTAAGTTTTAATGGGGTTGTCACTCAAAAAATACTTTGATCAATTCCGGAAAAAATGCCGCCCAACCTGGAGTGGGTCGACATTTCCTTCTATTTTTTTTATCGATTAAAAAAAACATTCTCAATTGGCCTTATTTCACAAAACACCACTCTGGAAATTTTTTAGAATTTATAAAGGAGTTTGAAAAATTGAAAAGAAAAAAAATGGGAAGTGGTAATTTTCGAAATTTTTTTTGTTTTTAAAGTGAACAAAAAATAGAAGGAAAAGTCGACTCACTCCGGGTTGGGCGGCATTCTTTCCGGAATTGATCAAGGTATTTTGTGAGTGGAAAAAAAATTAAGAATGCAAACTTCGACAAAAAGATGATTTTTCTCGAAAAAAACGCTCGAATTAGTCAATTTTTGAAAAAGTTATAGCAATTTAAAAAAAAAGCCTTTTCTTTTGGTTTGGGTAAAAAAAATTGAAAATTCCTAAAAAATGTTTTTAATGGGGTAGAAAAGGAAAATAAAATTTCAGCCAAATCGAAATAGGAGTCGGGTTCAAAAGTGGTCGATTTGAAATGGATTGACCCATATATATACGTGTATAAAATAGGTGCGTGACCGTGCCTGGTCATGATGCTGATGGTGCTTTTGCTGGGGTTTGAAAAAAAAAATCCATCGTCGACGAGATTCGAGAGCGGATAATTAACGATGGTTTAGTTCGCGCGTACAGAACGGCGAGAGATAGAGTTGGAACGCGCGCGCTTGCGGGAAACCGTGAACGCACGCTAATTGCTCCGTTAATATATCCAGACCAGTATATGGAGGGCTGGAGTAATATACGGAAAGGAAGCGCTGCAAGAGCCAGAGAGAGAGGGTCCTAAACCACAGAAGAGCGCTACTGCACACATTCGCCGATTATAATAGTATATAATAGGAGATAGTTGTAGATGAACGATTCACGAACTGCACGTTATTGGGAACTATGCCCATTATTCACAGAAGGATCTAATTTCGTCAAATTTATGGAAACTTCAAAATACAATATGTACTTTATGTTCTGAACTAACTCTCATTACCAGAAGAAGAGAACAATGACGTTGAATAATTTTTATTGTTATTAATAACGTGTGACAAAATTGTTCCAAAATTTTATCAACAAGTATACTTACTTTTTAAGCTACGTGTGTACTAATTTTTCATCTGATATCAATTTCTTTTTATAAACTAGAAAATTTCATAAAGGTTGAACCATTCAGGAATTTTTTGTGAAATTCTATTGAATTTAATTTTAATTAATTTTACTGTCTCAAATTTTAATTAACTTGAGTAATTTTAATCTCCAAGCTGCGTAGATCTTTTCCATTGTAAAATGAGAAGGTTTTAATTCCGCAGAATGGCGATCAGCCTTCGGAAAAAACAAATAATTTCCATAACAAAATGTCTCCAGGCTACCACAAACGAGCACAGAAATTTGTTCCAAATATTTGTTTTCTGTCAATAGTGAATATTATAAGCGTACTCTGGAATTTTGATCATGAATAAAAATTCATGAAAACTTTCTGTGTGTTAGGAAGAAAAAAACTAGAACGAATGTGCACACATTATACTTTCTCCAGTCACATTTTGTTTCGCTAAAAACGTACTGCGAAATTTCTTTGAAGTACACCGAACAGTCACAATGCTTTTTGTATCTTTTTAAGCTTTGATCTATCCTCGCAAGAACTATGATACATTCAACGTATTGCACGAGCATTGACAATACGAAAAAAATGCACTCTGTTGTCCTTTTCCTTCGAATCTGTCGCCCCATTTTCCGTATAAAGGGATACTTTTCATTGTTCTATGAGCCAGAGATGGATTTTTTGGATTTAATTTCATCACGATGCAAAAAAAATTGCATCTAACGACTACTCCAAAGCTTGCTTCCTACCATTCAAAGGATGGAAAAAAATTCCCTCATATAGACAAGACTGCAAAAAAAAATATACAAGAAAAGTGAAGATCTGACTATATTCTGCTTCTATTTTTGTATAACCTTCCTTTCACGAGAATTTCCAATTTCGCGGATATTTACAATGGACCCCTATTGCAAGAATTTTTCATAGCTATGTTGGATATTTCTAAGACCAAAGAAAGAATCCGGCTCATTTTGATAGCTCGCGCCATCGGATGTGCTGAAAATCATCGAAGAAGATATCGGCTCGTTCGAAGCGTGAAAATCTGCTTCAGATAGAACCGTTCAGAAGCAATGAGGAAATCGCGAAGCATGAAGAAACGAAGAGAAAAAGAGTGTTCGCGCTCAATGTGGAACAAAGCTTTCTCCCGTTTGGTAAAAGGAGAAATGCGCGCTGATTCACTAACAAAGCGGAATAGAAGGGAATGAAGAATGAACGGTGCGGGATGTTACTGGAGAAAGTAGTGAAAGAAGGAAACGAAGAAAGAGAGAGAGAGAGAGAGAAGGTGGAGAAAGAAAGGGAAGAATAAAGGAACCACAGATGTAGGAGGGTCGTTGATGATGCCTTTGCAACGCTGCTCTTTCGGTGAATCTCAGAGAGTTAATCAGAGCGTTGGCTGAGTGGGGGTCAAAGTTCGTCGTGGCGTGAAGGATCGTAAGAAGAAACGCGTCCTCGAATTTCCCCTCTTTTTCTTTCTCTTTCTCTCCAGGTCCCGCCCATTTATCTTTACTCTCTTTCCTAACTTACATCGTATGAGCCGAAAATGGGGTTGAAGAGGAAAAAGGCTTGCGACTCCACATTATGAATATGCGTGCATACAAAGCGAGGATAGATACCGGAAAGGTCGGAAAGGAAGGCGAGTCCTGCGAACATTGAAAATTATGAGAGAAAATGGCGTTAATCCAGGCTCTCATACGATGAAATGTTAAAAAGAGCAGTTTTCCATTGAGAATGTATTATTAATCTAAACTGTACGCTGCACTTTTGTGGTTAACGGGTTAGAGGCCACTCTAGGGACCAAAAAAAGAGCATATTTCGTGATTTTTTTCAGCGAAACCATAAAATAAATCGGATTTACAAAAAAGGTATGAGGTGAAGGTATAATTGCGGCAGGTATAATTGCAAAAATGTAGTTCTGAGATAGAAAGCCCGCAGCGGATGAACAGGGGCTGCACTAGAATACGAAAATCAGGTACTTAGGGATATTTCACGCACATAACCTTTTGGAATATAATTCTGTGCATACTAAGCTACCTTTTTAACAAACAAAAAAAATCGATTTTTTGAAAATCCTAGAGTGGCTCAACCCCTTAAGCTATTCAATGCGGTACAGTTAAGGTAGTAGCCCACTGAGACGGGTTCAAAAGATCAATTTTTTTTTACATTTTTCGCAAGCAAAAAATTTTAAAATAAATACTCTAAAAGTTTCAGACCGAAATTAAAAATGTTTTTAAAGTTATAGCCAAAAGAAAAGAGCAATTAACTAACAAATTATTGTTGAAAATGTAAATCTCTCGAAGAAATGAAAAGAGCTTTGAGATAACTTTGAGGAAACGGAAGGATTGGTCTATGTACCAGGCATAGCTGATTATTTTAAGTATAATTTCTTTTTACAAAAGTAGTCAAAACTTTAAACGCTTTTTTCTCGAAATTAAGTTTTCGAAACTTCGGGGAAGCAATGACTAAAAACTATTTAACCGATTTGGCTAAAAAATTTACCCGTATTTAAGACACACATAGCTAAATACCAAACCTTTAAAACATTCAATTTTTTAATAATAAATGCATTTTTTAAATCAATTTTTCAACAAAAAAAATCGATTCCGAAGACCTTTTTGTTCACAAGTCCGTAATATCGTTTTTTTTCTTAAAATATGCATATTATAGGTTAGTGCACTAGAATTAAGCCTACAAAACAATAATCTCTTTGAATTTCTTATTTCAGATGAGTACGGAAGGTTGTGTGCTTCCCCGGAACAAGTCACCTTTTTTTCGAGGACTCCACTTTGACGTGCAAAATCATAAACAAATTCATGTAAAATTAAGTAAACAAAAATTTGTGTGTACTCTTTAAGATACAAATAACGACATGTGAAAATTTCAAAACGATCGCATTTTATTTTGTTATTTAAAAAAATTAATGAAAAATGGGCACAGTTGATTACTACCTTTAAGTCAATGGAGTACTAAGATTTCGAAAATTGTTAGCACAGTTTTTCAGAGGTAAACCATTTCATACCGAGGATGATTTCAATCAAACCCTTTCCAATGGACAATAAAAATTAAAATTCAATGATTTTCCAGAAAAAGAATTCGGCTCAAGGACCTTTTACCGCATCAGGACATCGATTACGAAATATCGCTGAAGTACGAAAACAGCTTCGGCATGGCGAAAGGACATCGACATACCAGCAGTTTTGATAGGGAAATGCCAGAAACTGCGAGAAAACGTGGCTGCATTCGTGTGCATACGAGAAGAAGGGGAACGAAAATGAAAAAAGAAATAAAAGCGGCAAAAATATGTGCTGCAATGTGCGGGTGCATAGCCGGAAAAACGAAGAAAAGCAGCTTTCATTGAGCCTAGAAAGCCGCGATAGATATGCATATGCATGAAAGAAATGGTATGCGTGTAAGTTAAAAAAAAAAAGGTCGAAAACCCTCAACGTCGTGAGCTTTTCTACGTTCTCGTTTCCGCTCGACTTCTCAGCACCATCTTCCTTTCGTCCTTTTTTTCAAATCTCCCGTCTCCTATAATAGCCAAAACGGCAGAGAGTTTTCAAGACTTTCCCATAAAGAACTTTAATCAAAAACTGCGAATATGAGAGACCTACTTTCTGAAGCGTGTACAGCTCTCTAGTGGCGTACACGATGGTCCTCCACTTCCCTTCGTTCCCTTCATCGTCCTTCATTTCTCTCTCGTTCTCTCTCGCTCTTTCTCATGCTCCTTTGGGTTGTTTGCGGCAAGCTTTCCTCCCCGCGCTTTTCCACATTCAATGCTTCCCTCTTGTTTGCTAACGTTAACTTGGACTAGGATGAAGACGCAGGGGCCATTTTCTCGTTGTGCGACTTCTGCCATTTCGCGTCTTGGTTTCTCAGCTCCGTAACAATGCGAAGTTTCTCTCCCTCTCTTTTTCTCACACACACACACCCTCTCTCTCTCCTTTACTCTCGTGTTCCATCTGTCACTATGTACCACATTGTATACGCCATTTTATTGTTCGTACGGATGAATGCTGGGACCATGCAGGGGAAAAGTCACGGCTGGCGAGTGGAAACGAGCCCCGGACCACCGACATCATCCTCGTGTTTACCTTTTTCTTCCCAATGCACGAGTTTGTCACGTGATGCAACTGCGACTGATGCGAGCTCCGACGTGCCCGGAAAATCTTGCCCTGACCTGATCAAGTCTGAAAACTCTGAGCTCCTCGATATTCATTCTTCTATTGCACCATAACAGTATACACAGTGTTTAGTAACTAGATAACCTGAGAAGGTTCAACGTGTAAAGCGTGCCCAGACAAAAAATTGGCTTTTTTTAAAATTGTCATACGATAACAATTGGCTTAGTTATTAATGTTTTTAAAGTTGACCAATGACGGTTAGAATCTAGGAGAAATGACACTGGTGAGCCATCTGGTGGAGGTAACGGTAGAGGCGGTCGTGGTGGGAAGCCCCCACTTATCGTGTCATTTCTCTTAGATTCTAGCCGTCATTGGTAAACTTTAAAAACATTAATAACTAAACCAATTGTTATCGTATGACAATTTGAAAAAAAGTTAGTTTTTTGTCCTGGCGCGCTCTACATGGCAAACCCAGTCAAGTTATCTAGTTGCTTGACACCGTGTATAAGATGAGATAGCTCGATCCAAATGGTTGACAAACTGAACATTATTGGAAACTGTACCCATTATTGATAGATTGTGAACAAATGCCCACATTACTTGCTCATAATTTTTTTCCATTCATGATTTTCAATCTTTATTAGACTGATTCAAGAAATGCGACTATTTTTTGTTTTTCGAAATAACCTATTAAATACCTTCGAGGAGGTGAAAAAAGATGTCCGTTAAAAGCAGAGCTCTCAATATAAATATTTAGATATGTCTCATCGCAAATTTCTATTTCCCATTTAAATAACACCGAAAAAAAAATTTCGACCTTTGAAGTTTTATATGTCGGCTTCAAGTCAATGTACCAAAATGAACGACACATATTCTTGTAGAGAATTGAACGCTCTACGAAAAATAACTCCTTTGATTTTTCGATAAACTCACTCCTTCAAAAGTTATTCAAGGTTAAAGTTAAATTTAGAGTAAATTTGACTTTTTTTTTAGTTTTCGGCAAAATGTTGAAACTTATTACTAAATATCGTAAAATCTTTCTTGAAACAAAAGTTTAAATTGCATTAACATAAATTACCTAATTTTTAAAGAAATGACCAACATAAATATTAGACCGTGAACAACTTTTGAAGGAGTGAGATTATCGAAAAACCACAAGAGACCTTTTTTGTAGAGCGTTCAATTCCCTATAAGAATACGTATCGTTTGATTCGGTACATTGACTTGAAGCCGAGGTATAAAATTTCAAAGTATGAAATTTTTTTTCCTGTATTATTTAAATGGGAAATAGAAATTCGCGATGAGACATATCTAAATATTCATATTAAGAGCTCTGCTTTCCACAGGCATCTTTTTTCACCTCACCGAAAGTATTTAATAAGTTATTTCGAAAAACGAAAAATAGTCGCTTTTTTAAATCACTCTATGAGCAAGTGACCTGTTTTATCATTTTTGGCTCTCTCGTGAAAGAATCTTCGCGAAGGAACAGAAGGTAAACGTAGTAGATTTCCCTATGAAATAATAAGCCAACCAGAACTAACCTCTACCAGATAATGACCCCATCGAATTACATCCTTGTCACATAACGCATCGTCCTAAAAATTCAAACTAATCTGCTCGAACCGCAAATCTATCCGCAAAGTTGTAAATTTGATGTAAGGCCCTCTTTTGTTATAAAACAAACCTAAAATGGGGATTATACAAAACGAAATGAAAAGCTCCGGAGAAAAGTGTAGAGTTTTCGACTCCGTTGGAAATGCAGTCCCAGTGAAATTCAACGTATTAATACCACAGCGATAAATATTTTTTTCAAGATGGAAGCGAACCGGATGAAAAGCTGCACACGGAACAATTCGCAACTGTTTAACGCGTGTGCATATGTGTGAGTGTGTATCCGTATTTGCGTCGTGACTCGCGGCGCCAGATTAACTCTCACCGCTGTGCCATTTCCACTTCCCGGCTAAAAGCCTAGCTTAGACGTGGAAAAGCTTTCCCCGTTTCCGGTTCCCGACGTTATAAATCGTCAACGTCCTTTTCTCGGAACGTCAAAATGTTTAATCAACTTCCTCTTTATCACCGTTTCAATATCCATTCGCAAATGAATATATTTTTTTAACCCTTAAATGGTAACGTGTCTTTCGGCACCTTTAAATGGTAAAGGGGGGTCACTCGTGCTTGGTGCTTTAAAAAGTCCTTCAAAGTGCTCTACTAAATTCCGCAAAATTCATGAAATCTCATAAACTATCCTAGAATAAGGACCAATCACTACATTGCTGATTTGATCATTTGTTTAAACAATATTATCATATAAACAAAGGGGGCTAGAACAGGGAGACGGTTTGGGCTAGGTACAAGTGACCCCCCCGTTACCATTTAAGGGTTAAATTTATTTCAACAGGATAGAAAAAAAATGTTCAATTACTAATTGCACAAATTGCTCGATTACTTTCTTATTTAACGTCACTCCAAATCATTTCCACGTTCAATCACTTCCCGAATTTGCACGAATAATTTTCCAATTGTGATTCACATTCAGAGTTGCCGAAATTATAATGTAAAAATAATGCATTATTTATTTTAGAAGTAATGAAAATTCTATGATAGAAATATTAAGCATTATTTTTCTAATGAAAAATGTGAAACCTAACGATTATGCGTTAAATTAATAATTAATAATGCAAAAAACGTAACATTATTCATTACAACAGTAATGGATAATGCTAAATAGAAACAAATTTTCATTACTATAGTAATGAATGGTACAAAACCGAAGAATAATGCATTACTTTGAGTAATGCATTACATTGAGCAATGCATTACTTTTAGTAATGCATTGCATTGAGCGATTCATTACTTCGAGCAATTCATTACTTTGAGTAACACATCACATCGAGCAGTGCATTACTTCAAATTACGCATTACATTTATAAATAATGTATTACTTTGAATAATGGTTTAAAGGAATAAAAATAATTTCTGTATTTAGAGAGCAATGTCAATGATATCTTTCGTTTCGTATGATTTTTTATAATCATAATGCGTAAGATGATACATCTCAGACTGTATGTGTTATTCTTGATATTTTTTATTTGTTAGTTCAGATTTGAACTTACAGCATCTTTTTCTTTTGTATCTTTGACCGGAAATTTTCAAGAGAATGATAATTCCTGGACATTTACGATTGTTTACTTTTTTTTTACTCTCGAATAATTTCATGTATTTTTTATTTATTTGTGAATCAACCAAAAGAAAAAAAAATCTTCCACTGGTGTATTTTTTTATTTGTTAGATCAAAGAGAAATGCGCAGCATATATGTATTTTATTCTCTTTCGACTCAAATTTTCAATTCTAATTTCAAATTTCAAAACGGGGATTATTAGTTCCGTTGACGTTCCGATGTTTACACTTTTGGATTTTTTTACTTAAAAAAATTTTATAAACCCATACCATCGAGTCACTGAACCGGTTTCATCAATCCATATTTTCCACTTTCGTAAACAAAAGGAAGATTTTATCGCATTGTCCTGTAGGACTACGAATGCATAAAATATTTTTATTCCGAATAATGCATTATTCAAAATATTCAGTATTACAGTAATGAAAAATTAACGCTACTTTGCAATATCTGTTACTTTAATAATGGATAATGAAACATTTTTGCATTACACATTATTTCAGTAATGAGTAATGTAACTCTTTCCACATTATTAATTACTTCAGCAACGGATAATGTTATGCTTTTCCAAGTATTCATTAATAACGTAATGCATAATGTTTAATTTTTACATTCTCCAGAACTAATATAATGCTTAATGGTCTGACATTTGCATTATTAACTAAAAATATAATGCAATATTTTTTTTATCACATTATTCATTGAATGAATAATGTATAATGGAAGTTAAGTCCCATTATTAAGTGAAAAAATAATCATTAACGAAATCGATAATGCATTATTAAAATATTGCATTTTTTGCAACTCTGTTCACATTGTACGCATTTAATTGATTTCTTCGATAAATACTGTTCTAACGATTATGAAAATTCATTGTAATACCAAAAATGATGAATCAACTTTATCGATCATTTTACGCAATCACTACGGGGCTATTTGTGAATTTGTATCTAAATTCAATATATTACAGAAGGAACGACCGACAGTGGTTATACATATATGACAGAAGTATCGTACTTGGCGAATCTGGAGAAGATTTCAATCGACAGTGCTATGGAATTCACAAATTCGACCTATGTTACAATATCTACGGATATTTGTGGAGAATCATACGATTTACGTGTCTACCAACACAATTTTCATGGTGAATTTTCACCGATTATGAAAATAAACGGGGCGATATTCGATTCTTACAAAATACGATATTCAAAACGTCGCACCGATGAAGATCGTTCGCCATTTTGTGTACAAGTGTTCCCGTCAAATGTCAAAATGAGGGAACGTTTGTGCGTACTCGAATTGCGTAAATTCATCAAAGCGACTGTTGAATGATCAACCGGACTGACTAGAGCCGGCGATGAAAAGAAAATCGATAAACAAAAAAACCAATACAGTTAAAAGAGAAATCAAATGCGGAGGTGAAAAAAAAACACAAATTTTTACGGTAATTGTGGATTATTTGCGAATCACGAAATGAGCATCCTCGTAATCGAGGCAAAGGAATTTGATTGCTCAGAATGCGCTCAATTGTACACTCGTAAGCTATCGTTATTACTGAGAACCAAAAGGGCGTATATCACAATTATCTATAATGGAATTATTTGTTTAAATAAATGGAGAAGTAATGTAGCATGTTTTTGGATTGATGATAATGCTGGACACGAAAGCAATGGACGAAATACGTCGTTAATCCCTTGATGTGATAAGAGAGAACGATTTTTTGATATTGATGACCTTCACGCCATTTTGTTTCTCGTGTGTCAAATAATACAATTGCGAATATCGTTATATGATTACAAAAATAGCGGTTAGCAGTAAATTTTGAATAAAGCCTCGACTCACCAATTGTCGATGACACCGACGTTGGAAAAGTTTGGCGGAAAGCTCGCGGCCGCCATTGGCGGTGGTGGTCGCGGCGTATTCCCTCTTTTAGCGTCACTTCCGGTCTTCGCCAGAGCTGATATCACTGCAAATAAAATAAAGTAATTAATTTTGGTATCAATAAAATGTTGCATTCAAAATACGGGGAAAAGATTGTGGTAAACATTGACAAATTTTCCGGCAATCGTTGCCAGAGTTCTGATGAGTCTTGTTCGAATTCTGATGAAGAATATTTAATAATCTTTAATAATGATGAATAATCTTTAATAATCTCTAATAATCTTGATCCTTTTGATAGTGAGCACCGAACGCCATCGGTATGATTATATTTCGCTATAACATTTAGTCGACGGCAGTACGGAAGAACGTGCTATCTCAAATTGTGCTAGAAGAACGTGCCAACTCAAATGATGAAAGAAGAAGGTGCTATTTCAAATTGTGATAGAAGAAGGTGCTATCTCATGTTGTAAAAGAAGAACGTGCTATCTCAAGTTGTGCTAGAAAAACGTGCTATCTCAAATTGTAAAAGAAGAACGTGCTATCTCAAGTTGTGCTAGAAGAACGTGCTATCTCAAACTATGAGAGAAGAACGTGCCATCTCAAATTGTGCTAGAAGAACGTGCTATCTCAAATGATGAGAGAAGAAGGTGCTATCTCAAATTGTGATAGAAGAACGTGCTATCTCAAATTGTAAAAGAAGAACGTGCTATCTCAAGTTGTGCTAGAAGAACGTGCCATCTCAAATTGTGATAGAAAAACGTGCTATCTCAATTTGTGATAGAAGAACGTGCTATCTCGATCAGTAGACATATTTTTATTGTTACGGTACTGGAATTTGAGGTACTTTAGTATACAGAGCACTTTTTATGTTAACTTATTTAATTTATTAAATGATTTAGCTCGATAATAGAAACAAATAAAATAAGTTTGAATAAACAACATATTTTTTAATTATCAATATATGTTATTTATCTTGAATTTTTAGAACCTACAGCTACGGTATTTTGTAAAAAAATATGTAAAGACATCTTCAATGTGCAGACAAGGACGGACTTTTTTTTACTCCAAAACGCGTTTTGGTCATTCTTTCGATACTCAGAAAAATTGTTCATTCTGTATAATAAGATAAATACCTTTCTTGCACATTGAGATGTCTTTACATATTTTTTTGTTCTAAAAATTTGTTTGTTCTAAAAATTCAATATAAGCAACATATATTGATAACTAAAAAAAAATTGTTATTCAAAATTTTCTTATTTATTTTCTTTTATGAAGCTAAATCACTTAAAAAAATTAAATAACCTAACAGAAAAAGTGCTCTGTATACTGAAGTACCCAAATTCCAGTGCCGGATCAATGAAAATATATCCACTGATCGAGATAGCACGTTCTTCTATCACAAATTGAGATAGCACGTTCTTCTATCACAATTTGAGATAGCACGTTCTTCTCTCATAGTTTGAGATAGCACGTTCTTCCAGCACAATTTGAGATAGCACGTTCTTCTATCACAATTTGAGATAGCACGTTCTTCTATCACAATTTGAGATAGCACCTTTTCTCTCATCATTTGAGATAGCACGTTCTTCTAGCACAATTTGAGATAGCACGTTCTTCCATACTGCCTTCGTAGTCATCTTTATTAGACGCTGTAAATATATAATTGGGTAATCGTATGTCTCTTCGAAACAAACCAATTTCTTGTCCCAATTATTGCCAATTGAAAAATTGAAAAAATTGATCAAAATTGAAGAATGCAAGTTAATTCTCTGGAAGTGTGGAAAGAGAATATGAAATACGAAGAAATAATTGTTTATTGATCATTGTTAATCATTGCTTAACAAATTGTTTAAACAATTTATTAATGACTTTTGGGCATTATTATTATTGTATCCGTTACATATTATCTATATATGTTAATTTTTTTTTACATAAGGTGGCTTTTATTTGCATTTGTATTTCGTCTATATCTTGGGAAACGAACTATTCTTTTCCAGCGAGTTTTTCGCACTTTTTCATTCATCGTCGTCAACTTTTGCGAGCTTTTTTCCTCAGCATAATGTGTACATCGCCTCAGGCGTCGTTCCCTGACGAGAAGCTGCACACATATATATATAAATACGTATACCTCTTTCTCTCTCTCTCTTTTGGTATCGGTAATGAACGATCTATTGTGACTGGTTTCTGATGCTAGACACAACTCGGCCATAAATTTCTGGCTGCGAAAGAACGAACGAGAAAAAGAGAGGCGAGAGAGTAAGAGAGAAATCGACGAAAAAGCGAGAAAGCGTTGGAGCTCTGAACGGAGAAAAAAAGATGAAAAAAAGGGGGTGAGGCGAGATTGAGAGAGGGATGTATCGAGAAAGAGAGGAGGTGGTGGTATGAAAATGGCACTCGTTAATGGACTGCAACACTCGATTCCATCCCTCTTTTGCACTCGGTATTCGTTGCTGCTCTCTTTTTCCCTTCTCGCCCTCTATTCTCTTCTCTGCCTTTCTTCCTCTCGCCCATTTTCAGTTCTCCATTTTCTCGTTTTTATCCCTCTCCCTCCCTTCTTTTCTTCCATTCCAACCGAACCCAACCAAGTCAGCTTTCATTGTGAAATACGGTAGGTTAAACGACACAATGCTTGGCCGATTTCGAGCAATACGAACGGGTACAGTCATCGACCGATTTCATTTGTAAAAATACCGTTGTTGAACGGCCATATTGGACGAGAAAAAACGTACAATTATTGTCATGCGCCTGTGTCGTCCATTCAATGTAGGCGCAGAGAAACTGCTGATGTTTGCCCGGTGTCGAACAACTGTACCGGTTACTTTGCAAAAAAATACATAGAACGCCAAAGTATGCGTCGGTTATGCAAGTAACGATACTGAGACTCTTGTCAGGCTTTTAAGTCCGTGTGTGCTCGTGCACGGTGTTTATTTGTGGTTGTCCCATTGTGCTGCGTTATCATGCACAAATATATGCTCTAAAAACACAAACACGCCGAGTCATGCAGGAAAAAGGGGCGGAGATTGAGTATTCTGCATGGAAAACTGTATTCCGCGAGCGGTAGTCGTTCATTTCTGGCTCGCATCTCCATCATCCTCATACTCGTCTGGAAAGAAACTTTGCCAGTGGAAAAGAGAGGTCTTTATCTCTCTTTGTGGACGCGGAGAGGGAAGGAACGACAGAAGAGAGGTGAAATGTGCTTTAGCGCCGTCCGCATCAATGTGTATTACATATATTTATCAACTGCTGACAAATAAAAGGGCGTAACCAACAAGGTTTACAACGCGAAACGATGTCAGCGCAACGTGTATCTGTATGCGTAAAAATGTCAAGATTCGCAGTGAGATATCAATGCAGGAAGAATATATGACCCCGTAAAGTGTACGGAGATGTGAAAGAGTGAACGACGTACGAATGGCGAAAGGAAAAAACAGTTGCTACCGCGGAATATTAAAAAAAAAAACATTCGAGGGAGCGACGAATGAAGCAAAGAATCGAGTACCGACGAAAGATCCGAGCATCTGGTGAATAAAAAAAATTGTACACGTTGGATGAACACGTTTGATGACTCTTTGAGCAATGGAACATTGAAAATGACTCGAAAAAGTGAAATCCAACATGAGAAACTCGAGGCTGCAATTAAAATTATTCTGTTCTTGTATCAGTACAATTAACGATATTTGGAAAAAATGAAATTATCAAATATTAATATTTTGAATAAAATAAAAATTGTACAGTTTTGCATACGATTCTGCGAAAAATTCAAATTTTAGTTCTTTTTTTAAATCCTCCGTTGAATTACAAGCTATACTTGACAATTAATAGATAAAATATGTTTTTTTAAATTTTAGATAAAGCTATGATGAGTTATCTTAACCACTACGAGGACACTTTTTTCTAAGAGGAGAACAGAAAGCATCGGCCGCGAGCTGGGGTCAGTTTGACCCCAGCTCGTTTGCCTCAGCTAAATTGTCTGCGGGAAATTTTGATTTTTTAAATTTTTTTTCCGTGTTGAACATCATCATACAAGTTAAGTACCATCATGAAAGTCGAGTTTTTTTTTTGATAAACTATTAAAATTTATTCCGAAACTCCAAAAATGAAAATAGCAGAATTTTTACGGCTTCTGGAGCCTTCAAATATTTCAGTGAATTCTCTAAGAACGCGCAATTTTTCCATTTTTATATACAAAAATTTTGAAATAAATTAAGTATTTTCGGTATTTACTGTATTTATTTTACTCCGAAATAGTTCCCCAAGCCCCTCTTCAAATGTCCAAATAAATAACTTTTCTGAAACGGCCACTATAGAGCTATTTTTTCCTTAAAAGTGCCATACCTCAAGGGTGTTATCCCAAAATTGTATGAAAAAAAAATAAAAATTGCATATGATTTTTTTCGTAAATGATTTTTTTCTCGTATTCGCTCTTTCGTGATTTTTTTCACTATCTTAAAAATTAGAAAAAAAAGAAATTCAGGGTCCATTGCATATTGAAGATGATTGAAAGTATCATCCTGAATTTTTTGAAGTAATTTTGAATAACATTCTGGACATGGCAAGGGCTCAAAGATGACTGGGGTCAGAATGACCCGATGTGACTACCATGCTACGATTAAGATGTGTGACCACGGAGGGTTAATCAAATTATTGATTAAATGTTACATTGTATGCTTAAAATTTTGAATAAAATCACTTATTTATTATATACAAAAAAAAAAGAAAAAAATTCTTTTTTAACCTTGGAAATTCATCCAACCCCTTAAGACTGTATTTATCATACATCGGAGTCACGATTTTAATTATAACATTCGGAGTTCGTTAATGAGAAGTTTGAAGAGTCAGGGCCCATTAGCTTTTATGGGACCTACAATCCTCACTAACTTTCCGTGCCTATATTTCTCTGTGCTGTTGGATAAGCTCACGACGATTGTGTCCCTCGATGTCAGGATCTAACAACACATATTCACAAGCAGCAATCCACATAAACATATAGATTAGGGCGATTTTTTTTCACTTTTTTTATTTCTTGCAGTCCCCACCCGAAATTTTGTTGTATATGTCCGAAAGAAAATTCCCTGAAAGTTACAGCCCCTAATATTAATATTAAGTACTTACCCTTCGCGGGATAAGTTTTTCCAGCTAAAATACACGTAAATGAAAAACTTTTTTCGTCAAAATTTTACCACTCCGCGATTTTTTATGCCATCACATTGACTTTGGTCGCTATTCACGTACAATCGAACGATCTTTAAAAGTGTCCTCAACAGCGTAAGTGTAACTTACACTGGTGAGATGGTACGGGTCCCTTAAGTTGATTTTTACCCAAAGTTTTCGATTTTGTGCTGTTATCTCCGAAATGATTAACTTAACTGAAAAATCGTATAAAGAGATTTTGTTGGAAATTTAATTTCCTACAAAAAAGGTCCTTTAGATCTAACTGGTAAAATTAATATTTCTTAAGATATTGAACCTTAACTTATTTACGGTATAAAATTTGTGTAGTTTATCGAACCAAAAGTTTTAAATTGTTGATATTCCATATCATATCACCATATCACATATCATATTACCAGTGGTGATATGATATGGAATATCAACAATTTGAAACTTATGGTTCGATAATCCATAAAAATTTTCATATAACAAATAAGTTAAGGTTCAATATCTCAAGAAAAATTAATTTTAGCAATTAGGTCTAGAGGACCTTTTTTGTAGAAAATTGAATTTCCAGAAAAAATTTTCGTTACATTTTTTCGGTCAAGTTAATCATTTTGGAGATAACGGCAAAAAAATGAGAAATTTGTGTAAAAATCAACTTTAGTGACCCGTACCGTCTCATCAGTGTAAGTTACACTTACGCTGTTGAAAACACTTTCAAAGATCGTTCAATTCTGCGTAAATTGCGACCAAAATCAATGCGATAGCATAGAAAACCACGGAGAGGTAAAATTTTGAAGAAAAAAGTTTTTGATTTACGTGTATCTTAGATGGAAAAACTTATCACGCGAAGGGAAAGTACTTAATATTAATATTAAGGGCTGTAACTTTCGGGGAATTTTCTTTTAGACATGTGCAATTAAATTTCGGCTGGGGAGTGAAAGAAATAAAAAAAAGTAAAAAAAAATCGCCCTAATATAGATACATCCATGTATTCATATGGATGGATGTCTGCGCATGTGTGGAGTTTCTGGTACCAAAGTACCTTCGCTCCACACACACACATACACACAGAAGTGGTACATTCATATCCGGCTTCAACGTAACCATCGCGTTATTCGCGAAATCGCTCGCACACACTTCCTCGCTAAGCTATATGTACATATATTCTCATCCCTCTGTTGGATCCGGTTAACCCGCTCGGGCTACTAAAACCTCCCGGCGAACGAGATAATCCGCAATTGCAACAGCGAGGCTGCAACATCAGCATCAGAGAGGCAGCAGACAGAGTGGAAAAAAGAACCGCTGGCTCTCGCCCCGTTTCTTGCACATTTGTCGTATCAGGAGTTGTGCAATAAACACAGTTATTATTTCCCAACGCAATTTTGCAAAGCAAACACGAGAGAGAGAGAATTTTGTTTCCACTCTTTTGCATCATCTTTTTCTGGCTTAGATAAATTCCGGCGTAGATCCTGATGCAAAGAATCTCGCTTGATATTCTGTGATACATTATCATAGAATATTCATAACAATCTGAGTATTTTACGTGAAGAACCTTGCCGGAGTACTTCAGGATTTTTTAAAAATTGAAATCATGCCATCTTCTTTTTTTTCGGTTTCCCACTTAAATTCTGTTTGAAACACGATGTTCAAGTTTTTATTGTTGAAATGCAACGAAAATAGTTTTTTTTTTTTTTTTTAGTATTTTTTAGGCTGGAGATCCTGACGAACATTTCAACGACTTTTTTACTTTGAAGAAATCAATTTTTTTTTAAATCCTGTTTTTGTTCAACAATATTTCAACGTCATTTTGAAACAATGTTTGTTTTAAAGATGTATTGCCTATACAGTCCCAGCCAAAAATTGTATCAGATTGAAATTTCCGCACTTTGTGATATAATACTGCAGAATTTTAAAAAAAATTGAAATCGCGCTGCATTTTTTTTTGTGTCCTAATTCAATTCTATTTGAAACATGATGTTTCAGTTTTCATCGTTGAAACGCAACGAAAATAGTTCATTTTTCGTATTATTCACTCTGGAGATCCTGACAATGATTTCAATGATCTTTTACTTTGAGACACGTCCTTAGAAGAAATCAAATTTTTTGTTACACCCTGTTTTTGTTCAACGATATTTTAACGTCATTTTTAAGGATGTTGCCCTATGAAATCTTTTAATGTTAATTGTTCAATAAATAGCTTTTTAATCGTCGTGAAATTTTTACACGACCTCCTGAATACTTCATGTAAAAACATATTAAATTTTCAGAATTCTATCATCATTACTTCAACCTCCTTAAAGGGGAAAATGAAAAATGATGAGAAATTTCTGAAAATTTGGTATGTTTTTGTATGAAGTATTTAAGAGGTCGTGTAAAAGTTTGACGACGATTAGGAAGCTCGTTATTAAAATATTAACATTTTGTTAAGAACAATTTTTTAAACAAATAAAAAAAATACTTATTAATAAACTTCGTTTTGTTTCCGTTGCTTTCATTATAGTGTAGATATTAAAAAATTGAGAGGTCAAAAAAAAACTTATCGCAAAGTTATATCAGTTTCCATAAGACTACATTTAATTTAATTTAATTTGTTAATGTTAATTGTTCGTTAACGAGCTTCCTAATCGTCGTGAAATTTTTACACGACCTCTTAAATAATTCATCCAAAAACATACCAAATTTTTAGAATTTTCTCATCATTTGCGATTTTGGACTCAACATCCTTAAACAATGTTTATTTTAAGGATGCCGATACAGTCCCAGTCAAAAATTGTATCTGATTGAAATTTCCGTACTTCGTGATACAGTAAAAATCTGAAAAAATTCACCAACATTCGGCATGCCATTAAACAACAATATTATCAATAGCAATATTGTCCAAAAGTAATTAATAAATTGTTGAAGCAAATAATTATTCAACAATTTTTTGTAAAGTTCTCTTTTTTCTCAAACAAATCGAATACGTTCATTTTTCTGAGCGCATATGAATTTGTTCAGAATTTTCTTTCCATTTTGAAATTCACGTTTTGAAATTTTTGGAGTTGCTGTATTTATGTATTTTTTGGCTTAGTGTCTTCGAAACTTTTAAAAGCTGACGATAAATCTGCATGCAAAAACACACATAAAATTGGCAATTTTTTGTTTGTATTTCAGAATGGTTTTTATAATATTTCAAAACAGAGAGAAAAAAAAGCGTTCAGAAAAATTAACACATTCCATTTTGTTCAAGAAAAAAAAAGAACTTAGCAAAAAATTTTTGAATAATTATTTGTTTAAACAATTTATTAATAACTTCGGGGCAATATTATTATTGATAATTATTGTTTATGGCATGTCAAACGTTGCTGAATTTTTTCAGATTCTTATTGCATCACGAAGTATGGAAATTTTAATCAGATATACCATTTTTGGCTGGGAAGGTATAAAATCCATCCTTAAAATGAAATGGAGTTTTTTGGTAGATTGTTTGCAGAAAATGAAAGCACCAAGAGGCAGTGCCACGTAATTCCTGTGAGATATTTCTTGACTGGAAGTATCTGGGTCAGCGATTAAGGCCTCGGTGATGTCACCTGAAATCCATATCGCAAAACTCTACTATCGATGGTAGAGAAGATGCGAGTGTGTGGTGTAAAAGAGGGAAGGAGTGAATGAACAGAATCGAGAAAACTGACACAACGGGAATCGTCAATAAAAAAAAACGCGATCATCATCCTCTCTCTCTCAACAAGCATCCATTGTTAAATCCCATTGTGCCTCATTTCAGCGCTCCATACTTTTTTTTTCTCTCTCTATCTTTTGTGCTATCACGAGAGAGATCCGATAATACGATAACTCGATAGCGATACAGATAATTTGCATGACGGCATCGAATGTCCCGGTAATTGGGCTCCATTCTCTCTATTTCTCCCTCTTCTGTTTTAATCAGACGCCTCAATAGGGAAATCATTATTTTATACGGCGCACTTTTTTTCGCATCTCCCTCCGTTTCATTCTACTATCTACGAATATTGTTTTCAATCGGTGAAGAATCGTCGATCGGATTCAACGGTGCAAAGAGTCATGAGGGAAATACGAGGATTTAAAAAAAAACGAGAAAGTCGACAACGAGAGCGTTGAAAAAAAAGTCGAGCGGAAACAAAAACGTGCAACGATGCAAAAATGCATTGTGTCAACTGCAAGTTCGTTTTTAACGATCCTAGGATATAATAGCGAGGAGACGAGAAGATTCGAGGCGATTACGAATGCGATTCACTGAAATTTCGATACGCACAATGCAGAAGAAAAAAATCAATCGTCATTCGCATCGCCTACGGCGTACGCATCGAAGTTTTTCGAATCCATTCAAAGGCGACTTTATCGTGCAGTTGAAGAGTCATCGACTGCGACTGAACGGAAAGTCTTTCCGGCACTTTCCATGCATACAGTTTGCTCGGTAGAATCTTGTCTCCAGGGCCCACCCTCGTCCAATTTTTCGCTCTCTCGTTCACTGTGATTCTTTCCATCTGGCCTCATTCCTTTTTTACTCTGTTAACACAGCGAAAGCGAGCGCTCGTTAATTTCTCAACGAGACGTAATAACGAAGTCTCGGACAATTATTACGAAAGAATGGGAAAAACTATTGCAGGGTGCTCATCCGGCCACCGCTGTCCGAAGAAGCAAGAAGAAGATTACCAGAGCGTTAATTAATATTGCCTCTCTGCGAATGAAGAATCACGATGGAACGACCGATTTATTATTTTGCGACGAGTCAGCGTCTCGTTTTTTCTCCCTTTCTCGTGTACTTTATTCACGCTGAGTCCTCTTTGTTCGGATTTCTTATTGGAATCGAGAATTATGACATTTCTTTCGAACTTATCTTCAAATTGCTCTCAGTCTAGGAAAAGTGACGAATTTTATGAAATAATTATGGGAGCGTAATTATGATTAGACTGATCGGTAATAAAATGGACGTAGATGAATGTTTTTCAACAAATTCGTGACGCATTTAAATCCATTGGTTTTTGACATATTTCCAAAGCGCCAAGTCGAAATAAAACCAAAATAATGGGTGATCGATGGAACTGGATCATCAAAATAGAATTGAACTTTCGGCATAGGGTAAAAGCCGGATAGTTGCCCCGGGGGAATAGTTGCCCCGGTTTTAAATACACTATGTTAGAGATGTCCCTAGCGTTAGCGCTTTTCTGTAATTATTAATACGCCCTCGCAGGCCTCAGTGCCCAAAAGACATACACTGTAAAAAAAGATATGAAATTTCAAACATTTTTACGATACAACTGTCACGGAAATTCACAAACACGGGATATGAAATGCAAATTCATACACATGTATAGTAAATTTAAAGCAGATATATTAATTTTAATATACTATTTGAAATTTAATATACATAGTGTAGGAAAATCAATAATTTTGTCTTAAATTCAATATTTGTATATTAAAATTAAAAGAGTGAACACTGAAAATTAATGTCCCCGTATATGAAAATGGTTTTTATATACTTCTTCGCAATTTTAAGATACATTATTGGAAATTAATACACTCATGTCTTAAAATTACAATCAGTCAAGGTGGAAAATGTCTTCAAATTTAATATAAAAAAGAATATCTACCAGAGCGTCACGGTTTTTTTCAAACAGTTTTAAGGATTTACATAACGAATGAAGGGTCAGGGGCTCTGAAATTAAGTTATGAGGGGTCAGTAATCCTGGAATTAAATTTTGCGGCTTCACATAACCTACGAGGGGTCAGAAATTAAGTTATAAGGGACTACAGAAGTTGTGAGTATTTACTTAAGTTATGAGGGGTCGGGTATATTCTGGAAAACAGTTTCGAGAGTTCACATAACTTGTGAAGAGTCAAGGGTCCTGAAATGAAGTTATGAAAAGTTACTTAACTTATGAGGGGTCAGGAATCCCGGAATTTATTTTGCGGCTTTACGAAATCTACGGGGGGTCAGGGGTCACGAAATTAAGTTATGAGGGGTAACTTAAGTTATGAGGGGTCCCTTAACTTATGAGGGGTCAGGTATTTTGGAATAAAGTTTTGAGAGTTCACATAACTTATGAGGGGTCAGGGGCCCCGAAATTAAGTTATGAGAGGTCGCTTAACTTACGAGAGGCCACGGTTTTGTTCAAACATGATTTGAGGGCTTACATAACTTACGAGGGGTTAGGGGCTCTGAAATTGAATTATGAAGGGTCACTTCACTTATGAAAGATCAGGTATTCTGGAATAAAGTTTTGAGAGTCCACATAACTTATGAGGCGTTAGGGGCCCCGAAATTAAGTTATGAGAGGTCACGGTTTTATTCAAACCAGTTTTGAGGGTTTATATGACTTATGAGAGGTCAGAAGCCCCGAAATTAAGTTATGAGGGGTCAGGGACCATAGAATTAAGTTTTGCGACTTTACATAATCTACGAGGGGTCAGGGATCGCAAAATTAAGTTATGAGGGGTAACGTAAGTTCTGAGGGATCACTTAAGTTATGAGGGTTCACGTATTCTGAAATAAAGTTCACATAACTTATGAGGAGTCAGGGGATTCGAATTCGCAAATCAAAAACCAACTTTCATGGTTTATTGCTCATTCAAAAGCATATACTATTATATTATTTCGGCACTCCAGCATTCATATATCATATAAGTAGAGGGACTTCACAAGTCGTCGATAGCGTAATAGGTAGCGTGTTAGGTAGATAGGTAGGATGGTAGGCAGGGTCGAGGGTTCGATTCCCGGTCTCAGAGAGAAATTAGATCGGGCTATTCGTGAAGATTTTTGTTTTTTTTCTGTGAATCTCTTTTTTGGGTCGCTAAACTATGAATATTAAATTATTTTGCAAGGGCTATATATTTTTTATAACATATTTAGCAACAATTAATTGAGCTACGATAACGTAATTTTCATGAAATGAATATGAAAATTCAGACATGTATTGTGATTTTAAAATAAACGCGTATATTAATTTTAATACACATTTTTTGAATAATAATATACCTGAAATTGAAATTTCAATGGCATGTATATGATTTTTCAAATACATCAGTATTTTAAAATTCAACTGCATACTTTTATTCTTCAGATTCGGGTCCATGAATTTTCAATACTGAAATTGAAATTTCATACACGGTATCTGCAAAAAAACTTCCTACACATGTATATTAATTTTAATGCAGATTTTTTTAACAGTGTAGGACAGGGCCCACAAGTTTCATCTGTGTGAGCGAAAATCTTCCGCGGTGAGACCTCGACGAGCGTTGTACTAATATTGGTGACTAATTTTTATTGAATAAATAATGTTACGGTTGAGGATTCAGTCAACTATTTGTTTCCTCGCATGCATTAGAGTTTCAACTACACGGTCTGATATGGTACATTGTTAAAGAGCTTTTATTTATTTTTTTAATAAAAAGGGCAAGTATCCGTATCGAAAAGGATAGTCGCCCTCCATTTTTTTTCCGGTTAGTTGCCCAAACGGCAATATGACAAAAACCCAGGCATAGTCCTTGCTAGACCGAAGTTAGTTTAGCACTAGCGTTTGAAGAACTAGATGAAAAAGAAAAACTGTTAATCAAAGGTATTTAAAAGATAATGGAATTATTAATTATAAAAGAATAAGATTGATAATAAAATATCTAAATAAAAAAATAAAATTTAAAAAATATAATAAAATAAAATAATCTGTAACTTAATATTAATTATAAACTCCTTCGAAGTATTTTCGACGTGAGGCGACTATCCGCCATGTTGGGCAACTATACCTCTTTGAAGAGGTCAAATGAAACGGGATTGACTCAAAAACAGTTTTAATTGGGTTTACAAAAATAGTGCACATTGAAAGATTAAAGACCAATGTTTTAACATACACGAAGCATATTGTCAGTCGATACTTAATTCTTAAGTAATAGAGCTTTTTCCTTAAGTGTGGCAACTATCCGGCTTTTACCCTATATTTTTAATGAAGAGGATAGCTTGATTCTCTTATCGCCAGACAGCTTTGAGACCTAAAGTTCAATCGAATTTGAGTGAATACAGAATCACCAGGAGCCAGAACCGTCGAGAAACTTCCGAAGAACGGATTTAACATTGATAGTTTCGCTGCTATTCCTACTCTCAGCGCCGCTGTTGCAACTTCAACGGTTTGAGACTGATGTCACTGTTTGGATGTTTAATAATTGGATGAAAAGTGTAGTTTGTTGTTATTCGCGGTTCAAGTCCAACTTCTCGATATTCAATTTTCGCGAGTACATTTGTTTGCAGAAACCAAGAATTGTACGATGAAAACCTTATTTTCCTTATTGTAGACACAGTAAAGTAATGCAATGAAATTTCGAAACGTCAATTCAAATTTTGCCATTACTGGGAGAAAAAAATCATCTCATCGTAGAGATGGCGAAAAGTGCTGGGTTTTATTTCTCCACAACAAAATGGGACCCTGGAATTTGAATTTACTTTTCATGACTTGAACGGATCATTCCTGACTTTTTTTGTCACCAGTATTTTTTTTTGCTGAAATATATTCCATTATAACTATAATTCTGTGGATTTTCATTCAACCGCCTCAAGCGAATCCTTTTTCGGCTTTCACGACTAGGTCCTCTTTAAGAAAACCGTTCATGCAAAAAGAGAATAATGATAACTTCATAGAAGAACATCAAAAACATATTTGATGGTTTTCAGAGAAAAGGATTTAATAACTAGAAATTTGTGGATTTATCCGTGGCTCTTGTGCTTTTGTGTTTTCTATGTGATATACAATAAGATACAGTCAACTCTCGCCTATCTAACACCTTTTGGATTGACAACCAACATTAACTTTGCGAAGTGAAGAGTGCCAAAAGTGTTTCAATATCACAACAATATCAATTCAACGTAGAATTGTGATTGGGTAGGATTATTATTTGATAGAGATGATTTCTGATAGGATTTTTCTATGCTAGAGATATTAAAACGTTTTTATTCGCCAGACAGATCATGCGGTAAGTTATTTGGTGAAGATGTTACTGTAGAGTTTTATTTTGCACCAGGAAAATATTTATTATGGGAAAATACTACACTTATCAACAAAAACTCTACCATAAAACTTTGCCAAATAGGAATGCTTCGATATCACAATCATATTATTAATTTAATGTAAAAATGTGATTTGGTAGGTATGATTTGAAATAGAACCTTTTTATTTGTCAGACATGGCATGCGGCAGAGTTGTCTTCTGGTAAAGATATTATGGTACACGGAAAAAACGACTTGATTGATCCAACCAACCACTTAGTGCTCTGAGGGCCAGACGAGAAGCTGGTTGGATCAATTAGATAGTTGGCTGGATCAACTAAATAGTTTGTTACCTCAACTAGGTCGATTAAATAACTAAACAACTTAGCTGTGGCAACAAAAAAAAAACAGTTGACCCAACCAACTATCTAGTTGATCCAACCAACTTCTGGTCTAGCGCTTGGAGCACTAAGCGGTTAGTTGGATCAACTAAGTCATTTTTTCCTTTTGCAGAGCTTTTTTTTGTGGTAGATATGTTTTCTTGAAAGAGATATAACTGGTAGAGCTGTAAACAATACTCTTTGTAGAAGAATACATCGAGCGGGTCGCGATTTTGCAAAATAGTTGACCAAATAGCCGGCGGTAAAATAAGTGAGAGTTGACTGTGCACGAAATCTGCCGGTAGACATATATGTTGCTGACATATACAGATATATACGTATAACGACGTGACTGGTGGTTTCTCGGCACGCTATTGCCTGGTCTGCGGAATCACGGAGCAAACTACAAAGTGGCCAAATACACCCGCACATTGCCCGTTGCTTCTGCCACTCTAAGTCTGGTCTCGCAGTGTTGCCGTATTATTCTCGTCATTGCTCGCCTCAGTTTAGTCCCATGTATATCCTCCATCGTCGTTTACTCTTCTCGTCTGTGCAAATCCACCATCTCGTTATACAACTCGTACAACTCAACTATCCCAACCCTTAACGGTCCCTTAACAATCTCCTGTCTTCATATTGCGTCGAGGGATTTTATCGTAACGCGAATTGAGTTGCTCTGATGGTCAAATGACATCGTGCACAGAAATTGCGTGCACTGACAGCCTTTTGTGCTCGAAAAGTAGTTTAGAAAAGGTAGTTTAGAAAAGCGTTTAAAAAAGGTTACCTAGAATGGTCAATCATAGCGAGCAGCTCCTCTAAATGAAATGATCTTCAAACTCCAAAAATACTGCTAAAAAATATATTCTGTACCTGTACCTGAGAATATGACCTTTTTGCTTCCTCATAAAGGAAGCTTTGTCTTCGTGTAATTTTTTTTCGAGAGTTTTATGCCAATGTGTTCAAAATGTCCTAAAACATCGAGAAATCATATTTAGAAAAAATGTCCGGATGGATGTGTGTGTGTGTGTGTGTGTGTACCCTGAGTTTCTGATGTAAATAATGATGTAACTCAAGAACGCTTCGAGATAGCGGGCTGAAATTTAGCATACTTATCCAGCACGAATTGCCCTTCATTATGAAATTTTTTTGTTTCATTTCTAACGGGTGTTCAGATTTTATCGACTTTTTTCATTTTTGCAACAATCGCGTAAACGCTTTAACTTCTGCAATTTTCAAGATATTGCATACAAAGTTTGTACAGATTTAGTAGAGCTATTAAGGTTGTTTGGTATTGAATTTGGCAAAAATCGATCGAATGATTACATTTTTATGAAATTGTGAATTTTTTGAAAAATAGCGTAAACGCTCTAACTTGCACAATTTTCAAGATATTGTACTGAAACTTTGTATAGAATTAGTATAGCTATCAAGGCTATTCGTTATAGAATTTGGCGAAAATCCATCCACGCATTAAAGTTTTAGTAAATTTTTAATTTTTTGAAAAATAGCCTAAACGCTGTAACTTGTGCAATTTTTAAGATATTACCCTGAAACTTTGCACAGAGCTAATATTGCTATCGAGGTTGCTTGTCATCAAATTTTGCGAAAAACGATCGAATGATTAAAATTCTATAAAATTTAAGTTTTTTTGAAAATCAGCGTACTCTAACTTCGGCTATTTGCGAGATATTGTACTGAAATTTTGTACACATTCAAAAACAGTGATCGAGGTTGTCCGCTATTGAATTTGGCAAAAATCAAATTTGGCAAGAAGTAAATTTGAAAGCATTTGGAAAATTTACACATTGATAACTCATGTTTTTCGATAGCTAACAAAGCTTCCTTTGTAAGGAAGCCAAATTTGGTCGCTGTACTTTGTGATAAAGGAAGCTGTGTCAACTATGGATAAAGATGAGGAAGCAATGTGCAAATGTTCAATTTGCAGGGTTTTTGATAGTGTTTTCGTAAATTTTAATGCTTAATATGATGATTATAAGTCATCGGTAATTATTTTTTTGGAAACAGTTTATTATTTCGTGAACTCTGAGTTTTTTTAGAGTGATTATGAAAAACGAAAATTTTGATTTTTTGTTCAAGTACAATTTAATTAGAGCCAAGACAGGTAAATTAATGTTACGGTTACACCGAGTTAGGGTAGAGATGAGCGGAAAGGCCGAGAATCATATCGTTGTCGAGAGGAATATGGATCCCTCCCAGGGGACATCGATCGCCATCTAATAGACCTAATTGTCCCCCAGAGCATGTAAAGTAAACCCTCGTCTTTCAAACTGGATAATATCCATTAAGGGTCTCATATCTTATAATTAGACGTAGAAATATTGTTGGGTCGACGAGATTTTCAACGATCGATGCAAAAAAGCTGGTGGATTGTTCTCCATACTTTTTTGATGAACAATAAAATCATAAAACGTAATTGTCTATAAAATGATTAGTTACAAAGGTTCATGATTCAAATGAATTTTATTAATAAAATAAATGTAAAAATTTCATAACTTTCATTGAACTGCTTATAATGTAGTCGCAAAATTATTAAAAAACTCACGATACAAAGTGTATGCTTTTGAATGATCAATAAACCATGAAAGTTGGTTTTTTGATTTGCGAATTCGAATCCCCCTGACCCCTCATAAATTATGTGAACTTTTTTCCAGATTACCTGAACCCTCATAACTTGTGATCCCTCAAAACTTACGTTAGCCCCAATAACTTAATTTCGCGACCCCCGACCCCTCGTAGATTATGTAAAGTCGCAGAACTTAATTGTATGATCCCTGACCCCTCATAAGCTAAGTGACCCCTCATAACTTAATTTCGGAGCTTCTAATCTCTCACAAGTTATATAAACTCTCAAAACTGGTTTGAATAAAACCATGACTTCTCGCAAGTTAAGTGACCTCTCATAACTTAATTACGTAGCCCCTAACCCCTCATAAGTTATGTAAAACCTCAAAACATGTTTGAACAAAACCGTGGCTTCTCATAACTTATGTGACCCCTTATAACTTAAGATGCCCCTCATAACTTAATTTCGTGATCCCTGACCCCTCGTAGGTTTTGTAAAGCCGCAAAATTCATTCCAGGATTCCTGACCCCTCATAAGTTAAGTGACTTTTCATGACTTCCTTTCGGGATCCTTGACTCTTCATAAGTTACGTGAAGTGTCAAAACTGTATTCCAGAATACCAGACGCCTCATAACTTAAGTGAATACTCACAACTTAATTGATCCCTCATAACTTAATTTCTGACCCCTCGTAGGTTATGTGAAGCCACAACATTTAATTCCAGGTTTCCTGACCCCTCATAAGTTAAATAACCCCTCATGACTTAATTCCAGAGGTCCTAACCCTTCATTCGTCATGTAAACCCTTAAATTCTATTTTTATTCTTTTTTATATTAAATTTGAAGACATTTTTTACCGTGATTGATTGTAATTTTAAGACACGAGTGTATTAATTTCCAATAATGTAGCTTAAAATTGCGAAAAAGTATATAAAACCATTTTCATATACGGGTATATTAATTTTCCATGTTCACTCTTTTAATTTTAATATACAAATACTGAATTTATTTCTCCTCTAATTTACTATGCATGTATATTACATTTAAAATAGTATATTGAAATTAATATCTCTTCTGAAGTTTACTATACATGTATATTTAATTTTAATTTTTTTACAGTGTGCAGCTTTACTTTGACGTTACAGTATTTTCGTGCTAGAGAAGACTTCGAAAACTTCTTAATGCATACTTTTACTCCCTTCTTTTTTCTCTGACCATCTCTGTCACACTCTCTCATATTTCTTAGCAAAGTGTGCTTCCACAGTCATTATTAAATGGGGTTGCCGCAGAGGCCCCAGCAGTGCCAGTCGTTTTCCAACGTCGTCACGCTATGCACCATCTTTTCCCTTGGTTCTCGCCTTCCCGACCTTTTGGTAACCTTCCAAAGCTCACTTTTAGTTGATTCTCCAATACCGGCTCCTCGGAAATATATGGCTCAAAGCTTCCAGCAGCGCGGAAAAAGCGAACATGTCGCACGCTGCGATACGAGAAATCTCACAGAATAAGACGCACTCTGCAAAGACGTCGTATATCGATGTGAGCGATAAAATTCCAGTCAAAAGTCACGATGAAGCTCCGGATGAAGGGAAAAATGGATGATTTATCGCCAGGGGCAATTTGTGATTCCATCAAGGCCAAATTTCAAGCATGAAGGAATAAAGTGTCTTATTTGGCTCTTTGATTGTTTCTGTTGTATTATTTTTGAGGGTGGATGATGTAGATGGGAAGGGTAACAATTTTAATGGCGATTTTGAGCATAAAAAACCGAAGGGCGCAAGAAGATAAAGGCAAAGAGAGAGTAAGGACGAAAAAGGGAAACGACAATGATTTAAAAAGATGCATTTTGAGATGAAAAAAACCAAATGTTTGATTTCCCTTTTTATTTGATAGTAGTATTGGCACTTTATTAATCCTTGACACACTTCTGCAGAATAACGTATTTGACACATTATTTGAACTCCAACAGAAAAAAATTCTTATAAAAACCATATACCATTTAATATTTTAACTTGCAAATTTTTTGAGTACTTCTTAAGAGGTTACTTCCCAAAGTTATACAGGATTTATAGTAAGATATTAAAGTTAAGTATGATAAAAAGATTTAAATACCCAAAAAACTGAAGAAATTACAACTTTTACGAAAATGTCATAACTTTTTTGTTTTCCGACAAAAATGGTTGAAAATTTAACTGAGTTTGCTTAATGTATAGCACTACACGAAAAAAAAAATAGTAGTAGTAAAATAATATAACAGGAAACAAATTTGCACAAAATTTTCGCACTCTTAGAGTGATGCTATAAGCTTGAAGAAGTAGTGGCATCCTCGAACTAATGCCAGATGTCGCTGTAGGTCCTATTTTTAAAAATTTAGGTACTTAAAATTAGGGAAACTCAGGCCTGGGGTGTTTTGTACCCTAGTGTGCCAAGTAAGGGATACAAATCTACTGGTATTTTTATGTGTCATTTTTGAATTTTTCAGCGAGTTTCTATACTCCAAAATATCGATATTTTGGATCTAATTGCAACTGGAATGATGGATTATTTTCAGATTCGATTATAAAATGATTTCTGTGGAATTTCGTCGAGGGATATCGATTAATTGATAATTTTATCTTTCCACTAACGTGTATCCACCACACTGAGAAAAAAAATGGTTGAATATGCAAAATCGTTAGTTGAATACGGGCAACTAAATATTTATTTGGTCTAACTAAATAATTAGTTTCTTGCATATATCCGCGCTTCGGTTGACCAAAATATTGTTCAGGCAACAAAAATTCCGATTGTACAACTAAATATTTAGTTGCACGTATTCAACTAAACTATTTTGCATATTCAACCATTTTTTTTTGTCAGTGCATTCGCGATAAAAAAGTGTCAAAAGCACTTTTTTGGAGAATGCGAGATCGTAATGAACTATTTTATTTTAATTCTCTTTCAATATGGTCGAAACGATTTTATTTTGCAATCGAAGGGAATGGCTTTATTACCGAGCTCTACTGTCAGTATATTAATAACATCGATAAAACAATCGTGATTTTATGTGCTCCATAAACCACCGATCGTAACGATCGGAGCTTTATATACGGGGCATTCCATACCAAGTCAACCTGAGTCTGACCTCAACCCCGCTGATTTCGTTTACGATTTTTCATATGATTCTTCCAACTCAAAATAGCATTCAGAATTTTTTTCAGATTTTTAAAACCAAATTTGAGTACGTTATGATTTTTTGAACATTTTTTTAAAAAACCTCGAGGACCGTAATTTAAAAATCTGAACAAATTCTCAAAAATCCGGTGTCAAAAATGAAAATTTTTGAATCAAAACTCATGATGTCCAGGATTTTCCTTCGACCTCGATTTTAGGTTTTTATGAAGAAAACGTAAAAAAAAAAAAAATAGATACAGAAATTGATCTACCGTGAAAAGTGGCTTGAATATTTTTATCGTTAACCAACTATTTTTTGAAATTTTTTCACTTTCTTCAAAAAATAGTTGGTTAATTTCGGCATCTATTTTTTGTTTACGTTTTCTTCATAAAAACCTAAAATCGAGGTGGAAGCGAAAGCCTAGACATTATGAATTTTGGGTCAAAAATGTTCATTTTTGACACTAGATTTTTGAGAATTTTTTCAGATTTTTAATTTACGGCCCTTGAAGTTTTCGAAAAAAATGTTCAAAAAATCATAACGTACTCAAATTTGGTTTTATAAACCTGAAAAAAATTCTGAATGCTATTTTGAGTTGGAAGAATCATATAAAAAATCGTAAACGAAATCAGCGAGGGCGAGGGTCACACTCAGGTCGACTTGGTATGGAATGCCCCATATATATATATCTTTGTAAAAAAAAGCTTTGCACGAAGCCATCCAATACAGAAATAAACCACTACATATCCGGCGATATATCACGTATTCGTACGCATGAAATATATAAAAGGAGGGATTGCTCCGGCGATATTGTAAAGTGGCATCGGCGGATTTGAAACGAGCGTGTGCGGTATCGCATGTAAAGGTAAAGTATAGATAAGCACAACACTGTGGGAAGGTAATATATAAGCTTTTCGACTTTTCTTCCGCCGAGTCTTTCGATTCGTCGATACTTTTGCTCTTTAATCCGCGAAAACATGGAAGCTCCTTTTTATGCCCTCTTTTCCTCTCTCGTGGCTACAGTTTATAACCGTTTCTATACTTTGGTTTCACACATCCTGAATTTCTCGTTCCCTTCGCGTCGATCTAAAAAAAAAACCGCCAGACTCTATGTAAAAAGCGCTTTTACCCTCCTTCCTCTTTTTTGTTCTGAGCCTCTGCGGTGCTCTCAGATGTGGGCAGAGAGCGTTTTAAAGGTGGAACGATTTAAGGTTGGAAGGGATATAAATACACACGAATAGCCACAAATACAGACACAAATGGACACACACGCAGGCGCGAGAAAACGAGAAAGCCATCGGTACAACGGCCGCGGATTTGACTCTTTAATCGAGCCAATTAATTCAAGTGTAATCCCAATTAGGAAACGATAAGAATTAATAAACCACTGTGAAGTTATATCGTGTTCGTTGGTGTGCGAGATTTTCTTTTTCATTCCGGTCCATGCCTTTATATAGCTCCGCTAATCGGATTTTTTCATCGGCGTCTTTTTATTTCTCGATTTTATTTGTTACTATTTCTCGTCTCTCTCTTACTCTCTCTCTCTTTTTCTTTTATTTAGCGTCTAGTTATTCCAGCTTTCTCTTTGGTTCATTAATTTTCTTCTGGTTATATAACCTCTGTTTTCACAGAGTTTGACGGATCAATCTCGGTTTCGAGCTTTATTAGACCTTACTCGAGATCAAAATAATTTTTTCATCAAAACAATTTTTTTACATCCCACCCCCAACTTCCGATACGTGTGTACCCAGGTGGGATTGGCCAGAGCTTGTCACATGGCCCAGCATTGGCCCAACGCAGTGTGCCGATGCTGGCATTGTAACCTCGGGCCAAGTCTGGCCAACCTTTGAAGCCAACGTCGGGCCAACGCTGAAACTGAGCGTCGGGCCAACAATGGCATAACGGCTGGCCCAGCACTGGGCCAGTCGCTATGCCAGTGTTGGGCCAGCCGTTATGCCAGTGCTGGGCCAGCCGTTATGCCAGTGCTGGGCCAGGCCCGGTTATCCCATACACTCGGTATGTTTAGGAGGTTATGTTCGCACACGTAGATGTCATTCGATCATCGTAAAAAATGTTGAAACCACGTTCCAGTATTTCGAGAGTGAAAAAAAACCGTTTTTTAAAAAATTGCATTCCGAAAATAATCAGTGAGGAAGATATAGAACAACCGACGAAAAAGCAAAAAAAAAAATGATCGCGATTTGATGGATCCGATTGTAACGATTCAATTTTCTAACCTTGAAAATTCGCATTTCATTGTCGAAGATGACAACGATGACATCGAGGATGAAGTAGTTTCTTCATCACTTGACGAATCGCCAAATGACGAATCACTTAATCAAGACGTCAATTAATTGTTTTTTTTCTTACTTCAGAAATACGTTTGTTGAATATTAAATAAATATTTCTATAATCATTTTTATATAATCTGGTCTGAGTTTGAAAATTATTTCTTAATGCGATCCGCATTAACATTTATTTATATCCACCTATTTATATCCAGTACTAGGCCATGATTGAATGCCAGCGTCGGGCCAGCATCGGATGCCAGTACAGGGCCGTCATTAAATGCCAACGCCCGGCCACGATTTGATGCCAGCGCTGGGCCAGCATTGTATGCCAGCGCTGGGCCGGCGTTGTATGCCAGCGCTGGGCCGCCATGTAATACCAGTATTGGGCCGACATTGCATGCCAGAGTTGGGCCGAGGTTAACAAACCAGTACCGGCATAATGCTGGCCCGATACTGGGAGTCAGCTTTGGGCCAAGCCTGTACGCCTGGCATTTAGTACTGGCCCAACGTCGGGCCATTTGTTAAATCCCACCTGGATATGTGCGCGTGGGTATTTGCTTTTGTGTTAATGTGTGCATGTGGGTATTTGTATAAGCTCCTCTCGATCAAATGCACGTCTATAGGTCGTTCGTTCGAATCCGAATCGAAACGGCACGCCTGGAGGCATTATAAACGCGTCAGCACGGTTGTTTTCCAATACCGCGGCAGAAACGGGGTTGGGAAGATTGTTCTTCCATGGGGAGTAAAAAAAATACGCACTCGTGGACAAAGCTCGCGGCCAGTAACAAGGAAATAATAACTGAAAGAGCGTGGGCGTGGTATATCGACGCCGGATATAGCTCAAATTTTAATTATGCCCAATCATGATTATTTGCAACAATTAATTGCATTGAATATCTCACAAATTTATCTATGCGTGTGTGGGTGTGTTTGTCATTATCGAAAAGAGTGGGACTTCTGTGAGCCAAAAATCAAACGTGGAAAATGGCAATCCAAGAACTTTTTTCACGATTTAGAGCGTCGTGCAACGAAATAAGCTACAGCTCAAAAGTTTTGAAACACTCATCCTCATTCCGCACAAAAAGTTTTACTGCTCTTTTAAAACAGAAGATATTTCAATTCAACAAGCGGCATTTCAAAGGGGACATTTTCAGCTTCATTTTGCTCTTTTCAAAAAAAAATTTAATTTTTTTTTGAACCTGGTACGTACTTTGAAACATGGTCGTTTTTTGGCTTTTTTTTTGGCGATAAAATTTTAACGCACGGCACATGAAAATTGTTTTTAACTGTTTTTCGTGTGGAAACTTGTGGGGAGGGGGGGAATGTAAGCTTCAATTTTGCTTTTAAAAAGTTTCGTATGATTTTTTTCGCAAAAATATTCAATTTTTCGCAAAAAGCGTCCATATTCCGAAAATGTAGCGCAAATATTAAACTACTGGGTTTTCGTGAAATTACTTGGAGAGTAAAAAGTTGCATACAATTATTCTGGATTTAATTAAATTTTTCAGATTTCTTTTTTCAACATTTTTGTTTCAAAAATTTTTCCTGTTACCGAGATATCTTTTTATCTCAAACAATCGAGTCTCTTACCTCATCTGCACGAGTTTTCCGATAAAAATGCTACGCAGATGAGGTTTTTCGATGAAAAGCCGTGTAGATGAGGTAAAAGAACCGAAAAAAATATCGCGTTCACAGGAAGAATTTTCGAAAAAAAAAAATTTTGAAAAAAATGCGGAAAAAATTCTTTTGTATCTAGAATGATTGGATGCATCTTTTTACCCTCTTAATGATTTCACGGAAACTCGGTAATTTTAGAGTTACGCTACATTTTATAAATATGGTCGTTTTTTGCGAAAAATGAAATATTTTTGCGAAAAAAAAATCGTACGAAACTTTTTAAAGAACGAATTTAAGGCCTATAAGTTTTTCATGCGAAAAACGGTTGAAAAAACTTTTATGGGTCATGCGCCAAAATTTTAACGTAAAAAAAAACGAAAAACGACCATGTTTCATAGGGTGTAGCGGGTTCAAAAAAAATCGAAAGAATTTTTTGAAAATCGTGAAACAAAGCTGAATATGTCTCCTTTGAAATGCCGCTTGTTGAATTGAATAATCTTCATTTTTAAAAGAGTAATGAAACTTGGAAACGTGAGTGTTTCTAATCTTTTGAATGACAGTGTATCTACTTTTCAAAATCTGCCAGTTTGAAATATTAGTCAAAAGGAACGTCTGTGATTTTTTTTTAGATTTTTTTAGGCGTCTGTTCAGGATTTTCAATTTTTCATTACGAACAAAATATTCATCAAACAAAAAAAACATAAGGATAAAAACTTTTTTATTTTTTCCACTTTATCGAAAAAAATTGAAATCATAATTTTTCGGCATTGAGAAAATGGAAATTTGGCAAAAGAATGAGAATAAAATTTTTTTAAACCTAACAACCCACTTTCGATTTTGGTACGAATTTTACAGAATGTCTGTCATTGAGTAAAAAGTCTGCGAAAAAAATTTCAGAATGGCACCTGCAATGGTTACGATGAAAAAAAATAAAAACCCTGCGAAATCTCATAACCGCATATAGATTTCGCAGGGGTTCTATTTTTTTTCATCGTAACCATTGCAGGTGCCATAGTGAATTCTTTTTCGCAGACTCTTTACCCAATGATAGCCATCCTCTAAAATTTATACCGAAATCGAAAGTGTGTTATTAGGTTTTAAAAATTTGTATTCTCATTTTTTTGCCAAATTTCAATTTTCTCAATGCAGAAAAATTATGATTTCAATTTTTTTCGACAAAGTGGAAAAAATAAAAAAGTTTTTATTCTTATGTTTTTTTTGTTTGATGAATATTTTTTGAGAGACAGTGTTCGTAATGAAAAATTAAAAATCCTGAACGGACGCCTAAAAAAATCTTTAAAAAAATCACCAGCAAAAGAGAGAGACAAAAAAATCACAGACGTTTCTTTTGACTAATACTTCAAACTGGCAGGTTTTGAAAAAAATTGGAGAGGGTGAAAAAAAGAAGTGACCCGGTTGAAAAAGAACTCCTCTTATTCGACTTTTTTTTAATTGAAAAAACTACTTGATCTGGAGGAAGAGCTAGTGCGTAAAAATAATGATGCAAAAATGTGCAAATTTTTAACGATGCAAAAATTTTTTTTCAATCGTTGCAACGCTCTAATTCATCAGTTTTGTTAGACGCAGAAAGCATCTAAAAAGAGGATTTTCGTCTGCAACTTTTGGAGCAAAGTAAATATAATTTAATCACCGTGCATCCACCCCAAATTAGCGAACTTGTCTTTATTCCAAAGTCTATAAATAAGTCGGACGAGATTCAATGACTGAGAGAAATAATTACATTCCTACTGTAACATTTCTGAGGATCTCTGCGACGAAATGATATCGAGGGCCAAAAAATGGGCTAATAGCGGGAGAATTGGCTGACATTTAAATCGTGAAGTCTCGAGGAGCTTCCGCTGGAGAGATGCGAATTAAGTTTGCGCTGCGACGTGTCTCATTGTCGTTGGAGCGCGTAACTCGGTAAATTGGACGCTGGACTGGTACGACGTGGAAAAGAGAAGAAGGACAGGGAGAAAAATGCGGGCATGAGGGAAGAGGAAGGACGGTGAAAAAGGCCAGTGTGGGAGGGCTCTTGAAATGAGAGGAAAAAAAAAACTTTTGGTGATGATATCGCAGTGTAAGAGAGATTTCAGGGTCTCAGTGTGTGCGTCACGTAGCTTTTCCTCTCTCTCTCTCTCTCTCTCTCTCTCTTGAGATCTCATAGTAAAGTCAGGCAAGCGAATTTCGCGAGTGCCTGACTTGGCTCTCCGCGTGTAGAGTGGCGCGTGTAACACCCACTTCGAATGTAGGTTACACTCTTCATGAGTTTTCCTTTTCTCAGTAAATATTCCAAGTTCATATCCCGCAGAGAGCGTCGAATATCATAACGACGGATTCGAATAACGATGGATTCACAGAAATAGAGCAAACATGAGCCGGATCAATCGAGGATAAAAATTATGGACTGCCGATAAGAATACAGCTTTTACTCACAAAAACGTTTATCAATGTATGCTATTACACTGTAAAAAAATGTTGTGCTAAATTTAATGAAAAAATTTGAAGTTTTTACGCATATGGGGCATTCCACGTCAAATCACGCGGTCATCGGCCCGACCCTCTTCGGATTTTGATGTCCAATTAATTGTGGATTTCGTTTGGTCCAAACTATGACCTCAAATTTTTAGAAATTTTTATTTCATTTTTTAGGGGTCGCCCGAGCCAAAAAATCATTACATTGAGGGAAAACATATAGAAGGCCCTTTTTCAAATTGATGGAATTTTTTCACAGAAACTAGGGTCTGAAACGGATATTTTTGTCATAGTTCGATAATGGGCAAGAATAATTACTATTTAACATTTTTTTTTCAAATTATCCGTTTTATTTCAGGTCATCGAGAGGTTGATAAATTTTCGAAAAATGTTGTCGGTTCACTCTCAAGACAAAAAAAATCAAGTTCCACTATAAAGATATTTTTATTGTTGTTATTCTCACTACAAGAAACAAGCAAAATAAGAAATTATTTAAAACAATAAATGGAAAAAAAAATAGTAATTATTTTTGGCCCATTATTGAACTGTGACGAAAATATCTGTTTTGGGCCCTAGTTTCTGTGAAAAAGTTTCGTTAATTTAAAAAAGGGCAAAACATAAATAAATTTAATTTATGTTTTCTCTCAATTTAATGATTTTTTAGCTCGGGCAAACCCTAAAAAAAGAAATAAACATTTCTAAAAATTTGAGGTCATGTTTTGGGCCAAACGAAACCCCCAATTCATTGGACATCAAAATCCGAGGATATCAGGCCGATGACCGCGTGATTTGACGTGGAATGCTCCATATACAGTATATTAATTTTCATATTATACATGTGTATAGTAACATTCCAATACAAGAATATGAAAAATCAAATAATTTATTTTAATTTTAATATACGCTCGTATATTTAATTTTACATTACATGTCTGAATTTTCATATTCATTTTATGAAAATTACGTTACCGTAACTGGAATTAATTGTTGTTAAACGTGTTATAAAAAATATATCGCCCTTGCAAAATAATTAAATGCGCATAGTTTATTGGCTCCAAAAAGAGATACATAGAAAAAATGAAATCTGCGCGAATTGTCCGATCTAATTTCTCTCTCCGACCGGGATTCGAATCCTCGACCCTACCTACTATCCTACCTATCGTACCTAACTACCTAACACGCTACCTATTACGCCACCGACTACTTATGAACTCCCTCTACTTGTGTGATATATGAATGATGTAAATTCTCAAAACTTTATTTCTGAATACCTGACTCCCCTCATAACTTAAGTGACCTCTCGTAACTTAAGTTACCACTCATAACTTAATTTAGTGACCCCTGATCCCTCGTAGGTTACGTAAAGCCGCGCAAAACTTAATTCCAGCATTCCTGACCTCTCATAAGTTATGTGACCCCTCATAACTTAATGTCATAGCCCCTGACCCTTCATTAGTTATGTAAACCCTTAAAACTGTTTGAAAAAACCGTGATTTTTTTAATATTATCTTTGAAGTCACTTTTTCAGTGATTGATTGGAATTTGAAGAAATAAGTGTATTAATTTTCAATTATGTATTCTTAAATTGCGAAAAAGTATACAAAAACCATTTTCATATACGGGGATATTAATTTTCAATGTTCACTCTTTTAATTTTAATATTGAAATATTAAATTTAAGATGAAATTGTTAATTTTCTAGTACCATGTATATTAATTTCGATTTCGCATACTTGTTATTGAATTTCCATATATCTTTGTATATTAAATTTAATAACATTTTTTACAGTTTACAAAAGGATGGAAAAAATCGTACGGTGGAGACTCGAAATCGCTGTTTAACGATTTATGCAGTCCAGCGGGATTCAGCCTGGAAAAGGGAAAACGATTCGTGCGACTCCGGTGAGTACATGTGGGTTATGCACTCGGGTTCGGTATCGAAATGGAGAAAGTAGACGCGTGTCCATAACAGGTCAGCCGGAGGGACAACGAGTCCGTGAGAAGCATTAGACACGTGATAACGAAGAGACGGCACTTTTTCTTAAGTATAAGCGAGCTCGAAAAATTCTTTGGGCCAAGAGAGAGAGCGGGGAGAAGGAAGGAAGAGCTAGGAATAAGAGAGAAAAATCGAGAGAGATCTCGCTCTTGTTCTCTTGCTTCGAACGGTGGAGGCACGCCAAGCCCAAGAAAATTGTTAGTCCGTGCTGAACTTACGGAATGTCGACGGAGAATTTTTTTATTGGATTCTAACAATTTTTTTTTCCTCAAAGTAAACGTGAGAAGGGACAAAGTCGCCGGTAATCCAGTAGAAAAGTATGGTCTACTTTTCTTTTTTTTTTCCTGCACACACTTTATCCCATTTTCGCCTACGCATCGGTCGGATGTAAACGAAATCATTTGAGGAGGTTCCCACGGTACTGTTTTGTCGATGGAATACGAACATTTCAAAAATTGTTCGCACGTGTTTTGAAGAAGAAAGCGCAGTGCGAAATGAGATAGATTTAAATTAAAGAGTTCCGACTTAATGTCGGGAAAAATGTATAAAGCAAAATATCGAATAGGGATTCTGATAAATCCGCGAACAAAGCAGAATTCAAAGTTGAATTTGTCACTTAAGTTTAATCCGGATCGGTGAGAACATTTTGATTTTTGAGATATTTTTTAAGAATTCGCTGAAGAATTTAGATAGCGATTCTGTTTGGTGAAAATTTATTCTGGAAGTGAAATAAAGGCTTATCTTTTAATTAATATCAAAAATAATAAAGTCAATTGAATAATTAATATTAATGATAATAATAAATAATAAATAACGATTATTCATTTTTAATAATATTCCCTAATGTACAAGTTCATTGAGACAATTATTTTTATCGAGTTTCCTCGTATCTACTTATTTCCTAAAAAAAATAGATCACGCACAAAAAAAATATTAGGATAGGAGTAAATTTACGGGATCAACGATGGCGCGATGGATACATAATCAATCAAAACACAAGCATAATAGAGAACGGATAAAATTAAGTAATAATTCAGTTATTAAACTTGAGATAACGATGAATTTTCCCTGTGAGACTTAAAAAAGCTCTGTAGCGATTCGGTTTGAAATTTAGTTGCATAAACGCTCTCAAAGAATTAACGCTAACGTTCAATGAAAAGTCCGCTTTTAATCATTGCATACCGATATACATTGCGCGAAAGTGTTTATTCATTCGAGGTCTTTTTAATCAATCTGGTGATCCGAGTTGTAAATAATGCATTACTTTGATAATGCATTACTGTATTTATTACCCATTACACTGCATAATGTGAAATGTATAAGTGTACCATTACAAAATACAAAAGTAATGTGTAATGGATGCATGTCCCATTATAAATAAAAAATGTAATGTGTAATGGATGCATGTGCCATTACAAATAAAAAAGTAATGTGTAATCCATGCATGTTCTATTACAAATTAAAAAAATAATGTGTAATGGATGCATGTCCCATTACAAATAAGAAAAGTAATGTGTAATGGATGCATGTGCCATTACAAATAAAAAAAAGTAATTTGCAATATTCCATTACAAATTGAAAAATTGCCATGCTCGTATTAGAAACTTGCACATTGCTGCCTCATTATTTTATTTCGCTCACTAAAAGTTCATCACAATTATCACAAATGATCCATAAAGTTAAAAAATAGAAACAAGGACACAGACAGTTCATCGTTAAATATGAAGTACGAAAATGTACTCAACCCCAAAAATTATCCAACTTTATATTGAATTTGCTTTTACACGCTGTTACCCATAATTATGAGCAATCTAATAAAAATTACAAGTTACTGATACAAAATTTGTCGCTTTATTGAATCCCTAAATAATGTGCATATTCTTTTTTTTTTAACTTTATCGATCATTTGTGATAATTGTGAATGAACTTTTAGTGAGCGAAATAAAATAATGAGAGAGCAATGTGCAAGTTTCTAATACGAGCACGGCAATTTTTCTATTTGTAATGGAATATTCTCCACTGCAAATTGCTTTTTAAAAAAATTGTATTTTGTAATGGGACGTGCATACACTGAGAAAAAAAATCGTTGAATATGCAAAATCGTTAGTTGAATACGGGCAACTAAATATTTATTTGGTATAACTAAATAATTAGTTTCTTGAATAATTCCGCGCTTCGGTTGACCAAAATATTGTTCAGCCAACAAAAATTTGGATTATACAACTAAATATTTAGTTGCACGTACATATTCAACTAAACGATTTTGCATATTCAACCATTTTTTTCTCAGTGTACATAATACATTACTTTTTTATTTGTAATGGAAGATACATCCATTACACATTACTTTTTTATTTGTAATGGCTGCCCATGCATCTATTACACATTACTTTTTAATTTGTAGTGGGACATGCATCCATTACACATTACTTTTTTATTTGTAATGATTTGTCCAATACACATTGTTTAAAGTAATGGGTTATGCATTATACTTTTACATTATTATTTTCACAACTCTGGTTGTGATTCAACCTTCTATTAGCGGAAGGCGAAAGCAAAAAAAGAAAAATGGTCCAAGTATTTTCGGTCGATCAAGCCTCGTTACACGCTATTTATGTACCTTCATTATGTTCTGAATTTCTGTATGTAAGAACTGTTGTATATACTGACGCTAATCTCGCGAATGTAGGCTAAATATGATCGACGCCCCGGCGAATGCGGGGATCTCGGCTGACCGGGAACCCGCGTGTTAGCCGGGATAATATGCTGGTGGGCGAACTCGATTGAGCTCACGTTCGATCACGGTTGCATGCCTTTCGCCAATGGATTATCCGTGTTCTTGAGGCTCCTTCCAACGATACGGTACAGATATATATTAAGGTAGTCCTTATTTTCGGTCGACGAAATTTTCATCAAAATCTCCTCGGAATTTCATCGAATGAAGATAATAAAACCGCTGTATAGCTTAAAATCCCTCCATCGAAAAGAACAAAGGTACCAGCAGGCTTACTTTTGACGTTTTAAGGCGGTATTCTGGTCTAGAGATATTTCGAGCGTTTTGTCGAGCTCGATAAAAAAACCATAAAATATTTTTACCATTCTTTTTTTTGGAACATACTTTCTGGTAAAGTTGCTTCTGAAATATCGAGTTTAAGAAATAGTTCGACAGTTTCGCTGAGTTAAGGCGTTATTCTGGTCTAGCACATTTTGTAGCACATACATTTTGAGCGTTTTGTCGAGCTCGTTAAAAAAAAAGAAGATATTTTGACCATTATTTTTTACAACATATTCATTAATATTTTGTTAACAAACAAAAAAATTTTCGAGAAGAAAGTTAAAAATAAAAAAGTTATAAGCTGATAAAGTTGGGGTTAAAAAAAGGAGTGTGCTGGTTGACACGATCATTGCAACCTTTGAAGTCATCCGATGCGAAATTTAAAAACAAATTCTTAATTAGTAAGAATGTCGTTATAGCACCTACCTCACATCAGAGAAAATGGGAGAAACAATTTTCGCAAAATGGCGGCTATCTGAACAAAAAGGCGTTTTTTGACTCTTTTTTCATATTTTTTAATTTTTTTGCAACTGTAAAAAAAAATCGATACAAAATTGGTAGGGGCCACAGAGAGTTGTACATTGAAGATTGATAAAATTTTTGAAATAAATCGGTTGAGTAGAACTTGAGATATCTCACTAAAAGAGCTATAACTCGGTAAATTATTGGAATTAAAAAATTTCCTGTCGAGCATATATTATTTATTATTAATATTAAAGGTCTCAACTTTAAAAATATCCAGAAGAAAATAATTTTTTGAAAATTCTAGACCAGAATACTCCCTTAAGCAAAAAAATGTGTCCTGAAACCTAACGCAGAGGTGAAAAAATAATTGCCATGAGAAAAAAACATTTTGTCATTGCAAAACTCAAATTTTTCATTTGTTAATACAAAAAATTAACGCGAAACAGCAATTCCGTCCACTTTGCACGATTAATATAGTTAAAAATTGTGATTAGAAAGAAGATTTCCATTGCAGATGGTTTCTATTTTTATAGGAAAAATTCGAATTTAAAAAAACATGTTTGTGATTAAAATCGGTGCATTATGTAATCGGATCAATATGAATCGTTTTATAAAATGTTATTAATTTCCGTTGGAGCAATTTAGATTATTTTTTTGTGTTCTGAGAAGAATTGCAAATTAATTTTCTCGTTCATTTCCAGTGATATGATCATTCCTATTTTTCCACAAATTTTTTAGTGGAAAATTTTCACTTTTTTATTTTTCTGATTACAAATTAAGGGCCACTCCATTGCGCTCATGCGTACATCGATCATCTGCGCGCCGATAAGAGTTTGCGAGGGCGTTCGTGCGGAAGCGACTTTCGCTCGACGTCCTCAGGAGCAATTAAACCGGAAGGCTTAATGGATTTTAAAACTCTTCCGCACTCGCCTCTACTTTCGTTCGATGTCGCTTTGCAGATTGAGTTTAACGGTACCAGCCAGCTTTTCCATTTTTTCAGTTTTTTTAACTGATTTTTTTTGTCGTCCAACGAAAGAGTTACGAAGATATTACGCTCAGCTCGTAAACTCTTTATCCCCTTCTCCATCGTTTTTCACCCCTTCATTTATCATTTTAGTTGAGCAATATTCGAGGCTCGTGAATATCGTACATTCGGTGTCCAATAAAAAAATAAAATCACAGAGATCATCTCAAAAAGCTGACTCATTAGGTTTGCTGTTTGTTTAAATTCAATTATTTTCATTGCATTTGATCGAATTCAATTGGATTAAATTTTATTGAGATACAGCTGAGCCCATTTTTTTCAGTATACAGTTTTGGTCAAATGATGATCCTTTTTGCTTCCTCATGAAGGAAGCTTTGTTTTCGCGAAAAAAATTTTTTTCGCAATTTTCATGTCAGTATGTTCAAAATGTCCCAAAACGTCGAGAAATCACATTTAGAAAAAATGTCCGGACGTGTGTGTGTGTGTGTGTGCGTGTGTGTGTGTGTGTGTGTGTACGCTTTGTGCTTTCCTTAAAATGAATATGTCTGGAGAACGCTTTGGGCGATCGACTTGAAATTTGGTATACAAGTAGACTACGTATATCCTTGTTCTATGTGCAATTGCAAAATAATTATCTATTTGACTGGATTTTGTATTTTCTGTAAATTGTTTGCTAGACGTTTAACTTTCGTAATTTTGCAGTTACCACCTTGAAATTTTATGTGCAGATACACTTTATAATAAGGACGGTTGGTATTGAATTTAGGAAAAATCGCTCAAGAGGTTCGGTTTGAAATTTTTTTTTAATTTTTCGCAAAAAATTTGTAAGTTCTCTAACTTATGTAATTTTGCATTTATCGAGCTGAATTTTTTTGTGAAGATACACTCAATGACAATGAAAAATAATACCAAATTTCATAAAAATCGCGTGAGGGGTTCGGTTAAAAAAAATTATTGAAATTTCCATACAAATTTTGTTAACGCTCCAACATCCGCATTTTTAGAAGTATCGAGCTAAAACTTTTTGCACAAATACACTAGATGATAAGAATGGTTAGGGTTGAATTTGGTGAAAAACGCTCAAGATTTTCGTTCGCAAAAAAATTTTGAAATTTTCGGAAAATACTTGTTAACACTAAGTTTCCTAATATAGCAGCTATCGAGTTCACTCCTCTAGCACCAATACACTGGACGACAAAAGCAATTAATAATGTAATTGAACGGAATTGCTAAAAAATCGTGCAAATTAGAAATTTGCACATAGCTTCTTCATTTGTTTCCGTCGTTCGTGAAGCTTCCTTTATGAGGAAGCCATGATAATAAACATACATGTCATAAAGATGGTCAAGGAGATCCTCATAAAGGAGGGTTGACGAACGACGAAAAAAAATGAGGAAGCTATGAGTCGATTTCTAATTTGCATGATTTTATTTTCATTTTTTGTGCTCGAGGAATTTTTGAAATTCCGTGGTGAAAGTATCGAGCACGCTTATGGAAGGGTTGTGGAAAAAAACACTCTCAGCTTCCTCCGTTTTGAGATAGAGTCAGTGAGAATTGAGTGGGACCAGACTTTGAGGGATGAAGGAAAACTCGAAGGGCTGCATGAATTGTGGAAGAGAAGGGATGGATAATGATGAGGAAAGAACAGTATGAATCCAGTTAAAAAAACAGTCGCTCACAGATCCATTATTGTACTTGTGCTTTTACCCATACCTTGAAGAAAAAAGCTGGGTAACTTGGCTTTTTAATGTTATCGCCGGATGAAGAAGATCGAAGCGGAGTGCTTAAAAGGCCAATCGAGAGCCATTGCAGTTGGATTATCGGAGGATCGATTTACCACGGGGATGAAATATAAGAAAGAGTACGAGTAGGAAAGTGTACAGTAATATGATACGAAGAAGCCCCGAAATCCTCCGAACCCATTTTTCTCATACATGCCTTTAAAACGGCACTTTAAAAAATGTTCAAAAGTCGGAAATTCCACCGGATACATACACAAAGATCAGGGAAAATGTATTCCTCGGTTCAAAAATTCGATTGCTTATATTCACTTTGTATTATATATATGGGTCATTCCATGTCAAATCGATCAAGACTTGGAATCGATTCCTTTAAATTTCGATGAAATTCGGTCAGAAGTTTTTGTTTATAATAAAACGAAGTTCTACCAAAGGAAAAAAATTAAAAATTTTTTGTTCGAAAGTTATGCAAAATTAAAAACTTCGTAATTATTTAAATTTTTCAAGTTTATTTTTTAAATATTTCGAAAACTATTATAGTTACGAAAAATCATTCTGAATTCGTCTTAAAGAGTATACTTGGCGCTAAAAAAAAATATTCAGAAAAAAAAATTGAAAAATGATGCATGTGGAGAGTTTCGAATTTTCAAAAATCGTTCAAATCCCCAACCAACATTAAATTTTTGGTTCAATTTATTTAGATAATACCTTGTACTGATCTTAAAAGATCCTGAAATTTTAAAAGGGGTCGATTCCAACTCTTGGCCGATTCGACTTGGAATGACCCATATATATATTTTTTTCGCCGCGTGCTCCAATTGCCCGAAGAAAAGAACATAACAGCAAACTCCAGCCAGAAGTAAACGATTCATTGCCATTTTTTTCTCGTCGGAGATAGGATAAAAGGTGTCGAAGGAAAAGGAGGTCAGCAAAAATGCAAATAACTTCAAGGCGACTACCAAATATTTTAAAGCGATAAATCTCGTCTACTTTTTAAATGGCATAATTTCTTTATGACAAGATATCCAGTTTAAATTATGCCTATTTTAATATTTGAGTTTGCCAAAAAAGTATTTGGACGGATCCACTGCCTGCTCCAAAGTCTGCTTGAATAAAAATTCCATACAATTCAATTTCAATTATTTGCCAATTTATTGTACGAAAATAAATTTCGTTTGAATAAACGATATTTAATTTTTCTGAAAGTATTTTAAAATGTACCGAGAGAATTGTAGAGTTCAAAAGGGCATGGATCATACAAATGGTCATTTTTGAATAAATTCTGAATTCTGAAAATTCTGAATCGTTGAAGACACTTTGAACTTTCGAACTTCAAAATTTGCAGAATTTAGAACTAACTTTTTCCATTCAAATAATCATTTTCCATAGAATTGGCTGTAATCAATCGCAATAATGAAGTTTTTAGTTCGAAAAATGGTAACATTACATATTTTCTCAATTTTTTTTGTAGAAATCAAAGATAAAATAGTGAAAGGTCCGAATGTGTGTCTGGACAGTTATTTATTATTGGCTCAACATAAGATAAGGTTCATAACCCCAACAGGTTATGAAAATCGATTACTTTTTGTAATTGAATCGACGTACAAGCTCTGTAAACACATTTCTTGCAATTGGTAAATTTACTTTGACCATGCACATTCTAGATTTTTTAAATCGATTGAACGACAGCCAAAAGCTAATTAAGATATTTATGTAAATTAGTAAACTAATTAGTAATTTTTACAATTGATAAATTTACTTTAACCATGCACATTCTAGATAAAAGACAAAAGATAATTTAAATTTCTAGACAATTTCTAGATAGTTTTATTTCTAGACAAAAGATAATTTAGATAAATATCTAAATTAGCTTTTGGTTCTCATTTAATCGATTGAAACAAAATCTAGAATGTGCATGGTTGAATTAAATTTACCAATCGTAAGAAATGTGTTTCTCATTACGATTTGCAGGGCATGTTATGTCGACTCAATAGCAGAAAGTAATTAATTTTCATAAAGTAATTAATTACCTCGTGAGCGATACGAAATTTTAGCATAAATATTAGGGTGGGTCAAATAAAATGAATAATTTTTTTTCCCTCGACATAATGAAAAATGAAGTCTAATAAAATTCCAGAGTTAAAAAAAAAAATTTCCTACGTTATTTAAATGGGAAATAAAAATTTGCGATGAGGAACCTCTTAATTTAAATATGAAGGGCTAATACTTGCAGAGGATTTTTTGCGATGTCAAACAATACGTTTTTCATTATATCGGGGAAAAAAAAATTAGTCATTTTATTTGACCCATTCTAATAAATATACTAAAATTTGGTATTGATGAAGATGTAACTGAGAATCTTGGTAAGCACTTCCATCACGTGTCGTTTACCTGATGGTAACATACCGACAGCAGTCGCCGGTCCTTCGTCTACACGCTTTCAATTTCAGCTATTTGAGTTCATTTACATTTTTATTTGCATTCCCGGTTGTGTAATTTCGGTCGGGTAAGATCCTTCGTAAAATGGAATGGAAAAATTCACGTTTGCGTTGTTTTTTGCGGCGTAGACCGCGCTAAGGATGTAGTTTGTTTGTTTCACGGGCTCGCGAGTTCACGAGAGAGATCGCGAGGCGATCGAATGCACCGATTAAAGAAATAAATTGTTTGTATCGCGTGGGAAAGGAATTCATTTTCCCTTTCCTTTGGTCTAGTCGTACGTTGCGGCGAAAGGCGTGTCGATATCAACGACCTGCACCATTCATAACAGGCAGTTGCACTATCGACCGTTGTTCGTTGTAGATATACGTTTATTTCATAAGTGCAATTTCCCACATACAAACTATCGTCGTCCATACAAGAGTTTACTTTCCTTCCAGAATTTTCGCTTTTTTTCACATCGTATTTCACGTAACAACGCAGCGTCGAACTCAATTTCATTATCTTCGCTTTCTCGCAGAGGAAGCTTTGTTTTCGTGAAAAATGTGTTTCTGGATTTTTTCATGCTAGGAATTTTGAAAAAATCATTTCTTTCCCGAATTCTTAAAGTTTAGACCTTTAAGAATATATCCTCGAAAGAAAATTTTTTAATTCCAATAATTTACGGAGTTGTAGTTATTTTAGTGACAAGTTCGAAGCAAATGGGACTAAAGACTTTTTTCTCAAAACTACTTTTCTCAATACGGCTGACATGAAATCTTGAGTTCTGCTCAACCGATTTACTTTAAATTTTTTACCAATCTTCAATGTAGAACTCTTTATCGCCCCTAAAATTTTTGTGAAATTTTTTTTTTTTTAACTATTGTAAAAAAAAAAAATAAAAAACACCTTTTTCTGTTCAGATATCAACCGCCATTTTGCCAATTTTTTTTTTCTTACTAATTAAGAATCTTTTTTCAAATTTTGTATCGGATGATTGGAAAGGTTGCAATGATCGTGTCAGCCAGCAAACCCCTTTTTTTAGCCCCAACTTTACCAGCTAATAACTTATTTAATTTTTATTTTTTTTCTCGATTTTTTTTGTTTATTGTCAAAATATTAATAAATAAGTTGTACAAAATGGAATGGTAAAAATATATTTTTCTTTATCGAGCTCGACAAAACGCTCAAAATGTATGTCTCTAGACCAGAATAGTCAGGAAATTAATTAGATAGCCACGAGGCGGCGATCGATTGGGCAATTTCACGTGCTACGTGTGAGTATGAAAATATGAGTTTACAGGATTTTGGAAGGAGAGACAGAGAAAACCACATCGTGTGAGGGCTTGTCCCTCCCAGCGCCGGATATGCATCAGCGAAATTCGATATTTTCGTCCAGTCGATCGATTGATCGCCAGCTACAATTTTTTTGTAATTTGATTTCATTATTTCCTGTTGTGGAGAATGGGTTGAGGAAATTGGGCAGTAGAAATTCGAGAACGATATCCGTTTAAACGCGTAGGCGTTGGATTCATTTCCGTTGCAATTAAAATAGACAAAAATCATATAATTTTCGATCAGATACGAACTAAGATAATTGATTAATAATTAGCAAGTGTTCAGAAAAAAGTACAAGGCATTAGAATTTATATTTATATATATTTATACAAAATCATAAAATATTTCAGTAGGAATTATTTGGAATTATACACTAGATTTATTTGGAACAATATTTCCCGTTATGACCAAGATTGATCAGATCAAGAGGATCAAAGGATAAAATCAAGATTGATGCTTCTGACCGTACTCTTCTGAAAATACACAATTATGATTTACAAAAAAAAATCACCAAAAAAACTTTTTGCAGCTCTTTCACTAGAAGTAACTTATGATCATGAGTTAAGATATTTCAAGTTAATTTTCGCTAAATGTTCGCTACAAATTTCAAAAACAGAAAACAAAAATTACTTTCTTCCAGAGATCTCGAAAATACTTCGTTTTTTGAAAGATTTCGAAAGGAACTCATTTTTCTTCAAAGACCTCGAAATGAATCTGTTTTTTTGAAGGATTTTTCTGGCGATAATCCGAATGACAAAATAACGATACTGCAGGGAAAAAAAATGATCAGTGACAATTTATGTGTAATATTTAAAAAATTACTGATTTCAATGTAGAATATACGGTTCAGAACTGTAATTCAGACGTTTTACTGGGAATCCATAATAAATTAATGGATTTAATGTAGTTTCTACTTTTCAAACCATTATAAATGCTGAATTAGACTGTAAAAAATGAAATGTTCACCGCAAAAAAAATGACAAAGTAGAAATCACAAGCAGAAACGACGAAATCCACTGTGTTTGAACTGTAAAATTTACAATGTTCTCTGTAGAATATTCAAAGCACATAATTAAAAATTGCAGTGTTTCCACTGAAAAATCAAATGTGCGCTGCAAAATATGCAACCTCAATTTCAATTTTTACAGTGTGGCACTGTAGCGGGACGACCTGCGGCATGCCATGATCTCGGAATTTCGCCCGAGATCCGCTAGATGGCGTCGGACGGCGCGCCCTCCCGCGCCAGCGAGAGAGCCACCGAGCACCTAAAGGTCCGATGTATTACCAACGTCGGCGTCTTCAATTGACATACAATTGTTGGAACATCACCCGCGTTCTGTGGTCGAGCAGTCCTGTGGACTGAAGACCAGGGCTAGAAAACGCTTATGGAGAAAAGTTTGCCAGCGTTAGTGGCGCCCCAAGAGACTCGCGGAGTTTTGGAGAACTATATAACTACACCGGGATATATATCTATATGCATAGCTATATAAAGCTATGCATATAGGTATATATCCCGGTGTAGTTAGTTCTCCAAAACGGTGTAGTTAGTTCTCCAAAACTCCGTGTCCAAAAACCGCGAGTCTCTTGGAAATGTAGTCTTCAGCAGGGCTAGGAAACGCTCGTGTTAAAAATGTTGCTAGCGTTAGTAGCGCCCCAAGGGACTCGCGGAGTTTTGGAGAACTAACTACACCGGGATATATACCTATATGCATAGCTATATATAGCTATATATGCATAGCTATATATATAGCTATATATACGCTCGTGCTCTTTATGGGTGCGAGATTAAACTAAATTCGCTTCATTAATTGATCTGACGATTAATTAGTTAAGTACAAGCCCTCGGAGCTATGAGCCTGGGCGAGGATAAATAACGGTTTATTGCAATATTTGAATAAATTGGAATTTATTCAAATATCGAAACGTTTCACTACACTATAATTTATTTTTGAAATGGCAGTATTTTCAATGAAAAATAAAAAACGTACCGCAAAATATACTACGTTCTTTTCAATTTTTACAATGTACACTGTAATTTTTTCGCGGGCCCTGGATAATTTTTACAATGTGAAATGTGTAAAAAGTTCACCGGATACAACAGAAATATAACGTTTCACATAGTGTACTTTTTACTGTTCCACACTGTAAAAATTCGTCTGACGGGCATGTACTATGTTATATGTGACATATGTATATTGTATTGAAGAAATATGCAAATTTCACTGTTTGCCCTTCCAGGAGGCGCTGTTCATGGGGAAAACTGTAAAAATTAATGGAAATCTCAGCAGTTCTCACTGATCATTTTTTTCGTGTGAGTAATTTTCTTCGTCGGTCATCAGCCATAAGCGATTTTTGTGTTCATGGAACGTGGAAGTCTGGTAAAAAAGTCACAGACCGAGGCAAATAGCGGAGTGTATAAGCCCATCCTCATATGATGTACAGCTGAGAGGAAAAAGCTCGAAGCTGTATGCCGGCACTTTTTCTGCTCCTCATCTTCGTCTCAGGCTTTTTGTGTGCGTGTGGCTGAGCGATGAAGAGGACAGTGCGAGAAAGGATACGAACCCGCAAGAAGGAGACAGGGAATATTATAGCCTTTCGTGGAGGGCGGTTACGAGAGCACGGTTGAGGAAAAAAAAATGGAAGACAAAAAGAAGAGTGTGTGCAAGAGGGACCAGAGATTGTACCATGGAAGAGGCGAGAAAATAAAGAACTGAGGTAAATGCGGTAAACCGACCCTATTGTGTCGCGAAACGTTCTTGAGACCGGGCGCGAGAGGGCTTCTTCATCCCTTATATCCCCATTCTCCCTCTCTACAGATTCATCCTCTTCGCTTTTCTCCTCATTTAGGGTTTTCCCTCTTACCTCGTCTCTTTTCTAGGGCTTGGCTTCTAGACTTCGCATATTCATCCTCCACAGATATTCTGCCTCTTTCTTTTTTTTTTTAGCTCTTTTTTATTTTCGTGCGATGCGCAGTCTTCTTTTTTTGCACTTTTTCCTTCATAATTCTGCGGCAGCTCTTTTCTTGCTCTTTTTCCTCCCTCATTTCTCTCTCACAGTTTCTTCCTATGATCTACATTTCTATTGAAAATTGCAGAATCCTCCAGCCCCTGCAATTTCGCATCTTGGTGATGTTCCCATCACTTGATTTCTTCGACGGATATTCGGATGTCAATTCAGTCATTTTTCATCACATGCATTATATTCGGCTCTCCTTGAATTTGTGGATAATTAACAAATGCAGCGAAACCGAAAATATAACTATTATAAATGGGTAATTCCATGTCAAATCGACCAATAGTTAGAATCGACCCCTTTTAATTTCGATAAAATTTGGTCAAAAGTTTTCTTTTATCATAAAATGAAATTCTATCAATAGAAAGAAATTAATTTTTTTTTCCGTAATTTATGTATATACAATTCAAAATTTCGCAATTTTTTCCATTTTTCAAGTTTATTTTTTTAAATATCTCGAAAATTATTATAGTTACGAAAAAAATGTCCTAACTTGGTCTTAAAGAGTATACTTAGGGCTATGAAAAAAAATATATATTCCAAAGAAATTTTTTGAAAAATGATGAATTTAGAAAATTTCAAATTTTCAAAAATCGTGCGAATCCACGATCAACATTAAATTTTTGATTCAATTTTTTTTTATATAATACCTTGTACTGATCCGAAAAATCCTGAAATTTTCAGAACTGCGTTTTTTTTTCAAAAATTGACAGTAAAAATTCATAAGAGTAAAAAAAAATGTTGTTTACCTCCAAGTTAAGTAAAGTTGAGCATTAATATAATTTTGGGAATTTTGAGCAGTAAAAATTACAAGATTTCTCAACTTTACTTAACTTAGAGGTAAACAAAAATTGTTTTAACAAAATGCAAATTTTTGAAAAGAAAAACGCAATTCTGAAAATTTCAGGATCTTTTAAGATCAGTACAACGTATTATATTTTAAAAAATTAAACAAAAAATTAGATGTTGATCGTGGATTTTCACGATCCTTTAAAATTCAAAATTCTCCTAATTCATCATTTTTCAAATTTTTTTTTTCGCAGCCCCAAGTATTCTCTTTAAAACAAATCCACAGAGATTTTTTCGTAGCAGTAATAGTTTTTGAGATATTGAAAAAATAAACTTGAAAAATCGAAGAGAATATAGTGCAACTTTGAATTTTGCATAACTTCCGAATTTTCTTTTTTTTAAATTTTTTTCCTTTGGTAGAACTTAGTTTTATGATAAAAGAAAACTTCTGACCAAATTTCATCGAAATTGGAAGGGGTCGATTCCAACTATTGCTCGATTTGACATAGAATTTTTGCTCGAAAATCCGAACGCATTGTTGAAGACAATAAAGTTCTGTGGTTAAAATAACATCCTGTACAGGCAAATGAAGACACTACCGCAAAATATTGAATAATGAGATTACTTTTTGTTCACTGTTTTTGAATACCGTCGTATTTCGAGAAAACCCATCTCACAGATTCTTCATATTTATTTCAATTTTTTTTCTCTTTTTTTCATTACGTAGTTTCACCCGGTTGTATATATGGGGTATTCCATACCAAGTCGACCTGAGTGTGACTCTCGACCTCGCTGATTTCGCTTACGATTTTTTACATTATTCTTCCAACTCAAAATAACATTCACTTTTTTTTTCAGATTTTTAAAAACAAATTTGAGTACACATTATGATTTCTTGAACATTTTTTTCGAAAACCTCGAGGGCCGTAATAAAAAAATCTGAAAAAAATCTCAAAAATCCGGCGTCAAAAATGAATATTTTTGACCCACAACCATGATGCCCCTTCCACCTCGATTTTAGGTTTTTATGAAGAAAACGTAAAAAAAAAAAAAAAATAGAAGCAAAATTGATCTACCGGGAAAAGTGGCTTGAATATTTTTATCGTTAACCAACAATTTCCAAAAATAGTTGGTTAATTTCTGCATCTATTTTTTTACGTTTTCTTCATAAAAACCTAAAATCGAGGTGGAAGCGAAAGCCTGGACATCATGAATTTTGGGTCAAAAATTTTCATTTTTGACACCGGATTTTTGAAAATTTGTTCAGATTTTTAAATTACGGCGCTCGAGGTTTTCGAAAAAAATGTTTAAAAAATCATAACGTACTCAAGTTTGGTTTTAAAAATCTGAAAAAAATTCTGAATGCTATTTTGAGTTGGAAGAATCATATAAAAAATCTTAAACGAAAACAGCGAGGTCGAGGGCCACACTCAGGTCGACTTGGTACGGAATGCCCCATATATTTCATTAAAGTAACTTTGTCGCAACCAGAGGGAATATTAATTTCGCACGGAGCCCGTTTCAGTTTTTATCTGTGCAGGCGAAAGTCTCACGCAATATGACGAAATTTCACAATCAACAGCTAGCAGGAGAATTAAGAGCGGGAGAGCCAAAGGCGAAATGAGAATTGCAGAATCGGAAAAGTGAGATGCAATTATTCAGTTAGAGTCGAGTTGGACACACGTGTTCGTGAGTAATCTCATTGCCAGGTTGGAAATAAGGCGAGGAGAATTGATAAAAGATAAGCGGGAACGAGTTTATCGTCGCCACTTACGATGCTTCATAAAATATCTGAATATTATTAGCAAATGTCTCCACTGAAGTAAACTTCACGTTTGAAGTGACCGTTCAAACCGATCGCATCAATGCAACGGAAATAGTTTTTTTTTAAATCAAATTAATTCTTCCTGGGAAATTTTCAAAATAAAAAATTGTCAAAATGTTTTCGGAGTCTTTATTAAAGACTTGAAATTTTTAATGAATTAGCAAAACCTAAATCTCACTAAAAATAAATTGACAAAAATTATGTTGGTTCCATTGCAACGATGCAAACTTCATCATAATTTATTTCGAGGAGAATAATTCGGTGTCCATTTCTTATTTCGGCAAAAAAATAGTGCGTAAAATGTGCGATTCGCATTACCAAACTCGACGTTGATTGCACGAAACTCTAGCAGAGAAATTATAATGCCCGAGTTTTCGTGGAAATTTATTTTATCCGCTCTCGCGTGGAAACGATATTATACGAAATGAAATACGTGACGATGAATTTTCAATTAACTCTGGATGCGTTCCGTATTTTCTCTTATTGAAATATCGGGATTAGTGCGCTTTAATTGCGTATTGAATTGAAAATATTTAAAGAATATCGAGCGATGTTTGTGTTTGTGTGTCGAAAGATCGATGCCCAATGAAATGAAAGTTCGGTGGTGAAGCAAAAGAGCTCTTTGAGTAAACTTATTTCAGGGCTTGTGAGTATTGTGTATTCATGGAAAACGAATGTGTATCTCTGTGTACAGGACATACGATAAGGGAGACAGATCGGTAAAGGGGGAGTTTGCAAAAAGCTCATTCGTAACTTACACTGTTGTCCAAAAGTTTGGAAATACTCGCCCCGATTCCGCACCGCACAAAAAGTTTTATTACTCTTTCAAAAATAAAAATATTTCAATTCAATAAACGACGCTTCAAAGGGGATATATTTAGCTCCATTTCGCTTTTTCCAACAAAAATTTTCGAATTTTTTTGAACCCGGTACGTCCTTTGAAACATGCGGTCATTTTTCAGCTTTTTTTAGCGTTGACATTTTGGCACAGGACCGATGAAATTTTTTAAAAACTATTTTTCACATGAAAAACTTGTGGAAGGGAGTATAAGCTTCAATTTCGTTTTTTAACAAGTTTTGTACGATTTTTTTTCGCAAAAGTATTCAATTTTTTGCAAAAAAACGACCATATTTATAAAATGTAGCGGAACTCTAAAACGATTGGGTTTTAGTGAAATCACTAGGAGGGTAAAATGTTGCATACAATTATTCTGGATTCAATGAAATTTTTTCAGAATTTTTTTTCAAAATTTTTTTCCACAATTTTTCCTTGTCAACGAGATAATTTGTTATCTTAAACAATCGGGTCTCTTACCTCATCTACACGGGTTTTCCGATGAAAAAGCCATGTAAATGAGGTTTTTCGATGAAAAAGCCGTGAAGATGAAATAAGAGTACCGATTGTTTAAGATGAAAAAATATCTCGTTGGTAGAAAAAAATTTCGAAAAAAATTCTGAAAAAAATTCATTGAATCCAGAATCATTGTATGCAACTTTTTACCTTCCTAGTGATTTCACGAAGACCCAGTAGTTTTAGAGTTAAGTCACAATTTATGAATATGGTCGTTTTTTCCGGAAATCTGAATATTTTTGCGAAAAAAAATCGTACGAAACATTTAAAAAAAACTAAATTGTGGCTTATACTTCCCTCTACAAGATTTTGATGCGTAAATCAGTTAAAAAAAATGTCATGGGTCGTGCGCCAAAATTTAAACGCCGAATAACGACCATAAACGTACAGGGTTAAAAAAAAAATGAAATTTTTTTTTGGAAAAACCGAAATGAATTTGAATATGTGCCTTTTGAAATGTCACTTGTTAAATTAAAACATCTTCATTTTTAAAAGCGCGGTGCATCGCAGCGAAAAAAGCACAAAAAGCGCTTTCCGCATCGCACTTTTTGTGCGGTGCGGAATCGGGGCGAGTGTTTTCAAACTTTTGGACGGCAGTGTACATATAACATATATCTATCTATTTGTATCCTATATGTACGAGAACGAAAAGTATGTCGTCCATTGTCGGCCGTTGCATACACATTCCAAACAATCGTGATAATGAGAAAGTTACACAGTCGAAGAGAGAGAGAGAGAGAGAGAGAGAGAGAGAGAGAGAGAGAGAGTTTCAACCCTCCCATTTTTCTTCCTCTCTATTTCTCTCTTCATACACCTTTCCGCGTGTTCCCTCCACTCTTCTTTTTTTGACTTTTTGGTACTCTTTATCTACCGTTATGTGCTATATCAGTGCCACATTACGGTGTTTAGTTTTGGAATTCTTTTTCTTACGTCTTCTCACACGAAGATACCAAGTTGCTCGAGAAAACCAATTATTGATTATTCAGGTGTTAGTTGTGAAAAACAATAATATTGATGCCGCAGCCATGCAAATGATTGTCTCGATACACAAAATATTTAAAGCCTTATAATGTTTGGCTAAGAATCCGGTGAAGAAAGATCAAGGAATAATTGATAGATTTTTCTTCTATTTTGAGGTTCCGATTCTCATTTGGATCATCTTAAAAAATTTTTCTTTATCTCACAATCAATCAATCAATTAATAATAATAATAATAATAATAATATGAAATTATAATAAGCCAATTCTTCAATAATTAGTTAAGTATCTGAAAGAAATTCTCAAAAATGGTCAAATTTGTCACCAGTTACAGCGACTTTCCCCCTTAAGGCGCACTGAAAAAAAGGTTTGGTAATATCAACTACCCAGCTGCGATCAGGGAAAATTTGTTTGAATCAATCGTCACATATTTGATTTGATTACCCCGTTTTTGAAATAATAAAACTGGTGTCGTTGTTTCGAATGTGTACTGCATTCACCGCAATTACAACATTGGATCAAAATGATTTCAAACGAGATAGATTCAACAACTTGTTTTCTCACTCAATCGAATAATTAGTCATTTACTGGAAGTAAATAAAATTGTTTTAACTGTATGTTTCGTCTCATCAACAAAATCTAGTTTAAATTTGAGCTATTCATTCAGTTAAAAAGAATAGTAAATGCTTTTAAGTCGACCAAATTGTTTGATAAATTTGACTAAATATTTCAATGCAGCCACAACATATTTAGTCGATTGTACGTATAGTAACTACCACGTTCTCGGAACTTCGCCCGAGATCCGTTAGGTGGCCACGATGGCGCGCGCCCTCGCGCCAGCGAGACAGCCACCGAGCACCAATAAATACCAGTGTATTACCAGTATCGGAGTCCTCAATTAACTTTAAATTGATGGAATATTACCCGCGCTCTGTGGTCGCACAGTTCTATGGACTAAAGACTACATCTTTGAATGAGATCACCATTGCACTTTGGTGGCCCTCGTGCTCTTTATGGGCGCAAGGATAAATAAGTTAAATTTTCACTTAACTGTTTAATCTCACGATTAATTAGTTAAGTAAAAGCCCTCATAGCTCAAACAAATATTGCATATCATCAAATGTTTTGTTAATTCAATTGAAATTTGCTAGCTTTATATTGAATGCATTTTTTTCCGGTGAACAACATCTGAATTGCATAAAAAATATAAACTGTTCATTGAACTAAACCATTTGGTTATGCAATCGCATATTGAGTGCATTTTACCAAATATAGAATCAAAACAATGTAATTTTCAATCGAACGGATTCTCTACTCTATTGGGTCAAGGATATGTGTATTGATGGGAATGCAGTTTTTGTTTCCATTTTGATACACGTTTTGAGTTAACTGAATTACACATTTCGTTCGCCACCCGTAACCGCCGGATTTAGTTAATTCAAGCCAAATTTTTTTCACTTTACCAAACCTTTTTCTCGCTGTGGTGGATGTTGCTAACCTATCGGACACAGGAACTATTCTCCACAAGAGGTCGTTTTTCGCGTACAAGGTATAACAAATAAGCTTCAGACGCGTAGAATATCGACGAGAAAACGTGGACGAAAGTAACTTTGCCGTCAGTGAAATGGCCTGTACCTTCTTCATTCTGTCCGCAACTGAAGTTCATTTGTCTACTTACAACATAGACGCATACGACGTCGAAGCAATTCTTCAGAAATCGTTACGTGTCGACAGTGTGAGCTCGACGAAAAATCGAGAGCATCACCGCCAACATTGAGCGTCGAAATTCGTGAACGACGACGGAGGTTAGCATTAGTAATGATGGACCAAGTATTCGTTCCACATTGACTAGGAAAACCCAATAGTTTGGTTCATATACTATGAGAAAAATTCACATGAGATATGCATAGATTCTACTGGCCCATCAATTGTGCGCGGTTTTCGTTCCAAGACTTTTTCTTCCCAACGACTTCTCATGTTAGCTCGGTGGAATGAAAGAGATCAGCTGCAAATTTCCTCAGACTGCACTCAGGCATTGTCATGAATTCGATATATATTCAATATTTCAATATTGGAATATTGATAATGGATCCGGAGTAACACTTTTTGTGTATCGATTGATGAAGAAAAGAATTGGCAATGAGTGAATGTAATTCTTCCCTTCGGAGTTGACTTTCTTCGCTAAAATAAGAATCATAATTTTCAGTACTAGTAAAATTCTTTAACTAAAAGCTCGCAAGAGTATTTCACTCTTTGCGGTCTTGCTGGAAATTTATCGGCAATTTGTTGAAACATTCTCGCGAATTCCTTGGAAAGCCAAGTGTCCTTGAGCCAAAGTAGGCAACTAATTCGTGGAGGATTACCGAGGAACATGATGAAGCCATATATGCATCCACAGAAAAGGCAGTGAGACTAATCACGAGTTTCTGCATAACTTGGACTAATATTCACGAACATATATATATATATATATATATATATATATGTATATGCGGCTTTGAGTGAATACGAATGCATCGCACAACTTTCATTTCAGAGGGAGAGATATTCGGCGAGGGATGTACCTTGATGAAATATAATTATTCTTTACAAATTGCATTTGCAATAAACGAGGGAATTTTCGAACACCACGTTGGGAGCCGAAATAATCACGGCTATGACGTTGAAAACCAGCTAAACTTAGATGACTTTGAGCAATTGAATTCGCATTGCAGAGATTATGTCTGTAATATCTTGTATATGAGGCATTTCCCAGGAAACTTGAAATACTTTGCAACTTCACCCCTTTACATTGAATTCAGACTTTTTTTTTACATATAAATATACATGTAAAATATGTTTGGAATTTTTGAAAGATTGTTTTTGAGGCTAAATTATTTATTATCGACTTCAATGAAACATCAAAATCTTAAGTAATAAGAAAATCGATTGCGATTACCTTCATGCCATAAAAAGACACTAAGGTTAGGGCAAGAAAGCATATTAACCAAAGAAGAATGATATTCTCCGTATTATATCTCAGATTCAAGTTGCCCCCAGCGCTCTCCCTATAATCATTAAATCATTAAATCATTAATAATTGAATGGTAAAAATTAAATAATTAAACAAATAAAATAAACTTAAAATCCAAACTTATCCGACACTTATTTACTTAAGACCAAAATGATTAGAACAAAATAACCCCAGACAATAAAGTACTCCGGACAAAATTACTGCAGGCAAAATAACTTTAGACACAATGACAGCGATCAAAACATCTTCAGCAATCATTACTTCATACAGTCTGTAGCAAAACTCTGCATGCAACGTTTTTTTATCCAACCCAAAAATAGTAAATTCCTTTATGTTAAATTAAGAACTGTCAGATTCTTGCATTTTGCACCAAACTTTGTTAAGTAATTATTTACCAAAAACATTGCCTCTCTAGTTATTAAAAAAAAAAAAAATTCCTCAGGCTTTTTTGTATTATCCCATGCAGAAATTTCGATAGGGATCCGGTGGGATTCTGGCGCGCATCCCGGCCTCCCCATCGGGATCTAATGCGACGTCAGATTGGATTCCAATCGTGATTGTAACATCCGCCCATTAGATTCGAATGGGGATACGCAAACGGGATCCTGTAGGGATACCCAACCGGGATCCTGTAGGGATACCAAACGGTATCCTGTAGGGATACCGAACCGAATCAATTTTTATTAGAATTTATATTAATTTTTTTATTTTGTTAAAGTCTGTGAAAGAGGTTTTACAAAGCTCCCAATCTCAAGTATTTATTTTTAATGAATAATAAATATTTATTAACTATTATAATCGTTATCAAAACGGTGGAAAACTTGTATTGTTCCTAACCTGGAATTGAAGCACGTGCTTCGGCATGGCGTTGCAGTTCGAGATTAATTTCCCGACGTATTTTCCGACATCGTTGTACGCGAATGCGAGTTTTCTCACGCTCATTCATTTCGTTGTTCATCAATAATAGAATCAGATCACCAAATATATTGAAAGCACAAAATAAACACACGACATAACCTCACTGGCATCGCACAGGTAATAATACTAAATCCCGCACGGCTCACGAGTACGCCATCTATATGATCCAGACCTACGACCGTCATACTCGATCCACATAGGAATCTTATGGGGACATGGTAAATGGGAGTGACGCCATATGGCGATGCAACCTGGATTTTAATAGGGAGTCCCGATTTGGGGAATCCACAGCAAATCCCGATAGGAGCGCCCATAGGGACGCCCGTATTCGGGAATCCATAACAAATCCTAATAAGAACGCCCATAGGGACGCCCGTTTTGGGGAATCCATAGTAAATCCTAGATAGAGACCCCCATAGGGACGCCCGTTTTGGGGAATCTATAGCAAATCCCGATAGGGATCCCCATAGGGACGCCCGTTTTGGGGAGTCCATGCCGAATCCCGACAGGGATTTGATGGGACGTAGGGTGTCCCTATCGAAATTTCTGCATGGGATGTGCCACTCAAATCCCCACTCATTTTTTTCGGAGTAATTTCACTCGGAATAATTAAGTGTGGTCATCATCCCACACATTTATTTGCAGCTGGATTAAACGGTGTCACTCAGTTTTCAAGCTTTTCGGATTTTATCGATTCATTAACGATTGAAACACGTACAAATGATATTGCCATTGTCACTCGACGAGAAAATCTTCGAGTCCCGAGTTTCGATATCTTCTTCGAGGTAATTTTCTATTTTATTTGCTCGCAACGCTATTCCAAAGATGCGGATAGCGCAAAATGGTTGAAGAAATCGATTACACGTTCACATTTAGAGTTCCGCCCTTCTCGGACAAGCGTTAGAACCGCGTTTAAATTCTTCGACACGCTTTCGCACGATAGTGTCCGAATAGGTGCGGGATCGTTCCGAAACGGAGCATCGAGAAAATTGAGGCGAGATAGCGCACACGAGAGAAGGAAAAGGTAGAAGAAATGAAAAAAAAGTCGTGTGTGAAGAAAGGGTACAGCTTGGCAAGGTACAAACGTCGTTAAAGTGACTGTGTTCGTGTGTGTGTGTGTGTGTGTGTGTGCGCGTGTGCGTGCGTGCGTGTGTGTGTGTGTGTATGTGTGTGCAATGCTCTCCGAGAAACTGAAACTAACGGAAGAGGACGTGCTACTGGACGTTTTAACGAAACGTGTCGGGATTAACTGACTATATACTATTTATATACCAATGTGTACCGAGCTGAGTGGAAATATCAAACGCGTCAGTTTCGATTACAAAGTTTCCACACATTTTCGCACTTCATCCTTTATTCTCTTCACCATGTCGAGGACAAAATTACGCCAAATGCTGTTATTCTTTTCAAAACTGCATTCAAATTTAGATTGTCAATATATCAATTTTTATATATCACCGATACTTTAAAAAATTGCGAAGAAAAATACAAAAAACCCTGCAAATTGGACATTTGCACGTTGCTTCCTCATCTTTATCCATAGTTCACACAGCTTCCTTCATCACAAAGTATGGCGATCAAATTTGGCTTTCTCGTAAAGGAAGATTTGGTAACTGTGGACAAACATGAGTAATCAATGTGCAAATTTGCCAAATTCTTTCAAATTTACTTCTTGCCAAATTTGATTTTTGTCAAATTCAATAGCGAACAACCGTGATCACTATTTTAAATGTGTATAAGATTTCAGTACAATATTTCGCAAATAGCCGAAGTTAGAGTACTCTATTTAAAAAAAAAAATGGATAGAATTTTAATCCTTCGATCGATTTTCGCCAAATCTAATAACGAACAACCTCGACAGCTATATTAGTTAGCTCTGTGCAAAGTTTCAGTGCAATATCTTAAAAACTTCACAAGTTAGAGCGTTTACATTATTTTTTAACAAATTAAAAATTTCATGAAATTTTAATCTCTCGATGGATTTTCGCCAAATTCAATAGGAACAACCTTGATACTATACTACTTCAATATCAAGTAAAAGTGCAATATTTTGAAAATTGTGCAAATTAAAGCTCTACGCTATTTTTCAAAAAATTGAAAATTTCATAAAAATTTAATCTTTTTATCGATTTTTCCCAAATTCAATACCAAACAATCTTAACAGCTATACTAATTCTGTACAAATTTTGAGTGAAACATCTTGAAAACTGCAGAAGTTAGAGCGTTTACGCGATTGTTGTAAAAACGAAAAAAGTCGATACAATCTGAACACCGGTTAGAATTTAAACAAAATGTTTTCACAATGAAGGGCGATTCGTGCTGGACAAGTGTGCAAAATTTCAGCTCGATATCTCGAAGCATTTTCGATTTATTAATTATTTAAATCTGAAGCTGAGGATTCATACACACACACACACATATCATCCGGACATTTTTTCTAAATATGATTCCTCCATGTTTTGGGCATTTAAATACATTGGCATAAAAATCTCGAACGAAATTTTTTACCCGAAAACAAAGCTTCCTTCACGACGAAGGGAAATAATAATCCTCATTTTTTGGAGGAGAATTTTGTGCAGCTTGTTTCCTCGAAGAAAATCTTCGTGGGAAAGCTGAGGCCGAAGCAAGTCATTTTTTTCATCATATTTTCGGGTGAAAAGCGCCGAAGGGGTCGAAGAGATAACAATGAATACGACGGAGGGTACAGATTATGGAAGAAAATACACTTAATACCCAAGAAGAATTGATGTTCTTTTCTTTTCGTCTAATTTTCTCTCCTCTCGTTGTTCCGTAAAACTTCCTTCGCAGGGAGAAATCATTTTTCACGAAGGCGAACATTTCCTTTCATTTGTTTCCGGTAGTCGGAATCCTACATCTGGATGTGTGTATAACCAATATAGAGACTCGAATATATATATGAGGTATTCCCGCTCAACGGGACCCTCTTTTAGGTCGACCTCTTTCGATTTTCTTGAAACTCGAGTATGTTTTAGTGTTGCCTGAAAGTATATTGTACACTAATTTTCACATCTCTAACTATAATACTCTTTGGAATACACCGAAAGTTATATTTCAAACTTTTTGCGTATTCAGCGCTTCGGAGCTTTGGCACGGCGCGAAATAAAATCGAAAAAATTCGTTGACAATAGCTTTCGATCGGAAATTTCCTACGCTTTTCGAAAAAAATATCAGCGATTCCGAAAAAAACGAATTCATTTAAATTTCGGCCAAAAACCGAAAAAATTGATTTACAAAAAAAGAGCATAATTTAATTCGGCGGAACAATTTTTTTCATGTTTTGTATATATCTGAGAAATCACGATATAAATTTCAAGTTGGAACTCGCATCCATTTACTAATGCCCAGTTTTTTAGTAGGATAAAAATTCTTAAATATCGTGTTTTTCGTATTCAACAGTTCCTTGATGTATTATATAGCGTTTTTTTAACGAATTTAGAATTTAGTAAATTTATTAAATAATCAAATTTATTCAATTTATTAAATTAAATTTATTAAATCAAATTCATTAAATTTTGAATTTAATAAATTTACAAAGTTCGAAACTCGTTTAAAAACTATATAATATATCAGAGAATTGTTGAATACGAAAAACACAATATTTAAGAATTTTTATACTACTAAAAGACTTGGCATTAGTAAACGGATGCAAGTTCCAACTTGAAATTTATATCGTGACTTTTCAGATATATACAAAATATGAAAAAAATTGTTCCGCTGAATTCAATTATGCTCTTTTTTTGTAAATCAATTTTTTCGGTTTTTGGCCCCAATTCAAATAAATTCGTTTTTTTCGAAATTGTTGATATTTTTTTCGAAAAGCGCAGGAAATTTCCGATCGAAAGTTATTGTCAAAGAATTTTTTCGATTTTATTTCGCGCCGTGCCAAAGCTCCGAAGCGCTGAATACGCAAGAAGTTTGAAATATAACTTTTGGTGTATTCCAAAGAGTATTATAGTTAGAGATCTGAAAATTGGTGTACAATAAACTTTTAGGCAACACTAAAACATACTCGAGTTTCAAGAAAATCGAAAGAGACCGGCCTGAATGGGGGTCCCATTGAGCGGGAATACCTCATATATAGGTGTACGCGAGGGATGTTGGCCTCGACGTTTACGGGCTTTCCCGTTTCCATTTACGGCGGGAAACCTCAGCTCTATGATGGGCAAGGGACGCTGGAGGAATGAGGGACTTCGTGTCGTTGGTGCGGGAATTCGTTCCTGCCGTTTCTCACAGTCTAGTATTCGGGGGTAGATCTTCTTCGAGCCACCGGATCTCGAAGATACACCCTGGATGCTCTCCAGAGGATATCGAGTCCTTTCGTCTTCTTCTTCCTTTTCTTCTTCTTCTTCTTCTTCTTCTTCTTCTTCGATTACCCTCGCTCTCCTTTTCTCGTCTCTATGTACACACTTTCTCTCCTATTCGTTGTTAGATTTTATCGCAGGGGTGAAATCATAGAAAACCGGAAGACCACACGTTTCCGGGTTACATATGTAGACTCAGCGTATTTGTTTCTCCATTTTCACGCCTCGCGATCCCCGAAGATATCCCCAAAACTCTACGACCTGGGATCACTATTCTTTTCTTTTTTTATGCTAGTCCACATATGCTGTAGTCAGGATATACATTTTTTTTCGATTATTTTCAGTCGTCATTAAAAAGACATTTTTGAATATGAAGAATCACCGAAATGGTGCATTCAAAAAAACGTGTTGTTCTGAGAAGTCTTTTCGAAGAACATGATTTAATGGTGAAAAAAATTATGGAAATTAAAGAATAGCTTCCTAATTTTTTTTCACAGTCTGCCAAGCTTCTTTTATGAGCAATTCTTAGATTTCTCGACGATTTTGGACATTTTGTAACATACTGTTGGGTCATTCCATGTCAAATCGTTCATGTCAAATTCCTTTCAATTTCGATGAAATTTGGTCAAAAGTTTTCTTTTATCATAAAATGAAGTTCTTCCAGAAAAAAAAATAAAATTTTTTTTTTTCGAAAGTTATGCAGAATTCAAAATTTCACCATTTTTGCAATTTTTCAAGTTTATTTTTTAAATATCTCGAAAACTATTATACGTATGGAAAAATCGTTCTGCGTTTGTCATAAAGAGTATACTTGGGATTACGAAAAGAAAAATACCCGGAAAAAAAAGTTAAAAAATGATGAATTTGAAGAAATTTGAATTTTCAAAAATCGTGAAAATCCACGATCAATATTAAATTTTTGATTCAATTTTTTATATAATACTTTGTTCTGATCTTAAAAGATCCTGAAATTTTCAGAATTTTCTTTTTTTCAAAAATACAAATTTCTGAATTTTGGTAAGAAAATTTTTGTCTTTCTCTAAGTTAAGTAAAGTTGAGCAATCATGTAATTTTGTAATTTTGAGCAGTAAAAATTATGTGATTCCTCAACTTAAATTAACTTTAGAGGTAAACATTTTTTTTTTACCAAAATTCAAAAATTCATATTTAAAAAAAAACAGAAAACGCAAGTCTGAAAATTTCAGGATTTTTTAAGATCAGTACAAGGTATACTAAAAAAAATTGAACCAAAAATTTAATGTTGATCGTGGATTTTCACGATTTTTTATAATCCAAAATTCTTAAAATTCGGCATTTTTCAAAAAAAAATTTCTGAATATTTTTTTTTCGCAGCCCCAAATATACTCATTAAGACGAATCCGAGCCGATTTTTTCGTAACTATAATAGTTTTCGAGATATTAAAAAAATTACCTTGAAAAATTGAAAAAAATTGTGAAATTTGGAATTTTGTATAGCTTTCGAAAAAAATTGTTAAATTTGTTCCCGTTAGTAGAACTTCGTTTTATGATAAAAGAAAACTTCTGATCAAATTGTATCGAAATTGAAAGGGTCGATTCTAACTATTGCTCGATTTGACCCAGCTATAAAAATGTCTAAAAACTTCATAAAAGGAATCTTGCAAAAATTAATATTTTCCTCAAATTTACATGAGTCCAATAAAATGTTCCCAACCCTCCAATGAAACATTTTCCACTTTAATTATTAAAAAATAATAATTACATTAAAATGTCAGCCAATTTTCATTAGTGCTTTTTCATACCGACTTGGCGATACTTCATTATTGATCAAATATATTTTTGTGTTTCGAAAAAATGTCGATGACTCTCTGGGACTTATGAATATTGTACACTTGAATTCTCGTTTAATCGCCACGTGTTACATGTAAATCGATACGAGGCAGAGTGACGGATTGGAGAGGAAGTCGGGGTGAAAGATATTTTGATAAATTTTTCAATCTTTAAACGATGGCATTCGTTGAAGGTAAACGCGCTTCAGAACGCGAATCAACGGGATACACATGTGTGTGTGTGTGTGTGTGTGCGTGTGTGGGCGCGCGCGTTAGTGCGTATGCATGCGTGCGTGTGTGTGTGTGTGCGTTAGCACTGCACTTTGGGTGGGTGCAGCTGTACAAGGGATGACTTTGGTCCTGGTTTTGTCGGATGAAACACATATTCGGGGGCGTGGGAGGGACACACTCGTTTGCCGAAAGAATTTAAATTAAAAATCGCCAACGTAAAACATCGACGAGAGGTATACACAGGACATGGGGTGAGACAAGAACCGGGGAAGCATGCAAACATCGACCCACGACCGGCTACACCTACGATATACACATACGCAAACGACAGGCGTGGAGTCGGCAAAGTGGATTAAAACGCTGTCGAGAGAGAGCAGGTCGACCGAGAAGGACGCATATACTTTATTGGAAGTCCGCCTGTGGATGAGCTAGCGAATGTGCAAAAAGGTAGTGGAAAAGAAAGAAGGAGAGTGCGCGTTTCAAACCCCCGAAGGGTGCGAGATTAACGGTTTTGAGAACGCCATAAAATGAGCTTTGAGGGATGCGAAAAAAACAACGTCAGAGACGAGTGGGATAGTGCTGGGAATTGTCGAAGATGGAAACTCGCTGGCAATCATGAGTGAAAAATATATAATGAAGACGACAAAGAGAATGAATTAGGAAAAATTTGTGCCTCCAGTGACGAAATAGGATCGAACGTCATTCGATCAATGATGATAATCGCAAAAAGCCAACAAAGAGCGAGAGATTATTAAAAATACGTTTGAGATAGACATATACAGTGATAAAAACCCTGCAAATTGAACATTTGCACGTTGTTTCTTCATCTTTATCCATTGTTTGCACAGCTTCCTTTATCACAAAGTATGGCGATCAAATTTGGCTTCCTCATGAAGGAAGCTTTGTTAAGTATCGAAAAACATGAGGGATCAATGTGCAAATTTGCCAAATTCTTTCAAATTTACTGCTTGCCAAATTTAATTTTTGCCAAATTTAATAGCGAACAACCTTCATCACTATTTTGAATGTGTACAAAGTTTCAGTACAATATCTCGCCAATAGCCGAAGTTAGAGTATGCTATTTTTTAAAAGAACCAAAATTTAATAAAATTTTAATCATTCATGTATATCGTATATGTATATCATGTATATGTATATCATGTATTATCGCCAAATTTAAGAAAGAACATCTTCAATAGCTATATTAGCTCTGTGCAAAGTTTTAGTGCAATACCTTAAAAATTGCACAAGTTAGAGCGTTTACGTTATTTTTCAAAAAATTCAAAAATTTCTTAACATTTTCATTCCTCGCTGGATCTTCGCCAAATTCAATAACGAACAACCTTGATAGCTATGCTAGTTCTTTACAAAGTTTCACTGCAATATCTTGAAAATTGCAGAAGTTAGAGCGTTTGCGCCATTGTTGTAAAAACGATAAAAGTCGATAAAATCTGAACACCCGTTAGAATTGAAACAAAAAAATTCCATAATGAAGGGCAATTCTTGCTGGACAAGTGTGCAAAATTTCAGCTCGATATCTCGAATCGTTCTTGAGTTATTAATTAATTACATCACAAACTCAAGATACATATGGGGTATTTCATGTCAAATTGACAATTTTTAAACTCGACCCCTTTCGATTTGGCTGAAATTTTGTTTTCCTTTTCTACCTAATTAAAAACATTTTTCAGGAAATTTAAATTTTTATTTATCCAACCCAAAAAAAAGCTTTTTTTTTTTAAATGACTAACTTCTTCAAAAATTGACTAATTTAGACGTTTTTTTTTGAAAATTTTCGTTTTTGAATGTACTTTAAAAAAAAAAAATACAAAAAAATTTTAAGATATCAAAATCTATGAAATTTTTCACTTTTTCGAGAAAAATCATCTTTTTACCGAAGTTCGCCATTTTTATTTTTTTTTCACTCAGAAAATACTTTGATCAATTCCGGAAAAAATGTCGCCCAACCTGGAGTGGCATTCCGTTTCCTTCAATTTTTTTTAACGATTGAAAAAAAAAAATTGTTTTTCTCAATTGGGCTTATTTCACAAAGTACCACTCTGGAAATTTTTGAGGATTTATAAAGGACCTCGGAATTTAAAAAATTGGGAAGAAATAAAAAATTGAAAGTGGTAATGCCCAAATTTTTTTTTTTTCAAAAAAGCGAAAAAAAAAGATTAGAAGGAAAAGGAATGCCACTCCAGGTTGGGCGGCATTTTTTCCGAAATTGATCAAAGTATTTATTGAGTGAAAAAAAAATTAAAAATGGCGAATTTCGATAAAAAGATGATTTTGCTCGAAAAAGTAAAAAATTTCATAGAATTTAACATTTTAAATTTTTTTTGTATTTTTTTTCGGAAAGTACATTCAAAAAAACGTCCCAATTAGTCCTAAGCTTTAGTCCCAAAAGCTTTTTCTTTTGGGTTGAATAAAAAAAATTGATAATTTCCTGAAAAATGTTTTTAATTGGGTAGAAAAGGAAAACAAAATTTCAGCCAAATAAAAAAAGGGGTCGGGTTTAAAAGTTGTCAATTTGATACCCCATACCCCACACCCCCTATGCCCCCCCCCCCGATACCCCCCACTACCCCATATACACACATCCATCCGGACATTTTTTACAAATATGATTTCTCGATGTTTTGGGACATTTCGAATACATTGGCATAAAAATCTCGAAAAAAAACATTTCACGAAAATAAAGCATCCTTTATGAGGAAGCCAAATTATGGTTTATCATGCTGTAATAACGTATACCATTCTGGTTTCCATTATGGTACCGCAGAAATCCTACTTTTTATGGTAGTTGAAACTAAAAAAAAAAAAATTTGCAACTACAATTATAAAATTACAACTTCAGTTTGAAAAATGATTATTTTTTAGATGCAGTCAGTAACTATAAAGTGTAATAATTTTTCAGGCGACTATAAATGGAGTAAATCACTCTTTCCATGATTGTCAAACTTGTCAGCGTTTGAAACAAGGCTTGGCAAAACATGTTTTCAAAACTATCCTTATCAGAGTGGAGCAATGCATCAGTTCGCTTCCTATTCTGCGACAAGAAAGTGGACTGTTTAAGCTCGCAACCCATTTCATATAAATAAACCAAACATTACAGGCACAATAACGTATTTCGACGCCGCTTATTATTGGTTATCAACATTGAAACGATAACGAAGAGTAGGAAATGAGAATACGAGGAAACTGTGGCATGGTGGTCTAGTAGTTTCAAAAGTGAAAACGGCGCGTAACTGAGAGACGGAAAAACGACAGTGTCGACGACGACGACGACGACGGCGACGACGAAGTCAAGATCGATGAAGAGGTAGAGACGAAGACCGAAACGAGAAAAGCCGTCAAGAAACGACCACAGGCAGACCAAAAAGACGACGAAAGGATATTTCGAATCTCGCGCAAACTCGAGTACCACGATTGGTGCATATCTTTCAGTGGAACAAGAACTGGACCAGATGTCGTCTAAATCTGTCTTAGTGTCGTGGAGTTAGCGCTATAAGCATCAACGCTGATATAACTATGTATCGTGGAAGCCAGCGTATGAGATGATGATTCTGGTTCGCCCATTCTTGAGTCGCCAGCTCGACTGTCAATGTCGTGCGATTCTGCATAATGCGCATGCGCAATTGCAATTGCAACTGTGTTCAGATGCTGGGAATATCAGCAACGCCGGACGCTCCGAGATTTTTGGTAGTGCGACGGTAATAGTGCTTTAATGTCGGCTTGTTCCTTTTTAAATGGCACTGGGAAACTCGTTTATATATAAAACTGTTGATGCGTTTGAGCCTCGCAATGCTAATCACTCTCTGTCTTCGTAACATCGACGAGTGGCTGCCCTTTTGCCAAGAGAATTCAACCCAACTCACTTTATGGCGATGACTTCCTCTCTCGCTCTCTTTTGGTAATGCAACCAATGTGGCGAATTCTCACACTTTTAATTAATCCTCTAATCACCCTCGTAGACATAGCCTCGGCACCGCTGCCAAAGAGCCCTGTATACCATGAGCCAACTCCTCGATCTCGATTATACACACGCTTCTGACGTTTGACTCTATCAGAATTGGCGAATCACTCAAGCATCCACTTTCAGCGTTCACGATGCAATTTAATTATAGCAAACACGCAGTATTTCCGCTTCATATATTCAACCGAAAGGTAGGTAGCTATTGAGAAACATCAATGAATATTGACGTCGGCCAAAGATAAATGGTGAAATCTGCTAGCATCAAAAAGACCATTAGCTGATTGAAGTCTATTTGACGGGACAAGTTCATTGTCAGTAAGTTCATGATCTATAATGAGTTATGCATTGATTTTTAATTACTGAAAGTTGAATCCTAAACTACTTTTTGATTTACTCTGATTCTGCGATCAAATCTGCGGATTTTTCATCGCAGATTTCTCGCGGAATTCTCAGAGGTTTTTATTGGATCAAAGTCTCAAGAAATGTACGATCTATCAGGAATTTTTATGTGAAAGCCATTTCGATAGAGTTAGCAGAGTTTAGCGTTCAGAGTCTAGAAATTCTAGTCTATTCTGGTGGTCTGTTATCTTTTGATATTTCCAGATTTGGCATCAAATTGCAATGCACTGAGAAAAAAAATGTTTGTATCAACTAAATCTGTGATTCAATACGTCCAAACGAATATTTAGTTGGTACAATTCAATATTTTTTTGCCTGAATAATTTTTTGGTTAACCGAAGGGCATAAATATTCAAGAAACTAATTATTTAGTTAAAATCAAACAAATATTCGCTTGGACGTATTGAATCGCAGATTTAGTTGATTCGAACATTTTTTTTCTCAGTGTGGAATCGTCTAATCGCTCCAGGTACTTCATCTACAAAGGATGAAAAAAAGGATCCTTAATGGAACATTGAATTTGTTGCGTACTTCTGAAAATATATTTGTTGACATACATTTAAAAATACTGATAACCACAAAATTAATTCTGCGTCGCACAAAAAGTTTCACTACTCTTTTAAAAATGAAGAATTTCCAATTCAACAAGCGGTGTTCCAAAGGGGACATATTCAGCTTCATTTCGCTTTTTTCAAATTATTATTATTTTTTTTTAACCCGGTACGTCCTTTGAAACATGGTCGTTTTTTGGCGTTGAAATTTTGGTGCACGATCCATGAACATTTTTTTAAACTGGCTTTCGTATGCAGAACTTGTGGGGGCGAGTATAAGCTTCAACTTCGTTTTTTACAAAGTGCCGTAGGATTTTTTTTCGCAAAAATATTCAATTTTTCGTAAAAAACGACCATATTTATAAAATGTAGCGTAACTCTAAAACTACTGGGTTTTTGTGAAATCACTAAGAAGGTAAAAAGTTGCACGTAATTATTTTGGATTCAATGAAATTTTTTCAAAATTTTTTTTTTCGAAAATATCAGAAAAAATTATCAGAATTTTTTTTTTTTATTTCATTGAATCCAGAAGAATTATATGCAACTTTTTACCCTCTTAGTAATTTCACGTCAACCCAGTAGTTGACGCTAATTGAATATTTTTGGGGAAAAAAATCCTACGAAACTTTTCAAAAAAACGAGATTGAAGCTTAAACTCTCCCCACAAGTTTTTCACGCGAAAAACAGATTTAAAAAAATCTCACGGTCATGCGCCGAAGTTTCAAGGCCAAAAAAAGCCAAAAACCGACCATGTTTCAAAGGGCGTGACGGGTTAAAAAAAATCCAAAAAATATATTGGAAAAAGCGAAATGAGGGTGAATAAATATGTCGCCTCTGAAATGCCGCTTGTTGAATCGAAATATCTTCATTTTTAAAAAAGCAGTGAAACTTTTTGTGCGTCGCGGAATGATGACGAGAGTGTTTCCAAACTTTTGGGGGGCAGTGTATTTCGTAAAAATTCCAAAAGTTGAGTCACGACCATTGTCATGATTTTCTCACGCAGATTGAGAGTGATAATCTTGCCAATAATTCATAATCAGAACAGCAGTTTATCGTGCTTATTTCCTCAGAAATCCCCCAAATGAAATTCGAGCTGTACCGAGGTTGCAGTCAAACATCGTCAGAAGAACATCGGAAACGCAATCACGCAAAATCCCAATATACCCTGTCGGCTATTTCGCCCATTCTCCATTCCTCTGGAACACCCACGCGTAACTTCCGGAAGACTCTCGTGTACCGTTGGAACACTATTATTGCGACAGGGGTTGCAGTCTGTTTGTTCGGTTCCTCTTGCTTGTCATCTTGTACATCCTAGTTTTGGACTCTCTCTCTCTCTCTCTCTCTCTCTCTCTCTCTCTCTCTCTCTCTCTCTCACCCTCTCTTACAAACAAGCATACAGAGACCCATACTCTGTCGCGTATTCGCCTCGATGCGCTCCTGGGAAATTACATGCCTCGGCGTTGCACTTTGATGCGTTAGCCAAAATGTGCAAGTACACACCTACTACTCCAGTCTCATGTTTCCCGACTTCCTTTCTCTTCTGATGCAGTTCGCCATTACTGTGTACGCGCACAAATAAATCCAGCGTCGTTTCCAAAGTCCACTCGCTCTGGGTCCATTGGTCTTTGCACTCTTTGCACTTTTCCTCTCCCTTCCACTCTTTCCCTCTCTTTCCATCTCATATCAATGTCTCTCACCTCGTTGAATTCAACTGGATTCAACTTTCTAATGCGTCTGCTCTGTAACGAGAGTTACAGCATCCCACATGCAACGCTCACTCACCGTTTCCACTTTGGGACTCGTGACCGCTTGTGACCCGGGGCCTCATTGCTGGAGTCACGATATTACATTGACTGCTCGTGGCATGGTGTAATGTCAAGGTCTTTTTCAATAAACGTTGATTATCCGACGGCAATTTTTCTTATTTTTTAATAACATAAATCGCGTGTCTCCGATGTATACTCATATGCTTCACCGATGGTTATCGATTCTGTGCTTACATAGTACATATATGGGGCATTCCATCCCAAATCGGACAGTTTGAGAAACTTTTTTATTTATTTCCTCGATTTTTTTATATTTTCGAGTACCCATCAAAAGACCCTTCCTGTTAAATTTTGAGATTTTTTTTATTACCCGTTCGAAAGATATTAAATCAACAAAAAAACCGCACTCTTTTTGGTATTTTGGTCATAACTTCTTTAATAATGGTCCAAATTGAAAGTTTTTTTTCCAAAATTTTTGTTTTTTTATGGCCTTTTCAGAAAAAAATACAACAAAAATATTCGACGTGTTTTTGAATGAGTTTTTTGAGTTTTAAACGTTAAATCGCGTTTTTAAAAGTGAATGTCATTTTTGGTTTTTTTTTTAAATTTTTTGTTTCAAACATCTATCTATTCAACAATTTTTAAGACTAGTCCGATCATGGGATCTCAATAACTATTATTTTTTTCGATTTTTGAAAATTGAAATTTGTTTTAAAAATAAAACATTATAAATACCAATTTTTGTTACTGTATAATATTTTTTTCAATATTTAGAATTTATTTTGACACTTTTTTATTGTTAACAGGTTCTTAGAATTAATAATTAATTGTTACGTCTGTTTATAAACAATAATAACAATAGTTTTTATTTATTCACGTATTTTTTTGAAAACCTTACATATACGATTATTTCCTGAATTAGAATATTCCTTTGCCAAGATACGTTTCCGTTGCTCATTGGAATAATTGAATTAAATTTTTGTGTCCCCCTGTGATTGACTTCGCAGTATTGTATCGCAAATAAAATCTTTCTTTTGCATGTAAATAATGATTCTCAGTTGAAAATTTGACAGCAATATTTGGTAGACTATTTAGGTTCAATGCCCACTCATGAACTGTTGTTATTTGCTCATGGATTAATTATTAATTTTTAAAATCTGTTGACAATGGAAAAGTGTCCAAATCAATTCAAAATGATTAAAAAAATACTATACAGTAACAAAAATTGGTATTCATAATAATTTATTTAGATAAAAAATAATAATTTTCAAAAATCGAAAAAAATAGTATTGAGATCCCACGATCGGACTAGTCTTAAAAATTGTTGAATAGATAGATGTTTGAAACAAAAAATTAAAAAAAAAAATCAAAAATAACATTCACTTTTAAATACGCGATTTAACGTTTAAAACTCAAAAAACTCATTCAAAAACACGTCAAATATTTTTGTTGTATTTTTTTCTGAAAAGATCATAAAATAACAAAAATTTTGAAAAAAAACTTTCAAATTGGACCATTATTAAAGAAGTTATGACCAAAATATCAAAAAAAGTGCGGTTCTTTTGTTAATTTAATATCTTTCGAACGGGTAATAAAAAAAATCTCAAAATTTAACAAGAAGGGTCTTTTGATGAGTACTCAAAAATATAAAAAAATTGAGGAAATAAAAAAAAAAGTTTTTCGAACTGTCCGATTTGGGATGGAATGCCCCATATATACTCGTTGAAATTACAACGTACCACGAGATCCAGTGCGTTTAGCGACGGCTGCACGAGCTTTTTTAAATGCCAGGGTTTCCGATGAATTTTTCGTCCATCGGAAATGGCGAGAAATGTTTTTTTTTTCGCGAAAAGCTCAAGGTCTTCTCCGTGTGTGGAACGTCCATTAACGCGGGGCTCTCCGGACTTATTATTCAAATCGTTCCAGTTTTCTCGATAATAATTAATGCTCTTATATGGATTCATCTCACGCCCTCATTTTCTCTCCAGATATAACCGAGAGTCACGATTCTCGCAAAATTTTCACTATTCAGTGAGAAAATTCCGAAGAAATTCTATCAATCTCAATTACGATGTGTCATTCAGGATTAATTGGGGCGTAATCGAATTGTTTAACCTTCCATGATCACGCCGGGTCAAAACGACCCCACGACTATTTTTCTTTTTTCTTCTTTATGATTTTTTTTTAATACATAGTCATTTGATTTTTTATAAACTAATTTTTAATACATCAAGAATTAAGAATGTTTTGTAATTTTTTGAGATTTTTCCGACCCATAGTTTGGTCACAATACTTGTTCAAAAATGTACAAGGTCAAATCGATCTAGATAAGTGTGTCCACGGAGGGTTAATGACGATATAATATCGATTTATTTTTAGAACGGATATTGTAAGTAAAGTTGCAAATAGTTCTGAATTGAAATTGTTTATTGGGGATTGATCAAATAGTCGTGCAGATGGAAATTGCAAAGAGAAACGAGATTGAATTTTACTGGGAATAATATGTTTCAATGTGAAAAATTTTGTCAACTGCCAAAAATGGCAGAATGATCGGACTCGGATGAACCAAGCGAGGTTTTGATGCTTCAACGATTACGATAAGAATAAGCTAAAGACAAGGCCGAAATTACATCGGCAAAAAAAGTTACGACCATTCTAGTGAACCGCTTCAATTTTGGCCAAAATGCAGAAAGAAAATGTTTTAAAATTATTTTTCTAGAACGTTATGTCGATGTATTTCTTCCCCCTGAACAAGAATCTAGTAATAATTTTCCCAAAAACTGAAAGTTTTTATGAATTTTCGTTAAAAACATTTTTACTCAGTTTTGGCCCAATTTAAAAAAACCTGGAAATAGCGGAATTTCAAGCGCTCATAACTTAACTTCGATTTTACCGATTCCAAAATTTATTTTTCGTATGCAAACGTCCTAATTAAACTTAGAGAATGCCGTTTGGTTCATCCGGAGGACTGAATTTTTTTAGTCATAAGAGGACTTTGAAAATTGCCGAAAAAATGGAAAGGTCTTCAAAAATTGGCAAAAATCGATTATCTAACTTTAAAAATCTGCAAAAAATCGAAAAAAGATCGTATTAGGATGAACCAAGCGGAGTTTTGAAGCTTCAACGATCACAAAGAGAATAAGCTCAAGTTGAAATCTTATCTAGAAAATAATTTACAGCCGTTTCAGTAAACCGATTCGATTTTGGCCAAAATGCGAAAAAAAAATTTGTTAAGCCTTATGCCGAGGTATTTTTTCTCACTAAATACGTAAAATCACGGAAAGTACTTTCATGAGCGATTTAAAGTTTTTTTTGTACTCGAAAATAGTAGTTTAATTCGACGACACCCTCGATTGCTTAAATTTAAATATATTCAGGTCGTGCGGTGAACGCCACGCGTGGCCCTCTTATAAATCGTCGTCGTCGTTGATGCTTATCCGTCGCGGGGTCAGCACGTTAATATATCACGTTCCCACGCGTATACTCATTGCGATATACTTACATTGCGAAAGATTTTTATTTATTATTATTATTATTATTTTTTGTTAAATGAGTTACTCTCAAGGTTGACACACATCCGCCGGCCGATGATATTGCGTGTGACCGCGTGAATTGGCTCATTAAGGTAATTTCGTCTTAATCGGAAAAATTCATCGATCAAACAATTAAAGTTCGCGTGCGTCGAACGCATAAATTGCGCGATAAAATAGCACCATCGCCTCTTCATAAAGAAAATTTTGTCGCATGGAAAAATGTCAGGATTTTTTATGCATATCCGTTAAACAATTTTGAATTCTGCAAAGAAATATATTTAGTTGGCACTTGTATTTAAATATCCTAAACTGTTAATCATTTGCGATTTGGGACTCAACATCCTTAACGAATGTAAAGTTGGATATGGCGAAATAAATATTTTTTAACAGTTAATAAATTATTTTGGATTTTTGTTTGTCAAAATAATTTATTAACTGTTAAAAAATATTTATTTCGCCATATCCAACTTTACATTCGTTAAGGATGTTGAGTCCCAAATCGCAAATGACGAGAAAATTCTTAAAATTTGGCATGTTTTTGGATGAAGTATTTAAGAGGTCGTGTAAAAATTTCACGACGATTAGGAAGCTCGTTATCGAACAATTAACATTAACAAATCAAATTAAATTAAATGTAGTCTTATGGAAACTGATATAAGTTTGCGATAAGTTTTTTTTTTGACCTCTCAATTTTTTAATATCTACAATATATTGAAAGCAACGGAAACAAAACGAAGTTTATTGATAAATATTTTTTTTATTTGTTTAAAAAAATGTTCTTAATAAAATGTTAATATTTTAATAACGAGCTTCCTAATCGTCGTGAAATTTTTACACGACCTCTTAAATACTTCATACAAAAACATACCAAATTTTCAAAATTTTTTCATAATTTTTCATTTTAACCCTTAAGGAGGTTGAAGTAATGATGATAGAATTCTGAACATTTGGTATGTTTTTACATAAAGTATTCAGGAGGTCGTGTAAAAATTTAACGACGATTAAGAAGCCATTTATTGAACAATTAACATTTGAAAGTTTCATAGGGACTCAACATCCTCAACATTTAACAAATCCTGTTACACATAAATATATTATTTTCTCAGTGCTCTAGGTTTCCTAACTTTTGGAATTTTTTAACTATGGAGCCAATTTTTTTCAGAAATACATCAGGTGATAAGTTTTCGTAATCTTGCAACTGGTAAATCCAATTTTTTCATAACTACCCTGAATGACAAGAAAGATTGGAATGGAATTTCCAACGCATACTTCAGGAGTTTCAATTTGATAAAATTGTATCATCTTCAAATAAGGATTGCAAATATTATAAGTTTGGAATTTTACAACAATTGAATTCAAATTTTTGCACTAATAATTTTGGTGCACGTGGGAAAAGAGGGTCCATGTTAAGTTTTAGAAAAACCACACGAGAGGCACCTTATTTGTTCACATCGTTCCTTACGTTGCTTTTATAATAAAGTCAAAATTTATAAACTATCACCTAACAAACGATGAAGAAAGATGTATGGAAAATGGCGATAAAGTTTTCAATTTGGTCATTTATGAATTCAAATTTCTGCTGTATATTCTCCTCCAATTAAAAAATTAATGGGGACGCGATAATGATAAAAATAGTACATTAAAATGACATCAAAATTTTAACGATTTGTTTATGCAATAAGCGACTGGAAAGCTGGAGCTTTTATCAGCAGTAAGAATTTGGTTAACATACCTCGATTATGATCCGAGCAATATTCAAAAGAGATCTATTCCAGTTCCGCCGACCTTAGACACGTTTCAAAGTTATATGTAACCCTTCTCGAGTCAATATTTTGCACAAACACAACTTTTTTCCTCCACAATAACCGTTTGTCTCTTGGCATTCGTCGATAATCCCTTTGGGCTATGACTATAGTACGAGGCACACGTACGAGGTTACGTTTGATCGTTGATATGTCTTTTGTCTCTTCACGTTACACCCTCATATTACAAGCGACATGTATCGACTCAGGTGAGACGAACGAATCGAAATTCCGACGAAGAGTTTAGCGACGTAATAAAACGCACGAGAAACCGGATGTGCTCACAGCTGGTGTTGATTAAGCGCACTCTGTCTAATTATAATTCGATTGGTTTTGTAAACAACATCAATGTTTCACTGATGAGACGTTCGCTCTAAAATTAATTAATCGATCGATTAAAATTTCCATCTTTCAACATTGATATTCTTTCCATTGAAGTAGAAAAACAAAGAAAATAATTAGTCAATAAAAACGTGAAGAATGTAGGTGAAATAAAATTTGTTTTCTGCAGAAAGTAAACAAATGCATGTAATTTATACTTTTAATGGATCTTTTTTATTAATATATTGTATATTAATTTTACTGCCTCGTAAATTAGCGACGCGATTCCTCAATAAAATTACCTAATAAAATCGAAATAAAAGCTGCAAATTATTAATAGAGATTTTTTTCCAGATTACATGAAAATGTGCATAGAAAATAAGAAAGATTTCGCCAAGAATTACAACGAATCTGAGGCATTGTGCTTTTTTTAAACTTTTTTATCTGAACTCACTAACTCAACTATTTATCTTTATCTTCCACTATCTCTGAACAATTATTTGCGAGCGTTGTTTGTATTTGCGCACACTCGAAAAAGTGAGATAAACAAGTTTTTTTCCCGCCTCTTCGCGATTTAAGATACATAAATTATTCGAAATATCTAAACCACGAAAAAAAATCACTTGTAACCAATAAAATATTCGTATCAAAAACGTTAATCATTCAATAACTGACCATGATTATGTTATTAATGTTATTTATCGATTTTTTATTGCAAAATTATAATTTCCCCAAAAGATTTAGCGCAAAATTTTGAATGGCTCGATAAACCGATTGGCTTTGGAAAAACGTAAAATTTGAATCAACGGAATCTCCGATAACCGATCGGCTATAGTCGAATCCCAAAATCGATTTCATTCGCACAATTATGATTTTTGCTGCACCTTTGATAAAACATTTAATCAACAATTGAATTGTGCTGCACACACGTCTTAGGGCTTGTTTTGCCGGTCATATATAAGTCACTATATATGCTATATATGCATACATATAAACATAAATGTGTATGTGTAAGTATATATATATATATATATAATGTAATATATAGATGTATAAGTGTATGTATATACTTTTGTATCGGTCGACGATCGTAGTTGAAGCGCGCGTCACGCGTTATCGACTGGCGAGCGGTCGCGCGGGGGAAAAAGTATGATAGCGAACGAGTGAGAGAGAACTATATTGTGGGGCGGGGGTGGGCTGATTCGATTCACCCGCGTCGTGCGGCGTTCGGTTTGTAACTGAACGAGGCGCGCGCGGCTTTCTCGTGGGGAAGCCCCGTTTCGCCGGTGTGTTAAGCTATCTCTCTCTCTCTCTCTCTCTCTCTCTCTCTCTCTCTCTCTCTCTCTCTCTCTCTTCTCTCCCTATCCGTTCATCGCAACCCCTCCCTCCTCCCCCGCCCCTCCTGCTACATCCCTCCTTCTCTGTGTTCACTTTTGGCACATCCAGCGCAGCACATTTGTGCGCTACCAGCGTAAAAGCGCAAAGGATTATCCAGCCACATAAGATGGAGATATTTTAATATTGTTAAAATTTTTCGAATCGAGAATGGATTTTTCGTGGTATATAATTTGGCTGCTTTATCCTCGTCAAGATGCTTCGAAGAATTCTTGCACTATTTGGCAGTGAGTCCTTCAAAGCTGGAAATTTTTGTTAGTGAGGAAATCAATTTAAAGAGCTCTGTTGTGTTGGTCGAAATTGTACGGTATTTTGAATGTTACTTGCCCATGATTAAAATTGAGAAGATATAGGGGAAACAGGAGCACAACGGCTCCCCTCAAAAATTTGGTAAACTTTTTTTTTGTTTCTTGTCAAACTAACATAAATTTGATGTATTGACCATTTTTAGGCCGATGCACTACATCCGGGATAAAATGGAACATAAAATTTTTTTTGAAATAAATTTATTTTTAACAAAATTGAAAAATTTTCAAAAGAAAACAAAACTATGTATCATCTAAAAAATTAAAACAATTTTTTTTGCGTTACAAAAAGAATCGTTGAAAAATATAGAAGTTATTTATAATTTATCGAGTTTTCAATTAATCTGTATGGGGCATTCCACGCCAAATCGACCACTTTTGAACCCGACCCTTTTCGATTTGACTAAAACTTTTTTATCTTTTTCTACCCTTTCAAAAATGTTTTTCAGAATTTTTTCAAATTTTTCACCCATGGGATAAAAACAAAAAGTTATGCATTTTTCAGAAAGATTGGCTTTTTATTTTTCAAATACCTAGAACTTTAGCAAAAATTGACTTATCGGGACGTTTTTTTTTTGAAAATTTTTGTTTTTAAATGTACTTTTCAGAAAAAAATAGAAAAAAATTATTCGAGCCGATTTTTTTCTATAAAGTACATTGAAAAACAAAAATTTTCAAAAAAAAAACATCCCGATAAGACAATATCTAAAAAAGTTATAGATATTTGAAAAATAATTTTTTTTTTCGATGATTACCACTTTCAATCTGGTTCATAATTTTTTTTTTTCGAACTTTGAGGTTCTCTCAACATCCTCAAAAATCCCCAGAGTTGTATTATGAGAAATAAGCTGAGTTAAAAAATAATAATTTTTTTAAATTGAAAAATAATAGAAAACGAAAAAATTTGACTCTGAAAATTTTAGAGAATATGCAGAAAATGTCAAAGGTTCTATAAAAAAGAAAAAAAAATTAAAACGACTGAATGAATTTTTGAAAAAGTTAAACAATAACATTAATTACGATTTATAGAAAATAATTTCTTAAGATAAAAAAAAGCTTATCATTTCTCAGAGGTGGGCTGTCGTGACCCAGTCTTCATTAAGAAGAGGAAATACGAGTGACTTTGATCTGTTCGAAAATATACGAGGAACAAGAGCTTTGATTGGCTGTGATCAAACATGAGAGATCGGAGAATTGGTCAAGATTTATAAGATTTTAGAATTGACGATTAGATGTAGGAGTTTAAAGAATTTAATCTAAAGTTAAATTCGTTTATAAGAATTTACATTCAGGAATTCAAATAATTTTGAAAACTCGCTTTCAAAATGACAGAAAATATGATAAAAAATCTTTCGACAGCGGGGATCATCTTACTTCCTTTTTCAAATTCATTCTTAATTTTTTTTATAAATATTTTAAGGAAATAACTATTCTCCATACGTTTTCTATGCAAGCTTGAATTTGATTTCGTAGTCATTTTATGAAAATACATTATTACAAAAATCGGCGATCGCCAACGATTTCTGTTTACTGATGCACTAAGAAAAAAATGTACCATGATTTGTTAACTGTCAACAAATGTAAAGTTGAATATGGCGAAACAAATTATTTTTTAACAGTTGAAAAATTATTTTGTCATAAATAAAATATTTCTCAAAGACTAACAAATTTTATAACAGTTAAGGAATATTTGAGTAAAAGTGCCAACTAAATATATTTCTTTACTACAAATAAAATGATTTCTCAGTGTGTACCCTGTTTGGTTTTTAATTCAGATACACCGTTTCAGCTGGAGAAAAAAAGCCTCTGAATCAATGTATTTTCCGATGAAGAATTTCTTTAATTTTCACGAAACGTTTCTGAAATTAAAATGATCCTAGTTCCGATCTCGTCTCGGGGCTCCAGATGGATATAACCCCTTAATGCTTAAGCTATATTGATAGTTGTTGTGAAAGATAATAACCGCTCAACCAAAGTTGGTCGTTACGTTACAAAATCGTTATCGTGTCTGGAAGTTGTGAAAGGTTGTCAAAAGTTGCCGTAAAAATTAATAAACTAAAATAATCAGTAGCCGACAAGAAGATTGCCGTGCGATTAGTCCTCTTTGTATTCACCGCTCAAGGCAATCGAGTTTTTAATTTTTTTTTTCTAAAGCCGACGTAAACTGGTAATTCTCACGATCAGCTTTTTAAGAAATCCTCAAATCCCACACCTTGTAAAAAAAATCCTAATATTTTTTTTTTTAAATACTGAATATTCATGTTCTGCAAAAACCGACCATTTTCATTCCAAGCAATGACGCTCGCCTTCGAACTCTCTCCTTCAAGCGTCGCAAACTTTTTGCAGGTCATTGATTTTTTTTTCACGCCATAAAAGCCTGTTTAACGACTTCCACGTATCGCACAATGCGGAAATAGCGTTGCAAGAAAAAACATACCGTTCCGTTTCGGATCTTTTCCAATGAGGAGTGTAAACTTCCGTTCACAGGTTAAAGTGTCCAATCGATAAGCGATTTTTCCGCAAGCTTAAGGAGTGTGTGCAAGGAGGAATTTCCGTGAGTTTGGTGAAAAGAGCCTGCGAGAGAGGGTGAAAGATAATTGCAAGGGAAAAAAATGCGCAACGAAGGAAGGAATTTATACGCCGGGGATGGATGAAGCTAGAAAGACAGAGGGGTGGAAAAAAGTTGAGAGGAAGGGAGGGAAGAAGGAAAAAGAGAGCATGGTGCGGTAACACCGAAGAACGATGAAAAATATGGACATTGGATAAAAGGGGGATGAAAAATAGAAAAAAATAAATTAAAAAAAAGTAAGGGATGAAAAAGGGTGGGGAATAAGCGGAGAAAAGGAACGCGGGAATCTGTGCGGTGGAGGTCTTCCCATGATGCCTCTTCAGACCCTCTCGACATAGCGTGTGTGGTAATGTGTATATGGGGCATTCCATGCCAAGTCAACCTGAGTGTGACCCTTGACCTCGCTGATTTCGATTACGATTTTTCATATGATTCTTCCAACTCAAAATAGCATTTAGAATTTTTTTCAGATTTTTAAAACCAAATTTGAGTACGTTATGATTTTTTGAATATTTTTTTCGAAAACTCAAAATTCATGATGTCCTGGCTTTCGCTTCCACCTCGATTTTAGGTTTTTATGAAGAAAATGTAAAAAAAATAGATGCAGAAATTAACCAACTATTGTTGGAAATTGTTTGTTAACGATCAAAATATTCAAGCCACTTTTCACGGTAGATCAATTTCTGCATCTCTTTTTTTTACGCTTTTTAACCTAAAATCGAGGTGGAAGCGAAAGCCTGGACATCATGAATTTTGCGTCAAAAATTTTCATTTTTGACATCGGATTTTTAAGAATTTTTTCAGATTTCAAAATTACGGCCCTCGAGGTTTTAACAAAAAATGTTCAAAAATCATAACGTACTCAAATTTGGTTTTAAAAATCTGAAAAAAAAATCTGAATGCTATTTGAAGTTGGAAGAATCATATGAAAAATCGTAAGCGAAATCAGCGAGGTCGAGGGTCACACTCAGGTGGACTTGGTATGGAATGCCCCGTGTATATGCAGTGGCGTGCGCATGCGCAAAGCATTTGCCAATGCTGGTGGCGCGACGTGGCGCCCGGTTCGAGAGAGCATTGCATCTCGGTGGCGACGCCGGCATTGGCAACCGGTGGCACCAACGATATTTATATAGAGACGTGCGGGACAACTTATTAATCGTACGCCACAACTCCCTCGCGTCCCTTTTGCCAGCACCTTCCCTCTCCTCCGCGCACTCTTGAAACGAGCGCGCGCATACCACCAACGCATTACCCACAACCACCCTCTTTTCCTCTCATGAATATGCCGGCGTCTCGTCCCGCAGCATCAGCACTGGGACGGGACACTGTATCTGGCTCCATGCTGTCCACCTCAGCGGGCAATAGCGAGACTCGAAAACATCGTCGAGATACTTTTTTCCTCTCACTATCCTGTTTTAATCCTACTTTTTCTATCTCACCGCCGATTCCTCTTCGAGTCTTTCTAATTTTATCATATCCAGTTTTCGAAGTTGCCGATTTATATCTGAGCTCCTTATCAGGGCAAATTTTTTTTAAGTAAATCGATTTGTTAGAACCCGAGATATCATTTCAGCCGTGTTGAGGAAACTAGTTTTGAGAAAAACGTTTATAGTCTGATTTACTCCAACGTGAAGAGCGTAGTTGCTGCGTCACTAAAATAGCTATAACTACGTAAATTATTGGAATTTAAAAATTTCCTTTCGAGAATATATTCTTAAAGGTCTAAACTTTAAGAATATGCAAAAAAATTGATTCTTCCAAAATTCTAGACCAGAATACTTCCTTAATGACAAATACAATAAGCTGCATTTTTGTGACACAGAGTTCAAAGCTGCGCACTTTGTTTTATGATGTTTCTGAAGCTAAAGGTTGTTTCTATTTTTTATTAAAAGATTTTTGGTGCAAGGGCTAGACGACTGGCGTCGGATGTGTGAAACAGTTTAGTGTCTCGCGATTTTAGAGTATAAGTCAACTCACTACCGTAAATCGGGGCTACTTTGACTTTGGGTGTTACTTTGTTGGTTTTTGGGGCTACTTTGGACGAGTAGCAGAATACGGTAAAAACGTGTGCGCAGTGAACCTTCGTGACCATGTGGGCCGGGAGGGGGTGTGAGGAGTGGGTAGAAGAGGAAAAAAAGTCATTCATAAATCAGGTACACAGATATGTGTAACAAGCCAAGATGTCCGAACAATCGATTATGCCATTCGCATGAAGGGAATAAAGAAGAGCAAGAAGAACGACTACAACCTCTGTTACATCTGTAAGGCCCGAATTTCAAGTCAAAAGTCCTACCCTAAGGTCGAACTTTCCCTGGAACTCAAGTTGGAACTTAAGATCGAACTTACGATCGAACTTAAGTTCCAATTTAAGATAAATCGTAAGTTGAACTACAGTGCCATTATAAGTTCATACTTAAGTTCAAACTTTAGTGCGGACTTCGGACCGATCTTAAGTTCAAATTTAAATTTCGTTTGAAGTTCGAACTTGAGATTCATCTACAGCTCAAACTTAAGTTTGATCGTACTTAATTATTTTCACATCTGATTTAAAATAACACGGTTGAGGGAGGCGATGAAAGAAGTTTGATCGAACTTAAGTTCATGCTCAGGATGGATCTCAAGATCAAACCTGAAACCAAATTTAAGTTTGAACTTAAGATCGATTTGGAGTTCGCATTTAAGTTTCAACATGAGTATGAACTTATAATGATACTTAAGTTCAAACTTAAGATTCATCTTAAATTTGAACTTAAGTTCGATCTAAAATTCAAATTTGAGTTCAATCGAAAGTTTTGCCTCAAGTTTGATCTTAAGAACTTAAAATTCGGGCCTAAGTATTTGCTATTTTTATGTAAAATATTTCTTCAATAAAAATGACGAATTGATTGTCAAAAATCGTTGTTTTTCATTTAATTTCATGTACAATGTATAAAATATTGTTTTTTATCAAAATGATGATCTTTGACATAAGTTGAATTCCAATGCCTCTCCAAAGTAGCCCCACACTCGGGGTTACTTTGGCTTTTTTTTTCTAAATATATAAAATTGTGAGGGTCTGGTAGGGCTTGCTATTGTTATACATTTTATAGCCAAAGGACATATTGTTCTGTTCCAGCAAAAAAAAATTAATTTTGGACGTTAACAAGAAGTAACGACCACAAAACTTCCGAAACACAAACAAAGAAGCCCCGTTTTACGATATCTACTCAAAGGCGAGATTAGGCATTTTTTTCCTTCTCTTATTCGCATCCCTCTTTTTATACCAAGGTCACTTTAGCTTCAATTGAATTTTCAAGCTCTTCTCCTACTGTCATTTCCAGTTTTTCCAGCTCCCGATTTATTTGGACCTCGTATGATGATCATTTTAACTGGATTCTAATTGAGATCCGACTTCTTTAAAGGCAATCTTACTTACTTAGCGTCTATCTTACTTAGCGTAGGATTCTTAATGTTTTAGCATTCCAGTTGGATTCATGCCACGCGACGTCGTATTCCAAATTTCCCTACTCTAAATCAGGCTCAGGCATTCATTCAACTCATGATCATAAACACATTGTTCTCGAATCACTCACAAAGCGGTATTTGAACGTCAGTGCAATCGGTCTCTGTCGAATCAAAGTGGAAGCGCGCCTTCTGTTCACCTCACGTTCTGATTCTAGCCATTTCAATCATTCTCTCTGCCCTCGAACCCTCATTTTCTCACACAGCTGATCTGTCTGTCGCTCTCGCACATCAATAGTGCTGATGTCAAGGACTGGATTTCACCCTCCTATACATAAGGATCTGTGCTCAGCACGTTTTTAGCCCGTGAATATTTACTCAAGACTTCATCAACCCTCGAAGAGCTTTGTACAGAACTCATTCCATATGTACATATAGTTCTGGTACGCATATAAATTCGCCCGTATGGCACCATCTACGAATTCCATCGTTTCCTTAAATCCCAACTATCGGTTAATCGGATTCCAAAGTAGAAAAATAATTGCCGAACATTTCGGCGAATTGATATGCACGAAAGTATTGAAAATAGAGGCTTCATTTGGACGATTCTTTTTGTCTCAGTCTACGGATACTTGAAAAAAAAAGTCTGTTGCAATCAGGGGAAATGGGAATGCTGCAAGGAAACGACGATTGGGATATCGATGAAGCCTTTGACGAGAGTCAAGAGAAATATTTCACGAATATCCCGAGAGGATCGTTACCGCTTCCGAGCCTAGATTTTTCTCGTCTCTCCATTTGCGCTATTCTTTCCCATTTTCACTCTTTTTCACCGCGTTACCTACCCTCAGTCTGTGTGTATAGTTCTTTCTCGATTTCTGTACAACGAACGCCCGCATATTGGAGCCCCCGACGCGGGGGGAATAAAACGAGCAACGAGAAAAAAAAAGTTTGGCTTTCGCGTGAACAAGGATGGCGATAGGCCCAGCAACGTGGAAATGAGAAGGAGAAAGCTCTGCATCAACGCGGTATCAAGCTGCGCGCCAGTTCCTGGCACATTCGAGAGCGCCCAGCCAGTAGGTACACCCGCTAATGGCCAGACAATGACCGCACCTCTAGCTTCCTCCGCGTCGCCCTCTCCCTCGTTTCAACTTCACAGTTGTGAGCTTTTCTGCTCGCGATAAACGTTCCCTCTGGCTAACGTTAACGATGCTCTTTCACCATCCACCTTCCCTCTCTCTCTTTTATTCTTCTCTGAAACTCTCCTTATACCATGATGCATATTAAGCTCTTCCTTGTGCACGAAGATACACACTTGGAAGTTTGTAAATTAGCACGCACGGAGAACTCTTTTTTTTCAATTCATGATCAGCTCCTCACAGAGTTGTGATATCGTTTCCAAACTTTTTAAAAGTTTTATGTAACTTCGTTGATGCATGAGCGAAAATTATGCCGAGTCGTCAATGACCAAAAATCGCTTTTTTTTTTAATGATATTTTTTGAGGGGTTATACACAATCAGGAATTTAAAAAAAATCTATTTTTTTTTGTTCCATTTTCGTAATGTACTACATTTAAGGCCTTAGGCCACCCTAGCACTTTTGAAAAATTGATTTTTTAAAATTTTATTTTAAATGGAAATGGTGTCCCTCAGAAATGATGTCCCAAAAGTTTATGGCCGGGAAAAATCTCTAAGTACTCGTTTTTCGAATTTTAGTACAAGGCCGTCTGGTCCTACTAAAAACTTCAAACGCCTTTATCTCACAATTGCATTATTATTGAAATTTTTTTTTACTTTAAATGGTCTAACAGGACCTCAAAAATGATGTCCCAAAAGTTTATGACCGGGAAAAATCTCTAAGAACTCGGTTTTCAAATTTTAATACAAGACCGTCTGGTACTACTCAAAACTTCAAACGCGTTTATCTCAAAACTGCATTTTTTCAGTTGGCCGGACTCATAACTCAGACAATTTTCCACCGATTCACTTGAAATTTTGAATATATCTCGAAAACGACATTGTCTGTGGAAGTACGTAGGTTTTTTTTTTTATATTGCATAGTTCATTTGTTATTAACAATTATCTGACGATTTTCTAGGTAGATTTTTCACTTTCCACCTTAGAAGTGCGCCATTTGACCAAAAATCAATATATCGCAAAAATCCTACGTACTTCTATAGCAGTGATTACATATGATCGAAAAAAATTTATTGGCTTATTATGATTAAAAAATTACAGGAGCTGTTAGTCCGGCCGTGAACTCTGAAAAAACGGAGACGTTATCGCGAAAACGCTGCGCAGCCGCCATTTTGAAATTAATCGCTTCAAAAAAAATATTGTAAACAGTCACTGATATGTATGATAACACCCCGTTTTTGTAATCTCGATTTATTTTGTAGTATTTCTGAAAATAAATCCCCAAAAAGCCTATTTTTTTCGGTCTCTAGAGTGGCCTAAGGCCTTAAGCGCACCGAAAAAATAAGGTTTAGTAATATCAACTACCCAGCTGCGATCACGGAAAATTCGTTTGAATTGATCGTCACATATTTGATTTGATTACCCCGTTGTTGAAATAATAAAACTGGTGTCGTTGTTTCGAATGTGTACTGCATTCACCGCAATTACAACATTGGATCAAAATGATTTCAAACGAAATTGATTCAACAACTTGTTTTATCATTCAATCGAATATTTAGTCATTTATACTAGAAGTAAATAAAATTGTTTTAACTGTATGTTTCGTCTCATCAACAAAATCTAGTTTTAATTTGAGCTATTCATCCAGATAAAAAGAATAGTAAATGCTTTCAGGTCGATCAAATTGTTTGATAAATTTGAGTAAATATTTCAATGCAGCCACAATACATTTAGTCGATAGTACGTATAGTAACTACCACGATCTCGGCACTTCGCCCGAAATCCGTAAGGTGGCTACGATCGACGTGCGCTCTCGCGCCAGCGAGACAGCCACCGAGCAACGATAAGTACCAGTGTATTACCAGCATCGGAGTCCTCAATTAACTTTAAATCGATGGAAGATTACCCGCGCTCTGGGGTCGCGCAGTTCTATGGACTAAAGACTACATCTCTGAATGAGATCACTATTGCGCTTTGGTGGCGCTCGTGCTCTTTATGGGCGCAAGGATAAATCAGTTAAATTTTCACTTAACTGTTTAATCTCACGATTAATTAGTTCAGTAAAAGCCCTCGTAGCTTTAACAAATATTGCATATCATCAAATGTTTTGTTAATTCAATTAAAATTTTCTAGCTTTATATTGAATGCATTTTTTTCCGGTGACCAACATCTGAATTGCATAAAAAATATAAGCTGTTCATTCAACTAAACCATTTGGTTATGCAATCGCATATTGAGTGCATTTTACCAAATATAGAATCAAAACAATGTAATTTTCAATCGAACGGATTCTCTACTCTGTTGGGTCAAGGATATATGTATTGATGGGAATGCAATTTTTGTTTCCATTTTGATACACGTTTTGAGTTAACTGAATTACACATTTCGTTCACCACCCGTAACCGCCGGGTTTAGTTAAATCAAGCCAAATTTTTTTCACTTTACCAAACCTTTTTCTCGGTGCGTATACAACGAAAATTTCATGTCAATCCGACAAATATTTTTGAAGTTATAGGCATATATTTTTAAATCCGCAATTATCATGTGTAAAGTGCTTTTGAAGTTTTGAACGCGTTTTTATCAAAACGGTGTTTTTAAAGTCGGTGAGCAAGATTTGTCAGAAACGGCATAACCGACCAGTCTCAAAATTGTACACAAGCTTTATAAATATATTTTTCAGTAGTTAATCGAAGGTTTTTCTTACACTGATAAAACAGTTTATTTATAGTAAAGAAATATATTTAGTTGGCACTTTTGTTTAAATATTCCTTAACTGTTACAAAAATTGTTAGCCGTTAAGAAATATTGGTGTTCTCATGAAAAAATGTTATTAGTTTATTTATTTGTGTCAAAATAATTTATTTACTGCTAAAAAATATTTATTTCACTATATCCAACTTTACATTTGTTAAAAGTTAACAAATTCTGGTACAGAGAAATGTATAGTTTTTTCAGTGTACCGATAAATATTTTCCATCTTATACACAATTTGAGGCAAACAGTTTCTTCAAAAATCGAATTGATTTTAAAAAAACCGCCATTTTGTTAAAAATGAATATTTTGCTCATTCTATCGATAAGATACTAGATTATATCTTATTTAGATTGACCTTCCGTGGTCACACTTCAAAATGACCCCACGACCACTTTTCTTTTTTCTTCTTTATGAATTTTTTTGAATATTATAGTCATTTGATTTTTTATAAACTAATTTTTAATACATCAACTAAAATGTTTGAAGGATGTTCTGTAATTTTTTGAGATTTTTCCGACCTATAGTTTGGTCACAATACTTGTTCAAAAATAAAAATGTATACATTTTTACGTTAATAAGTTAAAATGTCTTTCCAGAAAAAATCTTAAAAACTCGTTTTTTTCGACATTCCGAATGCGTATAACCCGCTAATAGTGCATAGTTTTATAAATGCCACGAAAATTTTTCAAGGTTCAGATGAAAATTGATGACTTATTTGGATGCATTAAGAAATGTTTCAATTACGTGTAATGCCCTTTTGAAATTTTCAGCGCGTTTATCTCGAAACTTCTGTCTTTGTATTGATTCTTCATGGATCCGGATCAAAGTCACTTTCAGCGCCTTTTAAAAAATTACCGGAAAATTTCTGAGATACTTCTCTTCGGATTACCGAAATTCTCTAGAAATAAATACTCACGATTTGCAAAAAAAAAAAAAAAAAAAATTCTAATATTCGCCTTTTTGCAGCTGTCTATCAAATTCAAAAAGGATGCATGATCCTTTTCAGTACAGAGAACTATTAATTTTCTAATATTTCATATTTATACTACAGAAATGTAATTATTATTCCATTCTTCAAATAATCATTGATTTTTATGCAGTGTCTTTTATCCACTTGCTTTTTGTTTCTCTCCTTTCATACTTTTTTATCACTGGCTTTTTAAAAAAAATTTATCGACGATATCGGTATAAACAGGTACATTCGCGCTGAGCCACGATTAGCGTATCGCTCGTTCGACCGGCAGCGCGCTTTGCATTCGTTTCGTAGAATAGCATACATGGACAGAAGTGAGCGCGTTATCGAGCTTCCGCGCAATAACGTTCGCACGTTGGAGGGTTGCGGCAGGGGAAACGGTTTAAACCCCTAGAAAGGTGGAGAGCGGAAAATCCTGGATAGGGGGTTTCTCCCTCTTCTCTCTCACTCACTCTCGCGTCGTTCGACGATGCGTTCAACGGCTTATCTCCGCACCGGCGATGACTCCGCACCCGCGCGCGGTTCACTCGTGCGCGCATTAACCAACGTGTACGCAAAATGCTCGATCGTCTGCATATACGATCTTCGTATACATGTTTGATATAGATTGTGGGTAGTATGTCCATACTGTAATGCTGAACCTTTTCCTTTGTCGCCGTTTTTAACTGGCTATATACCGACTGTAACAATAGCCTCGAGCTATCCGTGGTTAACACCATTTCCCAGACGGTTAGGGTGCAACATTAACGCACATGCGACTGCGTTAAGGGAGTATCTGGAATTTTGAAAAAATCCATTTTTTTAACACGCTGAGGGCCACCTGGGTCTACAACGACCCAGTGCCACTTTCAAAGTCCTGTGTGCAGTAAGAGGATAAGCGAAGGCCCGCACTTTTGCAAATCACTATAATTAAATCTACTTAGCACGATAAACAAAGGAAGAATCGTTAAAAATGTCCGGGAAGTGCTACAGGCGAACTTTCGGTCTTTTTTGCATTTATTCACGCAGGTTATTTTAAAATGAAAATATCGATTGCGGCCTGGCATATTCTCATTTCTGAGGTTATAACGATTCGATTTTACTACTTACAAGTTAGAAAATCTTGTTTTTAACGTGTTTTATAAGCAAAAAAAGTTGTGGGTCGCTGTAGACCCAGGGTGGACCGGTCCAGGACGCCAAAAAATTGTGGGCTTCAGCGGGTATTCTTAAAATTTAGACGTTTAAGAATATATCCTCGAAAGAAATTTTTTTTTGAAACCATGAAAAAAACGTTGAATAACGCCTTTCTTGTTTAGACAGTCACCATTTTGCGATTTTTTTTCCTTTTTCTCTGAGGTAGGGGCCATGATGAAATTCTTACTAATTAAAAATCTTTTTTAAAATTTTGTATTGGATGACTAGAAAGGTTGCAATCGTGTCAGCTAGCGCATGCCTTTTTTAGCACCAACTTTAGCAGCTTATAATGCATTTAATTTTAATTTTTTTTCTCGAATTTTTTTTTGCTTATTTTCAAAATATTAATGAATATGTTGTAAAGAAAAGAATGATAAAAATATATATATATTTTTTTATCGAGCTCGACAAAACGCTCAAATTGTATTTCTCTAGACCAGAATACCGCCTTAAATCGAAAAATCGTTCTGTCGCCAACTTTGCATAACAGAATCATTCTTGAGAGTGAATAATCGTTGGAAAATGTTAATGAGCAATGTTTCCGCGCGTTCCAAGGAATATTAATTTATCCATGGAAGTGAGACGTCATGATAAGAAATGAACAAACGTTTGCAATGTTGGGTAAGTTACGGCGGTATATGTCATCGAGATTAAAAAAGAAACGTTATTCTTTCGCATTTCCAACTTTGGAAAATATAGAAAAAATTTTGTAATTTGTTTGCTAAGATTTTTTTCGAGTGATTTATTTGTGACGAAATTCTTGTTATCCTGAAATTTAATTAAACATTCAATAATTCATATTTTTCACCTGTTCACTTTCACAAAAAGAAGAGTGTATTGTATTAAAAAATGCCAAATTTTTGATAGTAGGTTTAGAATCTTTCAAATCGCCTAGAAATCGTATTTGGATCAAAGGTCTGGAAGTGTATGTCTGACAAAATGCTCGTTATCGTTCTAGCTTTGATAATTTTGCACTCAATGTGCTTCATATTATTTTTCAAATTCTCCAATTGATACGGATGACTTGCAAACGAACGCAAGTTCACTAAATTCAGAATAAAATACATCACGGTTAGTTAAACATTATTTTTGAAATCTTAATTTAAAAAAACTTGTAATAACTCTTAATTTTGTATTTTCGCATATTTGAAGGGTTGTACAGAGATGCAGCACACATCAATTTAATATCGTCCCCTATTTTCAGCATCACGTAAATCTACCAATATCAAGCCATTATGCAGATGCATACAAGTGCAATGATGAGTCTGCGTTGAATCAGAATACTCGCAAAAAAAAAGATGAATCGTGGAGCGTAGAGAAGAATAGGGAAATATGATGAGACGATGAGACAGTGCATTTGAGGAGGCTGTATCAGAGAGAAGGGAATAAATTTAACCGTATAAAGTGAGACGTGGAAGATAAATATAACGCGTTTGCCGGAGATTTCTACAATACGAGAATTTAGGAAGTGGGAAAAAAGAAAGAAAACGGAGAGTGGAGGACGATTCTGCGGCTGGTGGTGGTGGTTTTTGTCTCGAGTGCACGACAGTTATAAGGATTTCGCCGCGATTATACAACGAAACTCTAGGAAACGTCGTCGACGTCGGTACCTCCCGCTATCAGGCGTCGGCAAAAGTACATAGTTGTGGTGGATAAAACGAGGGGGCGGCGGAGGCGGAAAAAGTTAAAGAAAGATGGAAGATTGAGTCGACGGAAAAGAGAGATCCTCCTCATTTCTCGTCTATAGATATATATATATATATATATATATATATTGAAGTGGTGGAAGAGCGGAGTGACGGGAGGAAATACCCGGAGAATCTCTTCGTTTTAAATATTCCCATCTTTTTTCTTATATATGCATAAAATATAGACAAATACAGACACATATATACCGAGTGTGAAGAACGAGACACTTTGGTTATGCACCATCACAGGGAGAAAGAGCGAGAGAGAGAGAGAGAGAGTAAGAGAGAAGATGGGAGGGGGAGGAAGGCCCTCTGGTGGTGGCGTCATTGCACTACGCGAGCGTTCGATACCGCACACTTTGCCATTTTCTTACGTTTCGTCTCATCCTCCCTGAGACCTCGAATAGCCTGAAGCTCGGTCCAAAAGGACGATTCTTCTCTCCCCGAGCTTGCGCGAACATTTCTTGTACAATGATAAGAAAAAAATTACTATATATAACGACAAAAACGGACAAAAATACGAAAGAACAGTGAAACAGTGGACGGAAGAAGAAGAGGAGGGTTTTTGTTCCGAGCAAAAAAAGTATTCTGCAACAATAAAGAACCGAATAAAAAGAGAGCTTTTGCCAAATATTTATTGAGCTAGTGAACATTTGTGCAACAGTTTGGGCACAAAAATATGAAATTATAACTATGTACAATGGTTAAAACGATGAGAAACACGAAACGGAAGTGCCAGAATGAGTTTTTGTTTCGCGTCAAAATAAAAATAAAAGCATTTCTGAACATTTATTACACTACGACGATGAAGCAATGCGTAAGCTTCCATTTGGAGATTTTTTTGAATTTGTTGATTCTTTGGTAGAATTTTAACCCACTGTGACGGGGTCAAAAAAATCGATTTTTTAAAACATTTTTTGCAAGAAAAACATCTTAAAAATATACTCTAAAAGTTTCAGACCGAAATTTAAAATATTTTTAAAGTTATAGCCAAAAGTAGAGAGTAATTAACCAGGTTTGCGAAATTTGTAATGAAAATGTAATGCATTAATCATTACTTTTTTAATGGCTAATGGGAATTATTTCCACTAACCGTTTATGGTCAATGGGAATTATTTTCATTGACCATTAACCATTAAAATTTAATAGCTAATGGAAATGATTAATGGAAATAATTCCCATCAATCAATAAATGTTAATGGTTAATGGAAGTTATTTTCAATTATCAATAACCGTTTATGGTTAATGGAAATTATTTCAATTAATCAATAAGAGTTAATGATTATAGAAAATGTAAATGCATTAAGAAAATTAATGCATTTTTAGCAACCCTGTAATTAACTAATAAGTTACTGTTAAAAATGACTAATTATTACGGTTTGGCAATCACCAAAAACTGTAAATCTCTCGAAGAAATGAAAAGAGATTTAAGATAACTTTGAGTTTTTCTCGAAACTACGTTTTGGAAACTTCGGGGAAGCACTGACTAAAAACTATTCAACCGATTTGCCTAAAAATTTTACCCGTTATTTTAAACACACATAGCTAAATACCTCATCTATAATAATAATAAATAATTTTTTTTTTACAATTTATCAAACAAAAAATTCGTTTTCGAAGACCTTTTTGTACACGAGTCCGCCATTTCGTATTTTTTTCTTAAAATACGCATACTATAGGTTAGAGCACTAGAATTAAGCCTGCAAAACAATAATCTCTTTGGATTTTTGATTTCGGAAGACTACGGAAGGCTTCCCCGAAACAAGTCACTTCTTTTCAAGGACTCCACTTTGATGTACAAAATCATAAACAAATTCATGTAAAATTAAGTAAACAAAATTTTGTTTGTACTCTTCGAGATACAAACAACAACATGTAAAAATTTAAAAACGATCGCATTTTATTTTGTTGTTGCCTTAAATGGCAAAGATGCACCAGTGAGTCTGTATTCCGGTAGAGACGTCCTTCGTAACCGGAGGCGATGTAAATCCGCACGTTTCACTTTCCCCAAGTTTACCTCGTTACGTAGGTATCTGCTACTCGAATGGAAAACTCATTGCCTCAGCTTGGAACATTGGAATAACGAAGAGCGGACGAGACGAACGTGACAAACAAGCGAGAGTCTCGAGAGTATGAGGCACGTGTACTTCAATATCGTGGTCGCGGAACAGAGCCCCGGTGTGGCAACAGGTGCAGGGTCGAGGCTTCACCGTGTTGCCACTCCGGTGTGTCACGTCGGGGTTAAAGTACCGGGAGAGAAAAAGCAATCTTAACGAAAGCCGGATGCAACGTTAAACAGCCACAATCCCGTTATAGCTGCGGTGATGAAATCAAACAAGTGATATACCGCGGTTATAAGACGAGAAAAATATCGATAGGAACGTCATCGTTACTCCTACAATATCCAGCAATGATAATGCGGCGTTCCTGGAAATTATAGCTACGGAGAAATGATGTTATTGACCGAGAGTGACGAACAGCATTTAGTGATATGGTTCTCGATAGCGCAAGATTCGTGAAAGCTGAAGCGTTGATGGACATTTTCGAATGAATAAATAAAAAGGAAACCTACAAAATCATGTTACATGTTACATGTTCAAATTAAACGATCGAAGACTACCAAATTCACAGAACGATTACGTTTCACTGAAAATGTGTCGAATAGATTCTAGTAGTCGATAGACCGTTTCAGAGGGTCGAAAATAGTAGAATAGTGACTCATCTTTCACAAAAATAGTGACATAATACTGGGTTTTTCGTCTAAATAGGTTATAGGCGTTTGAAATTTCGCGATTTTGAGGTTTCTCAGAATGGGGCTAAGATTGAGCAAAAATGTTTTTGTATTGTCGAAGTTCCTTCTTTGCGAAGTGACCTCGGTATTTTTTTAATCATTTAAATAATAATGGGATAAAGGTTAAATAATTCTTTAATAAATAAAAACTCGCGATATTCGAGCCACCAAACTGTAATATTGTTTATTGGCTCATGTGGGAAAAGCCTTGAGGCATAAAAACCCACTGCGTAATAGATTACATTTTTTGTATTTTTACACGTCTTTCTATATACAGGGTAATGCCGGTTCGTCTCACACCGTCACGATTTTCGCGTATTGATATCGCCGTTCGATATTTGTACCGTTAATACGGTCTGATCAGAGGATCTTGAGCCGTTGCCGTCCTCTTGAATATTTTGATAACTGCCAAGGATCAGAGAATCTGGAGCTGTTGCTGTTCTCTCGATCTCTGACAGAAAGAAGGTTTTCTCGTCAATCTCGTCAGATTGAATGCGTTCGAGAACCGGAGAGTCTACCGTATACATTGTTCGCCGAAGCGCGTCGTTCGACTGACTCTTGAAAAATACGCTTGCCCCATCATCAACGAGAGACCTGGTCACCATGTGTTGACCCGGGCTAAAGAGCGCATCTATCTAACGGTGTGAGATCGAAACGTTCAAAACTCCCTTAACATATGGTTGAGGAAAGTGAAACGTATTAAAATTGATTTATAATTATAATCACGCGTTTGTAATTTTATTTGACAATAATAATGATGATGATTATACTTTAACATTTTTACAATTAAAAAATCAAAAAATCAAAATAAACATCAATCACCAAACAGTTTTTGATGAAAATTCATAAAAACTTTGATTTTTTGAGAAAACTATTGGTTCATTCATGTTCAGGGGGACAATATACATCGATCTGAGGTTTGAAAAAAAAAAATTTAATTCTGCAGTTTGGCCAAAATTGAATCTGTCCACTAAAATGAGTATAATTTTTTTTCTATTGAAAATTTTGGCTGTGGACTACGCTCATTCTCTTTGTAATCGTTGAAGCTTTAAAACTCCGCTTTGGTTATCCGATTTGGATGATTTGTCGATTTTTGGCAGATTTTTAAAGTTCGATCATCGATTTTTGTAAATTTTTTTAAGCCCTTACCCTTTTCTGTTTTTTTCGTCCATTTTCAAACTGCTGTCATTTTTACAAAAATTTATATATCAGAATGAACCAAACAGCAATCTCTAAGTTTAGTAACAAGGTTTATGTACTAACAAGAAATTTCTGAATCGGTCAAACCGATCGAAAGTTATGAGCGTTTGAACTTTCGCGATTTTGAGGTTTCTCAGAATGGAGCTAAAATTGAACAAAAATGTTTTTGATAAAAATTCATAAAAATTTTGATTTTTTGAGAAAACTATTGATAGATTCGTGGTCAGGGGGACAAAATACATCGATATAAGTCTGAAAAAAAAATTAATTTTTTTTTGCATTTTGGCAAAAATTGAATCGTTCCACTAAAATAGGTGTAATTTTTTTTCTACTTAAAATTTTGGCTTTACACTGCGCTCATTCTTTTCGTAATCGTTAAAGCTTCAAAAAGCTGCTTTGTTCATCCGATTTGGATGATTTGTCGATTTTTGGCAGATTTTTAAAGTTCGACCATCGATTTTTGCAGACTTTTTAAGGCATACTCGAAATTTTGGCTCTGGACTGCGCTCATACTCTTCGTAATCGTTGAAGGTTCAAAACCTCGCTTTGTTTATCTCATTCTGATAATTTTTCGAAATTTATACTCTACTCTAACCGGCACCTCTATTTTAACCACTTCTGAGCTCTGAGATAGTGACAATAGTTACAAAATTTCGAAAATGGTGGGAAAGTGATACGATTTTAAAATAGTAACCAACAGTGACAATAGTGACTCACTGGCAACCCTGCTAGCCAATTGAGTCAGAATCAGTCACTAAAAATCGAACTTTATGAGAACGAAGCTTCTCCTGCAAGATAGCAGCCATGTTCCAGAAACATGTATTGTATAACATGTATCATATAACATCCTCTGCGAGGTGGCAAAAGTAGCAAATCATCTTCCAAAAGCATCGCTCCAAAGAGAATATATCGTTAATCCACCGAAATTCCTTCCATTATCGAGCGTCCCTAATGCTGTTGAATAATTTGTTGGGTAGTGCCACTGATAAAGACGACGAGATGGAAAAGCGATAATAGGTTGAGCTCGCACAATGGAGCAGGTAAGCAAAAGTGGTTGGAAGCTCTAGTTTCCATTTCCGTATAGCCTGCGGTACCTGCCCAGAAAATAAATGTGGAATGGTGGAGGATTCATGAGAGCAAGATGGACAGAACGATTGCAAATGCTGTAAGGAATGCTCACGCTGGTGGAAAAGGATGGATCGAGTTAGGTCCAATAGAGTGTGGGTCGTCTTCCTCTGGCCTGTGATTCCCGAATCTGTGTCTATGTCCACCAAACCCTCCATCGTCGCCACCGGTGTTACCAGCGCTTACGCCGATGCTGGTTGGACTCGGACTGGCGCTACTCTGTACCATCGCAGTGGGAACACTAACACTGATAACAGTAACAGTATCACTACACCCAGCCGAAATGTGTCTGTGTGTGTGTGCGAAAATGGTACGTCGAGGTAACCATATAGCGAGCGACTCTGGCGTAGGCAATGAGGATGAATTATTTGGTGTCTCCTGCACTCTGCGTCCTGGAACACTGACGCGTGCACTGACACCAACGTGACCGCGCGAGCGTCCCCTCTTGTGTTGCCCACCGTACCTCATTGCATGCTTTACCTTTTGTCCCTCTCACACTCTGGTTCATTCGCTAACCCTCCATCTCTCTTCCGTTATTTCTCTTTTCCGTTCTCTCTTTACCCTTCTGCCGTTGACAATGTCATCCATAATGTTTGTCCGGCTTGGGCTCAGCCGGGTCCTGTCACACGGAATTTTGAGGTGGACGTTGCTGTGGCTTTATAACCCAAGCGTCCAGTAACAACACGGCACAGCACACGCGTTTCATATTTGAACTATGTACGTGTGAACTTTTTCACTAATTATTTTCTTTTTTACTCTGCCACGAGATTCCAGAACAAAAAAAATCACTCGGCTTAATCATACCGTGAAGGGGCTTAATGTCTCGCGTCGAGGCGCAATACTTTTCTATTTTGTTACACGAAACATGTTACCTTAACGTGTCCGATACAGCGATAGGTATACATTCGACGTGCTGAATAATTTGAAATTACTTTGGGGCGGAGTGTTTGCATTGCGCTGTTCCAATTTACAAGGACATATTGGATTATGAGTCAATTAGGGCAGTTCTTCAACGATTGACTTATTTCCCAATTACTTAGACATTCAAATTTTTGTAAATGTATTGTAAAACACTAAAATTCTCACGGGCAGAAGTCCGAGTAAGGTTTTTTTTTTACTACTGTCGCATGAATTTTGCAATTTGGCAAAAAGACCTCTTGGGGTTTTTATTTATGAAAATCCACTTTTTTAAAAACCTAATACCATTCTGATTTTTTTAAACGCGGTTTTAGTGTCAAAATGTTTGATAGGTTAATTTCGTTAACTTTTGATATTGACCCTTTAACAGCTGAGTTTTTTTGGAGCGTTTGGTAAAGTACGTACATGATAAATCTGAATTCATGGGAACCCGATGTGAGAAAAAAAATTATTTGAGAATTTTTCTACCCTCAGAAACTACTCCCCAAATAAAAAAACCACCCCAATCACTTGAAAACATCTTAATTTTATTTCCCATCGTTCATTTCTGCCAGAAATTGAGGAAAAGTTATTTCAAAACACCTCGTGGAATTCTGAAGAACTTACGAATCAATCAACCCTTATGAACTACCCCTCAATAGAGAGAAATTCACCCCTCAAGGAATAAAATGTTATTTTCTGTTATTTTATCCTGATTTGAATCGAAATTATACGAGTGTTTCAGAACTGAACATCAATGGAAGTGCACTTTTGGGCGTATCACCATTTCTAGGGGTGGTTTTCGATGTTTCGTTGCTGTTAGAGGTAGTTTTTGAAATGGATGTTCTTGATACACATTTTCCATGTGTTTTCGAACATATATATGAACTGAACATCAATGGGAGTCCACTTTTGGGCGTATCACCATTTGCAGGGGCGGTTTTCGATGTTTCGTTACTGTTAGGGGTAGGTTTTCAATTGCTTATTCTTGCTACAAATTTTCGGTGTTATTTCAAAGCACACCCTTGAGATCACGATTCTAACGAAATTTTGTCTGAAAGTTATGCTCATTTCTCATTTTTTCGCAATTTTCGCAGTTTTTCACAGTGTGTGAGACTGAAGGGGTGCAACCCTTGTGTTTGTCGAATTTTTCATGATTGGATGCATCTTTTATCTTTAAAATGCGACTTTAACAATGTCGATATGTTCATTTTTATGGAAGTTCTGCGTTTACAAAGTAGGTAGGACGTACGTGTCCCATCAGTGGTTAAAGCATTATAAATAACCTAAAAAGTAATAAAAGTAAGGTAGGTTTCGATTAGCTGATAATTAACGTTTTCCAATAATATCGATATTTTCAACTCTGGAACAGTTTTGAATAATGATTTTTCCCTGCCAATAGCCACCAAATCTTGGTTAATCACAATTTGGGACACTCGCCTTATCGAAGCCTTGTTTTGTCATTGTTTTCATAGGTTCGCCAATCATTGCAGTATTATAAGTTTATCGGACGTCTACCATCAGTTCCACAGACGCTAGACCCAGTCTCGACGCCTCGGGAATGCCCCGGGTCGGTAGCGGGGATTCGCAATGGCAATTAATTGGCTCGTAAATTAGCTGGGCCACGTTTATGACCACAATGGGGCCTGGGGCAGGCGATTCTCTTGTGGCGTATAGAATCACGCGCGCTCCTGTACGAAAGGGAGAAGGGAAGGGTATATATATGGGAAACTCGTGGGCAACCTGGTACGCGGGTCGAGCTTTCCACAATGTAAGAATAAGCGCGTTTGATCTATGCGGTATTCGCTGGATTTTCCCAACCTTGCTCGGCTTTCCAAAACCCACGGACTGTATGTGCCGCGTCGCCTCGGTCGACCGTAGCAACCACGAACAAGCCAACGCACCCACCATCCAGGCTAGGATATCCAACGCTTCTCCTCCTCGGGGATGTGGAAATTATAATGTACCGCTTTCAACCAGTGATCACTATTGCTATTTCACCCCTTTGAAATAGCTGCGTCATTCCACGAGCGTTTGTGCGTATACGGCGAAAACTTTTCGTAAATTCCGCTATTTCAGTGCGGTGAAAGCACGATGAAAATGTTTTCGACTTGCAGTATTAATGCTCGTAAAGTTGGGAAATTGGACATATTCTCAAAGAGGTTACTTGTCAGCATGTAGAGATGAGTTATATTCAGCAGTGGAATAAATGTTTTTTTTTAAATATCTATTGTTGTTTCTCACCCTAAATTCTGACCACGTGAAGGGACACCAAGAACGATTTAGAATAATCTATTAAATATTCTGAAAAAAAATTCCTTATCCGTTTGGGTAGTAGAGGTCAATGCAGGACGTTGTACATTTTGAGATTCTCTACCAGAAACTTTACAAATTTTTACGATGTAAAAATTCTGATCGACAATGTCACCATATGCTTTTTTACAATGTCATCTGGTCGTTGCTACTGGACCTTTTCAAATAAGCATTGATTGACTGACTATTTGATTATGAATGAATGAATGATGAAAAGCTCACCTATTGAAACGATGATAGATCGCCCTCGTTTTGATGGAACGTCTGAAAGTAGAAAAAAATATGTTTATCATCAAGGCTTCTATTTCCGATGTTAAGGGATTACGTACAGTTCACAGACAACAAAAATAAGGCCATCAGTCTTTTTGGGCTTTAATAAGCATGTTTCCGGATATTTTCCATATACTTTAATCTAAAAATATTTTTAAATGCCTCAGAAATAATTGTTTTTCAACAGTATTTCCAAATCCAAAATGTGGAGTAGGTCCGCCAGTTTTTCAGTTGGTCGTCGATTAGCGAAAAACGAAAATAAAGTTCCATGTTCAATTTGAATTCGAATGTGATACTATGAAAAACGTTTGAAATAAGGTAAATGTCCCAATTATTGAACACTGGAAGTGCCTATGTCCCTAATATTGAACAGGCATGTTCCAGTTATTGAACACGCTCGAGAATTCTTTTTCCGTTCTGAAAATATTATTTTGGGTACAATATTAATAAATAAAAGCAAAATCAAGCACTTGAATAATCTTTTATTAATCATGTAAGAATACAAAAGTATATATTTAGTCTCTTCGACAAGTTTTTGGTTCATTCACATTTGGTTTATTTTTGCTTTTCAATTCGAACTTTATTTTATTTTTATTTTCAGCTTCCTCGTTTTTATGTTCCGTTTTTGTTTGATTCTGTCGCAGCTTTCTTGTTTTTCGACTGAAATATCGGAGAGCAAAAAATATTGAACATTACATTCGTATTTTAAGGTTACATTTAGGTTATATTCTCTTTTTACTTTTCTTTTTATGTTTATTGCACGAAAATACAAATGAAAAATACATTTGAAGATCTTAGAGTCATTATTAAAAGAATAAAGGTAAGTTCATTCAGGAACTTACAGTTTTTGTTTGAATAAATCCGATTCACACGATCTATCACACGTTAACTGTCTCGATGTTTTGATGGGTGTAATGACGCCATCTTGGAGAATTCGAGTGTTCAATAATTGGAACACACTGCATTTTCTATGTCCCAATGATCGAACACCATATTTTTTAACAAATAATTGATTAAAAATTTTTTTTTTTAATTGTTATTTGTAAGAATTTTTCTGAGGAACCTGAAACGCCATTACTTTTTGAGATGCGACAGTTTTTAAATTTTGTATGCCCTTACGCGTGAAGCGGCGCGTCTTAGCAAAAACGATAAGCAGTTACCACGAGACGTCAAATCGGGTCACCGTTGCTGATTAAATATTTCTTTTTCTCTATTAATTAAAGCTTTTTTTGCACAAGTAAGGTAACATTTCGATAGCTAAAAGTTCCATATATGTAATGAAATTTTTATAAATAAGTAAATGCATGCAGGTGCATGAGAAATAATTAAAATACAAGATAGTGTTCAATAATTGGGACATTTACCTCACCAAAATTAGATATATCGAAAACTGCATCCAAGCGCCATGCTTTTATCGTGTGTTGAAGATGGAAGCACCTGTGGTTAAATTTATTTAAACAAGTAGAAGGTAGTAGAGTGAAAAGATTATGGACATTCGCATGGCTTGCGGAACCGGAAGTCGAACTGGGCGCGTACCCGATACCATTGACGTCGATGGTGGTGATGGCGATGGTCACAATGGTCAGGACGGCCCGCGAGAGGTCGTGGAATGGACGACGCTGGACGATTGAAGGGTACGGCGAGTCGAGGGTGAGCATGCAGAGAGTCCTCTCCGCGATGATTATTAATCACGGGCAGGTCCCGCGTGCTACTGTCAGCGCAATGGTGAGAGACCAGAGGCAGTGGAAGAGGAGCGGTCCAACCCTGACTAATCGTTTTGCCATTACGGATTAATATACCGGGTCTCTCGTATCGTCATGATGGCGGTGGGTGTATAGAGGAGAAGTGGTGGGTATGCTGTTGATATGATATCATTCTCAGCCTGCCATACATAAATACTGGAGCTTAACGCCAATGCAGAACACATCGAGATAAAACGCGATATAAATTCAGCGAAGTTTCGAGTGTCGAGGAAAAAATCCCCACAAATGGGTGCACTGTAAAGGTGTGTAATTCAGAGGTGCCATTTCTTATCCTTTACATTGTATTCACTTTTTTAGACTATGCACCGAAATAAATGATCTGATATATATTCATATTAGTTCGAGGAATGTCCAATCAATCTTATACATAAAGTTTTAATTTTCATTGTTTTAATAAACATATTTATTATTTCAGGTTATACAAAGTCGTTGGGTTTCCGAGGCTCGAAAATTTATGCCAGGATTGCATGTTTAATGGTTAACTATAATTTCTTTCTTTGACTACATTTTTAGGTTTTGCATATTTATCCCACATTATATAATACTTACTCATAGTTGTAAATAGTGATTACAATCCCAAAGGATAAGGAGCAACACGTTAGTAGCTCACCTATTTTTCCTTCATAATGACTATTTTATAGAGTTCTAGTTATGCTGAATGAAATTGTGGTTAACCAAATTATAATGACACTCATGATTCTCGCATAAATTATGGTACCTTGGAACACTTTATCGTTGCTAGAACTAGAAAAGAAAAATAGTAACTACCACTATGCAAAATGTAATTTCAATCGGAAAAGTGACGGTTAGAAACGAATTTTGTGGAAGTTATAATTTTTATGTTTGAAATTCCTGCATTTTTGTTGCTATTATTATCAAATATACACTACAGGCGAAAAATTTCCGGACAAAACTTTAAAAAAGGTCTGAAACATTTTTTCATGCCATTTCGCTAAAAATCAACGTAAAATAATTCAACGAACGGCATTTTAAATGGGAACAATTTGGCTTCATTTCCTGTTTTTTAAATTATTTTTACAATTTGTTCTTAGAATTAGACTCTGTTTTGAAAACAACTGTTTTTCGCCTTTTTCCCCTGTCTTCAGGTGCACTCATCTTCTAGAGGAAATTTTTTAAATACATTTTTACGATTGGATTCATAGAGGGAAAAGTTTGAGCTTCAATTTCCTTTTTTTTTTATCTTCGAACGATTTGTTTTTCCAAAGTTAGACTGTTTTTTGTGAAAAAATAGGAAATTTGAAAAATCCCGTGTAACACGAAAACAAAGAGGATTCATGAAAAACTTTAAAATAGCAAAAAATTGCGTCTGTCTTTGTCGAGTTCAGAGGAATTTTTTCAGATTTTTTTTTCCAAAATTTTGTTTTCTCATGTTGAGGCTGAAAAAAAAGGAAAAAAAAATTGCAAAAAATTCCAATGCGTTTAAAACGATAAAATAAAGTATTGTCCCCCCTTGAAATTTTATCAATAATCCCACAGACCTCGAGTTATGGTAATTGAAGGATCCAAGCACCGAACCAGAAAATGAGAAAAACAAATTTTAGGAAAAAAATCTGAAAAAATTCCTCTGCACTTAACAAAAATAGACGCAACTTTTTGCTACTTTGAAGTTTTTCATGAATCCTCTTTATTTTCATGTTATACGGGATTTTTTCAAATTTCCTCGTTTCTGCGAAAAAAAACAGAATAACTTTAGAAAAAAATCGCTCCAAATCCAAAAAAAAAAGGAAATTGAAGCTCAAACTTTCCTCTTTACGAATCCAATCGTAAAAAAGTATAACAAAAATTTCCTCTGGAAGATGAGTGCACCTGAAGAGAGGGGAAAAAGGGCGAAAAATAGCAGTTTTCAAAATAGAGTCCAAAATCTAAAAGAAAATTGTAAAAATAATTAAAAAGTCAGGAAATTAAGCCGAATTCTTCCCCTTCAAAATGCCGCTCGTTAAATTAGTCTACGTTGACTTCCGGCGAAATGGCATGAAAAAACGTTCTAGACCTTTCGTTGAAGTTCTGTCCGGGACCTTTCGCCGGTAATGTAGATTCCTTGAATTGCTCAAAATACGGTAAATCATTTCTCGCAATGTAAGTTCCGTATTCAAAGCGAAAATGTATCACATTTTGATGTCGTTTTCCACTTTTCAGCGAGAAACAGTGAAGGTAGCAGCGGTAGATAATCGGCTAAGCAGAATGGGATAATAAAGGATGCGTTCGTAGCTCGTCGCAAGATTTACGGGCATTGCAAGCAAGAAACAAGAATCTCAACGAGAGAGGAAAGAGTGTTGATATCATGATATAGTTACGGGCTATGTATGTGCTACACTTTCCGTAACGAGCATCTCCAGGGAGAGAAATGAAGGAGACAGGACTTGTTTCTAACGATAGAGCACGAGCATACGCTGGGCGTGTTCCCGAGCAACCGAAGGAGCAATGGGAACAGGATATTTCACCGGGTGGTCTGAAAATCCTCCTGTAAACCAGGAAAATCCTGTCGCGCGGCTTATCCCGGTGCCGCGTTCCTTCTCTCACTATACTCACGCTCGACTAATGCAGCAATAAACATGCATCTACGTGAAACATAGTGCGCTGCATTCCGGTGGTATGAAAGAGACTCAGCCGGTTCTCGCGAGATTCGCTGTGTGTTACACATCTGTATACAAGGTTTGCACATTGGAGATCGCAACCGAGAATGGTTGGAAGATAGGTTTTCGACGGAGAAAGAAGGATAAAACAAGGAGATAAAAATGCGGGAATAACATCAGTGAGTACGTATTCCTGACGATACAGAAATATTCCACGATAAAGTCTCACGAACAAATTCCATGAGCATGGCAAATTTTTTCTCTAAATCTACAAAGAAAGTACACATGCATATCATGCATATGTTGTCCCCGAATATGGAGAGAATGTTGTCTTATCTAAAATTTTCTTATTAGTAAAATGTATAGAATGCCTCCAAAAATTCACCAATCGATATCCCGTAACAAATTTCGGTAAAATTTTCTACAGCTGAAAATTCTAAAATAAAATAAAATAAAGTAAAGAATGAATAAACTAAAAATGAAATAAAAATACGAAATTTTCTCATCAATAAAATGCATAAAATGCACACCCCCAGGTCGAGATCTATCTTTTTGAATCAATTATATTACGACATGTTTCCCGGTTACTCAGACGTGAATGAAGCAAACTAATTACCAAATTAATTGCAAGTGCTGTGAATGGACAAAACATGTTTCGACGAAAGTCAGATAACCGGGAGTCTAGCGGTGAGTACCTTGACATCTTTGATTTCGTCGAGTACAGTGTAAATAGTTTCGTCGCTCGAGTGCAGCAGCCACAGTGATCCAAAAGTCCCAATGGTGCTACAGAGATACGTACATATCTTCGTTTATACACTGCCGTCCAAAAGTTTGGAAACACTCGCCACGATTCCGCACCGCACAAGAAGTCTTACTGCTATTTTAAAAATGAAGATATTTCAATTCAACAAGCGGCGTTTTAAAGAAGCCATATTCAGCTTCATTTCGCTTTTTCCAAAATATTTTTTCGAATTTTTTTAACCCGGTACGTCCTTTGAAACATGTTCGTTTTTTAGCTTTTTTTTTGGCGTTGAAATTTTGGTACCGGATTCATGAAATTTTTTTAAAACTTTTTTTCGTATGAGGCATTCCTAGTCAAGTCGGCCACCCCATTTTTTGAGATCACCAAAAATGGCATACAAATTTTTATAAAGTAGTTCTCACTGTCAAGAATATCCGTGATTTTTTTCAGATTTTTATATTACATATTTTAGCCGGAAAAAATACAACAAATTTTCTTATTCCATCTCGTAACTCGAAAATTATTCATCATAAGAAAAAAAAGTACATCATGAAATTTAGGATTTTCAACGTACTTTCCACTGAAATTTTTTACGAACTCCTCTAAAAGCTCTATATGCCATTTTCGGGTTTTGATACTTTTTTTCTCGGAATCGACATCTTCGGTTTCTCTGTAGGTTTAGCAGTTTTTTACTTGATATATTTACAGACTATAAAAAAATTGGCTGAGTGGAGAATCCATTCCTTCCCATGCGTTTTTCATCCCAAATGAATGCACAAATTTCTCTGTGCATTAACAGGGTCGAGACCATGTATAGATATTTTCTAAAACCTGCATTTTTGTTTATTTTTGATACTTTTTCAATTTTTTTTAACTTTTTTCATTTTCATTTTTTTAAATATCTTTTTGTACATTTTAATAAACTTTATCAATGGACTCATGTACACCGATAAAATCTATTAAAATTAGAGTCAAAGACTACTCACGTCTCTCGATTGCAAACAAAAAGTAATTTACCCTCTTTGGATACACCGACGTTTCTATGGCCAATGAGTACTTTTTTAGTTCGATTTGGGCATGATTTTTGGGAATGAAGCAATGATACTGCTTTGTTCCTGGAATCGACTTCGCAGTATCAAAACGAGATTATTTAATTTTTTTCCCTGTCTACGATTGATAATGATAAAATATCAATATCTACACTATTTCGTTAAATCACTCTATAATGATAGATTCTACCAATAAAAATGCATTTGAAATAATGGATTTTCCACTACGCCAATTTTTGTATAGTGTGTAAATATATTAAGTAAAAAACTGTTAAAACAACAGGCGAATCGAAGATGTCAATTCTGAGAAAAAAAAACATTATGTGCTCCGAAAATGGCATATAGAGCTTTCGGAGAAGTTTGTAAAAAATTTCAGTGAAAATCCTAAATTTTAGGTTCTACTTTTTTTTTTCGTACGATGAATAATTTTCAAGTTACAAAATGGGACAAACAAATTTTTTGTATTTTTTTCCGACTAAAAAATGTAATTTAAAAATGTGAAAAAAATCACAAATTTTCTTGATAGTTAGAACTACTTTCTAAAAATTTGTATGCGATTTTTGGCGATTTTAAAAAATGGGGTGGTTGACTTGACGTGGAATGCCTCATAAATATGAGGCATTTCAACTTAACTTGTGAGGGGGAGTATAAGCTTCAATTTCTTTTTGTTTTTAATAGTTTCTTACGATTTTTTTTCGTAAAAATATTCAATTTTTCGCAACAAACAACCTGCATATTTATGAAATGTAGCGTTAGTCTAAAACAACTGTGTTTTCGTGAAATCACTAAGAAGGTAAAAAGTTGCATACAAGTATTTTGGATGCAACGAATTTTTTTCAAAATTTTTTTACAATTTTTTTTTCAAAATTTTTTCTTCCCACAAGATATTTTTTTGTCTTAAACAATCGGGTCTCGAACCTCAACTACACGACTTTTTCATCGAAAAACGTTATCTATACGGTTTTGTCATCGAAAAACCCGCGTAAATGAGGTAAGAGACCCGGTTGTTTAAGATAAAAAAATATCTCCTCGGCGGTAAAAATTTTCAAAAATAAATTCAAAAAAAAAATCTGAAAAAATTTAATCTATTCTAGAATAATTGTATGAAACTTTTAACACTCTTAGTGATTTCACGTGCGCCAAAATTTCAAAGCAAAAAAAAAAGCCGAAAAATGACGATGTTTCAAAATGACCATGTTTCATTTTTCAAACAAAAAAAAATCAAAATTTTTTTTTGGAAAAAGCGGTCCGGTCCTTCCCCAATTCTACCCTTCCAATTTTCCCCCAATCATTCGCAAATCGTACTTCGCTAAACTAACCTAACTTCCGTTGCATGCTTCAGGATTCTTAGCTGTACTTCAATTGCTACTTCAATCGTGATTAAGTAATTCGAGAATGGCGGATTTTATTAATTTCCGGTGTTCAACGCTTCACTCATTTTTCCCTCAATTCCGGAATTTTAATCCAACAAGTCTACGACATCACGCAATAACTAATTTCCATGCATTTTACCCTTACCGCATGATAATTCAACATAATGCATGAAGGAAGCTAAAGCAACAGAGTTTCTCGTTCATCCTGGACGTTCGCAGCGAGTCTTTCCCCGGGCTTTTACACACATCACCAAGCCCGACGGAAAGCGCACGCGCGATTTTTAAAACGACTCAACATCATACATTCACCATTCCAGCATCCTTTCGGTATCATTCCCATCCCCGACACTCGTAGCTGCATAGCTTGCTTGGAAGGGTGCGCTCTCACTGCACCCGACAACCGTGGATAATTCGCGTTCCTTCGCAGCTCGACCTCGCGGAAGAACATTGCGTTCCACGCGGGCTTTTCCGACGTGACGGAAGGCTCTTCGCTTTCTCTCTCTCTGTCTTTCCATTCTGGTGTTGAATCCTGGTTATTTTCATCCAGCAAGGAGAGAGAGGGGGGGGGGCGGAGAACGAAGGAGAGGTTTGTTCGTTTATTCAATGCACCCGACAACAAATTTTGCGGACGAGAATTTTTCAAGTTCTTTAGTTCGCGTGCTCACTTGTTGGCTCTCTCGGTCTCTTGTTATCACTGGTGCGGTTTCTGCGGTAAAGCATGACCGCACAGCCCACCCAAAGTCCTTAAGTTGTTTAGCATACTCGTCCACGCCAGCTCTCCGCAATAGAAGAGAATTCTTATTATATACTTTGGAGTTTCAGAAGCTTTTATTCTTCGCTTTGTATATGGGGCATTCCACACCGATTCGACCTGGGTCTGACCCTTCACCTCACCGCGCATCATTTTTTATGGTCTTGTAGTACCTCTGAAAAGTACTCGGGATTTTTTTCAGATTTTTTTTGGAGCGATTCGATTTGACTATAATTTGTTTATAAAATTATAGTCAAATCGAATCGCTCCAAAAAAAATCTGAAAAAAATCCTGAGTACTTTTCAGAGGTACTAATTCTGTTTATAACAAGCTTTTTCGGAAAAAAATAAAAAATAGAAAGAGAAACCTGAATTGAGTAGGCCCTTACGAAAACATTTTTTTAAATACCTTCAGCTCATACAAAACTGTTTGGATAACGACTCACGCAATTTGAGACCCTCCGATTAAATTTTTTTTTTCGAAACAGCTTATTATAAACGGAAGGGAACCCCTGCCCACTTTGGCTCAACGCTTGAAATTTTTCATACAAAAAACGGGATTTTCGTGTTTTTTTCAGATTTTTAAATTTGGGCTAAAAATAATTTGTTTATAAAATTATAGTCAAGTCAAATCACTCTAAAAAATCTGAAAAAAATCCTGAGTGCTCTTTAGAGGTACTAAAAAACCATGAAAAATTGCGGACAAAATCAGAGAGGTGAAGGGTCAGACCCAGGTCGAATCGGTGTGGAGTGTCTCATATATACCCTCAACTTTGAAACTCAGAAGATTCTCTTTTGTATTACTTTCGCCTCTCAATTTCACGGCGCTCTGTTTTTACATAATATTATTTGAATCTAAATTAGTTACCGCGTTACCGTGAGTTTGAAGGAATTGGATAATTGATTTCAATTCAATACTACAAGCTTTTCAACTGTCAAACGACACTATAGAGTCAACAAAACACATTGCTCGAGTCTCAAAATGGGTTTTCGCGTTCGATTTCCCATATTTCTTCGTTTTTACGACCTCCCTGTACCTCACGTCGACGTAGCTAAAAAAAAATGAGTGATCGTTCACGTCAGAACGATATTCGAGAAAGAAAGGGAACCAGTCCGTGGAAAGTCCATTTTTCTATTTAATTCAGCGTGCTATTCGATTTCGTATGTTCGATAGCAAGGCGCATTTGTCGGTTGACCAGAATCTGACGATAACCGTCGACGACGCTATCGCGTTAGTGCACGTTTTTCGTTTGTTTTTCCTGGGACAGAAATGACCCGAGGATGTGGAGAAAAGAGGCCCGGAGGACGGAACACGGTCGAGAGTCTGGTAGCGAAATACGAGGCAGTAAAATTAATCTAGCGAAAAGCTAAGCCACCAACGAGAGAAAGAGTGGAATCGCGGCAAGATGTCTACGTATAATACCAGTACACACTAAACAGCTACACGTAGACACAAACTACCCGTGGTCCGCGTCTCACTCTCCGTTACACGATAGAGGGTGGTTTTCTCGTTTCCGTGTGTTCTTGGACTTTCGGGGGCAAAACGCCGGGGCAAAGGGCTACTTTGGTCGGAACCAGCGGCACCTGCTACCGCACGGAAATTCTCCATTGCACTGAATTTCATTTCGTTCGTTTTTGCACATTCACGCGGAGAATATAACTATACCCGTGATAGAGAGAAGTGCGGCAGCTCGCTGAGGAATATTACCAAAGTTTTCCGTTCTATCGAGCAATTATTATAATTTTCTCTTTATCGCAATCGTTATTTACGTCCTGCACCATTGTGCAATTTGTATTTATTAATCGTGGGAATTAAAATAACTGCGTCGTAACACTTTGGCGCCATGAGGAAAGGGAGGGATGTTCCGGGCGAAAAAGAGTACCTGAGCTTAGGTGGCAATTTTTAAGAGTTTACAGAAAAACACACCATTATTTGCGAATTCGTCTGTTCATTTATGGCTTTCTCTATAAAGAAACTGATGCTGACCTTATTTAACCCTTACTTGACACACTGGGGTACAAAAGACCCCAGGCCTGAATCTCCTTCATTTCAAGTTCCTAAATTTAAAAAATAGGGCCTCTAGCGACATCTGTCATTAGTTCGAGGATGCCACTTCTCCTTCAAGTTTATAGCATCACTCTAAGACAATAAGTTTTTATGAAGTAGCCGTCCAAAGTCGAGTGCTCTCGCCTGTACCACAGTTGTGTAATGTCAGGTCGAGTGCGAAAATGTTGTGCGAATTTTTTTCCTGTTATATTCATATGCTATGCAAGAAAAGAAGACAGAAAAAGTCGAATAGGATGTTTAGCCTACTACCGTCCTCTGCAAAGAAGACCAGTTCACACTGTGCAAGGATTGTGCCTCCAACAGGTTAAAAAGAATTGCAAATTGTTCTTTCATACTGATTAACATTTTTAAGTCCTTTTATAATGTAAACGATTATTTGGTTTAAATAAAAAGTATTACAACATATCTTTACTTCAAAAGAAAGTTTTTTTTCTCTCTAGTATTTTTTTCTTGTAGTGTTATATACTAAGCAAACTCAGTTAAATTTTTAGCCATTTTTGTTGAAAAATAAAAAAGTTATGATTTTTTTCATAAAAGTTGACATTAAAAAAATTTTTTTTAGACATTTAATTTTTTATAATCATATTTAACTTTGATATTTTACTATAAATCCTGTATAAATTTGGGAAGTAATCTCTTGAGAAGTTCTAAAAAAAAATTGCAAGGCAAAATATTTAATGGTATATTTTTTATAAGAATTTTTGTCGCTAAGGTACAAACGACCCCATTGTGCCAAGTACGTTATTCTGCGGAAGTGTGTCAAGCAAGGGTTAAATCGACCATTTCTATCAAGAATGAGTGTTTGGCAAAATAGGAAATTTCGTCCTATTTGACCCGAGGGAAAATGGACCCGGGGGCACTCAAAGAAAATATCCCATACCATACATGTATGGTATGGGCAACTATAACTATAACTCGAGAGGGTATAGTAATAAATTTGAGAGAGTATAGTAAACCTAACCTTATTTTTGTTACCTCTAATCAAAAATGTGTTACGGACGATAAAAATATAGTAGGGTTTACTAAACAATTTCTTACTATGCAAATCTAGTATTATATACCATATCGATTGGTTACCTCTAATTAAGAGTGCAGTTACGGATAACAAAAATATAGTAGGGGTTACCAAACAATTCCCTACTATGCACATCTAGTATTAATATACCATATGAGAAGTTCTTTTTCAACCGTGCCACTTTTTTTTCACCCTCTCCAATTTTTACCAAAATCTGCCAGTTTGAAATATTAGTCAAAAGGAACGTCTGTAATTTTTTTTAGATTTTTATAGGCGTCCGTTCAGGATTTTCAATTTTTCATTACGAACACTGTATCTAAAAAAATATTCATCAAAACAAAAAAAACATGAGAATAAAAACTTTTTTATTTTATCCACTTTATCGAAAAAAATTAAAATCATAATTTTTTTGCATGGAGAAAATGGAAATTTGGCAAAAAAATGAGAATAAATTTTTTTTAAACCTAATAACACACTTTCGATTTGGGTACAAATTTTTCAGGATGTCTGTCATTGAGTAAAGAGTCTGCGAAAAAAATTTCAGAATGGCACCTGTCATGGTTACGATGAAAAAAAATAAAAACCCTGCGAAATCTCATAACTGCATTTAGATTTCGCAGGGTTTTTATTTTTTTTTATCGTAACCATTGCAGGTGCCATTGTAAAATTGTTTTCGCAGACTCTTTACCCAATGACAGACGTGAAAAAAAATAAAAACCCTGCGAAATCTTCATGCGGGTAGGAGATTTCGCAGGGTTCTTATATTTTTTCATCGTAACCATTGCAGGTGCCATTCTAAATTTTTTTTCGCAGACTCTTTACCCAATGACAGACATCCTGTAAAATTTCTACCGAAATCGAAAGTGTATTATTAGGTTTAAAAAAATTTTATTCTCATTTTTTTTGCCAAATTTCAATGTTCTCAATGCAGAAAAATTATTATTCTAATTTTTTTCGATAAAGTGAAAAAAAAATAAGTTTTTATTCTTATGTTTTTTTTTGTTTGGTGAATATTTTTTGAGATACAGTGTTCGTAATGAAAAATTGAAAATTTTGAACGAACGCCTAAAAAAATCGAAAAAAAATCACAGACGTTCTATTTGACTAATATTAACTGGCAGATTTTGAAAAAAATTGGAGAGGGTGATAAAAAAGTGGCCCGATTGAAAAAGAACTTCTCATATGGATTTTTCCCAGTGGGTCAATTTCCTATTTAATCTGGAGGGAAATGGACTTAATAGACCCAGGGGTCCATTTCTGAATAAAGAATAGTGTACAGTCTAATTAACTCTGTGCCGTGCTGCAAAAATTAGGACCAGCTAGCTTTTTGGTTACAGCACAGCGAACTAAACTTTGTACTCCATATATCCACGCGTCTCTGTCGTTTCCTCAGCGAGGGTCGCGCTCATTTCCCATTTCAGACCGGAATCCCCTGTATATAAAATATATTGCTGCCAGAACGAGATGGTAAATTGTATGTATCTCAAATTATTCATCTTCCAAAAACTAATCACTTCGGCGCGTGTTTCTCAACGGATTACCACAAAGTTTGTATATGATTAATCGGTGTACGGTTGTGCATCAATTTGCGCGAGTCGGGACACGGACGCCCGCGTATGTTTCGGGGGCGGTGTACACGCGCAATTAAGAACTCGTAATGTCGGATGCGTGGCAAGAACTCCCCGACACTCGAGGATCATCCAGTGGGTGCGGTAACACGTACAGATCCAACGGCGCGGATAGAGCGCAATGTGTCGCACCTGCCGTTGCGTTTTCACCGAATTATTCAAGTTTTATTCGCGGTTTGTGCGTAGTCATCGTCAACGAGGGTCCGGCAAAGTAAAAGAGATTTGGGGAAAGAGGGAGAGAGAGAAGTGGAGAAATTGCACACACGCCGTCTTCCTTATTTATAGGTGACCAAGGCTTTTGCTGTTGGCGCAAAAATTTTCCAAGTTACACGAAAACTCGTTTTTTCATGCATCCGGTGCTGAGAACGAGGAATTGCGGTGGCGCATTGAACACTCCCTAGCGAAGAAAATCCTCCTAACCGTGCAAATATACAATCCCGCTCAAAAGTTTGGAAACATCAGTCAATATTTCTTGCCGCACTTGAAGTTGCATAACTCCGTCAAAAAAAAAGATAATCAAATTTTTCAAAAAGCGTTTTGACGGGAAGGAATTCAGCTTTATTTTGCTTTTGAATATTTTTTAAGATTTTTTTTTTGACCCGATACGCATTTTTGTACGTGAACGTTTGACCTTTTTTCGACCATGGCGAATTGGGCGCGTAACTTAAGGATACTGTTTTATGTCTTTTTAATCTACGGTACATTTTAAAGGGTCAGCAGATGCTCCATTTTTGTTCTGTAAAGATTTTCGTAAGATTTTTTCTCGCAAAGTTATTTCACTTTTGGCTAAAAAAGGCAAAATTTTGAAAAATGCAACGAAACTCAAAAACTATCGAGTTTAAGAGAAAATTTCAAGTATGAAAAAAGTAGCGTTCGTATACACGGAATCGTCGATAATTATTTCAGAATTTTCCTATGAATTTTTTTTTTTTTTTTACTATTCTCGCTCGAAATTCTGATGATGACGTTCCAGCGAAAAATGGTATCTGATTGAAATTTCCGTACTTCGTGATACAATAAAAATCTGAAAAAATTCAGCAACATTTGGCATGCTATAAACAACTATTATCGATAATAATATTGCCCGAAAGTCATTAACAAATTGTTTAAACAATTTATTAAGCAATGATCAACAATTATTATTGAATTGTTTATAACACGCCGAATGTTGCTGAATTTTTTCAGTTTTTTATTGTCTGGCGAAATATGGAAATTTCAACCAGATACAATTTTTTGCTAGGACGGTATCATCAGGGTTTCGAGCAAAAATAGTTTTAAAAAAAATTTTATCGAAAAATTCTGAAATAATTCCAGGCGATTCTGTGCATATATATGTAATTTGAACAGTTCCATGACTATTTTAGACATACATCGGTTAGTTTGATGATTTTTGGTTATTTTGATGACAGTCATCATAATGTCCAATTAATTATCTTTTCTTAAGGAAATTCCTTAAGGAAGTCATGGAAGTTTTCAAATTCCAAACATATATACGTATGCTACTTTTTTCATACTTGAGATTTTCTTTTAAACTCTATAGTTTTTGAGTTACGTTGCATATTTCAAAATTTGTCTTTTTTAGCCAAAAGGAAAATAACTTTGGGAGAAAAAATCGTACGAAAAAAAAAAACAAAAACGGAGCGTCTGCCAACCCTTTAAAATGTACCGCAGATAAAAAAGACAAAAAAAATGTTCTTAAGTTATGCACCCAATTCGCGATGGTCGAAAAAATGCCAAAAAACAGTCTCGTACAAAAATGCGTACCGGATCGAAAAAAAATCATACAAAATATTTTTAAAAAAAGCAAAATAAAGCTGAGTACCTTCCCGTCAAAACGCTTGTTAAAAAAATTCGATTATCTTTTTTTTTGACGGAGTTGTGCAACTTCTAGTGCGGCAAGAAATAACGACTGGTGTTTCCAAACTTTTGAGCGAGAGTGTACCTTTTACCAAGAGCTTGCAGGTGCAGTCACGAGGCAGGAACATTTCCTCAACATTTATAAATTGTCCATGCATACACCTATATTTTCACGAATTTCCGTGTGTGCTTGTGGCATTGAAACGTTTCCAGTTGCGAATAGACGCGGCTATCCAGAAACGTACCTCTCTCGTTTAATCACGGATCTATATACAGAGACACACTCGAACTTATCCATTTGACAGTGATTCACCGCTCGTAAAACCCCTCGCCTCGTGTTTGAACTATTCATAGAAATCGCCATTTTCACTCACTCGATGGGGCCATCGAAGAGGTCGTTACATTTTCTCGAGTTTTCCGTGTCTCTCCGTAATTGTTCGTGTCGGTTAATGAAAATTGCTCTCACCCACTCGTTCACCAAAGAAATGATCGAATCCAATTGTTCGCCGCTTTATACAGGATCAGATGGAAACTCGATCAGTGATGAGCCATCATTCGAACGTCGCTAAAGTTGAGTCCAAGTGGAGAACGCGGAAGCCTCCCTTGGACCGTTCCTCCCTTCGACCATCTCGATTGAATCGATCCGACAAACTTTGTCGCCGTTGTTTGGACAAGAATTATTTCTGATCGGAATATAATCACGCGGCGAGGAATGCTCGTGGAAGAGCGATCCGAATTAAGATTAGCGGATCAAAGATAGGACACTGAAGTGGAATCAATGGGCACGGAATGCAAGGACGCTCCTTGCACTCACGATTGGTCCAGTCATTGGGACACTTTCGACGATTGCTATACCGTATAAATCCTCAAGAGCAATCAGCAGAAAATTTCGCGATTCGTTGAGGTGGAACGAGGAATCATTGTGGATTGTTTAGCCGATTATTTTTTCTATCAATAAAAAGACTGAGAGCTGGAAGCTCGTCGATCATCCACGTACATTGAACCGCAAAATTTGTCGTTAATCTCCTTATTCCACCTCAGTTCCCGAAGGCACGTTTTCTTCTCTCGCATTCTTGTCCCGCATTTTTCCATCCCTTTTCCCCACTCAATACGTGAGTACACCATACATCTTATACAATGTATATACCCTACGTACTCCACGGAATACCGAGAGAGAGAGAGAGAGAGAGAGAGAGAAAGGTTGGGGGTCCCTCTCACACTCTCTATACCCTACGTTCGTAACTATTGCCTATTGACAGAAAAAAAAATAAGACCGGGAAAAAGTTCACGTCGACGGCACTCGTTTTCTGTGCTTGACGTCTCGCGCATGCCCGATTAATTCGATAGTCGCAACAGAGGGCGTAATGGGCCCGGCAGAGAGGAAAAGAAAAAGCTATAAGAACAATGAGAGACGTACGGTGTGCTTGGAAAACGAAAAAAGATCGTGCCGTTGAGGAAAGGGGACGAAGAAACAGCGAGGGAATAAAAAAGAGGGTATAAAATATGTCCAACGAAATCAAGATTCGTCGAGAAAGAAATCCGCGCTCGAAAGACGGGGGTACATTTTTGTTTGCAACAGGAATGGCGATTGCGCCACTGAAACGACTGCCAACTTGTGCAATTTACAGATAATTGCACGTGGAAGTTTTCTCGAAGCACGAACAATTATATCTTGTTGATGGTGACAATGGAATGCAGAGGAAGAAAGTGAAGTTTTTTCCGGTAAAGAAATATAAATTATTTTTGAGGGATGGAAATGTTTAGAATCCTTATAAAACTACCCTTAACGATATGCTTGGATCAAAAGCACTCAGGCACATTCTCGTAAAATGTTTAAGTCTCAAAAAAATATCTAAAATATTAAAAATACTTTTTTAGAAATTTTGTTCGGTAAAGAAATATCGTATATTTTCGAGGAATGCAAATTTTTAGCATCCTTGTAAAACTACCCTTAACGATAATATGCTCGGATCAAAAGCACTCGGGCACTTTCTCATAAAATGTTCAAGTGTCAAAAATATATCTAAAATATTAAAAATACTTTTTCAGACATTTTTTTCGGTAAAGAAATATATTTATTTTCGAGGAATGCAAATTCTTAGCATCCTTGAAAACTAACCCTTAACAATATGCTTGAATCAAAGGCACTCAGGCACTTTCTTGTAAAATGTTCAAGTGTCAAAAAAATATCTAAAATATGAAAAATACTTGTTCAGACATTTTTTTTCAGTAAAGAAATATCATTTATTTTCAAGGAATGCAAATTTTTAGCATCCTTGTAAAACTACCCTTAACAATATGCTCGGATCGAAAGCGCTCAGGCACTTTCTCGTAAAATGTTCAAGTCTCAAAAATGTATCTAAAATATTAAAAATACTTTTTCAGACATTTTTTTCGGTAAAGAAATATCATTTATTTTTGAGGAATGCAAATTTTTAGCATCCTTGTAAAACTACCTTTAACAATATGCTTGGATCAAAAGCACTCAGGAACTTTCTCGTAAAATGTTCAAGCCTCAAAAATATATCTAAAATATTAAAAATACTTTTTTAGAAATTTTTTTTCGGGAAAGAAATATCATTTATTTTCGAAGAATGGAAATTTTTAGCATCCTTTTAAAACTACCCTTAACTATATGCTTGGATAAAAAGCCCTTAGGCACTTTCTCGTAAAATGTTCAAGTCCCAAAAATGTAACTAAAATATTAAAAATACTTTTTTAGCCAATTTTTTCGAGCTTTTTTTAGAATATTTTCGCCACAAATTTTAAAAAATGTTCCATGATTAAATTGAAAGAATTTTGAAAACTGTCGATTTAATTAATTGTCGACACACTTTATTAAGTTTCAGTTATGTGGTTTTGTAGCCACGATGTACGGGCCTATCAACACAATTCACATCCCTTCTGGTTGCCCAGAACCCCTCACTCGTCGTTTCATTGAATTATTCAGCGGCTCAAAATGCTCTCAACGCACACCTCGTTAACGGCCACATCGTGCGATTTAATTGAATTAGAATTAATATAGAACCAATTATTTTCTCGTTCGATAGTTTAACGCGCGACCGGCAAAAGTCTGCAGTGCGATATAACAATGTTTTTTTTGTTTTAATTAAAAAAAATATATAATGGCTGCTCGGGAGGAATTCGGAGTTAGTTAAAACGTTGCCCATGCATGCAATTTAAGTCTTCACAACGTCACGCCACAGTGCAAACATGGAGTAAAATAGAGAGTACAAAATTTTTCATCATATCCTGTGGTATGCCGCGGGATAGAGCGCAATCGATGGCGCCGATGTAAAAAGTTCAACCGGCGATGAAAAAAAAATATCACCCCCACATGTCGATATTGGTAAAAAAAAATAAAAAAAAGCTGTGTGCACAAAAACTCATATAATTCTTTCACGTGAAAATATTCGCCGATGAAATATCTCCGTGAGGATAAAAATAATGTCGATCGAGAATGAAAAAAAAAAAACGTGAGAAGAAAATAACGTAAAAAACGTAAAAATTATTGCAGTTATACTTTTACTTTAGATACTCAAAATAACCAAAGACAATATATAATTGGGATTAAAATTGAATTGTAGATTGAATCGAAATAAAATTGATCGAAATCGAACAAATCAATTCGAGAACTCTGGCTCTTGCTTGAAGAATTGAGAAGTCTTCCTCCGTCTTTCCATAAAAATATCTACTTCGAACATCGAAAAAGGAGCTTTGAATATTCCAATTTCTTTAACGATGTTGAGTCCCAAATCGCAAATGATGAGAAAATTCTGAAAATTTGGTATGTTTTTGGATGAATTATTTAAGAGGTCGTGTAATAATTTCACGATGATTAGGAAGCTCGTTATTGAACAATTAACATTCACAAACTAAATTTAATTAAATGTAAGTTTTATGGAAACTGATATAACTTTGCGATAAGTTTTTTTTTGACCTCTCAATTTTTTAATATCTACACTATATTGAAAGCAACGGAAACAAAACAAAGTTTATTGATAAATATTTTTTTTATTTGTTTTAAAAATTGTTCTTAACAAAATGTTAATATTTTAATAACGAGCTTCCTAATCGTCGTGAAATTTTTACACGACCTCTTAAATACTTCATACAAAAACATACCAAATTTTCAGAATTTTCTCATGATTTTTCATTTTAACCCTTAAGGGGGTTGAAGTAATGATGGTAAAATTCTGAAAATTTAATATGTTTTTACATGAAGTATTCAGGAGGTCGTGTAAAAATTTCACGACGATTAAGAAGCTATGTAGTGAACAATTAAAATTAAAAGATTTCATAGGGACTTAACATCCTTGAGTCATAAGATCCAACAATTAATTTTATTTTCTAATGAACATACAATTTCTCTTTAAGGGAGTATTTCGGTGTAGAATTTTGAAGAAATCAATTTTTTTGCATATTCTTAAAGTTTAGACCTTTAGGAATATATTCCTGAAAGGAAATGTTTAAATTTCAATAATTTACGGAGTTATAGCTACAGACGTTTTTCTCAAAACTACTTTTCTCAACACGGCTGACATGATATCTCAAGTTCTACTCAACCGATTGACTTCAAATTTTTTACCAATCTTCAATGTGTAACTCTTTATCGCCCTATCACTTTTGTATCAAAACTATTTAGTTTACTATTGTAAAAAAATTAAAAGCTACGAAAAAAGCGGGTAAAAACGCGTTTTTTGTACAGACAGCCGCCATTTTACGATTTTTTTTTCGTTTTCTGTGGTAGGAGCTATAACGACATTCTTGCTAATTAAGAATCTTTTTTAAAATTTTGTATCGGATGACTAGAAAGGTTGCAATCGTGTCAGCCAACACACCCCTTTTTTATTATTACTACGTTTTTATTAACTCGCTTTCTTGTATGTCCGTGTGGAATTTTGTATTTAATTTTAAACTAACTTTCCGATGAGCTAGAGACTTGAAATTTCGAGCGTAGCTCAGAATTGGATGACAATGCAAGAAAACGTTAAAAAAAAAGTCGTAATTGTGATTATAATTTTTTAAAAATAATTATATATTTTTCTCAATAAAAACTACGTCAGGAACGGTTACCATAGCAATGGTTTGGGTTTTTGTTGTTGCTATATTTTCTTCAATGTAACGGACTATTCTGCATGAAGCTTAGAGAAATTATTTCGTACTTTATTGTCTGTTTTAAAAACGCGGTATATTAAAAAAAATTTTAATTTGTTTAATTTACTTACCCCCAACTTTGCCAGCTTATAACTTATTAAATTTCCATTTTTTTCCTCGAATATTTTTTTGTTTATTGTCAAAATATTAATAAATATGTTGTAAAAAAAGAATGGTAAAAATATGTTTTTTTTCGATCTCGACAAAACGCTCTAAATGTATATCTCTTGACCAGAATACCGCCTTAAGGCCCAGTTCATTGAGAAACATTTATTTTCGACTGTGAAATGCGAATCCGCGGATGTTTGTGCGAAAAGCAGTGTATATTTCTTGCGAAATAAACATGTGGATTTCTAGGACCGGTTTGTCAATTCACTCGTAGCTGTCGCTACGAATTCTACCGTGGAGTGCAAGCTCTTGCCAAACGCGCGTGGCTACTCAGCACCATCAGAAGCAAATACATTCTATGCGCGATTCTATAGCTCTCATGAGCTTGTATGTAATAATTACATATATATATATATATTTACACATGCATATGGACGGCAAAGACCCGGTTATCTCTGCCGCTGACTACTGCATCTACTACCAAGCTAATCCATAATCACCGGGCCGTATATACTGGACCAGTCAAGAGGAAGAGAGACCACGGGCCATAGCATATGTCCAGCACGAAATTGATATCTCGCAGATTGCTCTGACGCTAGATAATGATGTGTGTGTGTGTGTTTGTGTGTGTATGTGTGTTTGTGTGTTTGTGTGTGCGCGCGCGCGCGCGCGCGTGTGTGTGTGTGTGTGTGTGTGTGTGTGTGTGTGTGTGTGTGTGTGTGTGTGGCTAACTACCTCAAATACCTACAGACCAATTTAATATGACATATATTAATATACCGTCACACTCTCGCCGTCTCCGTATCGAAATACCGAAACTTGAATTATACGGACACGCGCCGTCATCGAAAGGTTAAGCGAGTATTCATTCGCCAAAAGAGAAGGTCTACACGAAATCACCGTTCAAATAAAACAATTGTCAACACTGAGTGGAATAATTAATACGTTAGAAAGTTTGACGAAACATTTTCGGGTAATTTGAAAACTAATTGGAAAATGTTTATTTATCGTGAGTCCTTTATCGACACGAGAAAAATATGGATTTTAGAACTTTTGAATTTCTTATTAATTAATTTGGGAACATATTATGAAGTTGTGGGTTGATAATTTTGAGGATTTTGGTGATGACTAATTAATCGAAAGTCACCAGCGATTTTTTATGATACATATGTGGTATTCCAGCCCAAGTGTGCACACCCGTGACCCTGACCCTCTCGGATTTATTTGATTTTTTTTATATGATCGCATTGAGTCTAAAATACACCCTCATAATTTTTTTAGATTTTTCCAAACATCCCTTATGAAAAAAAAATTTTTTTGAAATAAACGCCATTTTTTAAAAATCTGAAAAAATTCTGAAAAAACCGTGATAATATATAAAAAATTTCAAGCTATCACCCGTAGTGGGCACATTTTTTTCTGTGTTTTACGTATTGGATTTCAAAACAATTTTTTTTTTAAACGCCATTTTTACAAATCTAAAAAAGTTCTGAAAAAACCGTGATAATATATAAAAATTTACAAGCTATCACCCGTAGTGGGAGATTTTTTTTTCTGTGTTTTACAAGCTATTAACGTTCTCAAAATTCCAAATTTTTTTCAAATAGCTCACCTTGAGCAGATACTCAATTTGAGTACCAAAATAATTCAGTATCTGCTTCTACATGGCTCATCTACATGGCTTTTTCATCGAAAAACTCGTGCAGACGAGGTAAGGGACTCGATTGTTTAAGTAAAAAAATATCTCGTTGGCAGGAAAAGCTTTTGAAAAAAAAGGTTGACAAAAAATTCTAAAAACATTTCATTGAATCCAGAATGATCGTATGCAACTTTTGTACCGAAAAACATCATCTACACAACTTTTTTTTATCAAAAAACACGCGTACATGAGAGATTCGATTGTTTAAGATAAAAAAATATGTTGTTTAGAGGAAAAATTTGAAAAGAAAAGGTTTTGTAAAAAAATTTGAAAAAACGAAAAAATTTTGTAAAAAAATTTGAAAAAATGTCATTGAAACCACAATGATTATATGTAACTTTTTACCTTCTTAGTGATTTCACGAAAACTCACTAGTAAAAATCGAACTCACTAGGAAAAATCGAAAAGTCATACAATACTTTTTAAAAAAATTGATGCTAATACTCCTCGCCACAAGTTTTCATGCGAAAAACAGTCGAACAAAAAAAGTTGCAAAACGACCACGTTTCAAAGGCGGTACCGCTTTAAAAAAAAATTGCAAAAATTTTGTAGAAAAAGCAAAATGAAGTTGAATATGCCCCCTTTAAAATGCCGCTTAGCGAATCAAAATATCTTCATTTTTAAAAGAGCAGTGAAACTTTTTGTCCGGCGTGAAATGGGGGCGAGTGTTTCCAAACTTTTGATCATACTTTACAGAAAAAAAAAAATTCCATGTTGATACGATTATGATTGATCGATTATATCGCAGTATACAGATGTATACTGCGCCATCGTCCAATATTGCCGCTTCTGACACATTAATTTTCCAAACCTGTTTATTATCGAAAGGTCGTTGTAAAGTCATCCATACAAATGCCATATACTTTATTTACGATCAATTTACGTTAAATGATTTCCAATCATTACATGAATAATTTATAGTGCCCAATTCTAAAAAGGGTACAAATAAGGTGACCGATAGGACTTAAAAAAAGAGGAGATTCAAAAATTGTGTAGGTCAATGATGACTTTAAATTTAAAAAAATTATAATTGTCTTCAATTCTTTGCCCTGGCGATTATTTATTCCATCATTACCAATTATCCTACACTTTCTCACAATGAATGCGATTTTAAAAATAAAACAAAAACACCCTTCGCATTAAATATAGGAAATAATTTAAAAAAAGTATCAGAACCTCACTTACACAAAAAAAAGCTCTCTAAAAAAAATATAAACAATGATGAGGAGCGCACTGTGCACTCTGTAAATTTCAAAAAAATCATTTACGATTTTTAAAACTCCTGAGGCAGAATTTTAAAAAAATTCCCACTTCTCTCCTTCTACGAAAATCTTGTTAATTTCATAAAGTATGAGAATATGAAAGAGCAACTAAATCCCATGATCAACTAAAATTTTAGATTGCTCCCAGATCTTCACAACATTGTATAAGAGATATTTTCGTTCTGGCAATTAGTGCCGCGATTCATCAAGCAGCGAGGATTAGTCGGTTGACCAAAATGACGAGTAAGAAGTGCTGAAAAAGAAGGAGTTGGCGAGGAGAGATGGAGAGCTAAAGAGAGAGAGCGAAAGAGAGAGAGAGAGAGAGAGAGAGAGAGAGAGAGAGAGAGAGAGAGAGAGAGAGAAAAGAGAGAGAGAGAGAGAGAGAGAGAGAGAGAGAGAGAGAGAGAGAGAAAGGATATAAATTGATATTTGAGATAAGACGAGAGAAGAGCCTCGTTTCTGGGACTTTACTGTGACGGTATAAATCACACACGGACGAGTGGGCGTCAGAATTGCTGGAGTGTGTGTATCTGAGAGAAGACTCAATGCTTGAGACTGCAGAATAGGCTTAGCAAAACTGACTTAGAATAGACGTCCAGCGAGTCGCGTCTTAGTTTCCTAATATATATATATATAAACCCTGGAAAGCACTCGACGCTCTCAGTGTTCCTGTATACTTGTTTCACCCTCTCTCTCTCTTTGTTTCGCTCCTTCGATCTAGTATCTACAATGGAAACCCGGAAGTGAAACGGAGGAGTTTCGAGTTCAGCCCGACCGCGTTAGCCTCTTATTTTATCAAAGCCGCAGTCGAAACTCGAAACTCGATTAATCCTGGCATTACCTAAAAGTGAATAGAGAAATTGCGAAGAATGACCAGAAAACACGAATGTTTTTATTACAAAATAACTTATGCCAATAATGGCAATATGATAGTACTATGCGTCAATAATCTGATTTTTCTCTAGACCAAATTTAAGGGTAGTTACATTGTGAATTCGACAGCGCTATTGTTTTCCCCTTCTGTGAGACTTTGGCAAAAGTTTCCAAAGTAGAATTTCGATAATGAGCATTTTGTGGTTACGAGAGGAAACTTTGAAAACTCAATACCAAATTAGTGCTGGACAAAGTACCGGAAAGTACTTCAAGTACAAAGTACAAATTACCGTAAGTACTTGAAGTATCAAGTACCGGCAGTACTTAAAGTACTACGTACTTATTACTTGAAGTACTACGTACTTATTACTTGAAGTACTTAAGATATAAAGTACTTGAAGTACAAGTACTTAAAAAATCAAGTGCCTAGTATCAAGTACTTTTCAAGTTTTCAGGTAAGTTCTAGTTCTTACATTTGATTTCTTATTCTCATTTGATTTTTATTCGAGTACTTTTTGTGTCAAAACATATTTTCACCTCGTGCAATACATTAGATTAGGTTTAGGCAGATTGGAACAGAAGTATTTCAACAAAGAATTGAAAATAATTCAAAAACAGCATCGGCGATTGTAATGACGATTTATTTTGATAGAGGTTCGGAAAAGAATAAGAAATAAAGAATATTATACATGGATTGTTAAAACTATTCCAACTTCTTGTTCGTCTCCAAAAAACTGTCGTAGAGGATAGTTGACAGACAGTGTGTCCATACGTCACAAAATATTATTTTCAATTTCATATTCAAAGGCTTTGTACATGCAACCATCAGCGAGACACATTCAAAAGCACTTGATACTTGTACTTGAAGTACAGAAAAGTATTTCAAATTTCAAGTACAATACTTGAAGTACTTTTTAAGAAGTTGAAAATTAAAGTACAATACTTGAAGTACTTTTTAAGAACTTGAAAATTTAAATACAATACTTGAAGGACTTTTTAAGAAGTTGAAAATTTAAGTACAATACTTGAAGTACTTTTTAAGAAGTTGAAAATTTAAGTACAATACTTGAAGTACTTTTTAAGAACTTGAAAATTTAAGTATAATACTTGAAGTACTTTTTAAGAATTTAAAAATTTAAGTACAATACTTAATACATTTTAAGAACTTGAAAATTTAAATACAATACTTGAAGTACTTTTTAAGAATTGAAAATTTAAGTACAATACTTGAAGTACGTTTTAAGATCTTGAAAATTTAAATACAATACTTGAAGTACTTTTTAAGGATTCGAAAATTTAAGTACAATACTTAAAGTACCTTTTACGAACTTTAAAATTTAAATACAATACTTGAAGTACTTTTTAAGGATTCGAAAATTTAAGTACAATACTTAAAGTACCTTTTACGAACTTGAAAATTTAAATACAATACTTGAAGTACTTTTTAAGAATTTTAATTTTTAATTTTTTAGAATTTACTTTTTAAGAATTTCAAGTTTTTTAAAAGTAGTTTTTAAGAATTTACTTTTAAAAAACTTGAAAACTTAAGTACAATACTTGAAGTACGTTTTAAGAACTTGAAATTTTAAATACAATACTTGAAGTACTTTTTAAGAATTTAAAAATTTAAGTACAATACTCAAAGTCGGTTTTAAGAACTTGAAAATTTAAATACAATACTTGAAGTACTTTTTAAGAAGTTGAAAATTTGAGTACAATACTTTCAGTATTTATTGCGTACTGCAAGGGCGTCGTACCGGGTACTTTAAGTACTGCCTTGCTCTGTGCCAAATAATTCGGCAGTTTTCATCGCTATTCGTCAATGTAATGAGTAATTGGACGAAAAATTCGTATAGATAAAAACTGTATCGTATAAAATTAATTCCATGCTAAGTATGAGTTCTACTCAAAAGCGAATGAGCTTTGAACGAACAGATTTTACGCACAATTCAATTTTTTTTTTTTACGAATATGAAGATCAATTTTTATTAAACGAATTCGTTTATCTCCCGCCGAGAATCTTCCTGATTGTTGCTACTTGTTCCAGTGACTGAAACAAAATTGCGATGTGTGCTCGCGAATATGATATCGGGCTGGTGGGGCCGTAATAAGCTGGGAAAAGAAGCGGATGATATATGTGCAAGTGCCAGAGCCGTGAGGAATGATAGTCGTGAGGATACAAGCGGAAGAAGCGATTCTGAAGAGAGGATGTATCGAGATACACGTCGGTTGATAAGTATAGGGGCTGAAATAAGAAGCAGACGACGTAAAAATATATATATAAAAAGGAAACGAGAGAGAGAGAGAGAGAAAGAGAGAGAGAGAGAGAGAGAGAGAGAGAGAGAGAGAGAGAGAGAGAGAGAGAGAGAGAGAGAGAGAGAGAGAGAGAGAGAGACAAGGGTAGGAAAAAAATTTGTAGAGAGCGCGGAGGAGCTGTTGGGAACATTGCCAGTGAGAAAAATAGAACCTTCCAACGACGAGGAGGTGAAATTCGTATATACAGGTATTGGCTGTATACCGCTTTGTAACGAGAGCCCCCGGCGTCAGATTACAGGTACGTGCGAGAATCGCTGTTGGTTTTGACAGGCTTACATACGATTTTTTTTTTATTTTCGAGCAAGTTACCTGATAATATTAAAATAACTTAAGCACTCTATATTATGAAAATTGGCCTTCAAATTTTCCATCATTATTATAAATAGCTCTTGTGCAATTGCCAAGCGTTAAAAATAGTTCGTATCGGAACGTGTATTCTTAAAATTGAAAAATATTCAAAGATGGATCTTAGAAAAAGGACTAGCTTAAATGCTAATTTCTGACGAAATATATTTTCCTGCCGTTTCTGAGAAGAATAATCTCTGGTATCTGTTCGATAAAGGGATGATCATTTTAATTTCTCATAGCAGGGTTGCCAACGTTTCAAAGGGCCAAAAATAGTAGAATAGTGACTTATCTTTCACAGAAATAGTGACATAATAGTGACTTTTTCGTCTAAATAAATTGTAGGCGTTTGAAATTTCGCGATTTTGAGGTTTTTCAGAGTAGGGATAAAATTGAGCAAAAATGTTTTTGATGGAAATTCATAAAAAATTTGATTTTTGCTCAGTGATTCGTGATTCGATTTTTGCAGTTTGATTCGTGCTCAGGGGGACAAAATACATCAATATAAGTTTAAAAAAATTTTTTTTTTGCACATTTTGGCTACAATTGAATCTGACCACTAAAATAGGTGTAATTTTTTTCTACTCAAAATTTTAGCTCTAGACTGGGCTCATTTTCTTCATAATCGTTGAAGCTTCACAACGCCGCTCATCCGATCATCCGATTCTGATGATTTTTTTAATTTCTGACAGATTTTTAAAGTTCGACCATCAATTTTTGCAAATTTCTTTGGGTACCCATTTCGTTTTTTTCGGCCATTTTAAAACTGCTGTCATTTCTACAAAAATTTATATATCTGAATTAACCAAGCGGCATTTTCTAAGTTTAGTAACAAGGTTTATGCACGGACAAGAAATTGCCGAATCGGTCAAACCGATCTAAAGTTATGAGCGTTTGAAATTTTGAGATTTTGAGGTTTCTCAGAATGGGGCTAAAATTGAGCAACAAGGTTTTTGATGAAAATTCATAAAAATATCGATTTTTAGGTCGAGAAAACTATTGGTAAATTCGTGTTCAGGGGGACAAAATACATCGTATAAATTTTGAAACAAAAAATTTTTGTTTGCATTTTTGGCAAAAATTGAATCTGATGTCCACAAAATCGGTTAAATTTTTTTCTACTCAAAGTTTTGGTTCTGGACTACGCTCATTCTCCTCATAATCGTTGAAGGTTCAAAACCCCGCTTTGTTCATCCGATTCTGATGATTTTTCGAAATTTGTCCCCTATTCTAACCGGCTCCTCTATTCTAACCACTTCTGAGCTCCGAAATAGTGCCAATAGTGATCAAATTTCGGAAATAGTGAGAAAAGTGACGATTTCATGATATAGTGACCAATAGTGACAATACACTGAGAAGAAAAATGATCGAATGAACTAAATCGTCAGTCAAATACGTTCAAATAAAAATATTTATTTGGTCTAACTAAATAATTAGTTTCTTGAATAATTCTGTGCTTCGGTTGACCAAAATTTTATTCCGGCGAAAAATATTGAATTGTACCAACTACATATTCGTTTGAACGTATTTGACTGACGATTTAGTTCATTTGAACATTTTTTTTTCTCAGTGTAGTCACTCACTGAACTCTGCCTCATAGGGAAAGCTTTAAGATGATAAAAGAATTCAAATTTTTAAGATATTACGGATACTAATATATAACAATACTTTATCTCTCATTAAAATAATAATAATAATAATAATATAAATGACGATTAGACAAAATGTATAATTCCAAAATAATTGGACGATAGGACAAGAATTGTTTGTTCAATGTAATCGTTGTAAAATTCAAGTTACTTATTCATAGTTTATCAAATGTTTGATTTTTTTTTCAAACGTTTGTTAGGATTTTAACTCGAGCAATTTAATGGTACTTTGACGACCTTCATACAACAGTACACACTAAAAATAGCTGCAATCATTATCATATTTTTATTTGTTTTAATATTAATATTTTAATTGTCATTCGTTGATAACTTATCAACTGAGAGAACAAGCACCCACTCTATTTAATCCGGATGCATTGGAAACTCATTGAAATAGTTTTTGATTCCTCGTTGTAAGTAAAAGCTCCTCGCACCCGATCATTAAATTGTCAGCAGTGGCTTCGACTGGAGAATTTGTCAACGACAAAAGTAACTGCATGATGTTTGTCCCGTAACTTCGGACACACATCAATGTCTCTATCGATCCTCCGAGGTGACGAGCGACTGTTATGTTGAAAATTTGAAATTCCGTCTTCGGGACACTTCATACACGAACGATGTCGAAGAAGAGAATATACAGACGGAAATGGGTATGAAAAGGACCATGACATGGTGGGCGACAAACTTTGTTCCGCGCGGGACTTATCGAGGAGAGAGAATTTCGAGTTTGGAACTATGCTAAGACGATGCCCGTCGACAGGTTCCAGCGGCACTCTCCCCGGTCTTCCTCCATTGTACATCTTATTTTATCTCGCTATATCTATGTGCATCAGACCTCCAAACCACCGAGGAGAATCCAAGTACCGACACCTTCGTTCATTCTACCTCTCGCGGAAGCTCTCTAGCGTGACGTATGTTCATCGAGTTCTTATAACTTTGCGAGATCTTTGCACAGGCCAACCCAAGCGGAGACAAATTTCCAGCGCAAATTCCACCCTGATCGTGCTGAATTACCTATTGCAAAGCCTTGCATTATATTTGCTTAAAGCGGTATTCTGGTCTAGAGATATGCATTCGGAGCGTTTTTTCGAGCTCGATGAAAAAAACATGTTTCTGCCATTTTTATTACAACATATTTGTTAATATTTTGACAATGTACAAACAAAATTTAGGAGAAAAAAATTAAAATTAAATAAGTTATAAGCTGGTAAAGTTGGGGGTAAAAAAGGGGTGGCTGACATGATTGCAACCTTGATAGTAATCCGACACAAAATTCAAAAAAGATTCTTAATCAGTGAGAATGTCGTTATAGCCCGTACCTCAGAGAAAACGGGAAAAAAAAATTCGCAAAATGGTGACTGTCTGAACAACAAAAAAGGCGTTTTTCGACTCTCTATTCGTGGTTTTTAATTTTTTTACAATAGTAAAAATGATAATTTTGACACAATCGTGGTAGGAGCGATAAAGAGTTATATATTGAAGATTGAGGAAATATTCCAAGTAAATTCGTTGAGTAGAACTTGAGATATGATGTCAGCCGTGTTGAGAAAAGTAGTTTTGAGAAAAACGTCTGTAGCTATAACTCCGTAAATTATTGAAATTTAAACATTTTTTTTCAGGAATATATTCCTAAAGGTTTAAACTTTAAGAATATGCAAAAAAATTGATTTCTTCGAAATTTTACACCGAAATACTCCCTTAAAGAGCAATTTCATGTTCATTAGAAAATAAAATTAATTGTTGGATCTTATGACTTAAGGATGTTAAGTCCCTATGAAATCTTTCAAATTTTAATTTTTCAGTACATAGCTTCTTAATTGTCGTGAAATTTTTACACGACCTCCTGAATACTTCATGTAAAAACATATTAAATTTTCAGAATTCTACCATCATTACTTCAACCTCCTGAAGGGTTAAAATAAAAAATGATGAGAAAATTCTGAAAATTTGGTATGTTTTTGTATGAAGTATTTAAGAGGTCGTGTAAGAATTTCACGACGATTAGGAAGCTCGTTATTAAAATATTAACATTTTGTGAAGAACAATTTTTTAAACAAATGAAACAAATATTTATCAATAAACTTCGTTTTGTTTCCGTTGCTTTCAATATAGTGTAGATATTAAAAAATTGAGAGGTCAAAAAAAACTTATCGCAAAGTTATATCAGTTTCCATAAGACTACATTTAATTAAATTTAATTTGTTAATATTAATTGTTCGATAACAAGCTTCCTAATCGTCGTGAAATTTGTACACGACCTCTTAAATAATTCATCCAAAAACATACCAAATTTTCAGAATTTTCTCATCATTTGCGATTTGGGACTCAACATCCTTAAAGAAATTGGAATATTCAAAGCTCCTTTTACGATGTTCGAAGTAGATATTTTTATGGAAAAACGGAGGAAGACTCCTTAATTCTTCAAGCAAGAGCCAGAGTTCTCGAATTGGTTTGTTCAATTTCGATCAATTTTATTTTGATTCAATCTACAATTCAATTTTAATCCCAATTATATATTGTCTTTGGTTATTTCGAGTATCTGAAGTCCTCAGAGAAAACGGGAAAAAAATCGCAAAATGGCGGCTGTCTGAACGAAAAAAAGGCGTTTTTCGACTCTTTATTCGTGGTTTTTAATTTTTTTACAATAGTAAAAATGATAATTTTGACACAATCGTGGTAGGAGCGATAAAGAGTTATGTATTGAAGATTGAGGAAATATTCCAAGTAAATTCGTTGAGTAGAACTTGAGATATCATGTCAGCCGTGTTGAGAAAAGTAGTTTCGAGAAAAGCATCCATAGTCCGATTTCATCCGACGTAACGGGCGTCACTAAAATAGTTACAACTCCTTAAATTATTGGAATTTGAAAATTTCCTTTCGAGGATATATTCATGAAGGGCTAAACTTTCAAAATATGCGAGAAAATTGATTTTTTCAAAATTCTGGACCAGAATACTCCCTTAAAGTTACGCTCCGACTCGACGGGCGTAGTTGCTACGTCACTAAAATAGCTATAATTCCGTAAATTATTGGAATTAAAAAATTTCCTTTCGAGGATATATTCTCAAAGTTCGAAACTTTAAGAATATGAAAAAAAATTAATTTTTTTAACATTCTAGACCAGAATACTCCCTTAAAGTTATGTTCCGACGTGACGGGCATAGTTGCTGCGTCACTAAAATAACTAATAACTCCGTAAATTATTTGAATAAAAAAATTTCCTGTGGAAGATATATTCCCAATTGTTGAAACTTTCAGAATATGAAAAAAAAGAAATCGATTTTTTCAAAACTCTTCACCAGAATACCGCCTTAATTTAATTCTTTAAAATTGAGATTGCAAAAATGTGAATTTTCTTCAGCATCAAGGACAGATACTGATAAAACAGTTTATCTTCATCAAGGAACACAAAAAAAGCAACTGGTATCTCAAAATTTCAAAGGTTCGTTTGTGGAAAAACTCTTAAAGTGAAACGGACGTCGGTTTTCATGGTTCAAGAGTGTTCTCTCGAAGATTGGAGGGTCCTTTACGGTAGCTTCTATCCAAAGCTATCCACGGTTTTTAGGGACGAGCCTTGGTTAATGCGAAGGGCTTGAATGAATTGAACGCCTATCGGTTTACGCCAGGGTCTCGTATAATCGAAGTGCCGATAAGTTACTCTGTATTGAAAAGCGAAAAGGATCAATAAAATTTGCTTTTAACTAACAACACCATCGGCAATGAATGTTAAGCATGTCGTTAATATCTTGATACTCGATATTAAATAACGTTGCCGCAAAAAAGGTGGTACATTGTGCGTGCCTAATCAGCTTGAGCCACTTGCAAGGCTCGCAAACAATGTACTACGTATAACTATGATGGTTGTCCATGTAAAAATGATTGGGAGAGAGAATGAGAACCAAGAAAGGGGCGAAAACATCCATGCGTCTGCCGATTCGGTGGTTCGAGGAAGAGGTCGGGAAAGCGGAATTGAAAAGGGGTGTGGAAGGAAAAACAGGCGAGAGAAGTGCAAAAAAAGGGTGGGAGTATCTATGTAGGTGTATCAGGTGCAGGTTGAAGGTGCGAGGGAAACATCGAGTCTCTTACTCGGGAATATATAAGGCGTAAAAAAAAATTCTCCCCGTGGAAAGTCGTTTTCTTCGCCGTCATACTTTTTCATGACATCCAGCCACGTATTGCATCGGCAAACTTTGCAGTTTTACTTCTTGAAAAATTTACGTACTCCTCTCTATCCGTACATGACGAAAGAATGAGGAATTGAGAAATTTTTTCCTCTCTCTTTCTCTCTCTTTTTTATGACATCGAGACAGAGGTTTTACGAGTGTGAACTGTCGTTGGACTGGAAATGACGCGATAAAGAAAAAAATTGATATGCATCAAACGTGTGAACGTCGAGTATCGGTATCATTTGAAAAAAGAAATTATAACTTTTCTCTGAGATAGATGTGGATTTCAAGTTTTTGTGCATATTGTTTATATTTTGCGAGGGCTTGTTCAGATGTTGAATCAATGCGCAAATCGTGTCCAACCCATTCAATTGAGAAGGTTCCTTAGGCCTTAATAGTCACACCTCGAAAAAATTACGTAAAGGTCATAGTGGGTGAAATTCACCCCAATCATTTTGCAATGTGATAAGCAGGGTTGCAAGTAATGCATTACTTTTTTTAATGCATTTGCATTTTTATTAACCATTAAAAAACCATTAAAAAAGTAATGCATTATTTGCAACCCTGCCCATTACAATGTAGTGTGTAATAGAAAAAATTTCCATTACCCATTGTAATGTAATGTGTAATGGACAAAACTTTGACTGCAATTTTGGGAATGGAAAAATATAGATGAATAAATTATTGCAGTTTTGCATTACATTTTATTGGCTTAGGACTTAGATTTTTAGAATTATAATATAGATGCTTTTTAGAATTTAAGGTGAAAATCTAAGTCCTAAGTCAATAAAATGTAATGCCAAATTGCAATAATTTATTCGAAATTGCAATCAAAGTTTTGTCCATTACACATTACATTGCAATGGGTAATGGAAATTTTTTCTATTACACACTATATTTTAATGGGCAGGGTTGCAAATAATGCACTACTTTCTTTAATGCAATTGCATTTTCATTAGCCATTAAAAAAGTAATGGTTGATGCATTACTTTTTCATTAAAAATTTCGCAACCCTGGTGATAAGTTATTGAAAAATGCAAAAAATAAAAATACTGCAATGTACTTTCAACTCTTTACTACACGACCATACCTATTATTTTCGAATAATGTGTTTTTTAATATGCAAAACAAATTTTACAACCAAATCTTTCTAAAAAATGACTTTTTTTTTCAAAAATTGATACAGAAGGGTTATTTTTCAATATTAAAAAAAAATCGTTTCATAAACCTGAAATAGCATGCTTTCAGGTGAGAATGATTAATTAGTAACCGTTTCAAAAAGTATATTTATTTTAACATTTCAAGCGAGGATTTTTTCCGACAATATGATGCGCCTGTTTTTTTGGGATAAGCAAAAAATGCCTGGGGTATATTTCACCCAGTGTGACTGTTAAGGGTTAAGTCAGGGTGTTCGATAAATCTTTCTTCACCCGGGAATCATTAATACTTGGGACGAGGGAAATTGAAGAAAGCTACAGAAAAAAAAGAAACGATAAGAGAAGTGGGAACGAAGAGCCGGCGTTTACATAATTTCAACTGCAAATTTCAATCTCTCTTCTCGATCTCGCTTCTCCGTGAGAAAATTTCGCTCTCGCTCATTTCTCGATCTCTCTTTTTTTACTCGCGACAGGGCAGAGCTCTTATAACGAGCAAGTATATAAAGGCGCGAGATGGCACGCGAGAGATGAGGAAAGAAAGAAAAAACTCTGAAGCTGGATGTGGAATAATGTGAGAATAAGAGGAGGAGAGGGAGAGCGAGAGAATGAAGATAGAAATGAAGCAATTGAGTTGGAAGGAAGTGAGGGAAGAGGAAGAAAAATAGCGAGCAATGAGTTAGCGCGGATGATGTCGGAAAATTTGCGCATTTTCTCAATCCTCCGGGGCATTTAGTATAAATGGCATTTGGATGGTGATAATAAATGAGGAGGAAGGGACGAGCCAAAGAAATACAGCAAGAAGAGTAGGTTGAAGAAATTGTCGAGAAAAGGGAGAGGGAGGGAGATACAGGGAAGTAACGAAGCGGCAAGAATGGGACCGTATCTTTTCGCATGATTGAGCCTACAGCCGGTAAATCATCGATTAAGTACTCGTTAGGCTAAATAGACCCGTTGGGGAAGAGAGGGACGGAAAGAGAGAAATTCCCGAGAGGTTGGAAATGAAGAGAGAGGGATGAGACCAAAAGTGGAAAGGTATCATTCGAATGGGGAAAATATTTTGATAAAGTTTAATTAGTTAAATTTTGATAAAGAGTTCTGCGAAAAATAAATTGACATTCATTGCGAGTCAATACGAAATATAAAAGGTCCTGTCTGATGGAGTTCCAGTCGAGCAAATGAAAATGCATCCTTAAACCAAAAGATGCATCCTTCAAATTTGCATCCATCAAAATCGATGTGAATTGACCTAATTTATTCCTTGTCCCACTTTTTTTCCTTTCGCCACCAAAAGAGAATTTCGATGGTGAAAGAAAATATCCAATAAAGTATCACCACTGACCTTCATACCTTAATCACTTTTCCCTAAATTGAATCTCTCTTCTTCCTCATCATACTCCCTTTCCGATTGGCTCGAGGATCATAAATTTTCACATTGACCATTCCACCGGAAAGATGTAGCTGGACGATTGTCGTTGCACCAGAATTCACGCGATTTCTCTGAGATCTTTTCAGTATAACTCGCACCCTCGCTTTTCAACGAGGGTTGTCGTCGCCGTGGCACAAAAGGAAGTTATTCTATTTTGATCTCCAGCTCGAGTCACCCTTCCACGAGCTTTCCACGGAATAGGCTTAATGAGGCGTTAATAATTAAGGGTTGGCCAAGAGGAGAACTGTCTATAGGATATCTGGTCCCTCGATTTTTGTACTTTGCTACGTGTCTTTTTATCTCGGATTGAATTCCCGCGGTGTCGCACAAGCGCTTGATTTATGAATCATAATGTGCCATAAGTACGAGGCATCGTGAAAAGAAGCGAGTTGGATGAATGTATAAACTTCCAGAGAGATTATAGTCGGTCCTTTGAGGACGTCGCTTTGGATAGAAAGCGCACCCGAGACAAGTCAGCTATTTTTACGATGGCTTGCGTGGCAGAAAATTGAATTTTCGAAGAGCTTTCAATCCTCGAGAAGCAAAACTACAAATGGCGTTTGGAACGATAAAAAATATTGATCTCTGACGTTTTTCTTATCTGATAGAAGCGTATAACGCGTTCGGAGGAGTGCTTTCCCTAAAATGTTTGGTACTCATTTTATCGACTTAGAGGCATTTGTCTAGAGGACACTCCCTTTTAAGTGTGCGAGGGCAAAAGCCGTGGGGTATGATATCCTGAATGATGTTATTGTCCTTTGGGTCGAGGAAGATGTGCGATGAGGCCACACGTAAAGGACCTCGGCACACATGGCGGTAGCGCAAGAGCCATACACGAGAAAAGCCACCCCAGAGGTACACCTTCTGCTCGTCCAGTCTAGGCTATGGCCCGGCTGTGTGAATATGGAAGAGGGAATCGTGGCTCGCATACGAGATTCGGCTCCTTTTTCCCTCCTTTCCATCATGATCTCTCTCCCTGTCCGTTTTTCCCGCAGATCGTCCCCGTTTTCTCTCTCCCATGATGTCACAAAATCTACCCCTACTTCCTCATCCGCTAGACTCGATACAACAGCCTGTTCTCCGTACTTCATCATTACGAAAGAGCTTCAATTTGTAGCGAGCTCGTGCGGTGAGGAATAAATTTCGCACAACTAACCATCTTGGATCATTAATACGTGCTGGTACTGTGAATATGACTGCCATCAATATTTTACGGCATTGACAGTACGAGCATTCCGTAAATTAAAAGAATATCCTATAGGAAGACATCTCTTCGGAAACACGAAAATAGCCCACGGAAAAACGACTTAACTGTGGTAACAAAAGAAATTGTTGACTCAACCAACTATCTTACGATTAGTGCTCTGAGCGCCAGACGAGAAGTTGGTTGCATCAACGATTTTTATATGGTTGATTCATAAATGCCATACCAACTAACTTTTTAGTTCGGCAAACCACGAGCGAAATGGTTGTATCAAATATTTTGCTCGTGGTTTATTATGAATTTTTTTTTTATATCTACACAATATTTTTAAACATTTTAATCTTTGAATGTCATTACACATATGAAGTTTACAATTTCCTAAAACTTTGTCTTTTCTTTAAAAGAAGGTAAAAGAAAAAAGACCCTTTTTTTATGATAATCCATCTCGGATTCGACCATCTTGCGTTTTACCGCCAAGTATTAAATATCCATACTAAAAATAAGGATATTAAACATAGAAGAACTTGGCAAACTTATAAGCGTCGAGGGGAACGTTCGTTTGTGCGAGAGGAAGCCACCTAGCGGATTTTTGGGGTAGGGGAGTGTGGGGCTAGTTCTACTAGTTTTTGGAAAAAGGCCTGTAACACCTAAAATATGTATGCTTTTAAGATTATGAGTAAGAGGGTTTGTAAAGTATATATCTGAGCACTAATTCCAATTGAAAAATAATTTTTAATCTTTACCCATCTTTTACACCAGAGGTTTTTTGAAAAAATGGGAGCTGTTACAGCTTACCCCATGTTTGGGGCTAGTTGTAACAGGCTCGGGGAAAGTTGTAACAATGAAAAGACTGGTAACATTTATAAGAAAGAGCACGTTTCTATTGGTTCACAATCTTGTATTATTCATCGTGGTTCATTCTTGTGATGATTATAATCTTTCGTAGTCTCTCATGCTAAAAAAAAAATACAATACAATAACTTAACATTTTTTTCTGGGCAATATAAAGAAGAGTAAAAGAATGCACAAAAAGTCGCAAATAATTTATAATACTATGTAATCACTATACTACAAGTTGTAATAATATTATTTATACAAATATATGTGGAGAGCAGAAAAAAATACACGCGCATGGGGCAAGTTCTAACATGTTACAACTTGCCCCATGTGCTCATTATGTCTACTTAACGAAATATCTCAAAAACTACAAACTTTAGAATAATTTTTGAAAAAGCAAATGAAAGCCAGTTAAATTTACGATGTAACAAGGAAAAAACAATAAACAACACATTTAATTTTAATAGTCAAAATCAAAATTTTCGTAAGTATTTTTTTTACGAAACCTGGCCGAAATAGAGCCCGGTCAAAATTGAGTGTTACAACTTACCCCTGTTACAACTAGCCCCACGCTCCCCTACTGACAAGTCTACAGATATGATCGTATGGTTGTCTACAGTGCCTATAAAATTCATTATCCATCCTTTACCCTCCTGAATACTATTATATTAGTTAGACCGACTAATCAAGTCAGTTGTGTTGACTAGTCGCGTCAACTAACTATGAATAGTAGATGGAACTGATGCAATATGGTCATTGTAACGAAACAGATGGTTATGGTAACCAACATATACCCATGTAATAATTAGTTGGTTGTCGCCACCAACCATTTTTTTCCGTGTAGCAGACAAAATATGTAAAAACAGAAAGTCGCAGAAATACCTCGACAGAATCTCTCTGTATTACATTTCTCAGACCGAAAAATCTGTTTTGTTGAGCCACCGACGAACCAGCACCATATCTTCCGAGGTTTCGCAATTGGCTGTGCAGTACAATACCGACACAAACATACGTACGAAAACTTTTCGACGGTCTTTACGATATTCGTCCGAGACTACGCGCGCAATGGTTGCAAACTCTCGCTCTCGCGGAGGGTCGCAGCAAAGCTTGATTTACTTCCATCTACATGTATATGTGTGTGTGTATAGGAGAAAATGATTTGGTGCGCGGCAGAGGCCTCCCGAGAAGAGCCTGCATCGAGAAAGTATGGAAGAGCGAAGAGATTCGAGCGCATTGCCAAAGGGGCAAGAGAGAAGAAAGGAGGGTGGATTGCACCCTGCACGATCGAGAGACGACGGAGAGCTCTCAGACGAGGAAAACGCTGCTTGGGCGAGCTTTAAATTCCAAGAAAATGCAAATTCCATTAAACTTTCAGACGCTCGAGGCAGAGCAGGATGCTGTGCCACGCGCCTCTCTACCTCTCTTTTATTCTCACTCCATCTCCTTCCTTTTCCGTCGTCCAAGACTCCACCAGGCCGTAAAGCCGACGCCGTCGGGATACCACGTACGTTTTAATTGAAAACTACAATTTCTCTTTTCTACGTTTTCTCCTTTTTTTTCTTACTATTGGCTACTGTTACCGCTGCAGAAAACATAATGCACCGGCCAGTTTTGACTTTTGTCACGTTGCGTGACGTAGCAACGATAAACATGAACACTTGACGATTGCTAAATGTGCATCGGAGTTCGGGTAATAAACGAAAAATGTTAATTCCCGACTTGCAGCTGAGCTCACTTAGGTTTAATTGCGATTTGTGCCACTTTATGGAAACTGCACGATAACATAATGCGTTAAATCAGAGTGAAATATCGTAAGCACAGGGTAAAAGTACATTTACGACCATTGGTTTTCGTCAAACTGACGTTTCGTAATTTCGCAATATTCGTTCGGCACTAATTTTGTTTCAACTACGATATATCTGCGTGGAAACGATACTAATATCTACAGAGTATTCCCATGCTTATCCAAAGTTTTGCTGTTCATACTTTGAGGTCGTAGTCATAATTCTGAATAATGATAGTTTATCTCAGTTCTAAATCCGAGCACTTCGTATTTGGTGCTCTGAATACGAAGCAGCAGGCGAGAAAAGGGTTCATGAAGACTTCTTCATCTAATTATCGAGGAGCTTTAATTTTCACAAAGAATATCTTCTAGAGTATTTAAGAGTATTCAGAATGCTCCAAAACCGTAGAAAGACATTTAGAAAAGCGCATTTGCAGCTCGACCATGTTTTTTCTGTCTCAAATACACTGCACTAAAAAAAAAACTCTTCTGTGACATCTTCGACAGAGCAAAATACGTCTTGTACTTTAGATACAATGTTTGAAAAAAATGTTAATCACAAACTTCAATCAGCTGCGTATTTAAAAGTTTAAGTTCAAGTTCGTAAATTGTGCGATATGAGGCAGAGAAAAGTAACACAGATAACTTGGAAGTTGATCGGTTTTTAATTTCGAGGGAATCCTTTGAGTAAGGTAAATGTCCCAATTATTAAACAATATCTTGTATTTTTATTATTTCTCATTCACCTGCATGCATTTACTTATTTATAAAAATTTCATTACATATACGGAATTTTTAGCTATAGAAACGTTACCTTACTTGTGCAAAAAAAGCTTTAATAGAGAACAAAATTATTTATTCAGCAACGGTGACCCGATTTGACGTCTCGTGGTAACAGCTTATCGTTTTTTCTAAGACACGCCGCTTCACGCGTAAGGGCATAAGAAATTCAAAAACTGTCGCATCTCAAAAAGTAAAGGCGTTTTAGGTTCCTCAGAAAATTTCTTACAAAGAACAATTAAAAAAAAAAATTTTTAATTAATTATTTGTTAAAAAATACGGTGTTCGATCATTGGGACATAGAAAATGCAGTGTGTCCCAATTATTGAACACTCGAATTTTCCAAGATGGCGTCATTAAACCCATCAAAACATCGAGACAGTTAACGCGTGACAGATCGTGTGAATCGGATTTATTCAAACAAAAACTGTAAGTTCCTGAATAAAATTACCTTTATTCTTTTAATAATAACTTTAAGATCGTCAAATATATTTTTTATTTGTGTTTTCGTGCAATAAACATAAAAAGAAAAGTAAAAAGAGAATATAACCTAAAAGTAACCTAAAAATACGAATGTAATGTTCAATATTTTTTGCTCTCCGATATTTCAGTCGAAAAACAAGAATGCTGCGACAAAATCAAACAAAAACAGAACATAAGAACGAGGAAGCTGAAAATAAAAATAAAATAAAGTTCGAGTTGAAAAGCAAAAATAAACCAAATGCGAATGAACCAAAAACCTGTCAAAAGAGACTAAATATACATTTTTGTATTTTTAGATGATTAATAAAAGATTATTTTTTTCACCCATGCAAGATTTTCGTGCTTTTCACCATATGCGTAGACAGCCGAAAAGTGACTCTTTTCTGACAGCTAAGAGCCTCTTTTTGGCTATCCACGCATATAGTAAAAAGCACGAAAATCTCCCATGGGGAAAAAAAAGATCGTGTGCAACGCGGGCCACAGATTCGTCTTTTGTCTCGCGTGGTTGCGGCCCTCGCTTCGCTCGTTGCGGCAAACTTCACGCTCGACAAAAAAACTTATCTCTGGCCCTAGATGCACAATAGTATATTACGATACTAGTGCGATGAAACTTTTTCTGACGAGTGTGAGTTTGCAGCATGAGCCGAAGGCGAATGTTGCAATCACACGAGTTGAGAAAAAGTTTCTCGCACGAGTATCATACGAAATTTTATTGTACGAGTGCGCAAAGTGCCAGTTTGAGCACGCGCAGCGTGCGCAAAGTGGCACTTTGCGCACGGAGTGCAATAAAATACTATTAAGTGTTTGATTTTGCTTTTATTTCTTAATATTGTACCCAAAATAATATTTTCAGAACGGAAAAAGAATTCTCGAGAGTGTTCAATAACTGGGACATGCCTGTTCGCTATTAGGGACATAGGCACTTCCAGTGTTCAATAATCGGGACATTTGCATGCTTCACATTGTTATTTTTTTTTTCATTTGAAATCATTTAAAAACAATTTAATATAATTTTTCGAAAGTAAAAATATCAAAGTATCATTTGAACATGAAAGCGATGGTTTTTTTTTATTTTATATTTTTTTCTCGCCGAATTCAATCCCCAGATCCTTAGCTGTTCAATAATTGGGACATTTACCTTATTCATGGATTCATAAAATTCATTATTCTAAAAAATACAGCATGATCGATCTAGATTTTAAAGGCTCTTAGATAGGTACATTCAGTCCATAAATTGTTTAGGGGATGATCGGAGTGGTTCAGATTTTTTTGAATTTTTCAATAATCTTAGAACGAAAAAAGTAAGGATCGTATTAGGGTGTGTTAATTTTGCTGACAGAAGAGCATCGAGCTAACTTAGGATTTGCATAATTTTTTTGGCTCATCTCGTTTACTGGTGCTTTTACTTTGTTAGAGTTCTTTCTCTTTTCAGGTTCCCGCACGATTTATGCGAAGCCCCGACGGGGGATCAGTGTCGACGAAAGTTTTCGTGGCAAAAGCCGCTTTGTTCGCCGATAGAGAAGCCATCGACAAGCTTTGATATACTATCTTTGTACATAGATTATAGGCTACTCGGTTTATCCGATATACCTTGGAATAAATGTACCACTCAAACGCCCCTTTCTCACCCAGGCTCCGTTTCGCTTTCATACTTGAGAGAGTGCATAATATACTTTGCTCGTCGTCCACGTTAGAAACTTGAAGTATCCCAACTTACAGGCAAGCCTGAGTGTATGTAACAGTGCATTATGCAACTGAAAGCCAAGGAGCGAATGCAGGCGTTCGAGGAAAGGGGAAGGGAGGGTTCGTTAATCATTTTCGAGAGAGGGAGAGGGTGTTTCGCGTGGCTGGCGAGGGGTAGCAGCTGTTTCAAACGAGGGCTATATGCGAAATCGCGAGAGGTTCGACTACATAAGAGCCGTATATATAAGCATCAACGATCGTCTACAGGTTTTATCGTGTCACCGCGCTAATGGCGTCGATGGATCGCTACTCGTCGCATTTCGTTAGTAGCGCCAATTCGAGCAGTCGTTACTTCTAAAATGGGAACTTTTTTTTACAAACCGTCTATTCAGAAATCGGATCTCCCTGAAAAAATTCGACGAACAGATTTTTTTCATAATTTTCTTTTACAAATATTGATCTGAGTTTTCTTTTGTTTTGCATCTTTGATAAATCTGCGATATTGGTTAAATTGCACTATAGGTAAATTTGGTCAAATAAGATGGCTGTCGAAATTCCATAAAATTAAGAATCCGCTAACCGAACCAACTTTGTTAAAATTAAAACGACCTGAATTTCATAAGGCGAAACCTTTTTGATTTTTTTTCTCGTCCTGTGAGCGGACGATCCTTTTTTTCCAACGGGTACGGATTGAAAATTGTTTAATGAAGATGCATGAATTTTTAGAAAACAAAAACTTGGATTTCAGTCGTTGAAAAATAGTCTGAAAGTGCAAAGCGTACGAATTCTCATTCAAACTAGGGTTAAATCTGTGATTATTCAAGATTTTGATCACAAACCAAGTCGATAACATCATCTGAAACTTCGGGAGTGTCGAATTATCAACTCCAAGTACCAATGTGAGAAAAATTACACCAATTAAAATACTTCTGTAAAGTTAGCAAAGACAAGTCTCCAGAGTGAACTTAAATCGTACCAGAATTAGGTGCTAATTTGGTACCCAATTGAAAAATGGTCCTCTTTTCGTTTTCCCAGGAATTCAATTTGAAACGTTCACTGCTAGTTTGATATGAAGCTAGCAGAAACCCATAATGGTCAACACGTTCAATTCATTTTTATGTATTTTTGGAAAATTTCACATTTGACAAAATTCAAAAAATATATATGTTTGCGCAAATTTTGGGGTTCTATTTGAATTTATACACAATTATACTCATAATTAATAATAATATTAACAAAAATCTTAAGACATAAAATTAAAGTCTAAAGTATAATTCGACAAATTTTGTCATTCTTCGAGGTTTATTGTTGAAAATACTTTTATAGTTGCATTATAGGCTTGCTCATTTTTGTCTATACGATTTTTAGCCCCTAGTTTTATTTATTTATGGAATTTCTTTTTTACACAGGATTGACAGCAGCACTGGTACATCCGAGTTGGTTGCGCGATCAATGCGGATTCAGTGTAGCTTTTACATTTGATGATATAGAGGGGGTCTTCTTGCATAGCTTCTCATCTACGCTGTACGAGGGCATCGATTGCAAACATCCCGGTGCCAAATAATTTTTGGCTCGCTTCCTCGACGAGGCAAATTGTTGCCAAAGGGCGGGGTGATGAGCTGGATGTGCCGCTTTTCTTATGCTTCACTGTCGCATATAAATCGACGTGCGCAAGACAGTACATCCTAGATGAGAAGCGGCCAATAAGTCACTGCTGACATATTCTTCACTCATTAGGAAAATACATCTTGGTCTTCCACCGAGAAGCAATTTATGAAATTACCCGATTAATTCGGCCCTTGTGAGCGTCTAAACCATGCTTTTTCAATAATTTCATTATTTCTTTGGTCTCAATAAAATCTGAAGCCATTTGGGATTTCAAAAATCTAATTCTTGGTCTTTGGAGCCCAAGGTTGAACACTCAGCCGCGAGAAGCTATAAAAACGATGAAAGGGATGAAAAGGTGACAGAGGACGAAAGATTGATAAATTTTTGTGACCGTGACGACATTGGATTCGTCTTGGGTCTTTTCTCTAGTCCTGGCGACCCTTCTTTGCTCCAGCGAATGGCGATAAAATTCGTGTACTTGAAAGTATACGGTTAAATGCCCTCAGAATCACACCCCCACATACATGAAAACCTTCCCCCTGTTTTGAGTGAATCAGGATTGAGGAGGAAGAGGAAGAGAGAGGGAGCGAGGAGAGATCACAGTCTCACGATCCTTTTTGGTCGTTGGTCTCAGCATTTCCCTGGAGTAAATCGACGCCCTGTTACTTCGGCGGGAAACAAGGGGGCGAGTGTTGTCAAGTGGTTAAGAGACGCGAGTGACGGCAGGGGTGAAATGAGAGTGTCGATGCGTGGTACGTTCCAGACTTTCAGCTTACTAAGGACTATGTTAATGTGTCGACATGTAAGAGCAAGGCCAGCAATTTTTTCGTAGTTCGCTATAGAAAGACTCGAGCTTTCGATCTCGACGCACCACTCGAAAAAGACTTTGCAGTGTCAAATCCATCACTTTTTGTGAAGAATCGCTGATTCATCGACATTCAAAAATATATAATTGATTAAATTTTGTAAATTTCACATTTATCTTCATCGTTATTCATGCAAAATGAGGGAAAATCCATTTTCCAGATTGATTCTTTTTTCGAGGAATTTTCCAAATCTTAGGGGGAAGTCCCCCAGTACCGGACACTTAGATTATTCATTAATAAAACTATTATATATATAAGAACTTCGATTTTTTATATTTTTTTCACAAACTTTGGAGTATTCTTTGGTGTGTTAATGATAGTACAGATTAAAAAAAAAACGTAAAACTAAGAAAAATATATTTTTGAATTTGATAGTTACAATGGTCGAGTCCGAAAAGTGGCACCTAGTACCGGACACTATGAATATTATTTGAAAAAATGGATTAAAAATTGTTAAATTTTACAATGATCGCAAATATATTCATAGGAACACTCCGGAATATTTGCGCACGCCTTATGAGCCCATTGCTTACAATTGCTGCACTGGCTCCAGTCATTATTGTCATCGAGGCTTTTTTCATATTTTCCTCGGGCCATTTTCCTTTCGTCATTATTTTTAACTGATTTGTTATAGTGAAATACGACTACAACAAAAACAACATGTTTTACATAAATATTCCAATAACGAAAAAAAATGGCGTCCGGTACTGGAGAAAAATCGAGTGTCCGGTACCAGGGACTCAACATGCAAAATTAAATAACAAAATGCATTGCCATTTCACAAACATTTTGAAATTTAACCTTCATTATTTGAAAGAATATTTACCAAAAAGCATCCCAAGCTAAAAAACGGAGCCGCAAAACCCCTATTTTTTAAACAATGAATGTGTGAAAATTACGGCTGACACGAAATATTAATCGGCTCCAACGAAAATCAACTCTCGACAACGCGCGCATGCGCACTGTGGCTAGCTCTCCAGCGCCACCGTTACCACTGTGGCCACTGTTCGAACTACGCACGCGAACTATTGTCGTTGCTCTCTAGTTTGACTTATATCAACAGTGTCCGGTACTAAGTGCCGTCCGGCGTTAGGGGACTTCCCCCTACAGCTTGCGACATATCCTACAAGTTCTTGCAACAAAAACACGTTTTTCGTTTTATAAAAAGCTTTAAATAATTTTTTTTTCGTCGTCAATGGTAGTATAACAAATATATATGATTCATGAACCGGTGGACACAGATCGCATAATTTATACGCTCTTTCGCGGTTTATTGCGTGGAAAAGAAAGAAGCCTTGTTTGACTGAGCTAAATTCTAGTTTGCGCTATCGGGTTGCGGTAATTTGGCTACCAGACATCCGCGTCGAGACGTCTGGAAGCAAATCGATGTGAAGCATTTGGCGAGGAAGAGACAGAATTTTATAGAACGCAAAGTATATGGACTCGAGCCAGAGTTCGATGGGAACAAGGTCGATGCGTGTGCTCTTATTTCTGGAAATATCACGAGGATCACCGATGCATAATGGAAACTTGCCTGTATCAAGAAAATATACGTACCGACGAATAATTCTGTCATGGCGGATAATTCCGACGATCAACAGAGAAACAGGTGAAACACAGATCAGCGGCTATCACCTGGCAAGAGATAAGCGACCTCATTATTTGGTATTTTGTGCTCGGCAGACCCTGAAAATCGAATTGAAAATGGTCGTTATACGAGTGACGACTGGTGATGGACAAAGCGTTCGAGGTACCGTGCATGACATGAAAGTGGTAAAAATGGCCCGTACCAATCAGACGATTCAGCAGGACAATTGGAAATATGATTACGATCCTCGGATATGATAATCGAGTAGCATTACTGCAATTACCGTAATTACGACGAAACTAGTGCTTGGATTCATTTTTAGTCGTGGACTTAAAAAACTCATCAGTGACTCTGAAAGTGACGCCTCACAGCATAATCTACTGAACCAAACCAACACACTCAGCACTGGTTACTCTCTCTGGAAAGTTACTGAAACAACCGGAACAACAAAAAGCTCTAATTAGGAAAGCAAATGGCAACTGTGAATGTTGGTAATGAATTATAGTATTTTTGAGAAGTTTCATTTAAAATTTAAGGGGGGGTTTTTTTGGGTATCGTGAAGTTTAATTGACGTGGATACGTCTGTTTTCGTTTTTAACATATCGGGGTCGGGGGTCATTTCATGAGCAGGTTCCTATTTACTAACGCCATCTGTTGGTGCATAAGTGAACCAAGTCGGTGAGTATGAGATCTACTATATCGACAATTTGCTAGTGCTTGGGTTACACAACAAACGTTTAGTATGAGAATCTTTGTCTGTTTACTCGGTACGCGATGTGCGGTCCAGTAGTATAAAGCCAGGCACACATTTGAGGATGAACGAGGCCGAGGTCCGGCGCACGTACACACGCGCACACACAATTAATAATTTACAAAGGAAATATGTTAGAGAAGTTTAATTATTTATTTTAACATTATTGAAATGAAAATTACAAAAAAATCGAATTTTTTTTTTAATAAGAAGTTATTTGAATCCCATCTTCGGTAAAATCTCAGAAATTTTTTTTTTATGTATAATTTTATAATTTTTTTTTGAAAAAAATCGAAGGGGTCCCATTGAAAGAAAATCAAATTGTTCAGCTTAGAACAGCATAAAAACATTAAAAAAAATTTTTTCTTAATTTTCGATATTTTGTTCAAAAAGTACGTTGAAAAACAAAAAAATGACCTCCTAACAAATTAGAATATCTTGATTACTGTAATATTTTTTGAAAAATCAATAACTTTGGTATGGTTCAAAATAGAAAGCTTAAAATTTACATGGATACTTCTTTTTGCATTTGCATGTATAATAAAATATTAAAAAATCATGCAAATTTAAAATTTGCACATAGCTTTCTCATTTATTTTCGTCGGTCCTCAACCCTCCTTTATGAGGATCTCTTCGATCATCTTTATGACATGTATGTTTATTATCATGGCTTCCTCATAAAGGAAGCTTCACGAACGATGAAAACAAATGAAGAAGCTATGTGCAAATTTCAAATTTGCATGATTTTTTAGCAATCCCGTTCAATTACATTATTAATTGTTTTTGTCGTCCAGTGTATTGGTGCTAAAAGAAATGAATTCGATAGCTGCTAAATTAGGAAACTTAGTGTTAACAAGTATTTTTCGAAAATTTCAAAAAAAAATTGCGAACGAACGTCTCGAGCGTTTTTCACCAAATTCAACCCTAACCATTCTTATCATCTAGTGTATTTGTGCAAAAAATTTGAGCTCGATACTTCTAAAAATGCGAATGTTGGAGCGTTAACAAAATTTTTATGCAAATTTCAAAAAAAAATTTTAACCGAACCTCTCACGCGATTTTTATGAAATTCAGTATTATTTTTCATTGTCATTGAATGTATCGTCACAAAAAAAATCAGCTCGATGGATGCAAAATTACAAAAGTTAGAGAACTTATAATTTTTCTGCGAAAAATTAAATTTTTTTCAAAAACCAAACCTCTTGAGCGATTTTTCCCAAATCTAATCCCAACCGTCCTTATTAGAAAGTGTATTTGCACATAAAATTTCAGGGTGGTAACTGCAAAATTATGAAAGTTAGCCGACTAAATTACAATTTACAGAAAATACAAAATCCTGCAAAATAGACAATTGTTTTGCAATTTCAAAAAAAATTGCACTTGGAACAGGGGCATACGTAGTCTACTTGTATACCACATTTCAAGTTAATCGCCCAAAGCGTTCTCCAGACATATTCATTTTAAGGAAAGCACAAAGCGCACACACACGCACATACACATATACAAACGTCCAGACATTTTTTCTAAATGTGATTTCTCGACGTTTTGGGACATTTTGAACATACTGACATGAAAATTGCAAAAAAAAATTTTTTCGCGAAAACAAAGCTTCCTTCATGAGGAAGCAAAATAATAAACGAATCGAAGGGGGTCATCGACAAAACGTCGTTGAATCGATAGGGAATGACACATATGCAATTATGCATTAACGTTGCATAATTCCGGGTTGTTTTGTTTTGGAGAAACAAATCGTTCAGTTTTTCTTCTTCCAATTGCCCGAATATTCTCTCATACATAGACGTATCCACGTAAAACTTACGGCTGTATCAAGGATACAGCCAATCAGGGATTTTTTTTTTTTGGAAATTATTTTGACTGTTCAAATTTGCTTAAAAAATAATTGGACAATTTTTTTATTCAAACATGGACTCAAAACGGAAAAAAACCCACTATACACTTTTTGATACGATTAACCGCTACAGAGATATTGTCGATTGAAAATTAAATATTTTCAAAAGTCGAAAGTATTCGATGGTCTTGTGTATTTCACCATGGTGGTTCCAAAAAATCTAATAAAATTTTAGAGTTATTTTTGGGTGATCAGACGATGAAATAAGCGAAGTTTCGGCAAGATAAAAAATGGTCAAGTTTACGTGATGAAGAAGACACGCGTTTTCCCCCATATATATATATCATAATAATCATAATAACGATTGTAGTTTCTTCGTCGATACGCGAAATATGACTGTGGCACGATTTGCCACCCTCCGACACTCCCAAATGTCGAACCAAGACTGAGCGCGAATTATCGCAAACGACTCTTGCTTCCCTCACCTTTTTTTGGCCCTCCTCGTCGATGAAAAACATCAAAGGCTTGGAAAATCGTTCTATCCCTAGCGTGTCCAAGTGTTCACATGTTCTCGGGTTTGATAAAAAAACAAACAAAAAAATCGGTGCAAGCGTCGATGTAATTACAGGGTGGCTCTTCGCTTTGTCCACAGATGGAATTTACAATAACTTTGCTCGTCCCTGTTATGGCGCTAGAAAGGAAGAAATAATTGGCCCGAGGTGCCGCAGCTTAAACGTTTTTTACCAGTGCTTCGGAGAACGTTGAACAATTATGGATATTTTTGAAAGTCGTTTTTATCGCTTGAACTTGAGACTCCTGAGAATAATGGCTCAATGGCCCTACGACGATGGCCCAATACGACGAGTGCATCAAATTGTTTTTCACATCACCATCTTCACGGTTGCCCTGGCACAGGTACAAAAAAACTGCCCATCATTCCTGTGACTTTTTTTTAACGATTGTTCTTGCAAATGGAAGTTTGAGGGAACGAAACACAATTGCAGGGCATTAAAATGGTCGAGGTTTGGGGCGATTTGGACATTATGGTCGAATGCTTCACACCGATCGTCGTGCAGCTCTGCAGTATGTGCAAAACCATCAATTGTATGATTAATCGCAAAAAAGTGAGAACCCATCCAAATTTGAATCTGCACGATTTCATCGTCAAAATTCATCGACGTCAATTCACAAAGCTTTCGTATGGAGTGCATTTTTTTTATTTAACTTAAAATGATTTATTTGCACGAATTTATTCAAAGTTACACTGAGAAAAAAAATGGTTGAATATGCAAAATCGTTTAGTTGAATACGTGCAACTAAATATTTAGTTGTATAATCCAAATTTTTGTTGCCTGAAGAATATTTTGGTCAATCGAAGCGCGGAATTATTCAAGAAACTAATTATTTAGTTAGACCAAATAAATATTTAGTTGCCCGTATTCAACTAACGATTTTGCATATTCAACCATTTTTTTTTCTCGGTGTAATGAAAATTCATTCAAATATCGATCTGAATGGGTTATTCGTTAAGCCGATACTCAAATAAATCGTAAAAATTTGTGTGAATGGAATGAACGATTTCTTTTTCGGTTTGAAGGGAACCAAAAACTTGGAGAAATGATTTATTCGATTGGAATAAATTTTTCTGATTTATTCGCACATCAGCCTGATAAAAAGCCTATCAGATCGATATTTCGATAAAAATTTTCTCCGTTTGAAACAATTTATTTGAATGAAATAAATAATTTCTCTCGTTGAAAAAAATTAGCATATCCTGAAAATTATTCGATTACTTGACATTTTTTTTCTGCAAATGTTTTGCAACTTCAAAAAAAAAACAAAAATTTGACGTAACCACAGCACTTTGACACAAATTATTTAATGAATACTGTTTTCTCATCATCATAAAAAGCTTTCTTTGTGAGCAAACAGAAGGCAAAAATGGAAAAAACATAGCTGATCATCGATAGTAGGGTGGGCCGAAAATCCGCTTTTTTTTAAAATTCTTTTAGCAATACCAAAAGAATTGTTCATTATGCTACAAAAAAATCTGTGTGAAGGGAAAAAAAAATTGAGTAAATATCTTAGGCTCGCTCAAGTTCGTTAAAGTTCAAAGTGTTAAAAAAAAAAAATTTCGCCTTATTTTTATTGGAAATTTAATTCTCTACAAAAAAGGTTTTTATATCAAATCATGTAGGATCGAAAGTTTCTAAGATAATTGCTGTTTTAGAGAAAAATTTGTCATTTTCCTCTATATTTGTACTTGTTATGGGTAAAAAAATATTTGATAAACTCCTTATTTTATAGGAAATTCAATTCTCTATAAAAAAAGGTCCTTATATGAATTCATGTAGGATTGATGGTATCTAAGATAATTACAATTTAGTAAAAAAAATTGTAATTTTCCTCTATATTTACATTTTTTATGGTTAAAAAATAATTGATGTACTCCATATTTCGTAGGAAATTTAATTATCCACAGAGAAGTCCTCATATGAAATCATGTAGGATTGATAGTTTCTAAACAATTGCAAATTTACTTAAAAATAGGCATTTTTCTTTCTATAAATATTTTTCCTATGAAGAAAAAAAATTATCTTCCCTTTTTTAATAGATTCTCTACGAAAGCAATCGTCAAGTCTATTTACTTCAATATTATATGTATATTTTGAAATTGTCACTTTTTGTAACAATTTTTATTCTTTCAAACAGATTTTTTCATAATAACAATTACAAATTGGCTACGTTTTCCGAAAGTAACATTTCCCGTGAGTTCATTCAATGGCCGGGTTCATCTATGACTCTTTCTGTAGTTCTGCTTTTGTAAGCAGAGGTCGCGTCGTATGTAAAAAGACTCGCTATCGCGACCTTTGGGAATCGAATTTCCCTAAAGTTCGCAACATTTTTACCCCTGGCGCTAGTATTTCACGAAGAGAACATCCAACATTTGTTTCGACGTACTATTAGGCTGTGTTTCGAATTCACTGCGAGTACTGACGTCACATCGTCAATACTAAAAATAATAATAATAAAAAAAGGAATGAAATTTTTTTTCATAGGAAAAATATTTATGGAAAGAAAAATGACTATTTTTAAGTAAATTTGCAATTATCTTAGAAACCATCAATCCTACATAATCCTATAAAATATTTTATATCACTCAGTACAATAATGGACGCTTTTACGTCCGCAAGCGAACGTGAAAACGTCCATATTGCACCTCGTGATATAAAATATCGTACATCACTCGGCGTAAAAACATTTTCTGACTCGTGTGATTGCAGGACTCACCTTCGGCTTGTCCTGCAAACTCACAATCGTCGGGAAATGTTTTTACGTCCTCGTGATGTAATGTACTATTTGCACTCATAAAAAGTATAAATATAACGGAAAATGATAAATTTTTCACTAAAACAGCAATTATCTTAGAAACTATCGATCCTGCATGATTTGATATAGGGACCTTTTTTGTAGAAAATTAAATTTCCAACAAAAATAAGCCGAAAAAATTTTTTTTTCAACCCTTTGAACTTGAACGAACTCGGGCGAGCCTAGGATGTTGACTCAAGATTTTTTCCCTTCACACAGATTTTTTATTGTAGCATAATGAACAATATTTTCGGTATCGCTAAAAGAATTTCAAAAAAAGAGGATTTTCGGCCCACCCTCATCGATAGTGTGAAACTAGTGAGATTTTATTGACACGCAGATGCTCAAACTCGTCGAAGCGATGAAGAACGATTGGTCGAAGCTGAAGAAACCCGACGAGATCAAGATTCTAACGGACTGCGCCGAACGGAGTCGAAGACTTACCCTATTTTATACGGGTAAACATCAAAATCCAATCGTGGATAAAATCCTAACTTTTTTATTCTTAATTTTTATTAACATTTTTTTATTGTTTTTTTAAGTATATCTGCTCGGATCAATGACCCTTTATCTAATAATACCTCTGATGCCGAGAGTTCTCAACGTGATATTTCCACGCAATCAGAGCCGTCCGGTGGGTTATCTCTACCACACCCAATACTACGTCGATCCTGAGGAATACTTTTTTCCGATACTCCTGCACACTTATATAGGAACGATTATAACGATAACCGCTGCTGTTGCAACGGACTCGATGTACGCGGCTTACGTTCAGCATGTTTGTGGGCTACTGGCGATAGTCGGGTAACGAGCAATTAGTTTGTTTACGACGGTATTCTGATCTAGAATTTGCAAAAAACTTTCTTTTTGCATATTCTTATACATTGGATCTTTAAGAATTTATCCTCGGAAGGAAATTTTTAAATTCCAATTATTTACGGCGTTGGAGCTATTTTAGTGATGCAGCAACTATGCCCGTCACGTCGGGGCAAATCGGACTACACGGAAAAAATGACTTAGTTGCTTCAACCAACCAACCAGCTCTGAGCGCCAGAAGAGAAATTAGTTGGATCAACTAGATAGTTGGTTGGGTCAACTAACCAACCTTATTTATTAGTTACCACAACTAAGTCGATTAGTTGTGCTAACTAAAAAATTGGTTTGGTTAGTTGACTGGTTGACTCAACCAACTATCTAGTTGATCCAACTAATTTCTCTTCTGGCGCTCAGAGCACTAAACTGGTTGGTTGAACCAACTAAGTCCGTGTATAGACGATTTTCTCAAAACTACCTTTCTCAATACGGCTGACATGCCTTCAATTTCTTCACCAATTTTCAATTAACTTTCTATCGCCCCTACCATTTTTGTATCAAAATTATTTTTTGTACTATTGTAAAAATGTATGAAAAATAGTCAAAAAAACGCCTCTTTTTGAAATGAAAAATGAAAATGAAAAATGAATATTCATAAAAATAGAAGAAGGCGGGACGAATAGCCACCGGGGGAAAAATTACCACCCTCCAAAATTATTGACAATAGTTGGAAATTCAAGAATCTAGAAAATAATTGAATTATTATTATAACGAGCATAAATATTCCAAAATTAAAATAGAAGAAAATCGTTTTTCGAACATTGCTCCAAGTTTACTTGAATTTGCGAAAATGAAAAAAAATTGAAGGGGTGGCTGTTTTGCCCCGATATTTTCGTTTTTTCATTGAATTCATATGTTTATTTTTCGTTTTTTTTTTTTAATAAAATAAAGTGCCGTCTTGTGATATTTGCAGACATCGCTTGGAGCAATTGGGAGAAGAGACCGATCTGGATGTCGACGTTAATCCACCGAAAAACGATGACAATTGTTATTGGGAACTCGTTACTTGCATCGATCAACATTTTCAGGCCATAGAGTTTGTATATTGTTTTCGATATCATCGTTATTATTTATTATTATGAAAACTAAAAAAAAGTATGATTGATTTCATTGACTATGTTAACAATGATGACTTCAATCAAAAAACTTTGTCATTAAGGTTACAATATTTGTTTAGTTTCTATTCTATGAAATTAAGGGGTCAATAAAACTACTGTAAGAAATATTGAAAATTATTTTGTTTCTGGACCAATGACTCAAGTCGGAGGAAAATAGCAATTTCAACGTAATGTGACGATTTTTCAGCGAACAGATTAATTCTTGCATAATATTCAGGGTTCAAGAGCATTTTTTTCAATTTTTTTTTGCTCATTTTCAGGTGTACCATTTATTTTTCTACCAGATTACAAGCCTCCGGCTTGTCAACTCGGTCGGTCACTTATCGACGTTGGAGTCTGCTCCAATGAAAAAATATAGTCGCCCCGCAGTCAGTAAGTAGGGAATCGCAGAATTTAAGACCCGGAGACTTGTAATCTGGTGGTCTTGTAAAATGGGAGAACTGCAATTATTTGGTAGAAATTTTACTGGTGAACTGTTTACTAGGAGACTTTTTTTTGTGGTACAGATATTATTCGAGACAGTTATTATTTGGTGGAGATTTACTCTGGTATGCTTGTTATTTGGTATTGAAACGTGTTTTATTGTGGTAGAAATGTATTTCTCGTAGAGAAATACACTGGACTCCCGATAACAGCAACACGCCGGGGATTTGTTGCTCTAAGCGAGAGGCATATGTATAGATATAGTACCGCGAGATTAGATTAGATTAGATTAGATAGATATAGGCCGCGATATTTATTACCCTTACCGGGGTCTCCCATATCGAGAGTCCAGTGTAAGTGGTAGAGCTGTAAATGTGCCAATTTTTTACGCATTTTAATACAACTTTTGTTACGATCTGCAAAGATTCGCTTGCTTGATCGAATCTTCTCATTCTACTGCCTACCTCTTTCAAGTTGGAGCTGGTATTCTCATGCTCAGTTTTTCCGGAGTTCAGGTTCGTGAAATCATTATTTTGTTTTCGGATAACAATTGTTATTTTTAATTTGTTTTTCTCGTCACTTTAATCCTTCATGAATTTCGAATACGCAGATATTGATTAAATTCGGACAGTACGAGGAGATGATCAGACTCGGCCAATTTGTTCTAGCTCAACTCAGTCATCTGCTGTTTAACAGTTGGCCAGGACAAAAATTGATCGATCAGTGCGAAGAACTCAGGGGTTCCATGTACGTTTTTCTGGTCCATCACGTCTCAACTCGACGATAGTCTCGTTAAATTTGTTTTTTTTTCGCCAGTTATTGCGTCAATTGGAATACATCGTCATTGAGAACGAGAAAATTACTGACAATCATGATGCTGCGAGCATTAACGCCGCAGAAAATTACCGCCGGTAAACTTTACGACATGACGATGGAAAATTACGGAAAGGTAATTACAAAAATTTGTTTTTCTTCTATTTATAGTTTCCAAAACTTTGATCGATATTCTTATTATTTTTTTTAATTCGATAAAACTCATTTTTTAAATCACTTTTTCGTATTCAAGGTGGTTCAGACTTCGGCATCGTACTTTACGGTTTTTGCCTCGTTAAGATGAATCATCAGTGTTTTGAATCTTCATATGGCTACAATCGATCGTATCGCAGATAATTTTGACCGGTATCAATTGTTATTAAAAAAGATGTGAATCTCGTTTCTTTCTCCGCACGCTGTCAATGATATATATAAAAAAAGGATTAACAACAAAATTGTTCCTAGTTTGTTCTTTCATTTTCATCAATTTCCATCATGACATTGATTTTTTTTTCCGAAAACGAGGGGTGCAAGGTTTGCTATTGAATTTGCAAAAATCTTTAACTGGGTTCAAATTTCTCTACCAAATCTCAGAATGCCTCCCCATTTCGCGTATTTTCCTCCTTGCCAATCCTGCGCATCCAAAATTGAATCGCACTTTTTACCACGTGCAAGATTGGTCCTAATGGGAATTCGATCGTTCGATTGGTCGTCCAAGTTACGTCATGAGCGAAGTCAGCGTCGCAGACTGCCAACCCTCGGTTTCTCTCAGGGAGTTGAAACGTCTCGTGGACTTTTCGGACTGAAACGGTCATGGACATTTTTCAGAGTCATTTTTATCGCGTCAATGTGAAACTCTCGACACTGATCGCTCAATGGCCTTACAACGATGGCAGAGAGCAATGTACAAAGTAAATTTTGTTTCGTTTAAGGATGTGTTTTCAAAGTGAAAAATGATTTAAATGTTTTTTGGGGTCTCTCCTAACGATTTAGGATCCTAAATAGCCAAAAAAAATGTAAACAATACTTTGAACGAAGGAGAAAACTGATTTTCGTTGCGTTTCAACGATGCAAACTTCAACATCAGAGTCGTGTTTACAATTCTTTCAGAGGAGGTCATTATTTAATTTAGGGGTTCCAAGAGTATAATCCACAACAATGCTATTAGGTTATGGTCAATCATAATTTCATTCATTATCGAGCTTGTAAGTGGTGAATTGATTTGTGGGTGTCAAATGTATTTCCTACAGTTTGTATCCTTTTGTATCTGTGAAAATCGCTATCCGTGGTTTTGTCGATGCTGGTCCACTCAATGCTGCGGTATAGCTTGGGCTATACAGGGTCTCACAAAAGTAACGGGACGGCTGAATATTTCCTCAGCTAAGATATTTTTCAAAAAGATCAAGGTCATTTTGTGACTTTTGTTATTTTTGACGAGGAACTGCGAGGAAAGTGATTTTTGACGAGGAATTCAATGGCGACCTTAATTTTGACCTTGACGATAACCTTCAAGGTTATTTCAAATTTAACTTTGTTTTTCAACTGAAAATACCCTTTTTTTATATCGACAATCGATAGAGCAGAAAATTTCATGTATAAATATGTACTTAGGTCATAAGTGTATTATGACCTTGAAGGCCCTCTCAAGTCAATTAAATTTAAACAAGTTATAGATCCTCTGGGAATAGAAGCTTTTGAAATTCATTTGCAGTGACCAAAGTTATTAATTTTAACAGGACGCATTTACTGGTGACCTTGATTATGACCTTCAAGGTTATTCCAAGGTCATCGTCAAGGTCACTACTAAATGCGCTTTGTTAAAATTAATAACTTTGCTCTTTACGAGAGAATTTGAAAAGCTTCTATTCCCAGAGCTACCTCCACCTTGTTGAAATTTAATTAACTTTAGAGGACCTTCAAGGTCAAAGTATGCCTATGACCTAAGTACTAAGTACTAATTTTCCGCTGTATCGATTGCCGATATCAAAAAGGGGGTTTTCATTTGAAAAAAAGTCGTCAAAAGTTACTACATGAATGACCTTGACCTTTTTGAAAAATATCTTAGCTGAAGAAATATTCAGCCATCCCGGTACTCTTCTGACACCCTGTATACATGATGCAGCCGCACAAAGCCGCGTGAGGAGGCAAGTTCCTCGCAGCGGGGATTATTACGAGCCGGATTAAGGGAGTTGCCATTGTATCGAGGATTTACTCAACGCGACGTTAGCCCTGGGTTAGCTCTGACTATGATAGGAGAGATGCAGTTGATGCGCTTGTAGACGGCAACCTACCGTTTCAGCGTAAAGTACATGGTCCCTAACTCGAGGTTCGACACTCTCAACCCCCTGAAGGGTTTTCTCTCTTCCTCTCTCTCTCTCTCTCCCTCACTATCTCATGTTTCGAACAATAAGGAGGTTTTGCTTCGCTCTCAAATTTCCATCCTTGCATGAAACTCCGATACAACGGCTGCATCATGCGGAATACCGTCTGTATACAAATCTTCGTTTGCATACGCGCATATAGATTTATAGTAGACATTTATGCATACACACGATACTAAAACTGCGGGATTTCCACATACATTGTACATAATTCATATATATTGTACTAAATTGTCTGTACACACGTATTTCCGCCATCTGAGGCTCACCTCGATTCTATGTGGATAAGGGAAAGCATGGACCACGTTATTTGCCCAGTGAGACTTAAACAACGACGAAGAAACGAAACGCGAACGCGACGACGCGACTTTTCTGCCACCACCATGGTTGGGAAAACTGTATAGAGGAAGAAAGTTGTCCTCCCTTGGAAGTTTTCCACGGATAAACAAAAGCCGAACGGTGATGGCGTTGGCTATACAGATGAGAAAACCAGTGAGCCAGAGGGAAGAGCCAAATATGCGACGGGGATGTATTAAAAGAAGAGTCCAAGAGGAACTTCCCGAGTAAATCGACGGTGATACAGGCACTTGAAAATTTTTAAGTTTCGTGGTTTACCGACAAACTTCGGGACCAGCGCAGAATAAAGTATTTTTTGAATAGGAGAAAAGATTACTCTCAGGTTGCAATATGATTGAATTCATAAAACGTGCATCATTCTGCTGGGCGTTGATATAATTTTATATTTGGATGGTTATGAACTTCTTGTGAACAAACTCTTTCTTGTTTCTCCTGCTATTGGACTAACAATAAATTTAATTGAATTGAAGAATCGATTTTTGTCTCGCAATGAGCTTAACCATACACTCTAAAAAATTTTATTGAATTTAATATATGACAAGTATAGGATATTTCAATAGCAAGTATGCGAAATAGAAATTCAAGATCACACAGGATTGCAAGGTAGGACATTTTATACCAATTTTCAGTAATTAAACCTCGCCAATTTTCGTATGCTTCTATTTTTTTAGAACATCGTAATACAAACCTAAAATATTTACTTTTTATCAAAGTATAAGGTATTTGGGATTACCTGGAGTTCATATAAATTGAATTTTTTACCCTATAGGGCGTACATGAGCGTTTTTAAACGGTTTTTCGTATTTTTGCGGATAAAATGGTATGAGTTGGAGAAAGAACTTTTCCGCCATTTCAAGATACATTATTGGAAATTAATACACTTATTTCTTAAAATTCCAATCAATCCCTGAAAAAAATGTCTTCAAATATAATATTAAAAAAAAAATACTTATGAGAGAGTCATGGTTTTTTTCAAACAGTTTTAAGGGTTTACATAACTAATGAAGGGTCAGGGGCTCTGGAATTAAGTTACGAGGGGTCACGAATGGTGGAATTAAGTTTTGCCCAGCTTTACGTAACCTACGTGGGATCAGGGGTCGCGAAATTAAGTTATGAGATGTAACCTAAGTTACGAGGGGTCACTTAAGTTATGAGGGGTCACGTATTCAAGAATGAAGTTTTGAGAGTTTACATCATTCATATATCACACAAGTAGAGGGAGTTCATAAGTAGTCGGTAGCGTAGTAGGCAGCGTGTTAGGTAGTTCGGTACGATAGGTAGGATAGTGGGTAGGGTCGAAGGTTCGAACCCCGTTCGGAGAGAGAAATTAGATCGGACAATTCGTGCAAATTTTTTTTTCTATGTATCTCTTTTTTGGGCCGGTAAACTATGCATGTTGAATTATTTTGCAAAGGCTATATATTTTTTATAACGCGTTTAACAATAATTAATTCCAGTCAAGGTAGCGTAATTTTCATATAAGATGAATATGTAAATTCAGACATGTAATGTAAAATTAATATACAAAAGGATATTAATTTTCATATCTTTTATCATGATTCTGTTTTAAAAATCATACTATGCAATGTAATTTTAATATACGAGCGTATATTACAATTAAAAGAAGTTATTTGATTTTTCATGTTCTTGTATTGGAATATTACTGAACACATGTCCATGAAAATTAATATACTGTATATGCATAAAAATTATTAAATTTAATACAAACATTTTTTACAGTGTAGCAATTTTAATGAAAATGCGGTTAACCATAGCAATGAGGATCCTTTGTACTTTGTTAAGTGGTTTATCACTGCAGCATTCGCAAAACGTGAGGTCACGCAATAAAATTTCGTCTTTGGAGGAGCGAATCTTGATCTTCCGGTAATTGATGGGAAATATGTATCTGCCCGTGGACCTTCACGATTCCTCACGTATTAAAAGTTCAACCAAGGCTCAAATGGATACGTTTATGTGTACAAGTGCACGTATGCGTTGGCAGCCGTGAAGCCACGAAACGACGATTCTGTCGAGATAAATCACGAACGTACATATCGAAGAGAGAAATAGCGCGTGGTGGCGCCCCTCAACGTGACAAAACCAGAGAGCAAAAGGAGTAGCCATAGCATAGTGGACTCTTGACTGCTACGAGAAACTCCCGCGGGTTGCGTACCGCAGGAATACAAGTGGCCCTCTTTTTTCATCCCCTACCCTTGCTCGCGCACCCTCTCGCACAAATTTCTCTCTCGCATATATATAGGGCTGCGGAAGCTCGTATATATATTCTTTTTTTTTCCAGCATCGAGCGCGACATCGAACACGGAAGGGGCGGCGATAAACTTCACAAACAGGTCACAAGGGAATCCAATGGCCGTCCGTCATAACTGGCATCACCAACCGTCCAGCTGAATGAGGGGCTGAGGGAGGCAGAAAGACAGGGATGTGAGAAAGGAAAAAACTGAGGAAGAACTTTAGTGTGACAATGTGAGGGTTGAGAGGGGAAAAAGAGCAATCAACACAGAGCAAGAAGGGTAAAAAGTGCTTGAAAAAATGAAAAAAAGATGAAAGGAGGATAAATGTGGCTATTGAGAGGTCATGCCCACTTGAAATTTCCCCAAAATTTGATTTTGGTATTTTTACGGTTTCAGATTTTGGTATTCTTACGGCTTATCCATATATTGATGATAAATGCAGATCTGATTTGTTGATCTGCATAATAATAATGCCACGGATCAGCGATTAATTTAGTTATCGTCCCGTCAAGTTTCATCGCGGATTTTCGACAAAGCTCTGAAACACCCGTTCGATCTTTCCCATTGTTCGAGTGCAGGGCCGCTGGTGCTTATTTCATCGAAGAAAAGGTTGGACCAAAACCAAGAAGAGAGAAGCGGCAAACGCGTTTTGCTATGGCCTAACTTTGCCTCGTAAACTTGGTACAGCATTATGGCAGAGTTCTCGTAGGATCCATTGTCGTTATCATTTACGGCTACCATAAAGCGGAAAGATGCGGGAGAGAGAGAGAGAGAAATCGAGCGATTTAGAAATGAAAGAGATTGCGAGTTGTGCAGCTATAGATCAATTCGAGGTGAGTTGGGACACTTTTTCTCAAACGACTGTAGATTCTTCATGATTTAACGTGCTTGGGTCAACGTTGAAAGCTCTTTTGGATTGTCAAATAACTGGCATTTGCCTTACAAAGCAATCTATAATATCCGATACTGCCGACTTCTCAACTATAAACATCCCTTTGGTCAGAAAAGGTTGTAGGACATATTTTCAGTTTCAAAGTGACAAATTGAGAGCATAACTAAATTGCAGAGAATTATTAAAGAGTTTGGTCATAGATTCAGAAACGTAGTATTAAGATATTATTAAGATTTTAGTACAACTAAAACGTTTTTTTGATAAGAGAATATTGACAAGCCCATGAATAATACAGGCATTTAAAAAATTTGGTCCAGGGTGCTCTGTCAATTATCCACGGAAAAAACGACTTAGTTGGTCCAACCAAATACTTAGAGAAGAGAAATTGGTTGGATTAAGGAGATAGTTGGTTGGATCTAGATTATTGGTTACCACAACTGAGTCAACTAAATAACTAGTTGATCCAACCAACTATCTAGTTGATCCAACCAATTTCTCTTCTGGTGCTTAGAGCACTAAATGTTTGGTTGGACCAACTAAGTCCTTTTTTCCGTGTCTGGAGTCAATTAATGATAAAACTTGCCTTGTTCGAAAACAGATTTGAGCATTTACGAAATTAACCAACCCTAAATCAGATTCCCGCATCATCGAAGAGACAGCTGTGCCGTTTCGTCCGACGTTCCACCTTTCCTACAATTTTCTTACTTACATCTCTGTTTGTCTGATCGTTATCACGACTACATAGAGAGGGAAGAGAAGTTTTATTCCCCTGCTTATAGCAGGTGAGAAACTTCGGCACCTCGGGAGTCACGACGGAACTGTCGTAATGCCGTTCGTCCTTTTCTGAGTTTTCAAAAGCTCAGAATATATGTGAAAGATATAAGCGCGAACAATTCATACGGAGAACAGAGAACTGTCCTACCGATAAATGAAAAACTTCCGCTGAAAGCACGTTTTTTTTCCCGTCAATTTTTATCGCATCTCGATATTTGGATTGTCTTATTTTTATGACACGATTATGCGATTGACGATACATAGCACTTAAGTCTGCACCGAAAAAAGGCTTAGTAATATCAACTACCCAGCTGCGATCACGGAAAATTCGTTTGAATCAATCGTCGCATATTTGATTTGATTACCCCGTTGTTGAAATAATAAAACTGGTGTCGTTGTTTCGAATGTGTACTGCATTCACCGCAATTACAACACTGGCTCAAAATGATTTCAAACGAAATTGATTCAACAACTTGTTTTATCATTCAATCGAATATTTAGTCATTTATACTGGAAGTAAATAAAATTGTTTTAACTGTATGTTTCGTCTCATCAACAAAATCTAGTTTTAATTTGAGCTATTCATCCAGTTAAAAAGAATAGTAAATGCTTTCAGGTCGATCAAATTGTTTGATAAATTTGAGTAAATATTTCAATGCAGCCACAACACATTTAGTCGATAGTACGTATAGTAACTACCACGATCTCGGCACTTCGCCCGAAATCCGTGAGGTGGCTACGATCGACGTGCGCTCTCGCGCCAGCGAGACAGCCACTGAGCACCGATAAGTACCAGTATATTACCAGCATCGGAGTCCTCAATTAACTTTAAATTGATGGAACATTACCCGCGCTCTGTGGTCGCGCAGTTCTATGGACTAAAGACTACATATTTGAATGAAACCACCATTGCATTTTGGTGGCGCTCGTGCTCTTTATAGGCGCAAGGATAAATAAGTTAAATTTTCACTCAACTGTTTAATCTCACGATTAATTAGTTAAGTAAAAGCCCTCGTATCTTAAACAAATAATGCATATCATCGAATGATTTGTTAATTCAATTGAAATTTTCTAGCTTTATATTGAATCCATTTTTTTCCGGTTAACAACATCTGTATTGCATAGAAAATATAAACTGTTCATTCAACTACACCATTTGGTTATGCAATCGCATATTGAGTGCATTTTTACCAAATATAGAATCAAAACAATGTAATTTTCAATTGAACGGATTCTCTACTCTGTTGGGTCAAGGATATATGCATCTATGGGAATGCAATTTTTGTTTCCATTTTGATACACGTTTTGAGTTAACTGAATTACACATTTCGTTTGCCACCCCTAACCGCCGAGTTTAGTTAATTCAAGCCAAATTTTTTTAACTTTCCAAACCTTTTTCTCGGTGTGACACAAGAGGAATATCGAGTTGGAATCGCAAATTTTCGATTTATTTCATCGCAGAAGGTTTACATTCGGAGATTTTTCGTTGCATGAGCTTTAAAGTATTTTATTAATGATCATATTTTATTAATAGTTACGTTGATTGATGATTTTTTGCCTGGTTTTATAGCACACATCGAACAACATCGATCAAGCGATAATCGATGTAATTGCGATTTAAAAATTAACGTCCAAGCGCAAGGATGCATTTCCGTGCAGCTTCCATTGAGGAATATCCTACCTTTGTGCTCTCGCATGCTGATTAAGTTTGTATACAATAATACACAGAAATGTGCTACTGCAGTGGTTTCAGTAAACGTATATATATTATATAGCGATAGCCGGGAAAATCACGCCAAGCGCTAATTGCCAATCAAGTTTCTCGCCAGCGTAGTCTTCCTTGCGTTGCTATAGATACATGAAAGCGCGTGTAGTCGTGCATGTGTTGAGGATTGCTATGTGCAAACTGCGTTTTATTCCCACATGGAAATTCTCATAACGATAATTGCCAATTAATTATTTACTCTCTCACCATTAATACAACGTAAATTAATATCCCAAATAATATTTCAAGCGTTGAAAGAAAAAAAAAATAGGAATGAACTTGAAGTGCTGAACGTTAAACTGAACGAAAAATGTATTCATTTCATAAAAAATTTTATTTTAAGAATCGATATACAGATGTCGATATGCAGGTACCATTTTTTTAAATTTCGGTACTTAAAATTAGGGAAATTAGGCCTGGGGTGTTTTGTACCCCAGTGTGTAAAGTAATTAGGTCGAATACGAAATTTTGTGCGAATTTTTCGCCTGTTATATTATTTTACTGCTACTATATTTTTATATGTATTCAGCAAACTCAGTTAAATTTTTAACCATTTCTGTCGAAAAATGAAAAAGTTATGATTTTTTTCATAAAAGTTGTCATTTTTCAGTTTTATTGGATACTTAAATTTTTTTATCATATTTAACTTTGATACTTTACTATAAATCTTGTATAACTTTGGGAAGTGATCTCTTAAGAAGTTCTAAAAATATTTGCAAGTCAAAATATTAAATGGTGCATTTTTTATAGGAATTTTCATCGCTGGGGTACAAACGACCCCAGTGTGTCTAGTACGTTATTCTGCAGAATTGTGTCAAGTAAGGCTTAACTAACCTATACTATATTTCAAGGGGATACTTTTTTGTGCAACACAAAGCGTAATTGATATCCGATGGATTAATTAATTATTCCGTGCAGGTTTCGATAGACCAAGAGAATGCAGAATGGAACAAAACTGCGAAAAATAAACATTCAAAAAAAACCGGGTTAATCAGTATGTGAACGATTAAAAAAATTCAGGAAGCGTATGCAGCGTTGGTCAGTGTCCAATCTTGACCCCTTTTGGATTTATGGCTTTTTCCTATCATTAGACTATCTTTCAAAAGCACTTTGAATTTTTAAGCAAAATTCTTTAAAGTTTCGCTTCTTTAAGAGGTTAAAATAATGAAAATGGGGTTAAACTAATGGTTAAGAGGTGAAAATAATGTATTGACTGTTAACAAATATTTATTTAATTAAGTTGAAATGTTTTAGGTCAAACTTCAAATCAATTTAGTGAAAATCAAAAGAATCGTGCAATAAAAAATTAAAAATAATTAAGACCTGAAAATTTTTTTAGACGTTTAAATTTCAAAACCACAAATGTTTATAAATATGCATATACAGTCATGGTGAGCTAATGAATTTACCATAATTTCGACTGATTAGCTATCACGTCGAGCCATTCGATGATAGAATCGAGAATATGAATAATCATATATTTCGTCAAAGGTCCTACACCGTATGAATAATATATTATGTATAAACGGGATAATTAATTGGTCATAATGTTTTTCCATGAACCGATAACAAAACATAAAAATTGAAAAATCGTGAAACAATTATCATCGGAGATGATACTAATTTCTACGAATATGCCTCAGCTCATTGAATTGATCTTTTAGAATGGAAGCTTCATCACAATCAGCTGCTAACGCTTTAAAACATTCTAGAATCCTCTAATCAAATTATTTCGGTCCTGTTTTATGGCGGGAAAATTTATGTGACCCAAAATGCGTGGTTACAACAAATTAATTTACATTTTTCTTGTAGCCGATCTCTACCAAAAATATGAATTTTACTATGTTATTCAATGTCAGAGAAGCATCTAAAATCATTATATTTTTCTATTACATACGACAACTTTTTGGTTGGCCAGGAAGGGTGGAAGCAATTTTTATAAATTACTCCACTAGAAAAACAATCCGTTTTCGAATACCTGCAGCAGGGTTGCGAAATTTGTAATGTGAAAGTAATGCATTATTCATTACTTTTAGAATGTGTAATGGGAGAAATTTCCATTACCCATTACAATGTAGTGTGTAGTGGAAAAAAATTTTATTACCCATTACAATGTAGTGTGTAATGGAAAAAAATTGCATTACCCATTGAAATGTAGTGTGTAATGGAAAAAATGTTCATTACCCATTACAATGTAGTGTGTAATCGACAAAATTTATATTACCCATTACAATGTAGTGCGTAATGGAAAACATTTTCATTACCCATTACAATGTAGTGTGTAATAGAAAAAATTTCCATTACCCATTGCAATGTAATGTGTAATGGACAAAACTTTGATTGCAATTTTATGAATGGAAAAATATAGACGTATAAATTATTGCAATTTTGCATTAAATTTTAATGACTCAAGTACCTTAAATTCTAAAAAGCATCTATGTGCATACAAAAAGTTGAACGTTGAACTGCACTTCTAAATATACTTTTTTTCAGCGTTTGCTTTGGCCAATATCCTTTGCCAAAGTGATTTTCTATGAGGCTATTAAATTTAAGAGCGTTCATCATCGTTGCGTAGCTGAAAAGCCGTTCCACAGGGATAGACGATGGCAGTGACGTATTATATTTCAAAAACGTTTTTCGAATCGTCAATTATAAAAGAAAATTATAAAAGTATCAATTATAAAGAATAGTAAAGAATAAGAATAAAAGTGTGGGGCACTAAGCATGAAATTTTACTTGCCGTTCTAAATGATCACGCGACCACTTAATTACTAGTTTCGGTTCATTTTAACCCAGGCCAAAAAACTACTACGATATAATAAAAAATGTCCAAAATTTCCATTACACATTAAGTTGTAATGAACAAGCAAAATTTTGTCGATTACACACTACATTGTAATGGGTAATGAAATTTCTTTCCATTACACACTACATTGTAATGGGTAATGCATTTTTCTTCCATTACACTCTACATTGTAATCGGTAATGAAATTTTTTTCCATTAAACACTACATTGTAATGGGTGATGGATTTTTATTCATTACACAGTACATTATAATGGGCAAATTTTTCTCCATTACACACTACATTGTAATGGGTAATGGAAATTTTTTCCACTACACACTACATTGTAATGGGTTATGAAAATGGCAATGCATTACAAAACGTAAAGCATTACTTGCAACCCTGACCTGCAGTTGTCAATTATCTCGTTTGCACAACATTGCTAATTTCCAGGCATATTTATCAATGGGTGGTCAGTAGGCCAATACATGAAACTCTGTACGATTTAAAATAAATCAATGTCGACGATGCGAATACAATTATTTGGTGAAGAATTAAATTGGTTGATGAGTTCAATGCTTGTTGCGAGGTAAACGTAATTCAGGATTTCACACCAACAGAAAAAATCGAATGACAAGCATAGCCAATGTGATAGCAAAATTTTCATAATAATTGGCTCACAAGTACACTAATGAAGTTACATTAAATCAATCCAACATTCTGTATTTGCATTACTCCGGAATTCGACTGCGATGGTGGGGTTTTCCAAATTACACTGTAATTACACTGTACAGTGTAAAAACAAACAAACGCGTTGCTTCCTCTGTTTTACATCAAAGAGACTTTTAGTACACATTGAAATATTGTCTGTACGAATCATTGCGCAATTAACAAAAAAAGCCAAGCTCGTAAATGTGTGAAAATTCGATACAATGAAAATTTGTGATAACGCGGGCAAAAACGGTTGATTGTCACAGTATACCTATCCTATTGTAAAATTATAGACATATTCCAGGATACTAGCACTGTTTCATATCTCTGGTCATTTATAAACGTGCGATCGAGAGGGCGTACGTTTGCCTCGAATTATTTGACATTTTTATACACCACGAGTGAGGGGCTCTTCGATACTTTAGGCGATCGTATGATTTTACATTTTACGAGTTACACACACACACACACACACACACACACACACACACACACACACACACACACACACACACACACACACACACACACACACACACGCACGCACGCGCACACACACACACACACACACACACACACACACACACACACACACTGACATATACCAATACGGGAGAAAATGTGAGGAATGCATTGCACATAACCGATGATACATGGAATAGACCATTGCGAGTACATGAAGCAAAAATTGTACGATAACGCACGCGCGTATGAACAAGAATATGGCTCGATATACGAAAAAGCAGCAACGAACCATTTTCCCCAAATTCTACATTTTTCACAAATATTTTTCCTCGAAGGTTTTGCAATATTGTGAAAACACTATCCAAAATACCACATTGAAAAAAACAGTTTATTTGTAGTAATGAAATATATTTAGTTGGCACTTTTATTTAAATAATCCTTAAGTGATGTTATAAAATTTGTTAGTCGTTAAGAAATATTTTATTTGTGTAAAAATAATTTATGAACTGTGAAAAAATATTTATTTAATTTATGAACTGTTAAAAAATAATTGATTTCTTGAATAATTGATAAATGAATAATTGATTGAATAGTTAACAAATCCTGGTACATTGTTTTGTCGGTGCAAAATTTAATTGTGGCGATCCCAAATTGAAATAACACGTGATAATTAATTTATCACTGACAGTACATAATTATATTACGGCAAGGTGATTTTAGTGGTTGTATTTTGTTTCAAAATTAAGTGGATTTTGAATTAAATTTTCCTTTGTCTTCAGGGAGTGTTCTGTTCTGGAATTTTGAAAAAAAAACAATTTTTTTTGCATGTTCTCAAAGTTTAGACCTTTAATAATATATCCTCGAAAAGAAATTTTTAAATTTTAATAATTTACGGAGTTATAGCTATTTTAGTGCGCGTTTTTCTCAAAACTACTTATCTCAACATGGCGCACATCATATCTTGAGTTCTACTCAACCGATTTACTTCAAATTTTTGACCAATATTCAATGTGCAACTCTCTATTGCTCCTACCACTTTTGTATAAAAATTATTTTTTTTACTATTGTAAAAAAATTAAGAACTATGAAAAAAGAGTTAAAACACGCCTTTTTTGTTTAGACAGCCGCCATTTTGCGAATTTTTTTATTTTCCGTTTTCTCTAAAATAAAGGCGACATTCTTAGTGATTAAGAATCTTTTTTTAAATTTTATATCGGATGACTAGAAATAAGGTTGCAATCCTGTCAGCCACTACACCCCTTTCTTTATTTACCCCTAACTTTACCAGTTCACATTTAATTTTTTTTCTCGAACATTTTTCGTTTACAGTCAAAATATCAATATATATGTTGAAAAAAAAAATGGTAACATTTTTTTTCTTTTTAACTCGACAAAACGCTCAAAATGTACGTCTCTACACCAGAATACCGTCTTAAGAGGAGGCTAAATACCGACACTAACACCTCAAAATTGCCATCCAAACTTGCTCTTATACAAATGGATGGAATTGAATAAAATTTTAACAACATCATCGGAACAATGGCAGGAATGGAGCCTCACTAAAATTTTTTCGAAAAACAAAAAAAAAATTACAGATTCACTTACCACCAAGAAACTGTCATTGAAAAACTTAAATTATTAAACTTTTACTGCATTTCGGGTAAAACCAAGAGTGAGGCTACGATACAAATATCGAGACGTTTTCGACATTATTTTATCAAAATGACACGCCGTAAGTTTGGATGGCGCATCAAGAGATAAATATCGATAAATTGTAGTTTTATTGAAAAATGAAATGGCGAAATGTAGTTCACAGACGTGCGAGTGAGGGCAGCACCATGGATTCTGACGAGTAACCTATAATATTTAGGGGGCTCGAATGAGTTCGTTGGCATTACCTGTAACTCATTTTAGCCTCTCAATTGACAATTAATTGTCGGAGAAAGACTGGACAACGATGATACGTCGATAATGTAGGGATTGAATAAAAATGGTATTTAGCCTCCACTTAATCCTTTGAAGAGAGAGAAAAATTAATGTTGGTATATTTTTATACTCATATTCGTTTGAAAAATCGTTATTTTTTTACATTATCGCTGGAATAATATTTCCCCGGTTCACTCGATAGATATTCGATTGAATAAGCTTTTTTCCCGACAAAAGATAACGCATCGTTCGTTCTGTATGTATTCACATTATTCTCAGTTTTTTTTTTTTAATCGATGTTTTTTCCCAATTAGTTTGGATCCCAACGCTGCTGGAACGTACCACGATCATGCAAGTACGAGAAAAAACAAAAGAGCTTTAAGTCCCCTCTTGGCTCTACTATACTCGGTATACCATGATCCTAATTAGTCCTCTGCAAAAAGTGATATTCGCGAGAGAGGCGGCCACTGTAGCTGAAACCGTCGCTCTCCTGATATATTTTATCTATATATCACGAAAGTCGGAGTTTGGCTTGCCAAGCTCTCTTCCATAACTTATTCAACATAATTACTCGACCAAAGTAATTACGCGAACGATATTTTCACAACGTATTATAAAACATTTCATTATGGATTCCTCTCGATACCTCTCGATAAAATCGACCTTTATCGACAAAGACTGAGCGATCCATGGAAATTGGATTTTTCAACTTTATGAGCACAACCGGTTTGTAATTCATTATTTTAGTGGAATTTATTTTTTCAAAGCAGCTTATTCATTAAAAGTGCGGTAATTTGTTTTATGATGTCTCAGTATTTGCATGTCAAAAGCACGAAGAGTTTGAGCGATTAACAGTTATTAAATCATTACTAAATTTGAGAAATCGATGCTACCAATATCTGCATTTAAATCGATAGTGGGACAAATATTGGCGAAAAGTTTCCGGACAAAACTTCAAAAAAGGTCTCGAACGTTTTTTTATGCCATTTCGCCGGAACTCAACGTAAATTAATTTAAGAAACAGCATTTTAGAGGGGAAGAATTCGACATAATTTTCTGTTTTTTAAATTATATTTACAATTTGTTTTTACATTTGGACTCCATTTTGAATACAACTGTTTTTCGCCTTTTTTCCGCTCTGCAGGTGCACCCATCTTCTAGAGGAATTTTTTAAATGTATTTTTACGATTGGATTCATAAAGGGGAAAGTTTGAGCTTCAATTTCCCTTTTTAAATAACTTTGAGCGATATTTCTTTACAAAGTTTTTCTGTTTTTTTTAGGCAGCAATTTGAAAAATTCGGTATAAGCACGAAAACAAAGAGGGTTCGTGAAAAACTTTAAAGCAATAAAATTTTGTGTCTGTTTTCGTTGAGCTCAGGGCAATTTTTTCAGATTTTTTTCCAACATTTTTTTTCCGACCGAAAATAGGAGGAAAAAAAATTGAGAAAAAAATGTGAAAAAAATTCCAATTTGTTGAAAATAGTAAAATAAAGTACTTTCCTCTCTTGAAATTTTATCAATAATCCCATAGTTCTCGAGTTATGGTAATTTAATTATCTGAGCTCCGACCCAGAAAATGAGAAACAAAAATTTTGAAAAAAAAAATCTAAAAAAATTCCTTTCAACTCAACGAAAACAGACGCAACTTTTTGCTATCTTGAAATTTTCCATGAATCCTCTTTGTTTTCGTGTTATACGAGATTTTTCAAATTTCCTCATCTTTCACAACAAACACAATAACCTTGGACAAAAAATCGCTCAAATTAAAAAAAAACGGAAATTGAAGCTCAAACTTTCCCCATTATGAATGCAATCGAAAAGGCAAAAAACAATTGTTTTCAAAATAGAGTCCAGATCTAAAAACGAATTGTAAAAATAATTTACAAAACTGGAAAGCCGAATTCTTCCCATTCAAAATGCCGTTTTTTAAATTAGTTTACGTTGATTTCCGGCAAAATGGCATAAAAAAACGTTCCAAACCTTTTTTGAAGTTTTCTCCGGAAAATTTCCGACGGTAGTGCATTTTGTATCGCAACATTTCTTTTCACATCCAGAAATTAATTATGTCATACTTTGACTATTTCCCGCATCGACGAATATTTAAATAAGCAATTTTTGGAACTGGGCACTTGATGTTGTGCGAAAAATCCTTAAACCTTATAAAAAAATGTATGCCAGTAATGATTGCCATAAAAAGTGATCAAAGGTGCATTCGTAGTCGCATAGTCCTTGAATACACCAAAACGCCGAAATTAGAGTTCATCAGAACGGTTATCAATCTCACATAAATTTATTTCAGTTTATTTCAGCTGAGGGATGCGAGTTCACGGTGGTTTGGGTATCGACGGTTATATCACAGGTGATTGACGAGGTAAGAGAAAATTGTGGAGGAACGAGAAGAAGAAGAAGAAGAAAAAGAAGGTAAGGATCCTTAGCTCGTTTTTGCCCCTCCGTGATTTAGTAAAACGATCTAACGGCGTATATAATCAATCGCATGTCCGATGTCTCGTGAAAGGCGTTCGTCAATCTTTTCTCCCCCAAGGACATTTGCGACCCTGACCATCTTCCGAAGACACGAGTTCTGTGGTCGGAGACCGTGCGGTGTTCAATTTCTTCAATGACTGGGCGAGACCATCGAGACAAGTAGATAAAAGAGCGAGTGAGAAGTACGGTGAAAAAAAAGCACGTGAGGAAATGAGAAAGGACATTTTTACAGGTCTCCTGCATGGGACGCCAGATTAATTTCATTCTGGCTAGTGGACGTGCGGGGTGACCCCGTAGTTCTGCAGGTCTTGTCGCACACTTTCTCGGTGACAATCACCACTATTTTCTACTACCTCTCGCCACGTTTGCGAACCAACAAACCAAGCGAGGGCGAGCTTTTCCAATCCCCTCGCGCGGCGTATTTCAATCTCTTCATTCCTGCCTCTTTCTCTTTCACTCTCGCTCGCTCCGCTTTTACCGGAGCTGCAGAACTCGAGGCAATTACGAGGGTCGTCGAGGCTACCAAGGGAGGAAAAGTGAGAAAAAGTCAAGGCAGAGCGAAAGAGAGAGTCGTCAGCGCTGTTCACGACTCCCGAAAGAGCTTCCAGGCAGTACCTCGTAGCACTGCAAATTGTTTCTTCGAATTAGATATCTCCACTTGCTTCGGTGCACCATGTCCTGGAGAAATGCGGATTTTTCTCTTTTTTCTTGATAAATCATTCGAACGCTAATCGAAAGGTTCAAATTTTTCAAGGTCAAACTTATTCTGTAATTCAAGTTACATTTTGGATCGTTCCAGACCTCTTAATACCTTCTTCAGATCATATTGGGTCAAAAATAGTAGAATAGTAACTTATCTTTCACAGAAATAGTGACTTTTTCGTCTAATGTTAATAAGTTATAGACGCTTGAAATTTCGTGATTTTGAGGTTTTTCAGAATGGGGCTAAAATTGAGCAACAATGTTTTTGAAGAAAATTCATAATAATTTTGATTTTTGAAGAAAACTATTGGTAGATTCGTGTTCAGGGGGACAAAATACGTCAATGTGAGGTTTGTTTTTTTTTTTTTTGCATTTTGGCTAAAATTGAATCTGTCCACTAAAATAGCTGTAATTTTTGTTTTGCTCAAAATTTTGGTTCTAGACTGTGCTCATTCTCTTCGTAATCGTTGAAGCTTCAAAACGCCCCTTTGTTCATCCGATTCTAATGATTTTTCGATTTTTGACAGACTTTTAAAGTTTGACCATCAATTTTTGCAAATTTTCTAAGGCATTTTCCGTTTTTTCGACCATTTCCAAACTGCCGTTATTTCTACAAAAATTTATACATCAGATTGAACCAAACGGCATTCTCTAAGTTTAGTAACAGGGTTTACGTGCGAACAAGAAATTTCCAAATTGATTAAATCGATCGAATGTTATGAGCGCTTGAAGTTTCGCGATTTTGAGATTTCTGAGTGGGGCTAAAATTTAGCAAAAATGTTTCTGATGAAAATTTATAAAAATCTTGATTTTTTTTTCAAAATACTGGTAGATTCGTGTTCAGGGAGACAAAATACGTCGATACAAGGTTTGAAACAAAAAAATTAAAAACAAAATTTGTTCGCATTTTGACAAAAATTGAATCTGTCCACTAAAATAGGTGTCATTTTTCTTAAACTAAAAATTGTGGCTCTAAACTACACTCATTCTCTTCGCAATCATTGAAGCTTCAAAACACCGCTTTGTTCATCCGATTCTGATGATTTTTCGAAATTTGTCCCCTATGCTAACCGGCACCTCTATTCTAACCACTTCTTCTAACCACTCTGAAATAGTGATCAAGTTTCGAAAATAGTGAGAAAAGTGACACGATTTTAAAATAGAGACCAATAGTGACCTCACCGGCAACCCTGCAAATGGGACGCATATTTTCAAATCAACTTTTAGTCATCCTTTTGTTGATTGAATAAAGTCCAACTAACAATGAACAAAATGACATCAATACCTTGAGGAATTCGCAAAGCAACCTGGACGTAGTTGCCTTCTGACAAAAATGAAATAATATCTAGAAAAAAAAGTTTTATCGTATACACATAATAATTCAGTTATAACAAGTATAATTTATTAGTTTCATTAAAAAAAGAAACTAAACGACACACCGGTAAAGAACCTATACACAAAAGGACGTATGGTGGCCGCTTTAACCTAATAACGAATGGGGTCACTTCCCAAATAGTTAAATTAATTGCATCACAGATTTGAGAGCCGAAAGTTTTCTCAGCTTCTGCACGAGCATAGCTTGAAATAGGCCAGAGTTAAAGTTATAATTTTCATGGAAGTGGTTACCATATTTTTTAGACAGCTCTACTATAAACGGTAGAACTTCCACCGTCCCGTTACCGAATTTTATATTCCATTATGATATGGTTAACCATTGTTTCTTTCAGTGTGTCGTGCGAGAAGAAATGACACAACATGCGTCAGTGCAGCGCTAGGAACGAGATAACATCCGGAAAGTCAAAGAGAGCGCGAAAATGAAAATGGAGATACGTAACCGGTGATGAGAAGAGAACTGAGAAGAACTCTGTGCAGAATGTACGAGTATCTAGATTCATTCATGCACGGCAACAGCATCTCACACGCGGGAGAAACTTCTGTATGGCGGAACATTATAATTCATTGTCTGAAAGGTGAGACTCGAGTGTACGCACACAGAAGAAGAAGGCTGGTACCACAGTTTGTGGGTGTGAAGAATCCTCCATTGTTTCAGAGATGAAGAGACTGCGGTGTCTGGGGAGGGGGATGCTGTATTTACTCATTGCATCCTCGGTACTAATAGGTACTCGCTTCTGGCAGTATTCAAGACGCATCCGTCTGAATATTAGATATCTAACGCGGCCCTCTTCACCTCGTTGCCCGTACGTCGCCACTGCGGAACGTAGAGGTGTCTCTCGCTGTTTTAACGTGGGCAAATGTGTGTATGCATGCTTATTCACATCAAGATCTCGGGTCTTGCCGCGAGACTCGCATCAAAAGGACCTCAAGGCACAGTTTCGAATATACCCTGGGCGTTTGCTTGGGTTGAGAATCAGACGCTCACGAATGGCGTACGAAACGAAAATGCAAGTCACACGCGTAGAATGCAAGAAAATATCTAAATTTTGAGGATTCAATCACTGTTTCGTAAGAATCTCTGATGAAGACACTTCGGGGGGTGGCCCAAGTGAAGACTCTTCGTGGAGTGGCCCAAGTAAAGGGGGTATTCTGGTCGAGAATTTTGAAAAAATCAATTTTTTTTTGCATATTCTTAAACCTTAGACCTTTAGGAATATATCCTCGAAAGGAACATTTTAAATTCCAACAATTTACGGAGTTGTAGCTATTTTAGTGACGCAGCAACTACTTTTCTCAACACGGCTGACATGATATTAACTCAAGTTCTACTCAACCGTATTACTTCAAATTTTTTAATTCCCCGAGTATAATTAGGATCAATCTGAAGCAATCGGACTGAACGTAGACAATCCCGTGTAGAAATGTGATAGGGCAACCATTAGTTGATTCTTGCCCCTGATCCGCCCTGTCTGATCCGATTTTCCTGGCAGGGCCCTGAAATGGAACTTAACGACCTGGCCCCTAGTTATTACATTGAAATAATCACTTATTTATCAGTGCCCTGCATGATCCGAATATGAACAGTTTCCGCAGATGTTATTTTTACACTTTTAAGCAACATATTTTTGTTATTACCAAGACAGGCCTCTGATATAGAAACAATTGGATTCCCCTAAGTATTTATTAAAATAAAGTTATTTCTATATCGGCTTTCCCTTCATGCATCGCATGGCCAAAAAATGAGCAGGTCCTGAACGTGTTTTGTGAACTTATAAAAATCGTATTTTCGTAATATGAAAATACGATAGAATAATAGCAATAACAATAATAAATCAACCATCACTTCGCTTCGGTGTATGATCATGAACTTCATGGCCATGATCAGGGCCTTCAAGGGCATGATTCTAAAGATCTTAGGGGCCTGATCAGGATCTGCAAGGGCCGGATCATATCGTCATAGAGGCCTGATCATGACCGTCGGATCCGAAAATGGCCAGCCAGGTGTTACATGGCATAACAGGGCCAGTTAGGATGGGCGGATCATTTCCCTACATTAGTTAGGGAGGACAAGTCAGGGGCAGAATTTTTTCCCTACCGAAATTTCTACTTGGGATTCTCTTGATTGTTTTGGGTGCTAACGTCGGAATAGCACGACGGAAGGACCAACCAAATTATGGACAGAGGGAACACGCACGAAACAACGAATAGCGAAATTTAATTTTTCAACGGGTTTTTAACACTTTGTTGTGCCATTTCAAGTGACGGACATTTTTATTTACGGCCTAGCCACGTCTCGTGGTTTTAGCACCCACTTTAGTGCGTGAAGAGAAACACGTGACCGCACCGTAATACCATATAATAACCATCCATCCAATGGGTATTCTATATAAGAGAGCACAACTAAACGCCATAGGCAGATCATAAGGGAGGAAGAATTATGAAATCTCGTGGGTCATACCATGGGACCGACGAATTTTGCTGAAGGAATGGGGTTGGCTTGACTCTCTCTCTCTCTCTCTCTCTCTCTCTCTCTCTCTCTCTCTTTCGTCCTGAAACCGGGTGCTCTTTATGACGCTCCAAGAGTCACTCGAGAGCAGTTACGGGGACACGGCTCGGAGCCGTATAACCCCTTGGTTGAGGCTGGCACGTCATCGTGGCTGGCAGTAAACTCGAGTTAAACGATCGACGGAACTAATCTCTCTCTCACTCTCTCCCTCTTTCATCGACTGAACCTCGCTGGCTCTTTCACTCAGTAGCTGCTCGTCAAGGTTCGTGTGTGAGCTGGAAAGCTCACACTCTGAGCCTTCGTCGGGTACATGTAAAGCTTGCAATGTATCTCGTAATGTGTTTGGCACACATACGGCGAATAGAATCCAACATCGTTATATAGGATACGCAATATGATACTCGAAATGGTACCTGTGCAGTATTGCGCCACCATATGCGCATTAAACTATTACGATGTGCGATGTAAACAGTGAAACGTTCGAAATTGATACAATCAATTCGAATCGCGAACCCAGGCAGCTTCGCAATGTAAACCCCGTACAGCCCTAATCGTTGGATGCTGAAACTATGCGCAATGAATGTGTGGAACGCACATCGAAATTGCGATTGATTGTCATCGCTGGATTGGACACCATCGTGTGACGAATGGAATGGATAGCAGTTACAAATGTTAGAAAATTGCATTGTGGATCAGTCACTGCAGTTTAGAACAGGATCAGTGTTTTCCACCACTTTTCCCTGTTCTGATCTGAACTTCCCTCAATATTTTCCTAACTTATGATTTGGCTGGATTCACAGAAAAAAAATGGTTGGTTGAGACAACCAACTGATTATTAGTTGGGTAGCTGGTTACCGCAACAATCTGTTTAGTTTCAATAACTGCCTAGCATTAGTTCCATCTACTATTCATAGTTAGTTGACGTGACTAGTTAACATAACTGACTTGATTGGTCAGTCTAACTAATAAAATAGTAGTCAAAAGGATGGTCAACGAATTTTAGAGGTACTGTAGCTAACTATGCGATCATTTCTGCAGATTTTTCAGTACCTCGAAAAACCGCCAGGTGGCTTTCTCTCGCACAAACGAACTTTCCCCTCGACACTTATAACCTTCCCAACTTCGTCTATGTTTGATATGCTTATTTTTTAGTATGGATATTTAATACTTTGCGGCAAAACGCACTCGTTCCAATCCGAAATGGATTCCCATAAAAAAGGGTCTTTTTTCCTTTACCTTTTATTAAAGAAAAGACGAAACTTTACGAAATTGTAAACTTCATATGTGTTGCGACATCCAAAGATTGAAATGTATAAAACTATTGTGTAAATATAAACAAAAATTATAACAAAACCACGAGCAAAATAGTTGATGCAACCATTTCACTCGTGGTTGGCGGAACGAAAAAACTAGTTGGTCTGGCATTTATGAACCAACTAACTTCTCGTTCGGCGCTCAGAGCACTAAGATAGTTGTTTGGGTCAACTATTTAATTTGTTAACATAAGAATAAATAATACAGTGAAAAAAACGCAAAATTTTCGTGCATAATTTGTTGAACGATGCACGTGAGAGAGAATTTCGATACCAATAAGGAATCATTAGTCATACATGACGTCATCTGCAATGGTTGCATATATTGACGAATTGGGAGCAATATGCATGTGGCATATGACTCATGCAACCATTGCTAATTCCAGCCTAAAGCCTCGTAACTATGCCAAGCGAGATTCGTTTAAATATTCAAATGTTCCGCAGTGGCACACATTATTCGTCCATGTTGTACTGCGGTATGAAATGCACGTGAACTTTGTAACGTTGCAGGTTTCTAACGACTTCGTTTTATCTTTGGGTTTCCAAACCAGCAAGACGTTCAAATTCAAACAAGCGCGCGTGCAGCAGAGTCTCGTTTATTCGAAGTAATCTGGGGTAAGCGCACCTCGTATAAATAAAATCCCGAATAACACGAAAAACATTCACTCTCACAAGAGCGGAAAGGCGGGAGGGAGGGTGTTTAGCCTGCACTTAATGAAATGTCTTCACATGACTTAACGGTGTTCCCAGGAGGATTATATTTTTTAAATGACATGTCCATAACCAATGGGGATTCCCTATCATCCAGGGCTTATCATCTATCCTATTATCTAATGGGAACATCTTAAAAGTCTTACAGGTCTTGTCAAAAGTCTGAAGGTCAGCATAACCTCAAAACCTCAGGATTACATTTTTTCAATGAAATGTCCATAACCAGCGGTGCATTTCCTATCATCCAGGGCTTATCATCTACCCTAATAGATAATGGGAACAACAAAAAGGTCTTACAGGTCTTGCCAAAAGCCTAAAGGTTAGCACAACTTCAAAACCTCAGAATTAAATTTTTTCAATGATATGTCCATAACCCAACGTTAAATTTCCTATCATCCAGAGCTTATTATCTATCCTATTATCTAATAGGAGCATCTCAAAAGTCTTACGGGTCTTGTCAAAAGTCTAAAGTCCAGCATAACCGCAAAACTGTTCCAACAGATTTTTTTCAAAAACGACACGATGAAATACAAAGACAATAGAAGGGCCATCTGCATAATTAAGTCAAAAGTCTCAAAGCGTAAAATCGCGTTTTATCATTATCCAACTACGTTTCCGCGGAAATGAGGCTGATTTCAATATCTGAGTTAATGTGGAGTGCTCGAACAAGTTGAAGGAGTTTTTAGACATTTTAAGAATTCTGAAAATTATAGTATGAAACCAATAGTTGCATTAAAAGAAAGATTTCTACTGGAAGCAGCGGCGATTTAGTTTTTCTAGCTTTTCAAGTTTTCGTCAGAAGCCTTTGGATGGAAATAAAGGATTCCTGTATATTCTGTAGGTATACCTCCAAGGATCCCTGTGTATTCCGTGTATATAGCTCGTGCGTTCTCTAAATCCGGAATTTTGCAAAAACAAGTATTCGTATATATTTCAAAACTTTGGCAATACTCCGCTCGGATCCTCGCGCTCGTGAGATTTTCCATGCTGAACTGGCTCATACGGGAGTCCCGATTTCAACTCACTCGCCGAGTACCCTTATTCTCGCACCAACCTCATTCCATATACTTCTTCCATCCTTCGTCCTGCGAAAGCTCTAATGCATGTGCCTCGCTTTCACTCTCACAATCGTTGAAGAGGAGCGAGGTGAAGGTATACCCACAAAGAGTGGAAGAGAATCGAGAGAAAGAGGGACTCCACACTGGTATACAAAGTTTAGGGGCACTCTTTCGACTCACCCAAATATGTATTTGTGTCTCTGTATGTACCAAACCCCTCTCTTGCACACTCCCACCCCTAGAAAAACACCCTTTTGCATCCATTCGGCAGCGGAGTCTAGACTCTGGTCGAAACTGCCGTTATTCAAAGCTCGGCCAGCCCTCTAAATACCCTCCACCTTTCCCTCTCTATTCCTCTTTCTCTCTCACCTTTATTCTCGCGGTCATATATGGCCCCTGCGGCCTACTGGTACGTTCGCGAACACCGAACCAAAACGACCGCGGATAATCGAGAGAACAACGAACACTCGCCTTCGGCAGAATTTTCCGCGGGCAAAATTCCTAACTCTCTCATATTTCGCCCGCTCCCACTTCATTCCCATCCCTTAGGCAGAGAATTTGTTGGCCGCTCCCATAACCCTTTCCACTGGCGAGTGGCGACCGTAGTTTGGAGTTACTTGGAGAATAATATAGATAACGATTAGGGGCTCTCTCTTTTCTCCCTTTCTCTATTGTCCGCAATGGCTCATGGACCCTCCATACATGCACAGCATAAACGTCTTGTTCCCTTTCTGTTCTCGATTATACTATGGCGAAGATTAATACACAGGAAAGAGTTGTGCTCCCAAAAAAAAAAAAAAAAAAATTATGTCAGCGATGCATCCAACGATTGATTCGCCAAAAATCTTCCTGGGTCATTCCATGTCAAATCGACCAATAGTTGGAATCGACCCCCTTCAATTTCGATGAAATTTGGTCAGAAGTTTTCTTTTATCATAAAATAAAGTTCTATCAAAGAAAAAAATTGATTTTTTTTCGAAAGTTTTGCAAAAATCGAAATTAAGTAAGGTAAGTTGTAACACTCAATTTTGACCGGGAATTTAAAACATTTTGATTTAATTTTTTGCTGAATGCGCTTCTTACAACTCGCAGCATAACGCAAATACCGCTAATACCCCGCGAGACATCAAAATAAGAGAATATGCACACGAGCTCTATTTCGGCCAAGTTTCGTAAAAAAAATAGTTAAGAAAATTTTGATTTTGACTATTAAAATTAAATTAATTGTTTATTGTTTTTTCCTTATTACATCGTAAATTTAACTGGCTTTCATTTGCTTTGTTTAAAATTATTCTAAAGTTTGTAGTTTTTGAGATATTTCGTTAAGTAGACACAATGAGCCCATGAGGCAAGTTGTAACATGTTGGAACTTGCCCCATGCACGTGTATTTTTTTCTGCTCTCTACATGTATTTGTATAAATAATATGATTACAACTTGTAGTATAGTGATTACATAGTATTACAAATTATTTGCGGCTTTTTGTGCATCCTTTTACTCTTCTTTACTCTAATATTGCCTAGAAAAATATGCTAAGTTATTGCATTGTATTTTTTTTTAGCATGAGAGACTACCAAAGATTACACTGAGAAAAAAAAATGGTTGAATATGCAAAATCGTTAGTTGAATACGGGCAACTAAATATTTATTTGGTCTAACTAAATAATTAGTTTCTTAAATAATTCCGCGCTTCGGTTGACCAAAATATTGTTCAGGCAACAAAAATTTGGATTGTACAACTAAATATTTAGTTGCACGTATTCAACTAAACGATTTTGCATATTCAACCATTTTTTTTTCTCAGTGATATAATCATTACAAGAATGAACCACGATGAATAATACAAGACTGTGAACCAATAAGAACGTGTTCTTTCTCATAAATCTTGCCAGTCTTTTCATTGTTACAACTTGCCCCGAGCCTGTTACAACTAGCCCCAGACATGGGGTAAGTTGTAACAGCTCCCATTTTTTCAAAAAACGTCTGGTGTAAAAGATGGGTAAAGTTTAAAAATTATTTTTCAATTGGAATTAGTGCTCAGATATGTACTTTACAAACCCTCTCACTCACAATCTTAAAGGCATGCATATTTTAGGTGTTACAGGCCTCTTTCCAAAAACTGTTGCAACTAGCCCCACGCTCACCTACTTTATTTTTACGACTCTCAAAAATCGTCTCTATCTCCCACGTTTTATAATTCTCATTCGTCTCGCATTTTCGAGGATTCACCGTCAATCTTTCATCGCATTAAAAATCGTTCGAGCAATCATATCGAACCATTACGCCTTCTAATGGACTTCGCTGTGTCGTGTCCATTACCGGATATATGGCTTTGTCTTTCCGACATTATTTCATACATTTCTCATGTATTCTCGGAACCATTAGAATCCGTACAGCAAATTGTTCGCTGAATTAAATTTCACCCACACTAGATTCCCCAGTAATGTTTAAAAGCTCGCTTTAATTGAGGTGCAATCATATTATCATCAAATATCGCGAAATGATGATGGATCACTCTGGATTTTTATTTCACAATGCACGACTTGAAATCATTATTATCATCCGTATTCAAAAGAACTTTGTCAGTAAATGCTGGATGCACTTTTCTATTCACCAACTCTAGGCCAGACCGTAGACACCGATTTTGTGTGAGCTGAAGACATTTTGTTTTATACAAACGAATTTTTTTCTCTACCAGCACCCAATAAACATTTACCTCAGTGCACATTATTCAGTGAAGAGAGATGCGATCCCTGCACGAGTCTTGATTGAGTGATCAAGAAAAAACTTCAGTGTGCACTAATGAGAAATGGAATCGTCAGAGATTCCGGGAGATTATAACTAGAGAGGAATAAGACTCGCGGACCAATTGCCAAAATAGTCGACGACTGTGTGCTCAGCATTTAGCGAGAACGTCAAATTAACGAGCTACCAAACGAATCGTCCGCGCCGACTCATTTACCTCGTCCACGTTTCTGTCTTACTTTCTCTACTTCAACTACTATGTTCTGAAAAGTCTTATCGTTCTCTGCAATCCTCTCCATCAATCCCACGGCTTTTCCGTTCTAAAATGTTCTGGACTGTCGTTGCTATTTCGATACATTGAAACTGCCATTGGAATGGATCATCGATTGTCAAAACAATGGTCCAACCAATCAGGAAATAAAAAAGCATTTGTCGCCGTGGATTCCAAATCTGCGTTCAACCCAATTTCATCTCTATTGGCAATCGAGATTAATTTTTCTAATGTTCTATCCGGATTATTCACAGAGGAAGCGACGGAATCTCTCAGACTGAATCTCTGTCGGGTCTTTTTAATCTCATTTCTTTTTGTCTCGTACTATTAGTCTCTTGAACTGGCAAAGGCGACCATGTGCTCTCTCTCTCTCTCTCTCTCTCTCTCTCTCTCTCTCTCTCTCTCTCTCTCTCTCTCTCTCTCTCTCTCTCTCTCTCTCTCTCTCTCTCTTGCCTGTGACAAGAACGAGGCCTTCATTGGTCTCAAATAAATCAGTATGACGAACGACGTGGGGTTGTAGCAAAGAGAAGAAGCGACGCTCGCTCGGTTGGTGGTGCGCGCCCGTTTAATTTGACAGTAGCCATCTTCCGTGGTGCCCTCGACGACGTTAGCTTAATTACATTCCACGATCCGCGTCGGTCTCATTGTATCCTCGGACGAAGTTATGCTCTGCGTTCTCTCCCGTCGTTGTCGTCGTCGTCGTCGTCGTCAACCTACAGTTCTGCCGCAAATGTGTGCCTATTGCTAAAGTGTGAACCAGCGAGCTAATATCACCAAGAGGCGTTCGTTATCGAGACCAAAGTGTTATAAAACGTGATGTCAGATAGAGAAAGTCCTTCGCTCCTCGCTCGAAGAGAGCGATGGCGAAGCCATGTGGCTTATAGTTATAGAAACTCTTCCGTCCCTCGCCTCCGACCCCCTTAAGGTGCATCGCAAGCTCGTGAATTTGATCTTGAACGAACAAGAGGAGAGACCAAGTTACGGTGAAGCCTTTATAAGTTACTCCTCATGTCAGGTTATCAATCTCATTCGTAACTCTCTAAATTTGTGCGCCCAGTTGAACGTCTTGATGGATTTGCTATGACACGAGCTCGTTGGTCGGAAAGCAATGAGCGTCGAAATTTGGGACGTTCTTCATTATAATTAGACGGAGTCCTGATCAACTGGTGAATAAGATAGCCGAAGATTAGAGAATAGGGAGTAGGGAGATTATCCCTGTTGTAAAAATTTGAGCAAATAGTATATTCGTATTGCCCAGGAAATTTCCGATCCAAAACACACGCTATGAACCTCTAAATGACGAAAAAAAAATTAACTATCCGCCGGGATCGCGGATTTGCAAATGCAAATCGACTTTAGCCTCATAAGACGATAAAAGTTATTTTTCGTTCTATTTGTGTTTATAAATATCTCAAGGGCTATATCGATAGGAAATCAACCACTGATCACGAATATCGAATAAAAAAATGGGTATACGATAAAAAATGTATACAGTAGCTTTGATATTTGGTGAAGACATTGTTCCAAAATTTCTTTGTGGTCAAGATGTATTTCTAGTAGAGTAATAACTGATAGACCTATAGATGTGCCTCTAGATATTGCGTAAATTTAAATTCTTCGAAACTTGTACCACGGCATTTTCGACGAATGCTAAAACTTCGACAGATGTCCAACCAAGAATCGTTTGGCTATTCCTATCGCGCAAAATGCTGGCGGATATACTACGTCATTTGAACATTCAGCCATTGCGCTCTGTCCTTTTCATAGCCACTGAAAAGGCTATTAACACATTTTAATGATCGACGTTGTACGTGCCGAGGGATAACTCTTTATACGTGATGTCCCTCGAAGCGTTAAAAAGTAAAAGCTCGTCCAGAAGAAAAGTCCATCAGGATGCAAGAAGTACAGCAAAGATCTATTTTTTTGTGTTGATAGCCGCAAGCTTCGAATGATGGCGAGATGCATACTGTGTGTGTCTTAAGGAGAAAAGCCACTAAAAAAATTGAGAAAAACATTTTTTCGAAGTACATATTTTTAAAAAACTTGTATATAAACGTTTAAGGTAGAATTCTCAAAACTGATTCGGTTAGTTAATTTAATAAGTCTTCAATTGTCAGTGAAGCAGTTTTAGGAATCTGGCCCAAAAGAAAATAAGTTTCCTCGGTCAGCGACCAACCAAAGTCTATCTCAAAATATTCAAATATAATTCAAAAAATTATGGACGTTCTGTTTTAGCGGTTATCAATTATTAACATCATCGTATTGATGTTGTGAGTATAACTACTTCAAGGTAGTATTATTTTGGTTGATCTTGTTTAATTATGTGAAATCTGAAGAATGTATCACAATATTTAATATAAGCTTTTTGTAGACGAAATTTCGCACTATAACTGTAATCAAGTAAAGAAGGCAGTAGGTTAGTTAGTCCCCGTGTAGGTTTTAAGCAAACGAGTATAAATCATGAACATAGATCAAGATTTTGGCACTCACTTCTCAGTTATATATTCACACTAGGAAAACAGTTTATTTATAGTAAAGAAATATATTTAGTTGGCACTTTCATTTAAATATTCCTTAACTATTACAAAATTTGTTAGTAGATAAGAAATATTTGGGTTCTCATGACAAAATTTTATTTGTATCAAAATAATGTATTAACTGTTAAAAAATATTTTATATCACTCAGTACAATAATGGACGCTTTTACGTCCGCAAGCGGACGTGAAAACGTCCATATTGCACCTCGTGATATAAAATATCGTACATCACTCGGCGTAAAAACATTTTCTGACGAGTGTGAGTTTGCAGGACGAGCCGAAGGCGAGTCACTTCACTCACTTCACTCACTTCAAGATACAAATAACAACATGTAAAAATTTCAAAACGAACGCATTTTGTTTTGTTATTTAAAAAAATTAATGAAAAAACGTTGAAATTTCGGTCGTCACAGTGGACTACTACCAAATCCTGGTGCATGTAAATATATTGTTTTTTCAGTGCGGTAACGAGGGTGAGAATATTTGGAATTTTCATAACGTCAATCCGTGATATCTGGACAGTACGAATCGACCTTTTAAGGATGTTGAGTCCCTATGAAATCTTTTAACGTTAATTGTTCAATAAATAGTTTTTTAATCGTCGTGAAATTTTTACACGACCTCCTGAATACTTCATGTAAAAACATATTAAATTTTCAGAATTCTATCATCATTATTTCAACCTCCTTAAGGGTTAAAATGAAAAATGATGAGCAAATTCTGAAAATTTAGTATGTTTTTGTATGAAGTATTTAGGAGGCCGTGTAAAAATTTCACGACGATTAGGAAGCTCGTTATTAAAATATTAACATTTTGTTAAGACGAATTTTTTAAACGAATAAAAAAAATTTTTATCAATAAACTTCGTTTTGTTTCCGTTGTTTTCAATATAGTGTAGATATTAAAAAATTGAGAGGTCAAAAAAAAACTTATCGCAAAGTTATATCAGTTTCCATGAGACTACATTTCGACGGCAGTACGGAAGAACGTGCTATCTCAAATTGTGCTAGAAGAACGTGCTATCTCAAATTGTGCTAGAAAAATGTGCTATCTCAAATTGTGGTAGAAGGACGTGCTATCTCAAATTATGAGAGAAGAAGGTGGTATCTCCAATTGATCACATTTGGAGATACCACCTTTTTCTCTCATGATTCGAGATAGCACGTTCTTCTACCACAATTTGAGATAGCACGTTCTTCTAGCACATTTTGAGATACCACGTTCTTCTAGCACATTTTGAGATAGCACGTTTTTCTAGCACAATTTGCGATAGCACGTTCTTCTAGCACAATTTGAGATAGCACGTTCTTCTATACTGCCGTCGATTCAATTTAATTTAATTTGTTAATGTTAATTGTTCAATAACGATCTTCCTAATCGTCGATGAAATTTTTACACGACCTCTTAAATAATTCATCCAAAAACATAGCAAATTTTCAGAATTTCCTCATCATTTGCGATTTGGGACTCAACATCCTTAAAAGAGAGTACCAAAAAATAGAGGTAACGCGACAGCGAACTATCGGTAGTAAGCGCGAGTTAGAAAGAATTAGAGGGCGCGATAGAGAGCAGCCGAGCGTTTCATGTTCAACGGAGCTTGCGACATGGAAGTGCCAACCCAGGCGACGATTAGTCGCTCTAACGTGCCACAGCCGTTAAAGCTTTGAGAGTGACCACTCGAGCGCTATCCTTACGATTCTTTGCCGTGCTTTGCAGGTGGCTTTGAGAGTACAACAGAAACAACGCGGCCAGTGTGCCGACCGGCGACCCAACGTCCGTTCACCATGCTAACCGAGCTTTATACGCTTTACCCATGCATTCAATATACGGGCTCAGTATATCCATAACGACTCGTTTACGTTTTGTTTCTGCTTAAACAGCGAAGCTCGGAGCTTTCACATCGATAGTTTTTCATCCAAGTGTAACGCGAGTTTCGTGATTCTCGCCCGATAGCTTTGACGGTATCCGACAACTATGCAACTATCTGTAAAATGCAGAGGGATGCTTCAGCGAGATTTTTGAAAAATTCGCGAGAAATTTTAAACTGCGAAGGAATCCGGTCGAATAAGGTCAAAGAAATATGAGATATTAGTTTCAAACGTGCTAACATGAAAGAAATTAGATGAAAACTTCATTTTCCTTGCAAAACAAGTAGTTTGAACCCACTCTGTAATAACGCCGAATAAAAGTGCGGTAAGCACAGCTATAAACTTTTTATAAATTGAACTAAATGATGACTAAATGATGAAACTAAATGATGATGAAAATCAAGTTACAGGTTATGGTCGTTAACGAAATTAGTTTGCAGCTCACAATATCTAGAGTTTTCCGGCAAACAATTTTGGTATAGCCTCATATAACCGGATTTGAGTGGTACTCAGAATATATCGAAGTTACAATCGCCTTGGTGTCTTCATAGCGAGAATTAGCTACTTCGTCGCCATTTGGATGGAGAACTACCTGCCTGATCGATTAATCAGCATCGAGACTCACTCAATTATGCTGGATATTGGATTTTACCGATATCAGAATTTATCGATATTACAACGGAAAGCCTTGTCTTCGACGTTGATGAGATTCGTCGTGTCGTTGTCACCAATTCCCAATGGAGAAAATCTGAAGACGGAAAATCGCAACGATCAATCAATGCTCTCATGGGTATAAAAAAAAAGTGACACGCCAATTACACAGACTGGATCGTAATGAGGCACGTGAAGATTCGGTTATCCGGAATTCGAAATTGAATCAAACAATCATGGAGACTAAACATGATAACGAGACACGAGAATATCGTATCGAAGCTATAAATCGATAATGTGACTTTCAACAGATGAAGTTTCTACCTAATCATCCCCTCAACTCATCACAAACGCCATTTTTTTCCAACAGAATCAATTGGTTTTCAATCTATTTTAGACTAACATTGTTATTCAATCCATTCTTGTCAAATTGGATCGAATTTTCCCTTTCGCTAATGCAATCCTTTTGTTTAATATTATGACGCTATTTTGTGCACGTTTATAATGAATTATACAATGTTCAAAGCAGAGTTGCAAATAATGCATTACTTTTTTTATGCATTTCCATTTTTAATAACCATTAACTCTTATTGATTAATTGAAATAATTTTCATTAACCATTCAATGTTAATGGTCAATGGTTAATGGAAATTATCTCCATTAACCATTTAAAGTTAATAGTTAATGAAAAGAATTTCCATCTACCATTTAATTTTATTGGTCGATGAAAATTATTACAATTAACCATAATGCCAATAGTTAACGGAAATTATTGCCATTAATCGTTGACATTGAATTCAATTGAAATGGCAGTAACCGATTGGTTTTATTCTGGGTTAAAATAACCCAAAGGTACTAACCGAGGTTTTCTCGGTTTCTCGGTCGTTTGTTGTAATTACCACGGGTTTTTCTCTCAGTGTGGTTGACTAATTGATTTAGGATCGAATATCCTACTTTAAGCGCGTTGGGACCAAAACCGCTAATCGTAAGAATAGCTGAATAATCGATTACGACCATTTTAATTACATTAAATGTCAACAGTCAATGAACATAAGTTCCATTAGCCACTAACATTCAATGATTAACGGAAATGATTGTCATTAACCATCAACACGTAATGGTTAATGGAGATAATTTTCATTAACCATTAACTTTTATTGATAATTGAAAATAACTTCCATTAACCATTATCATTTATTGATTAATAGAAATTATTTCTATTAGCCATTAAATTTTAATGGTTAATGAAAATAATTTCCATTAGCCATTAAAAAAGTAATGATCAATGCATTACTTTTTCGTTAAAAATTTTCCGACCCTGGTTCAAAGTCCGTCCATGAATTTGCCGACAGCTAAATTGTCCGGGTAGCAACAAAAGGTTGAAGTGTAGCAGCTTCCCAGGCGCCCATTCTGTGTAACATTCGTAAATGCAGCTGTCTCAAAAATGCCAGTCAGACAGATTTTCCCTGCATTCGCAATTAAGCCCGCCCAGGAAATACGATGAACTAGGTCTGGCAATATTACATCGTAACAATAGTTCTTAATCCGCTAATTCCACCGTAATACACAGTCTGCGATGATAATCCCACTTTCGCCGGAAGATTGTGGAAATACCACCATTGCAATTCTTCCATTCACCGTAAGTCCTATTGACTCAACGGATGCAGAGAAAATAGTGAGCCGAAGGAAATTTCGCTCAGGCAGGAATTGTCAGGATCGGTAGTGATGATGCTGCTGAAAAATAGGATGGAATAGCATCGCGCCTGGGTCGATGGAGATCGTCGTGTTTGGGTTGATGAAAACGCTGTTGCAATATACCGTGTCCAAAGATTGCCTCCCTTCGTACTGCAGAGATTGTCCTTGCTGGGATTCCTCTTGATGGAAGAGAGTAAGATATACGATAGGTGAATGACTGTGCGAGATTTTTTCTCCAACCTGTCGCAAAATAAAACGGTATAGCAAAGGATGATCAAAAAGAACGCGAGAAGGGCGTGAACCTTACTCAAATCAAGATGGAACTCCCTATTCCTCGCTGCATTCGTCTTTGTTCAATTGGTGCGTTTTTTTGTTCATCAGGACAAAACGCTGTTGAACGAGAGCAAGAAATGACGTTGATCACGCTTTTCCGTATTGCCCAGATTCTAGCAAACGAGATAGTCGCGTGTCAAGCAAAAAACTTACGACGCTTTTCCGGAAATCTTCCCGGTGTCACGATACCTCTGGCTACGAAGGACGGATGCCGGAAAAAAAGAACAATCCACGGGATAGTAATGGAGAGATTTTCCGTGTCACGGAGAAAAAGAGGAAGGAAAGTTCAATCTCGAGTGATCGTTAGCCAACAAGACGATTAATCAAATGAGAAGCTGGTGTGGGTATATAATCAAAAGCTGATTTTTGTGGTCCTGCTTAATTAATGGAGCTTCCATACGATGAAGTTTCGAAACACTAACGATTGATCTCAATTTTCACTGATAATATAAGATAATTAGTCGGTGAAAAATTTTTAGGAGATCATTTGGAAAGTTATTGCATGTACTTGGTGCGTTTTTGCCTCAACGAGACGGAACAGTTCTCATTACAGGATACTTAGAAAGATACAGTAGAAGCGCCATAATGAAGAGAAATCTTGGTAATCCCGATGGATCATGTAAGAATTGTGAAAATAGTAATGTAAAAGTAATGCATTACCCATTACTTTAAACAATGTGTATTGGATAAGTTTTCCATTAAAAATTACAAAAGAAACGTGTAATGAATGAATGTTCCGTTACAAATGAAAATGTGTAATGGATGCGTGTTCCATTACTAATAAAAAAAAGTATTGTGTAATGTATGCATGTTCCATTAAAAATAATAAGAGTAATGTGTAATGGTTGTATGTGCCGTTACAAAAAAAAAATAACGTGTAATGAATGAGTGCTCCATTACAAATTACAATTGAAAAAAGTAATTTGTAGTGGAGAATATTCTATAACAAATTAGTGCGTTTCTACGACCATTGAAGCAGGTACTATTTTGCTCAAAGGTAAGTCTATTAATTTTTCAATGAAAATAATTTGTGGGTATCAAGTTTTTGTTGACTTTACTATCGTAGTGGTTAATGTATGAACAGTGATTGTTTGGAGTAATTGTTCAAAGGTGTCAGTGTATATTAAGTTAATATACCCTGACACCTGTAACTTTTTCTTTCATTGTAATTTCTACAAGAATGGAGTCAAAATTACTCCAAAAAATCTCTGTTCATACATTTCCCACTACGATGGTAAAGTAAACAAAAACTTGATGCATACAAATTATTTTCATTGAAAAATTAATAGACTGACCTTTGAGCAAAATGGTACCTGCTCCAAATTGTCGTAGAAACACACTAATTTGTAATGGAGCACTCATCCATTACACGTTACTTTTTTATTTGTAATGGCACATGCATCCATTACACATTACTTTTTCTATTTTTAATTGCACATGCATCCATTACACATTACTTTTTCATTTGTAATGGAACACGCATTCATTACACATTTCTCTTGTATTTTCCAATGGTACACTCGTCCATTTCACATTATGCAGTGTAATGGGTAATGTATACTGTAATGCATTATTAAAATTGAGCATTATTTACAACTCTGATTAGAGACCCTCGAATTTTGAAAAACCAGATCGAAAAGTCTCTTCAGCCCTTCCACCAGACCTAGCTTGTCTATGGGGACCGATTGGGGACTTTCAAGAGTACTTTTACTTCAGATAAGAGAAAAAAATGGGGAATCTACCGTATACCTATTCCTTGCGTTGAACCAACTCCAAGTGCAAAGATTTCAACTCGAAACGCCTCGAGCGACGAGCCAGCACTCGCTAGTTTCTCCATCTGCACTTCGTCATTTGGCTTTCAACACCGTCGGGGCAATGCATCGTCCTTGTCATTCTATTCGCTCACGTTCTAACTCTTCCGTCGTTGGCTCGCGACTGTAATACCGAGAGTAGAAGTCAGTTTGCCACAATCGCCATTGGATCCAAAAGACCAGGCGCACTTGGGGCTAGATAACCAGACTTGATATCTTGATCGACAAAATACCTTAAGACTGAATAGCGTCGCTTTGATTGATTGAAAATCACCAATGGAAATTGATTAACATTAGACTCAAAGACGATCACATACAACAAAAGAACGCAACCCAAGTAAATCGAATCAAGTTCAATGTGATGGCACCTGTTTTTTTGCCAACAATCGACTCTCGTTGGGGATTTTATAAGAACCTCGGGGGAAATTGATTCAGAACCCCTATGAGATTCTGCCTCCGGTCTCCAGTTTGTTTTCTGTCCCCTCCAGCAAGTTTTTATCTCTCTGCGAAACTTAACTACAAACATTCCGGTCATACATCCAATCCCCACACCTCGGGCACCATTTTTTTTCTCATTCTTGTCTGCCCTCCCTTTCCCCCGTTCCGACTTTCGCGTTTCGCGATACGCATACCTAACGCGCAATTAGCTCGAGTGTAATTTCACTCGCGTCATCCAACAAACAGCCAGAAACCGTAGCATCGCACCGGAAGCAGAGAAGGAAAAAGGCTGCAGCTGGTATGGTGAGTACATCCCCTTTTGTGCTCTATATACCTCGCCGTTGGCCTCCGCTTGGACCGTCGGAGTCAAGGCAACACGCCGGTAAAGATAAAGGAAGACGAAACAAAAAAAAAAGAAATGCACAGAGGAAAAAAATAAGAGTCGGCGCTAAAAGTGAAAGGAGGAAAATATTAGAGGAAAATAGAGTGAGGGAGAGAGAGAGAGAAAAGGGAGAGGGGCGAGGAATGAAAGAGAGTGGAGTAATAACGAGAACCTCTGTAATTAGACCCACCGTCGAAGCTCGTAGAAAAAAGCGTCGAGAATGCAATATAAACAAGCATATGCATATAAATACAGTGTAACGCATTTTCACATGACTGAAAATAGTCTCCATATGTCTTTCTATTGACCATATTCGTTTGAAACATTTGAAACGATGACAATTACATTGATTGATCCATATTACTTTGGTTATCGAACAATAATTGACCAAAATTTCCATAGAACTGAGCCGAACTTAATGGAAAATTGAATTTCAATCTAATTTTTCATTTGAAATATTTGAAACGAATAAAATGACTTTTATTGATCCATATTACTTTGGTTATCGAACAATAATTGACCAAAACTTCCATAGAACTGAGTGAACCGAAATTAATGGAAAATTTAATTTTTAATTTGAAACATTTGAAACGATGAAAATTACTTTCATTGATCCATATTACTTTGGTTATCGAACAATAATTAACCAAAATTTCAATAGAAGTGAGCCGAAATTAATGGATAATTTAATTTCAATTTAATTTTTAATTTGAAACATTTGAAACGATGAAAATTACTCTCATTGATCCATATTACTATTTGGTTATCACACAATAATTGACTAAAATTTCCATAGAACTGAGCCAAAATGAATGGAAAATTTAATTTTAATAAAAAATTTTATTTCAAACATTTGAAACGATGAAAATTACTTTCATTGATCCATATTACTTTGGTTATCGAACAATCATTGACCAAAATTTCTATAGAACTGAGCCGAAATTAATGAAAAGTTTAATTTCAATTTATTTTTTAATTTGAAACATTTGAAACGATGAATATTACTTTCATTGATCCATCTTACTTTGATTATTAAACAATAATTGACGAAAATTTCCATAGAACTGAGCCGAAATAAATGAAAAATTTAATTTAAATTTAATTTTTTATTTGAAACTTTCGAAGCAATGAAAATTACTTTCATTGATCCATATTACTTTGGTTATCGAACAACAATAATTGACCAAAATTTCCATAGAACTGAGCCGAAATTCATGGAGAATTTAATTTCAATTTAATTTTTTATTTGAAATATTTGAAACAATAAAAATTACTTTCAATGATCCATATTACTTTGGTTATCGAACAATAATCGACCAAAATTTCAATACAACTGAACCGAAATTAATGGAAAGTTTAATTTTAATTTAATTTTTTATTTGAAACATTTAAAACGATGAAAATTACTTTCATTGATCCATATTACTTTGGTTATCGAGCAATAATTGACCAAAATTTTCGTAGAATTGAGCCGAAATTAATGGAAAGTTTAATTTCAATTCAATTTTTAATTTGAAACATTTGAAACGATGAAAACTACTTTCATTGATCTATATTATTTTGGTTATCGAACAATAATTGACCAAAATTTCTATAGAACTGAACCGAAATTAATGGAAAATTGAACTTCAATTTTATTTTTAATTTGAAACATTTCAAGCGATGAAAATTACTTTCATTGATCCATAATACTTTGGTTATCGAACAACAATTGACCAAAATTTCTATAGAACAGAGCCGAAATTCGGGGAGAATTTAATTTCAATTTAATTTTTAATTTGAAACATTGGAAACGATGAAAATTATTTTCATTGATCCATATTACTTTTATTATTAAACAATAATTGACGAAAATTTCCATAGAACTGACCCGAAATTAATGGAAAATTTAATTTCAATTTAATTTTTTATTTGAAACATTTGAAACGATGAAAATTACTTTCATTGATCCATATTACTTTCGTTATCAAACAATGATTGACCTAAATTTCCATAGAACTGAGCCGAAATTAATGGAAAAATTAATTTCAATTTCGGTCAACGAAAAACGTGGTATTCAATACAACAATTTTGTAACAAACTAATTGATTGCACGATTCGGGCATAGCAAAATCAAAGAGATCTTTACATACTGAGCGTGTGAGCACTAAATAACGTTTCATAGAAACCGACCAGCTGACGTACAGAAATCGATAGAGAATGTGCTTGCAATGGTATTTTATTTTCAATTGTATTCAGGATTGACGCACCAACTGCCAACTCGCCACATTCTTGCATTCATCATTTTATTTTTATGTACTTTAACAGCAAGTGCTGCCCGACTTTTCTCACGTGCGTAACATCGTTAAACCCGTGAAACATATCGCGCACGTAGAACACGTTAATTCTTCGCTCATTTTATAGCCAGCGTTATATTTTACATGGCGAACGTAAGACAAGAATGCGCGTAAAAATATATAATTGCAGGACCAGATACTTAATCGCGATGTTAAGCTAAAACGCCAAAAATGCTGCAAGAATTTGGCAGGAGGGAAATTTGAAAAAAATGAAAGTACCAAAATTTTGAAAACACTCAATGCAAGTTAAGGTTGGTTGGCCATTTTAAATAACTCGGGATTTGAGCTGTAATCAGTCCATTAATAATAAAAGTGCCATTTTCCTTACACAAATAGATTACATTTTTACCACATTTAATGGTAAAAACCTGCCCACCTGCCCATAGCTACACTAAATCATGATTTTCTATATCTGTAGTCTTCAAGGAATTCCTTTGTTCTATACTAAAACCTAACTCCAAGTATTGCAACCAAGACCATAAACATTATAACTTTAACTAATTGATTGACAACGTTTTCACTTAAAGTTATATTTTTTATAGTTATCATCGTGACAGCATGTTTCAATTGGAATTACGATAAAATTTTAGGGCCAAAGAATCCATAATTCAAGTCAGAATAGTTAATCATAATTGCTTTGACTGTGGCATTGCTCTAGCAATCAAATACCTTTATGTCGAATGGTATTCTCTTGATGCTATACCACTTCATCCCCTCTGCAACTCTTCAGCATCCCCACTTCTGTAGCTCTTTCCCTATTTCCCTCCAGGGTTCTTCAAACAGAACCGAGTACTCGAATCTGTCGCACTCGTGGATAATATTTTATTGCGTTTCAGAATTTTTTAATAAGCGACATTCATCGCTACGCCAGCTCTCGATTCGATCGATGATGCTTCACCGTTTCCCTGCCTGCAGCCGATGGCTCTTTGTCAGAATGGTCCAGTCATCTATGTACGATAGAACAGCCACCAACCTACGTATCACCAATGAGCCTTTTTCATGGAGACGCTTTGAAAGGGAAATATCGCAACGTGGATGCACGAGTCTTGAAATATTAATAACACAGATGAACTGGAAATTTTACTGGCTAAAAATTTGCATGATGGGAATGGGATACTCGATAATCTAGGATCGATTATAGCATAGATAGCAGAAGGGGATGCAGCGGAATAGCTAATTCGAGTGAAAATTCAATCTGTGGAGTGTGGCTTATCGTGCAGGAGATAAGCAGAATATTTTTGGATTTTCGTAGGATCGATTATCGCACACTGAGAGAAAAAATTACTAGAATCAATGAAATAAAGTTTTGAAGGCAAAAAATCATTTTTTTCATTATTTGCCAAAACATATTAGATTGGTTCCCTTATATATTTACTTGGTTCATTTTTTTTCAGTCAATTCCATAAATTTCTGTTTCAATGAACGAATTTACTCGAATCTAACAATATGTTATCAATTATATGTAATATGTTGTTTGAATCAAGAACACATTTTATCATTTAAAACATGCACGTCTTTTAATACAGGAAGCACTGAGAAAAAAAATTTGTTGAATCAACAAATTAATTAGTCCAATCAACAGGAAAAATGATCGATTCAATCAAATGCGTGTTTATTAATTGTTGCTAAACATTTTATAAAAAATATATAGCTGTTTCCAAATAATTTAATATGCATAGTTTAGTGACCCCAAAAAGAGATAAATAGAAAAGAAAGACAAATCTGGTCCAATTCTCCGATCTAATTTCTCTGTCCGACCGAGATTCGAGCCCTCGACTCTACCTACCATCATACATATCCTACCTAACTACCTAACACGCTACCTATTTCGCTATCGACTCCTACTATGCGCGTGAAAAAATTTAGGAGTTATGAAGATTCGAATATAAGAAAACATTTAAAAAACCAGTTCTTTAATTTTTAACGATTTATGTAGACTATTAAAGTATACTATAGAAATGATAGTTCTTTGCTTGAAAAAAATAAAAATTTAATAATTCCAAACAAATATTCTATTAGAATAAAATAATGTGTTCCTTATTTTACTACAGCTTCTTTTAAAATAATCACAATCGAATTTATATCTAATAAATATTGAAAATACCACAGAAATATTTTTAGAAGTAAAATAATGATGAATTTATTGCAAAGAAATCATTTTGTTCGAAAAAAATAATTTGATGTTGATGTGGTTTTTCAGATTCAAATAATCTCATGTTTATGATGCAATAAATCTATTTAATCCAATGAATGCAAATTTATTAAAATCTATTCAAATTAAGATATTTTTATAGAAGTAAAATAATGATGAATTTATTGCAAAGAAATAATTTTGTTCGAAAAAATAATTTCGTGTTGAAGTCATTTTTTAGATCCAAATAATCTCATGTTTATGATGCCATAAATAATTTTCTTCGAAAAAAATAATTTCGTATTGAAGTCGTTTTTTAGATTGAAATAATCTAATGTTTATGATGCGATAAATGTAATTAATCTAATGAATACAAATTTAATCTAATCTATTTAAATAAAAATATTTTTTGAAGTAAAATAATAATGACTTTATTACAAGAAAATAATTTTTTCGAAAAAAATAATATACCTGTAGCTTCGAATTTTTTTTTGCCAAACGATCTGAAAACTAGAAACTTCAAGCTTCAAAATGCTTTTTTTTAGACCTCGATACGACCATTTTCAACTGAGATACAGCATTGTTAAAAACCACTAAAAATTTGGGAAAATTTTTTGATCCTTTAATTTTTTCCACTATTGTATAATGGAGTAATAGATCCGTGAAAATATTTTTTTAAATGAAGAGTGATTTTCTTGGTTCAACAAATAAATAATCGAATTAATACTTTCATTTAACAAACAAATTCATGTTCTCAAATTCAATATTTTTTTCTCTCAGAGTGTGGCGATGCAACCACCCACCTCGTAATAATCCAAGCAAGGATGGCACGAGATGCAGAGGAGGAAAAACAAGAATGGCGGGTAAAACGGTACCGAGAGAGAAGAAAAAATCTGGAGGCTGTGAGCCGGGGTTTGGGAGCTTTTCCGAGCTTGCGGAGGCTGGAGAAGGAATCTCGTAATTTCGGTATTAAAATTGCAAACTGAGCAGCGAGGAAGCCGAGAGATGGGAGACGAGGGGGAAGCAAACGAGGCAGTGAATTCTTGTCTGCGACTTGATCCGATCCGCTTGCAGCCGAAATCCGCTCTTCTTCATCTATACCTATATATACATATCGCTCCGCAAGCAGAAAAGCACTAGCTGATGCTACGGCAGTTGCAGTTAGAGGCAGTAATGGTACTACTATGGGTAGTAATAGTAGCGGCAGCGGAAGAGCCGCGCTTTTGGGAGAGAACGAGCGAGGAAGAATGAGTGCGAGAAAAGTGAAGGAAAAAAATGATGAGAGGCACTAAATGAAAACCGTTGTTAGCAGTCGCACGCTTCCGCAGACTCGCGGAGCGTCATATTAAAATCGGGCCATTGTTCGATACCGAGTGTTCGTAACACTGGTTGTGAATGAGAGGACAGACAGAAGGGAAAAGGGATGGCGAAGAACAGAGAGGAAGAGCAGAAGTGGATAGCCAAGTGCAGAGAGAGAGAGAGAGGAACAACGAGGAAGTGAAGGTATACTGCATAATAAAAGTGCAGACCCAGACAGAGAATCGATTGGTGCCACCTGTTCGCACGTTCGAGGGCTTTGCCGGAAGTGGGAACAGCGGTAGAGAGAGGAAGGGAGAGAGAAACGTTGGTGGCCGATCGATAGGTTAGTGCCCTTAGTGTATCGATTCAAGCCACTTTTTCGGCTGGTTCGGATGAGACGACATCAATGTAAACTCTATGTACTCTCGTGATTCACCATTCCCTCGTATCTTGCTGAATAGTTCGAGCAGGAATCTGTGAAGTGGGGCCTGATCATGGAAGAGATGAGCAGAATATTTCCGGATTTTCATTTGACGCTGTCATAAACACAGAATTGATACCCGCGCAACTTGTAAATTGCTCCCTGTGGTAATAGAAACTCACCATTCAGAGAATCAACCTGAAAGCTCGCACAGACCAGGCAAATATTTGGATATTTGCCTGGAATATTCTATATTCTGACTAGGACTAGTTTTTGTTTGTGGCTATATATCATCAACTCATGCTGGAATTGCTGCAGACGCGGTTGTTTGATTTAAAAGTTAATCCTATGACGTTGTGGTTTTAGCCGAAAAAACGACCATGTTTTAAAGGGCGTATCGGGCGCAAAAAAATTGAGAACATTTTTTTGGATAACGCAAAATGAAGTTGAATATGTCCCACTTGAAACGCCGTTTCTTGAATGAAAATATCTTCATTTTTGGAAGAGCAGAAACTTTTTGTGCGACCCGGAACCGGGGCTTCCAAACTTTTGAGCTCTAGAGTAATTGTGTTTTATGGGCAGTCTTTGAGCAGCAGGGTGTATTTAATGTGTAAATATGTATATATGCGGCCCTCCATCCCAAATCGGACAGTTTGAAAAACTTTTTTTTTTTAATTTCCTAAATTTTTTTATATTTTTGAGTACCCATCGAAAGGCCCTTTCTGCTAAATTTTGAGATTTTTTTTATTACCCTTTCAAAAGATATTAAATTAATAAAAAACCGCTCTTTTTTTGGTATTTTGGTCATAACTTCTTTGATAATGATCCAAATTTGAAGTTTTTTTTTATAAATTTTTGTTTCCCTATGGCCTTTTCAGAAAAAAATACAACAAAAATATTCGACGAGTTTTTGAATGAGTTTTTTGAGTTTTCAACTTTAAATCGCGTTTTTAAAAGTGAGTGGCATTTTTTATTTTTTATTTTATTTTTTGCGTTAAACATCTATCTATTCAACAATTTTTAAGACCAGTCCGATCGTGGGATTTCCATAACTACTATTTTTTTTCGATTTGTTAAAATGAAATTTTTTTTAAAAAATAAATTATTATATGAATACCAATTTTTGTTACTGTATAATATTTTTTTCAATATTTAGAGTTTATTTTGACACTTCTTTATTGTTTACAGGTTCTTAAAATTAATAATTAATCGTTAAGTCTGTTTATGAACAATAATAACAACAGTTTTTATTTATTCACGTATTTTTTTGAAAACCTTACATATACGATTATTTCCTCAATTAGAATATTCCTTTGCCAATACATTTCCGTTGCTCATTGGAATAATTGAATGAAATTTTTGTGTCCCCTTGTGATTGACTTCGCAGTATTGTATCGCAAATAAAATCTTTGTTTTGCATCTAAATAATGTTTCTCAGGTGAAAATTTGACAGCAATATTCGGTAGACTATTTAGGTTCAATGCCCACTCATACAATTCTTGAACTGTTGTTATTTGCTCATCGATTTATTATTAATTTTGAAAATCTGTTAACAATGAAAAAGTGTCAAAATTAATTCAAAATGATTAAAAAAATACTATACAGTAACAAAAATTGGTATTCATAATAATTTATGAAAAAAACAAAAAAAAATTAATTTTCAAAAATCGAAAAAAAATAGTAGTTATTGAAATCCTACGATCGGACTAGTCTTAAAAATTGTTTAATAGATAGATGTTTAAAAAAAATTTTTTTTTTAAATCAAAAATGACACTCACTTTTTAAAAAGCGATTTCAAGTTTAAAACTAAAAAAACTCATACAAAATCGCGTCGAATATTTTTGTTGTATTTTTTTCTGAAAACGCCATAAAAAACAAAAATTTTGAAGAAAAAACTTTTAATTTGGATCATTATTAAAGAAGTTATGACCAAAATACCAAAAAAGAGCGATTTTTTTGTTAATTTAATATCTTTTGAACGGGTAATCAAAAAAATCTCAAAATTTAACAGGAAGGGTCCTTTGATGTATACTAAAAAATATTAAAAAATTGAGGAAATAAAAAAAAAAAATTTCAAACTGTCCGATTTGGGATGGAACGCCCCATATACATGCCGGCAGATTTTGCAGATTGTACAATGTTTATTCGCAGGGAAGACGTTCACTATCCGACTAAGTGCGCTCATAAAACGGAATACTCGCGAATGTTGATTCAGTCGTTTGGGAAGATGGCGCGAAGCTCATCAGGATAACTCGACAACTGCTAGGATCACGGGACATTCCTAAATAGGTGCTGAATGAACTTCCTAGTGCTACTTCATTATTTCGTGGAGTTGAGACGCGCGAAGGTACTAATCACTGGGAGTCCAACAGAAATTGAATTATACCTATCATATTCATTCTTTAAGTTTATTTCGGTTGCCCTTCCTTCATAATATTTGCGCTTGGATTGTGGAATGCAAAAACCATTTGTTTGTAAGATTGGAAATCGTCCAAATCAGGGATTGAACATGACTTATTAAATTTTCCTCCACGTTTGTCAAATTTTTTTTCCAAACAATTCTGATTGTCAATCATGGCTTCCTCTTCAAGAAATCACGTTGAAAACTGTTGAGCAATTTGGTTAAAAAATCGTCCTTGAAACGCCAGTTTTAATACTACTATTTTGTGAAAGATATTTTTTTTTAATTCATAAAAAATGAACGAATACTGAAGCGAACTTAAAAATGATCAGAATCGAATCATCACAAATCACATGAAATCCCATATTTGTAGCATTGTAGTTGCAACTAAATTAGATATTAAAGGAAAACAAAAAAGAATCGATGAATTTTTTCCTGTTTTATGATGATATTTTTTAAAATTAAATAAAGCCAGATGCGAGGAGTGCTGAATTGACAATGACCCAGTAAAAAATACTTTTTTTCATTTTCAGTCTAGCTCACAATTTTTTTTTTGTGTCCACAGGATCTCATGTCCTTAATGGACATCTGAAGAAACGATTCAATGATTTTTTGAAAACTTATTTTTCAGAGGATTAAATTTGTTTAAAAAAAGGTAATCAATTGGAGTTACCCAACTTAATGTAGATGCACTGGATTTCATTATTTTTTTCATTTTAAGCGTTATTTTTCTACATTTCATGTTGATACTTCGACAATATTTATATAAATCTGCGATATTAAACCATTAGAATTTTCTAAAATTAATTTTTTCAAATGGTATCAGGGTTGCAAATAATGCATTTACACTTTCAATAACCATTAATTCTTATTGATTAATTGAAATAATTTCCGTTAACCATTAAATGTTAATGCTTAATGTAAATTTTAATGGTTAATGTAAATTATTTCCATCAACCATTAAATTTTAATGATTAATGTAAATTATTTCTATTAACCATTAAATGTTAATGGTTAATGTAAATTATTTCCATTAACTATTAAGTGTTAATGGTTAATGGTTCATGGAAATTATTTTCCTTGTCGCACGAAAAAAATATAAATATTTAATGAAGCAATAATTCACCCAAAATTTGGGTCCTTGAAAAAAAATGATAATGAAAATCTAAGTGGCCTCCACGCCCATTATTTTTTTTTTTAAGGACCTCAATTTTGGGTGAATCACTGCTTCATTAAACACTTATATTTTTTGTTGGGACACGGAAAAATCGTAATTTCTATATCATGATCGTTGGTCAAAATCGAAAATAATATCAAGTCATTTGACCGACCTCTAGAAATTTTGTTTCAAAGCTGAAATTTTCTGAGTTACTTTTTTGACAAGTACTAACACCTATCAAACCCAATCAGAAAAAATATCGATTTTAATTGCATCACCCTATTGCAGGGCTACGAAATTTTTAATGAAAAAGTGATGCTTTAATCATTACTTTTTAAATGGCTAATAAAAATGTTGATGGTTAATGGAAATAATTTTCATTAACCATTAACATTTAATGGTTAATGGAAATAATTTACGTTAACCATTAACATTTAATAGTTAATGGAAATAATTTTCATTAACTATTAACATTTAATGGTTAATGGAAATTATTTCAATAAACCATAAACCATTAAATGTTAATGGTTAGTGAAAATAATTTCCATTGACCATTAAATGTTAATGGTTAATAAAAATTATTTCCATTTGCCATTAAAAAAGTGTCACGTTGAAAATAATATTTTTTCCTCAAATACTAATATTTATGTAGTAACTTTAAAAAACGAATTTCATCCCCTTTGCGGATGGATTTAGCGATGGTATAAAAATCTGAAGAAGTTCATGCCTCTTTCTTTAAATATTGAGACGAAATTTAAGGTTGGTAACTGAGAAATTTGCTTATATCCCACATAATGATCACCCTGTTGTATACGTAAATAGCGACTCTCGTTGTCTTCCTCCCTCTGTGTCAACACAGTGCCGGTATATGTGTATTCGACACCCAAGTTAATCGGCAAAGCCTTTAGAGCCCACCGAGCACGAAGCCCACGTCGTGTCGCTAACCGTATGCCCCGGTTTGCATCGCAAATTCATCCGGAAATCTCGAGAACGGGAGTCAGGGATTTCCTAGCTTTAACCTATACTCCAAAGTACACAGACACCTATGGGGCATTCCAGCTTGAAACCGATAGATCCATAAGGATCGCAGAAAAACCCTCATAGAAACTAAAACGCCAACCCAAAACCTACATCCAACCTATGGGTAATTTGTTTATGGGTTTTTCTGCCTGCGCTTTTTTGGGCCAATCGATCTGCGGTCACCATAATTCTCAGTTTTTTTCCATCCATCAACGGGATAGGCGAAAAAAATGAACCCTTCCCATTTTAAGAATTAAAAAAAAGTCCATTTTATCTATTTATTTAAAATAGATTTATAAAAAGATGATCAAAATATAAATAGAAAAATAAAAATAGAAGAGATATCAAAGAAACAATCGTAAAAAGAAATTAGAAAAGAATTGAAAAAAATTCGTTTGATTATAAAAGGATAATGATTTTGAATTTACTGTTTTCATCTATTAATAAATTTCAGGTAATGAAAGTTTTAGAAAATTCTGAAAATCAGTATCGCGCGTTTTTTTCGGGTCACCCATAGCAGGAAAAAAAAACAATTGCAAAAAATGTAAAAGTTTTGGACTCGTCGATTTTTCCTGGAACGACCCATATATAATGGCAACAGCCTCGTTTTATGTAGGGATGTATGTGCACTTATAGCGCTGTACCTCCTTCGACGTGCCCTCAAGCTCGTGTGGACAGCGCGTGCCTTCCAATCTTGACTATACCACGAAACTCCGGTTAATTCCACTTCCACTCATCTCCTTCTCGAGAGAAGAGACGAAATTGGCAAGGAGTGTGAAAAGCTTCGAGGATATCGCAAATCGTGCGCGGTCACTTATTCACGCTCTCCAACCTTAGGCCCTTTATCCCAAACCTACATGTTTATTCATGAATGCTTCTATCTATCTAGACATTCATGTTACTCAATAATTTTTTTCAATTTCTTCAGCTCAAAACTCTTATATTACATTAGCGGTTTTCGAGAATTTTTCAGATTTTCAATTTCGCATCTTTGTTATTCTTTGTTTGATTTTTTTTCAAATTAGGAGTGCCTTCCACCCTCAGGATTATCGTAAAAACATTATTATCAACATAATACAAGGTGAGATGCTCCGAGAGTAGGCTGAGTTGAGTTAGAATAGCCCATACATGGTTAAACATCGTCGGTGCGTCTTCTCGCGCATGTTTTTGCCACGAGGGTTTATTTACATTCGTATAGTAGAACGAATATTATGTATTTATTATTATTATTATTATATAATGTAAGAATGTGTAATAATAAAATAGTAATGATTTCAATATCATATCTATGCATATCGCTTGTAATCGTCAGTTAATGGCGGCACGATATAGTTCCAAGATGCACTGCTGCGCGTCAAAAAGAAGATACATCGTTCATTAGTCATGAGCATAAAACGCTTACCCTACGGAAGATCCCCTCTCTGCGAGAATGCGCGCTTCTTCGATCAAGAATTTCTGCCGCTTCGGTATATTATGGTAAACAGTCCTTCACTCAAACGTACACCGGCACCACGCGTTGATGTGGGCAAGAAAGAAGCGTCGAGCCAACGAGAAAAAGTAAACACAAGCCGTACACGAGAACACACACACGCGCGAGTCTAAAAAGCCGGCCGGTCGCGAGAGAACTGCACGCTGCACTGAGGCCGGAGGCGGGATGTCGCGAAGGCGAACTACTGGGATGAACATGCGAACGCCGCTCCGAGTTGCGTACCTGGCGCCATCGGACAATAATCATATATACTATTTGCGCGACACTCGCGGAAACAGCTGACCCCCCATTTCCCGCATTATATCTACTAATATTAATGAAATATCAATGCATTGATAAAAACATCCTTGTATTCACATTCCTTACTGTCTTTCTTCATCTAAATTCAAAATGTATCGGACGAATGAATTTTGGAGTAGAGCACTGTTATCTAAAACATGTTTTCGACAGAAATGCGAAAACCGAGGCAGAAAAAAATCTCTGCTCTCCGATCTGTGAAATAATGGTAAAGATCCTTGACTATAAATGCTATAGAAAAATCGATTTTTCGATATTTCAAGCTTCTATGAATTCTCTCAAGCTCGAAATAAAAGTCGGAGCGATTTTAAGGAATTTTTTAATATTGAGAGTAAATTCATCATACGAATAATCTGAAATTAAAAAAAACTAAATATGTATGGGTAATTCCATGTCAAATTGACCAAGAGTTGGAATCGACCCATTTCAATTTCGATGAAATTTGGTTAAAACTTTTCGCTTTTAATAAAACGAAGTTCTACCGGAGGAAAAAAATGTTAAATTTTCTTTTCCGAAATTTATGCAAGATTCAAAATTTAACCATTTTTAAAATCTGTCAAGTTTCTTTTTTAAATATCTCGAAAATTATTATAGTTACGAAAAAATCGTTGAGTTCGTCTGGAAAAGTATACTAGTAGCTACGAAAAAAAAAACATTGCGAAATTTTTTTTAAAAAATGATGAATTTGGGGAATTTTGAATTTTCAAAAATCGTGAAAATCCATATGCAGTGTTAAATTTTGGGTTCTATTTTTTTAAATATAATACCTTATACTGATCTTAAAAGATCCTGGAATTTTCAGAAAGGTGTTTTCTGTTTTTTCAAAAATATGAATGTTAGAATTTTTCGAAATCGTTTTAATCCACGATCAACATTGAATTTTTGGTTAATTTTTTTTTAAATACTACCTTGTACTGATCTTAAAAGATCCTGAAATGTTCAGGATGGTGTTTTTTTAATTCAAAAATATACATTTTTGAATTTTCGTAAAAAAAAAATTCTTTTTACCTCTTAGTTAATCGAGTAAAGTTTGGTAACCCCTTTTATTTTCGTAATTTTGAGCAGTAAAAAAAAAAGTAAAAATAACAGTATTTTGTTAAAAAAAAAAATTTACTCACTAACTTAAATTATTTTGAACTCACCGCTTCTCAGCTATTTCTGAAACATTTGGGAACTTTAATGAAAATTTTAAAAGCAAAAGTAAAAACTTCAATTACCGGAAAAAGTTCTGTGTAGATATCACATTATGTAAAAATTAGTATCCAAAAATTTGTATTTGTATCTGAAGATTCGGAAATTCGTACTCGAGCGATGCAAATGTGATTATAAAGAGAAAGAACCTACCTGAAAATCTTGGATAAAGAATAATGAAAGTACGAGGGAAGAAAATTTTATTTGAACCGCGTAAACGTTCATTTTTCAACATATTCGCCGATATTTACGATGAGGCACGAAAAATGGTGCCGTATAAAAAAAAAAATTGTGAATTCTACACTATCATTAAGGGATGTTGGCCAGATAATCCTTGACGTTCGATGGATCGAGTCGTCGAAATCCATTGGCATCGCATATACCAACTTCTATGTTGTCCGCCGTCATTTGACCCTCGAAACCCTCCTTGAGGGTGAGAATAGCCGTGTGAACGGCATCGTCGAGCTCCAAATCCTCGCTGTACCTCTTCTCGAGGAACGTCTTGCCATTAACGAAATTTTTACCCATCGCCGTTGCCTTCCATGCGAAATAGGCACCGGATGGATCACATTGGAATAGATACGGCTTGTCATTGTCCCAGCCACAGATAAGGAGCGACACGCCGAACGGGCGAACACCACTTAAAAAAAAAATCATTCCATTGAACATCTTATTTTAGAAAAAAGCAATAATGTTGTCTGACGTGAAGATTTTTCTATCATCATAATTAATTTAATTATAATAAAAATAAAAATGTTGATTTTACAGGTAAAAAATTGACGGCATCTTACTCTTATTTTCACCATGATTGTTTTTCTCTAAGCCTGTGTTTTGTTGTTTTTGGTCAAAAAAACAAGTAAGGGTTTTTTTTTAATTCAAGACACTATTTAAGCGTTTAATGCTGACGGGGCTTCGCGAAATAATGCACAACTCAAAGATTCTTCAATATTTTCGTACAATATTTACAAAGTTGTGAAAATAGTAATGTAAAAGTAATGCATTATCCGTTACTTTAAATAATGTGTATTGGACAAGTTTTCCATTACAAATTACAAAAGTAATGTATAATGGATCCATGTTCCGTTACAAATAAAAAAAGTAATGTGTAATGTATGTCTGTTCCATTACAAATGAAAATAGTAATGTGTTATGGATGTGTGTTCCATTACAATTTTAAAAAAGTGATGCGTAATGGATCCATGTCCGATAAAAAAAAAAAACAAAGTAATGTGTAATGGAAGCGTGTTCCATTACAAATAAAAAAAGTAATGTGTAATGTATATCTGTTCCATTACAAATGAAAAAAGTAATGCGTAATGGATGCGTGTTCCATTACAATTTAAAAAAAGTGATGCGTAATGGATACATGTCCCATTACAAATAAACAAAGTAATGTGTAATGGAAGCATGTGCCATCACAAATAAACAAAGTAATGTGTAATGGAAGCGTGTTCCATTACAAATAAAAAAGTAATGTGTAAGATATGCACGTTCCATTACAAATTACGATTTAAAAAAAAAGTAATTTGCAGTGGAGAATATTCCATTACAAATAGAACAATTGCCGTGCTCGTATTAGAAACTTGCAGATTCCTTCCTCATTATTTTATTTCGCTCACTAAAAGTTGATCCACAATTATCACAAATTATCCATAAAATAAAAAAAATAAAAAAACATGCACATTATTCAGGGATTCAATTAAGCGACAAATTTTGTATCAGTAACTTGTAATTTTTATTGGATTGCTTATAATTATGGGTAACAGCATGTAAAAGCCAATTCAATATAAAGTTGGATAATTTTTGGGGTTGAGTACATTTTTGTACTTCATATTTAACGATGAACTGTCTGTTTATTTGTTTCTATTTTTTAACTTTATGGATCATTTGTGATAATTGTGGATGAACTTTTAGTGAACGATGTAAAATAATGAGACAGCAATGTGCAAGTTTCTAATACGAGCACGGCAATTTTTCTATTTGTAACGGAATATTCTGTACTGCAAATTACTTTTTTTTAAAATTGTAATTTGTAATGGAACATGCATCCATTACACATTACTTTTTTATTTGTAATGGAACATGCATCCATTACACATTACTTTTTTATTTGTAACGGGACATGCATCCATTACACATTACTTTTTTAACTGTAATGTAACACGCATCCATTACAGATTACTTTTTTATTTGTAATGGCACATGCATCCATTTCACATTATGCAGTGTAATGGGTAATAAATACAGTAATGCATTATCAAAGTAATGCATTATTTACAACTCTGAATATTTATCAGGGTGGTTAAAAAAATGTTATATTAGGATCGTGTTGAATGATTTTGCAAAAGCAAAGACAAACCTCAAAGGCAAACATAAAAAAAAACATTTTTATGTTTTTCAGACATACTGTTGAAAAAAAAATCAACACATTCAAATTTGCACACCCAAGTAAAAATTCTTTTTCAATCATTTGGCACATTCTTAAATCGTCCTTCGCAAGATCAACATTTCTTACTTCCTCATAGAGAATTCGTAGTTCCTTAAAGTGACGCGGAAGCAACGTAGAAATTTTAGACGAGTCGTGTTTCGATATTTACCCTGACTGAGTATACTCTTGCATGAGCATGGCGACTCTCTGAACGAGTTGAGCGGTCGGTATGGGTTCCTGATAAACCAGGAGATACTGCTGAGCCATTTTGCGTGCCTGCTTAACGAGCATTCGATAATCAGGACCCATGCCACTGTAAACCATTCCGATATGCTTGGTTATCATTTCGACCTTCTTGACGCTGTGCTCGTCATAAAGAATGGACTTGTGCTTGTTTTCGGTCGCGAGAACGATGCCATTGGATGCTTTGATACCCACACTGGGAGCACCTGCCGCAACTGCCGCAAGAGCATATTCTATCTGCACTAGTTTGCCCGACGGGCTAGAAGAAAACAATTTTTTTTTTCATCTTTTATCTAATACATATTTTATACATTCCGAATAAAACTGTGCAAGGTGAGGTCCACACAAAGCACAAAATGAAGAAATTTATTTTATCAATATAGGATAATTATATTTATTATTATTATTTATTATTAATCATATTATGTTTAAAAAATCAAACATTTTCTTGTCGCATGAAATAGTATAAATTCACACAGAGCATAAGAGTATGTGAACCAATGTACAATGAATTTGATCTGCAAGATGATTCCTTCCAAAATAAAAATCCTTTTTCGATGTATGGTAGAGATTTATACGTTGTTTCCCGAAAAGTTTTTTAACTTAAATTAAAACCAATTAAATGTTTTTCGATTACCAACAATGTTAGTCATGCAGCATGATTGTGATGTATTGAAATACCGGGCTGCACATTTTTGAGGTTAAGAACGTGATGGAATTGTGGCAATAATCACTTTTCAATGAGAATAAAAACGTCGAATATCCTCGTGGGACCGATAGTACGTTCGTTGCAGAGTTTTTCAATAAATTAAAGAATATTTTTTTATAATATTTACCTAAAAGTTGTCAAAGAAAAGCTGTATCGTTCCGAAGCCATGACAATTACTTTTGCAACTACGAAGCTTCTGAAGTTGGCTGACAAGTCGCCCGCTTCTTCGATACAATCGATACTTTTTCAGTCGATCTTCATCAAGGTGTGAAGTTGGTCGCTGGCGACATTGTTGCAAAAATGCAAACAATATTATCAATGTCCATTATTATTTTCTACGTTTTCTACGCAGTTTTCCTTTAATTGAACGACGATCAATCGATCGTTTTAATAAATAAGAGGTATCAGTTTGTTTTCGAACATTTAACGATACTTCAACGTTGAATATGCGTGGCTAAGTTTACGAAAACCGTCAACTTTCACTATCGTTCTGCTTTCTAACCTCAAAAATCGTGTTTCGTACGGAAAACGTTAAAAAACGTATACAAACGTTAAGAAACGTTGTGAATTAATTATTCACTCATTGCCAAATTGCCGCGCGATGTCGTGCAAAATTTGTTTTAAAATCGCAACTCTTAAACAGTAAAAACAACAAATTCCACGCTCCGTGTTTACTTTGTGAGTAGAACGACGATCGTTGAATGAAGCTTTTTCACAAGTGTCGTTAAAAAATAATTCATAAAAATGTCCGAGGACGAGGTCGAAAGTTTTGAAATTACGGATTACGATCTCGACAATGAATTCAATATCAATCGACCGCGAAGAAAGCTTACGAAGCAGCAACAGATGCTCGGTATATGGGCCGATGATAGCGACGAAGAGCAAGCACCTCAGCGACAATCGAAAGTTTTCAACAAAGGACCGAAGAATTATACAGCGCCGGTCAGTTTTGTCGCAGGCGGTGTTCAGCAGTCTGGCAAACCCAAGGAGGAGAAGGAAGATGAGGAAGAGGAGGACGATGCGGGAAGACCGAGAAGAGGAGACGATGATTACGTTCCAAACAGTTCCAGGTTTGACAAACTCACATATACAGAAAAATATATTATTTTGCCTTTTAAAATTCTTAATTGATATTTTCCGATTTGCTTTCTACAATGATGTTGAATTTAACATAGTCCCGTGTAGAGATAAATCAATATCTTAAAATTCCAACAAATTGGGAAACTGATTTCTTTATTTTGAAAATTTTAATTAAAATTCAATTGTTCCTTAAAATTAAATTGTTTTGCAACAAAAAATGTTGCAACATTTCTCTACGAAATTTTGCAGAAAAATGTTGCAAATTAATTGTGTGAAATCATTTTGTCTTACAAATTTTGCAAAATAATTATTGTGCAAAAAATTATGCGAAACTAGATATAAATTACTAAAGTAGTTATTGAAATCATAAATACTAAAAAATAAAAAATAAATAAACGAAATTTTTTTTTAAAACAAGCTTTTATTAGTTGTTAATAAAAAATAACCAAAAAATTAAAAATAATCTTATTTCCAATCGGAATAAAATTATTTCTAACTTTTTAGTTATTTTTTTATTAACAACTAATAAAAGCTTGTTTAAAAAAAAAAATTTCTTTGTTTATTTTTTATACATTATTATCGTGTTTCAGTGATTCCGAGGGTGTGGACATGAGCAATGCCGATTCAAGGCCTTTCTTTTTGCATATAATACTTTTACTGATGGGCTATTCCGTGCATAGCGAGACAGGTTTTGACCGCTGGTCGCAAAATTTTTTGTCCGTTAATATATCGTTTTCTTATATCATATAAAAACATTTCCGTGTAGTTATGAATCCCAATAAAGACTTGGTTGTTGTTAATTCCTAATCGAAAAATAAAAAAAGAAAATATTTCACATACATTTAATTGTGTGGCCCTTAAGTGTCGATACAGTAAAAATTAAATCTAACCAGCTATTTTTAACCGGAAAAACACGCTCTTTTCAACAAAGCTAATGGAATATTAATCCGATTTGTAAGGAAAAATGTATAGCCAAAAAACGGAGAAAAAACGCTTTTGTATTTTTTTTTGGGCCTTGGGTCTACTGAATTTTATCAAAAATTTTACTGAACATAAGTCAATACGTGAGAAACGTTCGGAAAAATTTTCAGCTTGCCTTTTTTCTTCGTTCACTGGCAATTAAATGTGTAGTTACTCCGTAAAAACTTAATAATTTTATTGCCAGTGAACAAAAAATGGAGGCAAGCTGAAAAATGTACCGTACGTTTCTACCATGTTGAACAATGTTCAGTAAAATTTTTGATAAAATTCAGTAGACCCTAAGGGCCGAAAAAAAATAAAAACGGTTTTTTTCTCAGTTTTTTGGCCGTCAGTTTTTTTTTTTTACACATCGGATCAATATTCCATTTGCGTTATTGAAAGGATAGCTTTTTTCCAGTTAAAAAGCACTGGTCAGATTTTAATTTTGCTGACTCAATTGGGGTCCATAATTAAAAGGAAATGTTTTTATATGACATAAGAAGATATATTGATGGACGAAAAATTTGGAGACCTGCGGCCAAAACCTGTCGTGCTACCAGTTGAATACCCCTTATACATTATTATCATTTTTTTTCAGTGATTCCGAGGGTGAGGGAATGAACACTGCCGATTCGAGGCCTTCTTTCTCAATGAACACGCAACACAGCGGCGACATAGCGGGATTGAGGCGAAAAGGAGCACCGATAAATCCTGCATTGCTGAGAACAGGTGTCGGCAGTTGGGAAGTTCACACAAGAGGAATCGGCGCAAAGATACTGCTGCAAATGGGTTTCGAGCCAGGCAAGGGTCTGGGCAAAAAGCTGCAAGGTATAAGCGCACCGGTGGAGGCGCATCTCAGAAGAGGTAGAGGAGCGATCGGGGCTTACGGACCGGAAAAATTGGCAAAAGTACCGGAGAAGAAGAAGGATGAGGATGTCGAGGAGGCAAAAGAGTTCAAGGTCAAATTGTCACAGTGGCGAAAGGGTGACGGTCCGAACAATATCAAGAAGAAGGTACGCTATCATTATCGCAGCGTCGATCAGGTTTTGGAGGATGGAAAGACTCAAGCGCCGAGAAAAGGACGTATAAGCAGCGAAATAAGTCGAGTTAAAGTAATAGACATGACGGGTCCTGAGCAACGTGTATTGAGCGGTTATCACGCTATCGCGGGGGGTCAAAAACGTCCTGACGACGCTGTCGCGGCCATCGACAAGAGGACAACGATTTATTTCGAGCTACCGGAGCTTCAGCACAATCTTAATCTGTTGGTCGACATGTGCGAGCAAGACATAATACAGAATGATCGTCGTTCGCGAAATTTGAACGACCGTGTCGTTGCCCTCGAGGCAGAGAGGAAAAATATCATAAAAGTCGTTGATCAGCAGGAACAATTGATCGACACGCTCCAGAACGTATTGGTTATTGTTGACAAACTTATGGATCACAATGACGAGATGACACTCAAAGAGACAGCCGAGGCTTTCAAAAAATTACAGAACAAGTATTACGAGGAATACAAGCTCTATGAATTGGGTGAATTGGCGAGCAGTTACGTTGCTCCAAAGCTGAAGGAACATCTTGCTTCTTGGAATCCTCTGGTACAACCGAAGCAACCGATGACTCTTATCAAAGAGTGGAAGGATATTCTGGAGACCGGAAGCGGGACCCTTCAATCGCGAAATATGCAACCCTACGATCAACTCATTTGGAACGCTTGGATGCCATCGATACGTGGCACAGTACAGTAAGTTAAATTAATTAAAAAAGAACATTCCGAAGTCCGTCACAATCAGGGTTGCGAGTAATGCATTACTTTTTGTAATGCATTGCCATTTTCATTACTCATTACAATGTAGTGTGTAATGGAGAAAATTTCCATTGCCCATTAAAATGTAGTGTGTAATGGAAAAATTTTATATGTGTAATGGGAAAAATGTCCATCACCCATTAAAATGTAGTGTAATGGAAAAAATTTCCATTATCCATTAAAATGTAGTGTGTAATGGAACAAATTTTTATTACCCATTGCAATGTAGTGTGTAATGGAAAAAATTTCATTACTCATTAAAATGTAATGTGTAATGGAAAAAAATTCCATTACCCGTTACAATGAAGTGTGTAATAAAAAAAAATCTAATCTATTACAATGTAGTATGTAATGGAAAAAAATTTCATGACCCATTACAATGTAGTTTGTAATAGAAAAAATTTCCATTACCCATTGCAATGTAATGTGTAATGGACAAAACTTTGATCGCAATTTGGGGAATGGAAAAATATAAATGAATAAATTATTGTAATTTTGCAATTCTAAAAATCTAAGTCTTAAGTCAATAAAATGTAATGCTAAATTGCAATAATTTATTCATCTATATTTTTCCATTCCCCAAATTGCAATCAAAGCTTTGTCCATTACACATTACATTGCAATGAGTAATGGAAATTTTTTTTATCACACACTACATTGTAATGGGTTATGAAATTGTTTTCCATTACACACTACATTGTAATGGGTAATGTACATTTTTTCCATTACACACTACATTGTAATGGGTCATGAAAATTTTTTCCATTACACACTACATTGTAATGGGTAATGAACATTTTTTCCATTACACACTACATTTTAATGGATAACGGAAATTTTTTCCATTACACACTATATTTTAATGGGTAATGGAAATTTTTTCCATTACATACTACATTGTAATGGGTAATGAACATTTTTTTCATTACACACTGCATTTTAATGGATAATGGACATTTTTTCCATTACGCACTACATTTTAAGGGGCAATGGACATTTTTTCCATTACACATTAAAATGTAGTGTGTAATGGAGAATTTTTTTCATTACACACTACATTCTAATGAGTAATGAAAATTTTTTCCATTGCACACTACATTTTAATGGGTAATGGAAATTTTTTCCATTCCACATTCTAAAAGTAATCAATAATGCATTACTTTTACATTACAAATTTTGCATCCCTGTTCACAACCCACAATGATGGCTTTTTTAAAACTCATTATGACTTTTCAATGATTTTGCCATTTCAGCGCGAAAGCTTTTCCTTTACTTCCTTTAGCTCTTAAACTGCCATGTCCTTAAAATTTTGAGATGTAATCTTGCATGCTTTTCGTTTTCCTTGGTCAAATTTTCATTTTGCTGGCTTGGTGAAAAAGTTGCATTGGGTGAAACTACAATTAGAGATATATTTTTCAGAGAATGGACGTGCAGGCAACCGGATCCTTTGATAGAGCTCATCGAGGATTGGATGCCCCTACTTCCGGCTTGGATATTAGAAAATATATTAGATCTATTGATATTACCGAAATTGACGCTCGAAGTCGAGGAATGGAATCCTCTGACTGACACAGTGCCCATTCACACTTGGATTCATCCGTGGTTGCCGATAATGCGAAATCGCTTGGACACGCTGATTTATCCAATAATACGGCGTAAACTCGGCTCGGCTCTGGGTGGTTGGCATCCGTCAGATAGATCAGCTCGTTTGATGCTTCAACCCTGGTCGCAGGTATTCACGAAAGGCGACATGGAAGCTTTTCTCGTTAAGAATATCGTGCCGAAGCTACAGATAGCACTCTCCGAATTTGTGATAAATCCGAATCAGCAACATCTCGATCAGTGGAATTGGGTCTACGAATGGTCCGAAGTGATACCGATACAAATAATGGTCGGTCTTTTAAACAAATTTTTCTTCCCCAAATGGCTTCAGGTGCTTGCCATGTGGCTCAATCATTCGCCGAATTACGATCAAATCACGAATTGGTACATGGGCTGGAAGGGTATGCTCAATGACAAATTATTAGGCGAACCGATCGTCAAAGGTTAGTGAAAGTCATTGTTCATTATTAATAGTTGGGTAGTTCCATGTCAAATCGACCAAGAGTTGGAATCGACCCCTTTCAATTTCGATGAAATTTCGTCAGAAGTTTTCGTTTTTAATAAAAGGAAGTTCTACCAAAGGGAAAAAAATTAAAATTTTTTTTTTTTTGCGAAAGTTATGCAAAATTTCACAATTTTTCAAATCTTTCAAGTTTATTTCTTAATTATCTCGAAAACTATTATAGTTACGAAAAATTGTTCTGAATTCGTCTTGAAGAGTATGCTTGGGGCTACGAAAAAAAAATATTCCGAAAAAAAATTTTGAAAAGTGATGAATTTGGAGAATTTTGAATTTTCAAAAATCGTGAAAATCCAAGTTCGACATTAAATTTTTGGTTCAATTTTTTTAATATAATACCTTGTATTGATCTTAAAATATCCTGAAATTTTCAAGAAGGTGTTTTTTGTTTTTTCAAAAATAGGAATTTTTGAAATTTTAAAAATCGTGTAAATCCACGATCAATATTGAATTTTGGGTTAATTTTTTTTTTTTATATAACACCTTGTACTGATTTTCAAAGATTCTGAAATTTTCAGGATGGTGTTTTTTTGTTTCAAAAATATGAATTTTTGAATTTTGTTAAAAAATATTTTTTTTCCCCTCTCAGTTAAGTAAAGTTGAGCAATCATGTAGTTTTGTAATTTTGAGCAGTAAAAAAAAGTAACAGTATTTTGGTTAAAAAAAAAATTTTTTTACCAAAATTTTTTTTACCAAAATCATTTATATTTTTGAAACAAAAAATACCATCCTGAAATTTTAGGTGTTTTTTGTTTAAAAAATATAAAGTATTGAATCAAAAAACACCATCCTGAAAATTTTACGATGTTTTAAGATCAGTACAAGGTATTATATGAAAGAAAATTTAACCAAATAATTAATGTTGATCGTGGATTTACACGATTTTTAGAAATTCATATTTTTGAAAATACAAAAAACACCTTTCTGAAAATTTCAGGATCTTATTAAGATCACGGTATAAACGGTATAATAAGTAAAGCAACGGTATTTTGGTAAGACAATTTTTTTTTTACCAAAATTCAATAATTTTTATTTTTGAAATAAAAAACACCATCCCAAAAATTCTAGGATCTTTTAAAATCAGTACAAGGTATCATATGAAATAAAAATTGAACCAAAAATTTAATGTTGATCGTGGATTTACACTATTTTTAAAAATTCGTATCTTTGAAAAAACAAAAAACAACTTTCTGAAAATTTCAGGATCTCTTAAGACCAGTACAAGGTAATATATAAAAAAAATTGAACCAAAAATTTAATGTCGATCTTGGATTTCCACGATTTTTTAAAATTAAAAATTCTCCAAATTCATCATTTTTCAAAAAAAAAATTCCGAATATTTCGTAGCCCCAAGTATACTCTTTAATACGAATTCAGAACAAATTTTCGTAACTATAATAGTTTTCGAGATATTTCAAAAATAGACTTAAAAGATTTTGGTAGAACTTTGTTTTATTAAAGACGAAAACTTCTGACCAATTTTCATGGAAATTGAAAGGCCTCGATTCCAACTCTTGGTCGATTTGCCATGGAATGACCCAATTACGAATGATAGTTCAAATCGAAACTCAAGTGAGAAGCTTAAGAAGTACATTGTTATGTAGATTTCATAAGATTTGGTAATTCAACGTTGCATGATGTGCAAAATTTTTCAGATTATTTCAAAAAAGCTTTGGACATGATGAATCGAGCGGTAGCGGCACCCCAGACTCATCCACCTGGAGCGATGGAACAAGTTTCCTATCTCACGAATATGGAACGAAATCCTCCGATAACGCAAATACCGGCCTCCGCACAGCCCAGAATCGAGGCAAGTATCCGTCATTATGAGAACAAAAAATAGTCAATTGGACAAATTTCTCATGGAATTATTCCACCCACAGAGAATCGCGGAAGCTGTCCGTACCGCGTCACAGATACCTCAAGGCTTCAAGGATCTTGTGCAGAAAAAGTGCGAGGAACGAGGAATACTATTCATGCCCATTCCAAATAGATATCGCGAGGCCAAACAAGTTTACAAAGTTGGCAATGTTCAGGCGTACATCGAGGGAAGCGTTTTGTTCGTTTGTCACAACGGCACAAATTGGGTACCGACACACTTGAATGCTCTTCTCGATATGTCCGAGATGTAAAAGTTTCGTTTCATGAAGTGAGTTGTGTAAATATTTTATTCGGATAAATAGCTGCAAAGTTATTCAAAATCGAGACCGCTGATTGTTGATGTTTTTTTATCATATATGATCGTGATGCTCATCACATTGTTTATTCATGTGAAAGTCTTCTCTCGATAACTGCAAAATTAGTAGATTTCAGTATTGCGTCGCTGCAATATCAGGTTTTGAGTTTGTTGGTTGGGGGGACCAAATCTATAATTGAAGAAACGTAACGAATTCTGTGGAATCATCTGTATAATTTCATCAACTTTTTCGAGTTCTAAATACTGAATCTTTCGGTTTCTGTAGGTTTATTCGCGAATATTGACATTTTTATAGCTTAATTCGTATCTGCTAGACATGTTTTCGTAGAGGAAAAAAAAAATTCTTAAAAAATCGATTTTTTAAATCTATTTCGAAATTAGCCAAAAAAATAATGACTTCCAAGTTTAGTTACACTTATAGCAATTTTGTGTATAAAAAGTTCCATATCTTAAATCCAGTGATTTATTTGAAGGGAAGTCTTAAGCTTCTGGCTTTTCCGTGCTTAGGGGAATCGATTTTAGGTTTGGGTCATTAGTTTTGGATGTTTTTAATCTCCTTTCGAGAATACAATTTTCTTCAATTATTTTGAGGTCACGTTGATCTTTATTCTTCCCTCGAGACTGCAAGAGATCACAAAAAATGAATATTCCAAAAATGCTGTACTTTCCGGTGATTTTGCTTCCTCATAAAGGAAGCTTTATTTTCGTGAATTTTTTTTCGAGATATTTATGCCAATGTGTTCAAAATGTCCCAAAAAATCGAGAAATCATATTTAGAAAAAATATCCGGGTGTGTGTGTGTGTGTGTGTGTGTGTGTGTGTTTGTGTATCCTGAGTTTCAGATCTAAATAATTAATAACTTGAGATCGCTTCGAGATATCGAGCTGAAATTTGGCACACTTGTCGAGCACGAACTGCTTTTCATTATGAGAAAATGTTATTTTAATTCTAACGGATGTTGAGATTTTATCGATCTTTTTCGTTTTTTGCAAAAATGGCGTAAACGCTCTAACCTCTGCAATTTTCAAGACATTGCCCTCAAACTTTGTACAGAATTAGTGTAGCTATCAAGGTCGTTTGGTATTGAATTTGGCAAAAATCGATCGAAAGATTAAATTTTTATGAAATTTTGAATATTTTGAAAAATAGTGTAAACGCTCTAGCTTGCACCATTTTCAAGATATTGAAATGAAACTTTGTACAGAACTAGTATAGCTATCAAGGTCGTTCGCTATTGAATTTGGCGAAAATCCATCGAGGGATTAAAATTTTATGAAATTTTTTGAAAAACAGCGTAAACGCTCTAACATGAGCAATTTTTAAGATATTGCTATTGAAAATCGATGGAATGATAAAAATTGTTTCGAATTTTCGTTTTCTTGAGAAATAGCGTACTCTAACTTCGGCTATTTGCGAGATATTGTACTGAAATTTTGTACACATTCAAAATAGTGATTAAGGTTGTTGGCTATTGAATTTGGTAAAAATTAAATTTAGCAAGAAGTAAATTTGAAAGAATTTGGCAAATTTGCACATTGATTACTCATGTTTTTCGATAGTTAACGAAGCTTCCTTTATGAGGAAGCCAAATTTGATCGCCATAGTTTGTGATAAAGCAAGCTCTGTGAACTATGGATAAAGATGAGGAAGCAATTTGCGAATGTCCAATTTGCAGGGTTTTTTCCCCTCTAGGATTAGAAAAGCTTCTTTGTGCAGCAGGAAGCAAAAACATTGAATTTCTGGCAGGAAATAGTTGAAACTGTACAGCAAGTAGAAACTATACACGGGGTCAGAGATCTCAAGCGTGCTCGTTATGCATTATTAGAATGCGATTACGAATCGGATGCACGGAGAAATTATATTCCAAAGGGTATTATTACACGTTTATATTGCCGGAACCCATTCATACAAAGTATTCAGATCGTCAGATATAAATACATGTTTCAAGTGCACATTAATGCATCATACAGCAGTTATATATCGTGAATGGAAACTTCATATTTATAAGGTAATCATAAACATACGTATATAGATCTTTCAGCCAGCAAAGGTCTGCACTATCATGCTGATACACCGTTTTTTCTGCATCTTGTATTTTTTTTTGATACGCTCATTTTAAGGGGTCATACAAAGTTGTAAGAGTCGAGAAGACACTCTTTTTAAACGATATTTTTTACAGTATGTCGTCTTAAGAATAATCACTCAAAATTTGAAAGTAATTGGATTAAAAATCAAAGAGCTCAATACTATTAGACTGACGGGCATTAATTACATGTAGCCATCTTTTGAAACTTTGAAAGCGTTTTTCTCTAAATTAAGTTTTCCAAGTCGCCGCAGGAATATCTCAAAAATTGCTACATAGATCTTTCTGAAATTTTTTGAGATCTTTCTAAAAGTATGTTTATGAAAAGTTCAAGATGTTTTGCCCCCAACTCCGTCATAATTATATCTGTGGCTTGCCAGCAGAACCAGTTGAGTTCTCAAACACGAATTCCGAAAAATCGCTGTTTTTATTTTTACAGATTCGATTTTCAATAACACGTCAATACAGGAGAAATACTGTAATATTAAAAAATATCTGACCATAGAATTACAAATTCTACCGTAAACGATGAATTAAATATGAATATTTAATAAATGTGAAAATTATGAAATATGTAAATATGAATCATTTATGATAATCGAATATTCATAATATTTATTATAATTTTGGCTTTTCGTGTTTTATTTTTATTTCTCACGTTCCTAAACTTTTTCTTCAACTTTTATTTTCACAAAAATTAAATAAACTAATTTTAACATTTTTCTCTTCAAAAATTGTTTACTGCTGTCCTTGTTTGATATTTTTCATTCAGGGTCGTTTTAATACGTTTTTCGATCCCTTCAAGTCAATTTCAAATCAATACTTGTGTTGAAAACACCAAATTCGCTTATTACTACTTTATTAGCTATTTGCAGTCTTAATCAATAACAACTTAATAAAACTGTACAAAAAATTAGTGAAACTATAACCATTGTGCAAAAGTAACACTAATTATCATACTTCATATGTTGAGTTAACTTGTTATATCGAGATCTTTGGACTTAGCTGGTTATGCGATATGGCAGCATCTCTTGTCAAATCAAATAAACTGGGTAACAAATGTCTGAGATAAAATTAGACCTGATAATTGACTGATGTCCGCTGTTGACTCATTTTTCGAAAAAATGGACTTGTCTCGTTCTACCGGGAAGCCACAAGCAAATTTTCACCCAAAAAAGTACCAAATGTTCTTCGGACGTTTCTTTTTGGAGAACCAAACTTCCTTAGAAATATAATAACGATTTTTTTTTAAAAAGCATAAATATGCTGAATTTGGTCGCCTAACTAGATTCAACCAGGGTTGCAAGCAATGCATTACTTTTTTTAATGCATTTACACTTTCAATAACCATTAACTCTTATTATTTTCACTAACCATTAAATGTTAATGGTTAATGTAAATTATTTCCATTAACCATTAAATGTTAATAATTAATGTAAATTATTTCCATTAACCATTAAATTGATCCATTGATGGTTAATGTAAATTATTTCCGTAACCATTCAATGTTAATGGTTAATGTAAATTATTTCCATGAACCATTAAATGTTAATGGTTAATGTAAACTATTACCATGAACCATTAAGTGTTAATGGTTAATGGAAATTATTTTCATTAAATGTTAATGGTGAATTTTGGGTGAATCACTGCTTCATTTAACACTTATATTTTCTGCTGCGACACGGAAAAATCATAATTTCTATGTCATGATCGTTGGTCAAAATCGAAAATAATATCAAGTCATTTGAGCGACCTGTTGAAATTTTGTTTCAAAGAGCTGTAATTTTCTGAGAGTTACTTTTTTGACAAGTACTAACAGCTATCAAACCCAATCAGAAAAAAATATCGATTTTAATTGAATCACCCTATTGCAGGGATACGAAATTTTTAATGACAAAGTGATGCATTAATCATTACTTTTTTAATGGCTAATAAAAATGTTAATGGTTAGTGGAAATAATTTACATTAACCGTTAACATTTAATGGTTAATGGAAATAATTTATATTAACCATTAACATTTAATGGTTAATGGAAATAATTTACATTAACCATCAACGTTTAATGGTTCATGAAAATAATTTACATAAACCTTTAGCATTTAATGCTATTAATGGAAATAATTTACATTAACCATTAACCATTAAATGTTAATGGTTAATGAAAATTATTTCCATTTGCCATTAAAAAAGTAATGATTAATGCATTACTTTTTCATCAAAAATTTCGCTACCCTGGATACAACCCGTTGAAACCAATACGTATCAATAGAGAAGTGGTAAAGTCAATAAAAATTCCCAAAAATTCCACTTTAGAAAATTTTCAAAAGGGTCACGCAGAAAGATTCATCCGTGCTTCCCTTACGTTTCGCAAAGTCAACATACGAGTCGCCGATACATTTGTGAAGAACATTTTTATTACCTAAGCGGAGTCGAAGCGTGTGTAGGCGCCTCTGGTTATCCCACCGCATCAAGGTGCAGCTCTCAAAACCTTCTCGATATGGAAAGTCACGCGCGCGATTTATATTCGCGAGCCAAGCGAACGAGAGTTCTCTATCCAGCGTCACAAAACCACCGGCGAATAAGATTGTGTATGGTCAAAAAAAAATGATTTAAAAAACAACAACAACAAGAAGTACGAGTTGTACGTGTAGATGCGTGCATGTGTAAGACATTTTAGTTCAGGATTCCTCTGCACACGAGTGTTTTCAAACGTGTAACGAAGCCTTCGCACACTTGTGGCGTCCCTTTTTTTTTTGCTTCTTCTGCTGCTCGATTCGATACGCCAGGACTGGTCCCGGGAAGGATGGACATCCTTCGCCCACACGCCAAGCACCAGTATATTCCAAGTATAGATACATGTGCTTCCCTCTCTTCCTTTCTCTCTCTTTCGAGTCAAGAGAAATTTGCATCTCATTCGAGTACGGTGGTATCGCGTAGCCATTTTGACTACCACCGTTCCACAAAAGGACTTGGCACTTTGAAGCTTTTGCCTGCAACTCCTGATGAATATTGCAGAATTATCCACAGTTTCTCTTTTCCTCCTTCGCTTTCCCCCGAGGAAAGCTTCGTCCTTTCTCAACAATCTGATTTCCCCAAGGTTCTCTCATGCCTTTGGGACTGAAATTGTTCGAAAACATTGAGGGATCATATTTAGAAATGAAGTCAGAATGCATATCATGAAATAATGTCTGCTTTTGTCTGCCTTCTGGAATTTTGAGTTTTCCTCTGAAGTAAATGGAATTTTTGAAACTTTCACAGATTCGCCGGTGAAGAGGAATATAAACTGGATGGAAAATTTGTTTTTTTACCATTTCGATATGTTTTTGTGGGGATTCGACTTATTCAATGATGTAGTCGTCATCGACGGGAAATCGTCGTTGAATTATAAAAAAAATTATTTTAGATTAGATGAAGAGCCAGTTTGGTCCAAAAATCAAAGCTTTGAATGAATATATCGTGTAAGGCATCATTTCAACGAGTTACGTTGAAAGATTCTAAAAAATTTTTTTTCATAACTGTTGGTTTTGATGATATAGTTGAAAATGACCGTTGAAAATGATCGTTGAAAATGACTCTATTTCAATAGAGTTAGTAGATATTGAGTCATATTAATTAAATACACTAACGGCGAAAAGTTTCCGGACAAAACTTCAAAAAAGGTCTGGAATGTTTTTTTTTTATGTCATTTCGCCGGAAAGCAACGTAAACTAATTTAACAAAGGGCATTTTAAAGGGGGAAAATTCAGCTTCATTTCCTGTTTTTGAAATTTAAAAACAACTGTTTTTCGCCTCTTTTTCCCCCCTCTCCAGGTGCACCCACTTCTAGAGGAATTTTTTTAAATACATTTTTACGATTGGATTTATAAAGGGAAAAGTTTAAGCTTCAATTTCGCTTTTTTTTTAACTTTGGGCGATTTTTTTCCCAAGTTATTCTGTTTCCGAAGTTATTGTCTTCAGGTGCAACCACTTCTAGAGGAATTTTTTAAAATACATTTTTTCGATTGGATTCATAAAGGGAAAAGTTTGAGCTTTAATTCAAAAGAGGAAATTTGAAAAATCCCGTATAACACGAAAACGAAGAGGATTCATGAAAAACTTCAAGATGGCAAAAAGTTGCATCTGTTTTCGTTGGGTTCAGAGGAATTTTTTCAGATTTTTTTACAAAATTTTTTTTTTCTCATTTTCTGGGTCGGAGCTCGGATCATTCAATTATTATAACTGGAGGACTATGGGATTATTGGTAAAATTTCAAAAAGGGAAAATCTTTTATATCACCATTTTGAACACATTGGAATTTTTTTCAATTTTTTTTCCCAAATTTTTTTTTCCTGTCAAGATAAGAAAAAAACATTTTGGAATAAAAAATCTGAAAAAATGCCCCTGAACTCAACGAAAACAGACGCAACTTTTTGCTATCTCCAAGTTTTCATTAACCCTCTTTGTTATCGTGTTACACGGGATTTTTCAAATTTCCTCGTTTTTCACAAAAAAACAGAATAACTTTGGAAAAAAAATCGCTCAAAGTTTAAAAAAAAAGAAAATCGAATCTCAAACTTTCCCTTTTATAAAACCAATGGTAAAAATGTATCTAAAAAAATTCCTCTAGAAGATGGGTGCATCTGAAGAGAAGAGGGAAAAAAGGCAAAAAACAGTTGTTTTCAAAATAGAGTCCAAATCTAAAAGCAAATTGTAAAAATAATTCAAAAATCAGGAAATGAAGCCGAATTCTTCCCCTTTAAAATGTTTAAGTTGACTTCCGGCGAAATGGCATAAAAAACGTTCCAGACCTTTTTTGAAGTTTTGTCCGAAAACTTTTCGCCGGTAGTGTATATTATACATCATATATTTATTAGGGTGGGTCAAATAAAATGACTAATTTTTTTTTCCTTGATATAATGAAAAATGTATTGTTTGGCATCTCAAAAACACCCTCTGCAACTATTAGCCCTTTATATTTAAATTAAGAGGTCCCTCATCGCCAATTTTTATTTCCCATTTAAATAACATGAGACACAAGAGAGTTTTTTTGTAGAGCATCAAATGTTCTACAAAAATGTGCTAAAAAACCTCTCCTAACCTTAACGGTTAAAGTCTAATAAAATTCAAGGTTAAAAAAAAAATTTCCTATGTTTAGGAAAATTTATAAAAATTTGCGATGAGGGACCTCTTAATTCAAATATGAAGGGCTAATACTTGTAGAGGGTTTTCTTGAGATGCCAAACAATACATTTTTCATTATATAGAGGAAAAAAAAATAGTTATTTTATTTGACCCACCCTATTAAATATATGATGTATAATATACATCATAATTAGTGATAATTATCACCGATTATTTTTTGAACGGTTAGTTTTATCGATTAGACACAAGGGAGCTTTTTTGTAGAGCATCAAATGTTCTACAAAAACTCTCCTAACCTTAACGGTTAAAGTCTAATAAAATTTGAAAGTTAAAAAAAAATTTCCCATGTTATTCAAATGGGAAATAAAAGTTTGCGATGAGGGACCCCTTAATTTAAATATCAAGGGCTAATACTTGCAGAGGGTTTTTTTGAGATGCCGAACGATACATTTTTCATTATATCGAGGAAAAAAAAATTAGTCATTTTATTTGCCCCACCCTAATATTTATAACACATATCATTCGGCGTGTCTAATCACGTGCAATTTCGAATTTCCTCCTCTGATGCTGAAAAAATGATTGATATTAGTTTCACGAAAAGGAGTCCGCGGAATCTACGAACACACGAAGTCATGTTCCGTGAGAGATCATCACTTTCCTTGAGTTTGTGCGTGCCTGAGCAGATGTAATTGCCTATCACCGGCTTTGCTTTAAAGACTGGACTGTGACCTCCCTCCGAGCGATTTAATGAAAACGACAAGATGATTCCCCAAGGCCTTTGAGACACGCGGTCCTTGGACACGTAACGCACGAGTTTCACGACGGACTTCCCGATGATACGCTTTGTCTCATTTAACCAGCGATATTATTATAGACCCTCCGAGTCCGAGGAACTCCTGGTAGAGCTTGAATTCTCAACTTTTCGAGTTCGATGCACCATACGGTGTCACCGACACCGCGAGGGTCAGTCTCTTTCTCTTTCACTCTCTCTCTCACTCTTGTTGCCACCGATAACGATCGACAAGATGTGAGCGTCTCCCCAGCGCATCTCTAACTTTGCCGTATAATGCCCATCGACTTTTGACAAACAAAAGGCATCGATTTCACGCCCAGACCAATCCGAACGACGCCTTTCTGTTGATTAGAAAAATAGCGTCCCTTCGAGGTTCGAGTCTGAGGTAAAATAATTCCCATTCCTGATAATTCTAGTCGAAAACTTTGCCGGGACACCTTTTTTTTCTTCTAATATCTACAGAATTGATCATTTGTCATATTTTTTCATCCGGCGAATGCTTCTGTTTTAAAATTTTGGTTCATTCTGCCAAGATGAGGACGGAAAGTCTGGTCAAAACATCTGAACAATTGATGAACCAAGTCCCTGAGAAGCAAAACACAAGAATTATTTTCAATCACTGAAAAATGTATGATTATCAAATTATGACGAGTTCAATTAGCAAGAATTAATGAGGATTTTTTTTTAATCAAATAGGCCCATCGTTGATTGGTGGTAAAATCTACTCGTTTCGAAGAGTAGCGATTGAATTTAAGCATTTGTGGATCCAATTCAATCTTTCTTCCATCTGAATCAAAAGTCTCCTCTTGCAACAAATAGCATTTTTTATATTATGAGATGATTTACGATTTAAGGTTTTCTATCTTTATGCTAGAATTCGCAAACAATTTGCAATGCACTTCACCCTAGAGGAATTTTCATTTTGCTATATAGTCAAGAAGCGAACAAATTTGGAACTTCTCAATTTTTGTCACATTTGGCAATTATTACACGGCAGAAAATCTTGGAAAAATAAAATTTCCCAAAAACCGAGCTTTCTTCACGAGAAAGCAAAATTGGCCCAAAAATTTTCCAAAAAATCTTTAAAACTGAATGCGTTACAAAATGGACTTAGAAATCTGTTACATTTTTTTTTTACTGCAAAAATTCGTTTTTTGTATTCGTTAAGTATGTGTAAAAACATACCTCAAAATTCAATACCTTCATTTATTTTTTCCTTTCTAAAGAAAATCACAAAAAAACGAGGTTTTAGAACATTCTAATTCAGGACACCCCCTGAAACTGCGCAACCTTTTGTCTCGTCTATTTTTCCACGAAACGCGTGACAGAAAGTTGACGGTTTTTTTTTTTTCGTAAGGTATAATATTATTGATATCATTTTCAAAAACATTCAATTCTGCTTATCGTTAATTACACTTCTTTTCCACGATTCATTCCTCTTTGGGAATCGGTGAGAGGCGTTTTTTTTTCTTTCAAGATCGTACGATTTAAAATAAGGATTTTTTCAGACCAGTCCAAGTGATTATGATGATCTCGCCTCTCTGGGATACGCCTACGCTCTGACAGTCAACCGATTATAAAACTCGCGAGAGAATCGTCATTGCTACCGGCGAAAGACCGCCGGGAATAATCCCGATGAGTTCACAGCACAGCAGTGTCTCGAGCTGAGAGTGGAGAAAGAGTTGCTCACCACCTGTTACTCTTTCTCTCCACCATATGCTGATGGACCGCTTTTCTCAGGGCATATACACACGAAATACACCACCACGACCAGTGCTCCCATGGCAATACGGCTCTTTCAGTTCGCTCACCCGTGACACTGCGCGTTGTTTTTTTTTTTTTTTTTTTTTTTAACCGCTGACTCATCACGTATGCTCGCCATGAAAGAATAATCATTGACGAAAAAAGAAAAAAAAAACAGAAAAAACCACAAGCATAATTTGAGTCAATGCCCGTCCCTCTCTTCCTCGTTAGGTCCTCTTTAGTGTGCCTAGATGACTAATTTTAATTGGTCCATGGAATAGATACAAATGCTCCTACTGACGTGTCGTTCCACCCTGATCAAAATTTTTCCTATGAAAAATAGTCTTCATCGTATTTTCATGGTGAACATATCAGAGTTGTGAAAATAGTAATGTAAAAGTAATGCATTACCCATTACTTTAAACAATGTGTAATGGATGGGAGTTCCATAACAAATGACAATATTAACGTGTAATGGATGCGTGTTCCATTGCAATTTAAAAAAGTAATGTGTAATGGGTGCGTGTTCCATTAAAATTTAAAAAAAGTAATGCGTAATGTATGCATGCTCCATTACAAATAAAAAAAAGTGATGTGTAATGGGTGCCTGTTCCATTACAAATAAAAAAGTAATGTGTAATGGATGAATGTCTCATTACAAATAAAAAAAGTAATGTGTAATGGATGCTTGTCCCATTACAAATAAATAAAGTGATGTGTAATGGATGAATGTCCCATTACAAATAAAAAAAAGTTATGTGCAATGGATGCATGTGCTATTCCAAATAAACAAAGTAATGTGTAATGGATGCGTGTCCCATTACAAATAAAAAAGTAATGTATGATGTATGCACGTCCCATTACAAATTACAATTTTTTAAAAAAGTAATTTGCAGTGGAGAATATTTCACTACAAATAGAAAAATTGCCGTGCTCGTATTAGAAACTTGCACATTATTTAGAGATTCAATAAAGCGACAAATTTTGTATCAGTAACTTGTCATTTTGGTTAGATTACTTATAATTATGGGTAACAGCGTGTAAAAGCAAGTTGAATATAAAGTTGGATAATTTTTGAGGTTGAGTACATTTTCGTTCTTCATATTTAACGACGAACTGTCTGTTTTTTTTGTTTCTATTTTTTAACTTTATGGATCATTTGTGATAATTCGTATGAACTTTTAGTGAGCGAAATAGAATAATGAGACAACAATGTACAAGATTCTAATACGAGCACGGCCATTTTTCTATTTGTAGTGGAATATTCTCCACTGCAAATTACTTTTTTTATTTGTAATGGCACATGCATCCATTATACATTACTTTTTTTATTTGTAATGGGACAAGCATCCATTACACATTACTTTTTTTTTATTTGTAATGGGACATTCATCCATTACACATTACTTTTTCATTTGTAATGGAACAGGCACCTATTACACATTACTTTTTTATTTGTAATGGCACATGCATCCATTACACATTGCTTTTTTATTTGTAATGGTACATGCATCCATTACACATTACTTTTTTATTTGTAATGGAACAGGCACCTATTACACATTACTTTTGTATTTTGTAATGGTACACTTATCCATTTCACATTATGCAGTGTAATGGGTAATAAATACAGTAATGCATTGTCAAAGTAATGCATTATTTACAACTCTGGAACATATTTGTATCGACCACGTGGGATTTTGAAAAATCACTTGGGAATAGGCCAGGAATGACCTTCAGAAGAATTCTCAGTGACGCGGATCCTGACTTTGCTTAATTCAGCCTTTTGGGGTTGGAAAGGGAAAGGGATAAGTTAGGTTTGTTTAAATTTAATCGAATGTCAAGGGATTGTATTATCCGACAATTACTGATAAAAAAGTTTTTGTGACTCCAGAAATATCTAACAAACATCCGGCTCTCGTCGGAAAGAATTTGCTCAATAATCAGCAGTATTCAGTAAATATATTTAGGAAAATTCTTTTGATTTACAATGCATTCTTTTATTTAATGGGTTTGAGAAGAAAAATTAATACAGCCGAATAAAAAAACAACAACCATAAAAACGGCAATTACTGGAAATGTCTGAAATCCAAATTGAATTGAATTTCGTCCATTCAAGATTAAATATCTCATTTGTCAAATTTGAATACTGAAATTTTCGTTTCAATAAATTTAGAACCTTAAATTCTTCGTGTGAAAAAGGTAGCTCTCAATTTCGTTACGCGAGAAATTTTCAACTCACCTAAAAAAAAATGTGAATAATACTTGAAAGAAATACCAATTGTGGCTGCTCAGAGCAATAAAACGCGGTAGGGGTTCATTAAAGTGTCGGCAGACTATTAAAGTGCGTCTTCGATCGTCTCAAAACAGCGTAATACGTTGGTTTCCAATATGAAAACTAAGAAAACTACAATTAACTGTAATGTCGAAAATGCAAATTGAATTCGAATCCTCCCACTTCAACACTATCCGATACCTTAAGGTAGACTTGAGGTAGAAGGTAAGGTAAGGTCTACTTTAGAAGGTCAAACAAGCAAATTTTTAAGATTCTTTTTCTCAGCTCCTTCATCAGATATGGCTATAAAACTGTTTTTACAATATTGTTTCATCTTTCGAAAATACAAAAAAAAAAAAAATTTTTTATGTTGGTTCTTTGAATAATTTATAGGAGGCGCCAAAGTTGAAAATGGCTTACCCATGGCCGACAGTTAATCTCAGGATTGGCAAGTCTGAAACAAAGAAATAAAAAAGAATTTTAAAGAAGAAGGTTTCTTATACAACAATTTGCCACCGTTAATGAAAAATCGATCCAAAAAAAATGGCAGACGTTTGAAATGAAAATTAGAGTTTTTCACAATTTATTTCCAACAACCGCCATTTTTTTAAAATCAAATTTTCATTAAAGTTTGTAAATTGTTGTCAGAAACCTTCCTCTTTAAAATACTTTTTTTATTTTTTGGTTGCAGACTTGCTAATCCTGACATTAACTGTTTTCGAGGACTCCAGTTTGGCGCCTTCTATAAATTATTCAAAGAATGAAAATAAAAAATAATTTTTTGTTTGTGTTTTCGAATAATGAAATAATGTTGTAAAAACAGTTTTATTGCCATATTTGATAAAGGAGCTGAGAAAAAAAATCTTAAAAATTTGCTTTTTTTGGCTTTCTAAAGTAGACTAGTACTTTAATTAGCGAATTTTAATACTAAACTTCTCTGTTCAATGAATCTTGATCCTCAAATTCTCTGTGTAGAAAATGTATTATTCCATTATTATTATAAATGTATATTGTCATATCAAATTTATAACTATTGTTATAAATTATAAATTAATTTACAACTTTATAACTATTATCGCTATAAATTATGATCGTATTAATCTATCATTGATCCTCCCACTTGGACACTATTGGATACCTTATTTATCGAGTTTTCATACTGAACTTTCATGTCCAATAAATTTCAGCCCTCAATTTCCCTGTGTAGGAAATTTTCAGATTACATCAATTTCAACTCTTGATGTCTTCAATAGCAATTGTCGTTGCTCGGAGCAGTAAAACACTGAAGTTGGTAATTTCAAGTGTCAAAATATTATTAAAGTGCGTCTTCGATCGTTTCAAAACATGGTACTGTGGAATGCAAAGAAAACCATCAAAACCGCAATTATCCATAATGTCTATACTACCATAAACACTGTCGGATATACGGCGTATAATTTATAATTGCAATTTGTGCATTTGAACACTTTTTACCAAGATTCTCATAAAAATTCTCGCTGCATGAGCCAAGCATATTTAAAAAAACATATACATATATAGATCATGAACAGTTGAGGATTGATCAGGCCGCTTTACTTGTTCTGCGGCACATCGCAGCTGAATTGCAAAAAGGTGAATTAGTTGCGGCGCATTGTTGAAAGAAGGAAAAAAAATGCCGAGACTCCCGTCGGTGACTGTATGATCATTAACCGTGACCGTTGCTCGTATTACACCGACTCTTCTGCCATCCTCCACATACAGAATGCAATTCTATATATTGCGTAATTGCACTCGTAAATGGCAGGCGCCCTCAAAGTCAACGAGCGTTATTCGTATGAGGCATTCCACGTCAAGTCAGCCGATTTTTTGAAATCGTCAAAAATCGCAAACAAATTTTTAGAAAGTAGTTCCAACTATCAAGAAAATTTGTGATTTTTTTCAGACTTTTAAAGTACATTTTTTAGCCGGAAAAAAATACAAAAAAATTGTTTGTCCCATTTTGTAACTCGAAAATTATTAATCGTACGAAAAAAAAGTAGAACATAAAATTTTGGATTTTCAACGTGCTTTTCACTGAAATTTTTTACAAACTCCTCCGAAAGCTCTATATGCCATTTTCGGAGCAAATAATGTTTTGATATATTTTTTTCTCAGAATTGACATCTTCGATTCGTCTGTAGTTTTAACAGTTTTTTACTTGATATATTTACAGACTATACAAAAATTGGCGTAGTGTGTAATAGTGTAGATATTGATATTTTATCATTATTAATCGTAGACAGGGAAAAATAATAAAATAGTGAGTAGCCTTTGACTCAAATTTGAATAGATTTTATCGGTGTACATGGGTCCATTGATAAAGTTTATTAAAATGTACAAAAAGATATTTTTAAAAAATAAAAATAAAAATAAAAAATAAAAAAGTCCAAAAAATAAACAAAAATGCGGGCTTTATAAAATATCTATAGATAGTCTCAACCCTGTTAATGCACAGAGAAATTTGTGTATTCGTTTGGGATGAAAAACTCATGGGAAGGAATGGATTCTCCACTGAGTCATTTTTTTTATAGTCTGTAAATATATCAAGTAAAAAACTGTTAAAACTACAGACAAATCGAAGATGTCATTTTTGAGAAAAAAAAATCAAAACATTATTTGCTCCGAAAATGGCATATAGAGCTTTCGGAGGAATTTGTAAAAAAATTCAGTGAAAAGTACGTTGAAAATCCTAAATTTCATGTTGTACTTTTTTTTCGTACGATGAATAATTTTTGAGTTACGAAATGGAACAAGACATTTTTTTGTATTTTTTTCCGGCTAAAATGTGTAATATAAAAATCTAAAAAAATCACGAATTTTCTTGACAGTTAGAACTACTTTATAAAAATTTGTATGCGATTTTTGGAGATTTCAAAAAATAAGTTGGCCGACTTGACGTGGAATGCCTCATATATATTAGACTGATTCAATAAAGCCTTTTTGTATCAGTCTAATGTATATGTATCATTCCCTATCAATTCAACGACGTTTTGTCGGTGACCCCTTCGTTTTTTTCTATTTTTTAATATGTTATTGAATATTTATTGAATATTAATATAATATTTATTGAATATTTATGTTATTTAATGTTTTTTTGAAGAGGTCGCATTGAAAGAAAATCCAATTTTTTTTAGCTCAATTTAGCTTAAAACAGCTAAAAAAAGATTTATAAAAAAAATTTCTTAATTTTCGATATTTTTTTCAGAAAGTACATTGAAAAACAAAAAAAAATGACCTCGTAACAAATTAGAATATTTTAATTATTGTAGAAGTTATGATTATTTTAAGAATATTTTTAAAAAAATCAATAACTTCCGTACGGGTTAAGATAGAGAGCTAAACATTTACATGGATACTTCTTTTTGCATGTATAATAACATATTAAAAAATTTAAAAAATCGAAGGGGTCATTGACAAAACGTCGTTGAATTGACAGGGAATGACACATATATAGGTTTGCATATAAATATGTAAATGTATATTAGGGGGCTCAAAAATGGCAATTTATTTTTAGATTTCGGTGCTCATCGAGATTTTTTAAGTCTCTAAAAACAGAGGATTTATGGCGTAAAGCGACCCAGGGACATTTTGCTTACTACTTTGCCTAGATTGTGCTGAAATTTGCAAAAAACTATTGATTTTGCCAAATTCAAATTATTTGGATCAATGTTTTCTCTAACAATAGTGTTATTTCATAAAAAAACGTGATAAAAAAATTATTTTCATATCAATGAGGCAATTCAAATTGTTTCTCTCTAGAATCTTGGTTGAAGCAAAATGTTTTCATATTATGGAATTATAACAAAGCTTTTTTAAAAAATGTTTACAAGGGCCAGAAATATCGATGAGTGAAGAAATTCGAAAATCAAGTGCAATTTGACAGCACCCTAATATATTTGTATACGTATAAATGAAACACGCACGTGAGTGCATCAAGCGGAAGTTGATCTGCGTGGTCGCAGGTGCATTTTTGCCCGCAACTGCCAATCACACTCATTGACATTGGAAATTTGATTACTCGAGTGTCAAATGATCATGAAAGTCGATAATTTAGTGTCTCGTGTAATCTCTTCAAATTAGACCCCGGGATAAAAAAAAATCAGATTCATATTCGATGTGAGTACATATGGAGCATTCCACTTCAAGTCGGCCACCCCATTTTTTGAAATCTCCAAAAATCGCATATAAATTTTGATAAAGTAGTTCTAACTGTCAAGAAAATTCGTGATTTTTTTCAGATTTTTATATTACATATTTTAACTGGAAAAAAATACAACAAATTTTCTTCTTCCATTTCGTAACCCGAAAATTATTCATCGTACGAAAAAAAAGTACAACATGAAATTTATGATTTTCAACGTATTTTTCACTGAATTTTTTTACGAACTCCTCCAAAAGCTCTATATGCCATTTTCGGAGCAAATAATGTTTTGATATTTTTTTTCTCAAAATTGACATCTTTGATTTGTCTGTAGTTTTAACAGTTTTTTACTTGATATATTTACGGACTATGAAAAAATTGGCTTAGTGGAGAATCCATTCCTTCCCAAGCGCTTTTCATCCCAAATGAATACACAAATTTCTCTGTGCATTAACAGGGTTGAGACTATCTATAGATATTTTCTAAAGCCCGCATTTTTGTTTATTTTTTGTACTTTTTCAATTTTTAAAACTTTTTTCATTTTTATTTTCCTAAATACCTTTTTGTACATTTTAATAAACTTTATCAATGGACCCATGGATACCGATAAAGTCTATGCAAATTAAAGTCAAAGGCTACTCACGTCTTTCGATTGCAAAAAAGAATTAATTTACCCTCTTTGGATATACCACGTTTCTATGGCCAATGAGAAATTTTTTAGTTCGATTTGGGCATGATTTTTGGGAATGAAGCAATGATACTGCTTTATTCCTGGAATCGTCTTCGCAGTATCAAAACGAGATTATTTTATTATTTTTCCCTGTTTACGATTAATAATGATAAAATATCAATATCTACGCTATTTCGTTAAATCACTCTATAATGATAGGTCGTATCAATAAAAATGCATTTGAAATAATGGATTCTCCACTACGCCAATTTTTTATGGTCTGTAAATATATCAAGTAAAAAACTGTTAAAACTACGGACCAATCAAAGATGTCAATTCTGAGAAAAAAAAATATCAAAACATGATTTGCTCCGAAAATGGCATATACAGCTTTCGGAGGAGTTTGTAAAAAATTTCAGTGAAAAGCACATTGAAAATCCTAAATTTTATCTTCTATTTTTTTTCGTGCGATGAATAATTTTCAAGTTACAAAATGGGACAAACAAATTTTTTGTATTTTTTTCCAGCTAAGAAATGTAATTGAAAAATTAGAAAAAAATCACAAATTTTCTTGATAGTTAGAACTGCTTTCTAAAAATTTGTATGCGATTTTTGGCGATTTCAAAAAATGGGGTAGCTGACTTGACGTGGAATGCCTCATATATTTATATTAGACTGTCCCAAAATGTAACGTTATTTTTTTGACCTCTTTTTTCATTTCAGACAATCTAATAAATATATATATAAAAGTTCATGTGGTTCTAAATGAAATCTAATATTTCAGTTTATATCTTGAGTTGCCATTCATTCTCTCATTCAAACAATGCCACAGTTTCTCAGTAAAAAATTCATAATTAAAATCATGGAAATTGATTTTTATAAATTCCATCCGTGATGACATTCACGAGCGATGTTCATGATGCGTCACTTTGAGGCCTTTGAAACGATGCCGAACCATCAGACTGTCGTAGATCGTCTCCGCATTCCACAATATTGTGAATATTATCTTTTCCAATGATGAATTTTGTAACCGACACGATTAGAGATTGATGACTATCCGAATCGATAGATTTGGGAGTCTCGAAAGACTCAACATGCAAGCCTACAACGGAATATAGAGATTAATGAAAGAATAAAAAAGCATCAAGTCTATTTCAAATTCTTCGATCATTAAAAAGGCAATTTATTTTTAAGAAATATTTCAATGAAAGTGCTGGTTTGCTTTTGTTAGAAATCGGAAAAACACAATTCAATAAATTCAGTTGAAAAACACATATATAAATATAAATTCTATATAATTATTAAATTATATACAAAAATCAATTCATCCTGCAAATCGTCGGTGCCATCTCTAAAAATTAGAAGTTTTTCGTGAATACCTTGAAACTTTGGATCATGCGTCAAGGCTGGACCTCAAATACCGAAGCTGCCACGAAAACGACCATTCGTTTTTCCTGCAATAAAAAGATTTTGCCATTTTGAATTTTTTAAATTTTCACCAACATTCATTGATATTGGTTATTTTATTTATTTCTCATCATTGTTATTAATTTTTTTAACTGGATGAAAGAAAAAATCAAAAGGATCGAGCGACCAAGATGGAAAAATTGGTATTGCACCCCATTTTGAGGTTATGTTTTTTTTCAACATCGCGTAGAAAAATACTGATAGCTTTCATTTTTCTTCTTACCTTTTACCATATTCACGGGATCAATTGCATATATGCATAAACACCGCAGCTGCACTTTGTTAATTGTTAAAGTATTTTATTCCCGAGAAATAAAAATTCACGAACCAAAGGCTCGAGACGCGTCACTCTGTTGTTTTCACTGTACACAATTTTCGGAACGACGCGACTCTTATTGTAACGATATTCGATAACTGCAGGTTTGTTCAACGTCACATAATTAATTAGAGCACTAAAAAAAGGTAATATCGGAAAACAATGAGCCACGACGAGGCCGGCATCAGCTGTTCAGTGTTTCGCTGGTGGGGTTCAGTGAAAGAGTGAAAGCAGCAGCGCGCGCGCACACCAGAAAGAATTCGTTACAAGAAAGTCGATGGGTGGATCGAAAACGGCATCGTGGCGCGCTCTGTCGGACTGAGACTGAACTTTCATTATATAGGTCAGTGGGGCAGGTCAACAGCTGTTGTCGAACACTCGAGACTAGGTCACGATTATTCTCGGAAAAAATTCCTAAAGCTTCCAAGAAATTCTATGGACTGACGTCACGGGGGAATTCCTTCACAAGAGAGCGACAATTGAGGTAAAAAAGAATGAGATAATAAAGAGCCATAACTTCCGTGTTTTTGACCGTACAGACTTTTTTCAGGTATCATTTTCTTCGTTTCCAAATTCTCTATAAGTGTTTTCTTTTATTTTTAATTTTTTCGGAATCCTTAAGGGGGCTGCGCAGAAAATAAATTTTTGAACAGCCATAAATTCCGTGTTTTTCATCGGATAAACTTCTTTCAGGCGTTATTTTCTTCGTTTCCAAATTCTCTAAGTGTTTTCTTTCATTTTTATTTTTTTCGAAATCTTTAAGGGGGTTTGCAGAAAATAATTTTTTGAACAGCCATAACTCCCGTGTTTGTGATGGTACAGATTTTGTTCGGGCGTAATTTTCTTCGTTTTCAAATTCTCTGGGTGAGTGTTTTTTAGTTTTTTTTTGGCAAGCCTTAAGGATGCTTTGCCCCTATCGTCCCAGCCAAAATTTGTATCTGATTAAAACTTCCGTACTTCGTGATACAATAAAAATCTGAAAAAATTCAGCGACACTCGGTGAGCCATAAACAACAATTATCAATAATAATATTGCTCATAAGTTATTAATAAATTGTTTAAACAAATAATTATTCAACAATTTTTTGGTAAGTTCTTTTTTTTCTTCAACACATCGAATGCGTTAATTTTTCTGAATGCATAAGAATTTTTTTAGAATTTTCTCTCTATTCTGAAATATTATAAAAAACATCCTCTATATCTGAAATATTATTAAAAACATTCTGAATTACAAACAAAAAATTGCCAATTTTGTATGTGTTTTTGCACAGAGGTTTATCGTCAGCTTTGAAAAGTTTCAGAGGAACAAGGCAATGATTCTAAAAATTTCAAAACGGGAAATGCAAATAAAAGAGGAAATTCTAAAAAAATTCATATCCGTTCAGAAAAATTAACGCATGTAATCACATGCGTTCAACACGAAATTTTCTCATTAAATTTTTGTTCCATTTTTTTTTATATAACACCTTGTACTGATCTTAAAAGATTCTAAAATTTTTAGCATGGTGTTTTTTTCTTCAAAAATATAAATTTTTGAATTTTAGTAAACAAAAACTTAAGTGAAGTTGAGCTATCATGTAATTTTGTAATTTTGAGCAGTAAAAATTTCAATTAATGACATAAGCATGTGAAAACAGAAACATGATTGAATTTGCGTTCTATTTATTTGGTGAAGCGCTTTAAGCGTAAACTTAATATTACATGTATACAGATATTATTAGATTATTAGATTTTTTCGTTCTTATGTCATTAATTGAAATTTGTACTGCTCAAAATTACAAAATTACATGGTTGCTCAACTTGACTTAACTTAGAGGGAAACAAAAAGTTTTTTTTTACGGAAATTCGAAAATTCACATTTAAGAAAAAACTATTCTGAAAATTTCAGGATCTTTTAAGATCAGGAAATTGAATGACCCAAGAGCTTTATAAATACTTGGTATATAATAATTGAAAATAACGAAAGATGTTTTTCAAATTATTTCGAAAATCTTAACAGGCTTCAAAACTGTTCTTTGAAAGGACAAGTTGTCGATTCTTTCGTTCATCCGAACGTTCGGAACTTCAAGTCCATGATTCTTGAATGAATTACCGAAAAGTCCCAATGTTAATTTATTTTTCGTCATATTGCTTGTATAACGACGCCCGCGCACATCCACACACCGGACACGTCGATCGTCGTCCTCGTCGACGTATAGTCGCCGGTTTTGCCGCCGATCGGGAGAGCCAGAGGGCCTCCGAGCCGGACTGAGGCTCGCCGAGTACCAGTCAACGACGAAACGCGCGAGAGAACGACGAACAGACAAACGCACACGCTTCGTCGCTCCTTGTCAGTATTTCAAACCGCGAAGCACAAGTGCGACGCACGAGCCGCGTTTATTTGAAAAGTCAATCATCAATCGCTTGTCTCCCTCGTGTCTCTATGAGCGACCAGAAGCGACTTGCGCAGGCGATTCGTCGCTCAAAAGTTTCGAAAATGAAATTCTGCCAAAATTATAAAAAACACTGAATAATCATCGTTGACGTTTGATCGATTGGTCGTAATAATTTTTTATGGTGAGGCTAATTTTTGGGACTTGATTTTTTTCGGTTTCTGTTTTCAAGCAGAAGCTTGAAGCGTGAAAAACAATCAAACGAGTGCGATTGAAACAGTGCTGATAATTTACTAAAATAATAAAATGTCTTGTCATCCGTGTGGAGTCGTTTTTTATGATTAAATTTGTGGCGTGTAATTTCGTGTGACCAACGAAGTTAAGCCCATTTCACGTGCTTCGTTTAAATATATGTATATATATATATATATATATATATATATATATATATATATATATATATACATTTATATAAATATATATATATATATTGCTTGAAGAATAGGAGAAATACGAAAAGGAAGCGAAAGATATATCAAGAGCCGTGAATCATCACGATAAGACACGTTATGGAATCCTATTCAATGGTGAGTGCAGCTGTTGCTTGTAACATTATTTTTTATCATCCACTTTTGTTCGGGGAGTTCGTCGAGTGATACAAGTCGAACGGGTTAAATAGGTATTGCATCTTGTATGTAATATAATATTTGTGGTTGGAATTGAGAAACCGGTGTCGCGAGAAGTTTTTGAAAAAATGTTCTCATATCATTTTCCATTCACAATAATCATCAGAAACGCTGATGAAGGAATTGGAAAATGAAATTAAAGTTTGGTGATTTAGGCCCGAATTTTAAGTTCTTAATACAGGGTCTATCTAATGATCTGACTTTCCATTGAACTCAAGTTGGAATTTAAGATCAAACTTAAGTTCCAATTTAACATAAATATCAAGTTTGAACTTGAGTGTCATTATAAGTTCATACTCATGTTCAAACTTTAATGCGAACTTCAAGTCGATCTTAAGTTCAAACTTAAATTTGGTTTGAGGTTCGATCTTGAGATCCATCTTGAGCATGAACTTAAGTTCGATCAAACTTCTTTCATCGCCTCCCTCAACCGTGTTATTTTAAATTAGTTGTGAAAATAATTAAGTACGATCAAACTTATAAGTTTAAGCTGAAGATGGATCTCAAGTTCGAACTTAAGTTCAAATTTAAATTTGAACTTAAGATCGATCTGAAGTCCGCACTAAAGTTTGAACTTAAGTATGAACTTATAATGGCACTTATAAGTTCGAACTTAAGATTCATCTTAAATTGGAACTTAAGTTCGATCTTAAGTTCCAACTTGAGTTCCATGGAAAGTTCGATGTTAGGGTAGGCCTTGTGACTTGAAATTCGGGCCTTATAGGTGTAACAGAGGTTGGAGTCGTTCTTCTTGCTCTTCTTTATTCCCTTCATCCGAATGGCATCATCGATTGTTCGGACATCTTGGCTTGTTACACATATCTGTGTACCGGGTTTATGACTTTAGTGCGAACTTCAGATCGATCTTAATTTCAAACTTCAACTGGGTTTGAAGTTTGATCTGAGCTTGAACTTGAGTCCCATCAAACTTCTTTCATCGCCTCCCTCGAACGTGTTTTTGACATTAGTTGTCAAAATGATTAAGCTCGATTACACTTAAGCTTAGGCTCAAGATGAATCTTAAGTTCAAACTTCAAACCATATTTAAGTTTAAACTTCAGGTCGATCCGAAGTTCGCACTATAGTTTGAACTTAAGTATGAACTTATATTGGCACTCAAGTTCGAACTTAAGATTCATCTTAAATTGGAACTTAAGTTCGATCTTAAGTTTGATCTTAAGATAGATCTTAAAATCTTAAAATTCGGGCCTTAGACAGCGTTTCAAAAGGAATTTTTTTTTTATCGTCAGTCGTGCTCGATCGTTCTCTGCTCATCGATGGCATTTTACTGGGAAAAGATGTGCAACAAGAGCCAGTTCGACGGTTATATGCTGTATACACGATCGTAATATTCACGTTGCCACATTGAGAGCCCCGTATAGCAAAGTAGCTCTCCAATACACTCGTTATTATGATTTTTTTTTATGAATGTTTAAATTCCTCGAGTCTTCTATGATTTTACTGTCCTATCGCAACTGGATGTTTTCTGCTTTAACAGAACGGAAAAGTGTCTTGCACAATGGCAGTTACTATCGGCACTCAAAACTCGGGTGTTGCAAAGAGAGAGACAGAGTGAGAGAGAGAGAGAGAGAGAGAGAGAGAGAGAGAGAGAGAGAGAGAGAGAGAGAGAGAGAGAGAGAGAGAGAGCGAGAGAGAGAGAGGATGGAATCATCCTAGATGAGCGAGATCTGCAAGGTTTTATAGTTCTCTTGTTCGGGAAAGAAGTATTGGAAAAGCACAAGAAAAAATGTCGATGCCCGTTCGATCGCGTTGGCTAAATGAGTCAGCGTTAGTTTGCAATTGCGGTGGATAAGTGGACACAAGTGGGGATTAATTTTTCTTCCAGGGATTTGAAACTGACATGGATTTTCCATAAGTAGTGCCAGATCTCACTCTAATAGCAGAGTTAGAATCGCGTTTATACGCTGTCATTCTGCCGAATACCTCGAACAGAATTGAAGACGCATTCACGAAGATGTTTCGCTTCGATGATCGAGTGACTCGTGCCACTAGTGCAAAACTAGCACGTTTCAATGAAAGACTTGAACGAACGTTTTTCTGTGCATCTTTCTGCAATGAGTGTCATTGAAATTGGAGCAGAGTGGAGATTGAAATCTGCCTGACGTTTGTCTCTGTTTTGCATGGAAAATGTCCATCCGTTGGTGTACAGCAGAATTTAGTTAGCATTACTCGATAATTCAAGGTACTTGTTTGGCATTTAATACAGGTACTTTGAGTACTTGACTACTTATCAGAGAATTTGAATGACCCGCAATCATTTAAAGTACAGAGTACAAAATACTCCTGCATTTTTCTTCATAATTTTCTTCATTTTACAATTAACGAAATCCTTCGAAATTTGCAGACATTCCAAGTTGAACCTACACTAAAAGAAATTATGGTCATGCATTGTATAATTCTAGCATGAGTCACAGCACCGTTTCCATCTCTACGTTTTATGGTCTACTAAAAAATATGATAACCAGAAATATAAAAATTACATATTCAATTAAAAAAGTGATAACTTGATAACTATCAAAATTTTAATTTTCATAATCCTTAAAATCCTAATTTTTAAAATCCTATAAGTTTGGTAAACCTATTTATTCAGTGCAGGTACCAAGAATATGCAAATTTGATTCGAGTTTGGAAAAGAATAAAAATTGTAAAGAATCATTATATTCCGTTCTTAACTCTTATTACGAACTTCAAGAAATTCTCGACTAAAGAACTTGCATAAGTATTTCATGCTCGATGAAAAACTGTTATGTCAATTTACATGCATGTGATATATTTCTTCACGGACAAAAAAATCAAAATAATTTCGAGTCATCGCCCGATTACTCACTGATATTGAAATTAATTAATTTTGGTAAATATTTAGAATTAATAAACGCTGAACCAATAAATGCTGAAAACAGTCAAATCATCGGGTCGGATGGGAATTTTTTTTTTTCGCTTCGAACTCTTATCTTACATCATAGTAAGTAATATTCAGTTGGAGGAAACTGAAGTTTTGAACAAACATTTTTTGCTGAAATTTTTTACCAAAACTTATTTACAGTGAAAAATAATTGTTTAATTTTTTATTTTTTTATTTTAGTTGCAAATGATAATATTCATGATAATACCTTAATTTTCATAAATCAAACGTTCGGAGAATTCATAGACGCCCTAGATACGTTCAATGCAGCCGGAAATTATTTCCATACACTTGAGAGGAGGTATAAATAGACACACACAAACGTGATGGGTATATTCTGCCTGTGGATAGCGTTATCCTTACATAGACTCGATGTAGAGCCAGTAAGAACTTTACAACCGAATATTACGATAGCACACATGCTGAAATCTCTTTTTGTCTCTCTCTCTCTCTCTCTCTCTCTCTCTCTCTCTCTCTCTCTCTCTCTCTCTCTCTCTTTCTCTCTCTCTCTCTTACACACATATAGGCACACATGGAGAATGGAAAATACAACGTGCGGGTAGTTAATCATTAGTTTTGATGGTAATGTTATTTCTCGACGATATAACGCTGTTTTTCGTACGAAAGAGACACATGGAACCGAAAGAAATAACGAGAGATAAGCCTCGTGAAACAGTATAGAACTCGCTGACGAACAATGTGCCGAACAATGTAAAATCCTGTATTTAAGGGGCTAGACCATTCTACAGACCAAAAAGGGCATATTTCATGATTTTCTTTTCAGCGAAACCACAAAATAAATCGGATTTACAAAAAAGGTGTTTTATTATGCATTTAATTGGCAATACAAAATTATTTATTCATGGCGATATATGTCAAAATGGCGACTGTGCAGCATTTTTTCCGATGACGCCTTTATTTCTGGAAGGTCGAAGGCCGAACCAACAGCTCCTATAATTTTTTAGTTACGATGAGGCACCAAAGTTCTTTCGATTATATATAAGAATAGCTATAGAAGCACGCAGGATTTTTTAAATATGTTGTTTTTTGTCAAAATGGCACATTTCTGAATCAAAAAGTATAAAATGACATGAGAAAATCGTCAGGAAACTGTTTATAAGAAAGGGGCTATGCAATATAATGAAAAGTTTCTACGTAGTGCTTTGGAGAACGTCATTTTGAATGTACAGTTAAAACTTGAAATGATCGGTTGAAATTTGTTTGCACTGAGAAAAAAAATGTTGAATTAACTAAATCTTTAGTTGCATACGCACGACTAAATATTTATTTGGTCTAACTAAATAATTAGTTTCTTGAATAATTCTGCATTTCAGTTGACCAAAATATGATTGAGGCAAGAAAATTTGGGTTTGTACAACTAAATATTTAGTCGTGCGTATGCGACTAAAGATTTAGTTCATTCAACAATTTCTTTTTCTCAGTGTGAGTTATGAGTTCGCCTGACTTGAAAAATGTAATCCTGAGATAAACGTGTTTAAAGTTTGTAATTATTATAATTGTTATAATTCTTTATTAAGCTACCTTTTTAACAAAAAAAAAAAAGAGTGGTTAAAAAACCTAGAGTGGCCTAACCCCTTAACACGTTAGAGTGACGTTATTTGCGCTCTTTTTTCCATCTGGAAGTTAGCAAATACATACAGCGATAACTTGCACACTGAGAAAAAAGGTTCAGTTAAAACAACTAAATCCATTTAGTTGAAAAAAATTTAATTGATTCAATATTAATTTGTTTGAAAAAATGAAACTATAATTAATTCAATAAATAAATTCGGTTAACCATAAGATATGAGGTGAACGAAATTATTTGGTCAATTTCCAGATACAGTTTAGTCCAATTTACACGTTACTGAGTTGCTGTACAGAAATATTACGTTGATTTCTAGTATATTTTAACTAGATAAGTTAAGCTGTAACAAAAAAACAATTCGTATTTTCAATCGCACAATTTATTTGGTACAAAGATATTTATTTGATTGAACTGAAACTTTGCCCATTCAAGCAACGATTTAACCGAGTTAACTAAAACTTCCACTGTATCTTTGTTGAATTGCCAATATGATCTCGTTGAACGTCCGGAAACAAATATTTTGTTGAGTCAAACAAATTTTTGCATTTTCAACAAAAAAATTATCTCAGTGCATGTATCTTTAAAAGTTTCAGAGAACTCACTCATGCAAACCATATATTGCTGATGCCCCGTAGCTCTTTAGTCGTGTCTCACGTGTATTTTTACATAGACGTGTACCCCACGAAAACTCGTTCCGTCCTCTTGACACATATAAATGAACGATCGCGCATAATATATACATAAATTATTACGTTGGCTATATTCTAATTCTCAGTGCGTGGGTAATGTTATTATTGCAACTCTCGCGCCGATCGTATAACTAGCTTCTACCTCTCTGTCTCTGTAACTGCAGCTTGTACACATGTAACGTCTGTCTTGCTCCTTACCTCGGACATTCTACATTTACACATGCAAAAAATTTTATTGCACTCTTTGTCTCTCTCTTCATCCGTCTATCCTTCTTTTCCGTTTTTATTTCTCCCGCATGAACACTTGGGCAAACTCCGCGCAAAGACCCGGCTCTGTTACAACACTCACACACGCTATTCTGCCACACGCTGTGTGCGAATGTGTCGTGACGGAGGAATAAATTATTATTAGGACTTTTTACAACTCGGTGCACGGTTTCAGCAGCTGTGTGCCCAGAAATGTACGGAGAACGAATCGGCAGTCGCGAGCGAATATGAATAATCCCTTAGGATTGGAGTAACTCAAGTTTTAAGTCGGAGTAACTCAAGTTTCCGATGTACCGATGATATTTTTCGATGCGAATGGATAAAGGAGAATTTTTATTCTCACGGGTATATTTATAAACAGTCGCAAAATATACTTTGCTGCCCAAAAGTTTGGAAACACTCGCCTCGATTCTGCGCCGAACAAAAAGTCTCACTCCTCTTTTAAATATGAAGATATTTCAATTCAACAAGCGCCGTTCCAAAGGGGACATATTCAGCTTCATTTCACTTCTTCCAAAAAATTTTTTCGATTTTTTTTAACCCGGTACGCCCTTTGAAACATGGTCGTTTTTTGGCTTTTTTTGCCCTTGAAATTTTAGCGCACGACCCATGAAATTTTTTAAAAAGTTTTTTTTTTCATGAAAAACTTGTGGGAGGGAGTATAAGCTTCAATTTCGTTTTTCAAAAAGTTTAATACGATTTTTTTTCGCAAAAATATTCAACGTTTCGCAAAAAACGACCATATTTATAAAATGTAGCATAACTCTAAAATTACTAGGTTTTTCCTGAAATCACTAAGAAGGTAACAAATTGTATATAATTATTCTGGATTTATCAAAATTTTTTCAGAATTTTTTTTCAAAATTTTTGTAACCCGGTACGCCCTTTGAAACGTGGTCGTTTTTTGGCTTTTCGTTGCCCTTGAAATTTTTTCGCACGACCCATGAAATTTTTTAAAAAGTTTTTTTTTCATGAAAAACTTGTGGGAGGGAGTATAAGCTTCAATTTCGTTTTTCAAAAAGTTTAATACGATTTTTTTTCGCAAAAATATTCAACGTTTCGCAAAAAACGACCATATTTATAAAATGTAGCATAACTCTAAAATTACTGCGTTTTTCGTGAAATCACTGAGAAGGTAAAAAATTGTATATAATTATTCTGGATTTATTAAAAAATTTTCAGAATTTTTTTTCAAAATTTTTGTTTCGAAAATTTTTCCTTGCAACGAGATTTTTTAATTTTAAACAATCGTGTCTTTTACCTCATATGCACGAGTTTTTCGATAAAACAGCCATGTAGATAAGGTTTTTCGATGAAGAATGCGTGTAGATGAGCTAAAAGTGCCGATTGTTTGAGATAAAAAAATATCTCGTTGGCAGAAAAAATTTTGAAAAAAAATTCTGAAAATGTTGTATTGAACCCAAAATAATTGTATGCAAGTTATTACCATCCTAGTGATTTCACGAAAACCCAGTAGTTTTAGAGTTACGCTACATTTTATAAATATGGTCGTTTTTTTTTTACAAAAAATTGAATATTTTTGCGAAAACAAATCGTACGAAACTTAAAAAAAAACGAAATTGAAGCTTATACTCCCCCCCACAAGTTTTTCACCCAAAAAAAAGTTTAAACAAATTTTATGGATCATGCACCAAAATTTGAATGCCAAAAAACAACAAAAAAACGACAATGTTTCAAAGGGCGTACCGGGTTAAAAAAAATCGCAAATTTTTTTTTTGGAAAGAGCGAAATGAAGCTGAATATGTCTCTTTTGAAACGCCGCTCGCTGAATTGATACATCTTCATTTTTAAAAGAGTAATGAAACTTTTTGTGCTGTGCTTAATTGGGACGAGTGTTTCCAAACTTTTGGACGACAGTGTATAAACAGTCGCAAGATACAAGGAACAATAAATATGCGTCTTGTCTTGATGAATGTACGATGAAATTGCGCGTCGATTCATCGTCGAATACTTCAGCGTTGTGATCCTTTTCCGTGAGCCTTCGTGTCCTCAATGATTGATCATCGCAACGATTCTTTGTCACATTTCACGTCACGAATTCTCGCAGTGACATCTCACAATGATATTGAAGCGGGCATTGTTGAAATGCGACGAAAATGGAGTTTTTTTTTAAATTTGGCGTTCTTAAAAATGTGTCCTCATGGTCAAAAATCGTTGAAAAGTTTTGTGGCGTTTCAGCAAATCCGGCTGGATTTGCACAATCTTTATTTGCAAATGTAACGAAGCTTGAAAAAAATTACGATCAGCCAAATTTTATCAGTGAAACTGTTTCTGGGCGACATAAACTTTAACATTTTGTTATCCAATTATTAGCCTGATCATATGTCCGGTTGTCTTCTCTATATCAGTAACAACCTTTGAAAACTTCCAAGTATATACTTTTATACCCTGAAGTATTGCTCTTTATATATGCGCCCATTATCTCGTCAGCGTGATTCTCTCGTGAATTTGTTCTCTGAAAACTCTTTTTTCAAACTGCGTCAACCACATCAACGCGAATTTACCACGAAGGCACCTGGTTATCGAAGTTGCCCTTAGATTTAGAACATAGTCACTATATTCGCAGAAGGATGAATTTTACACTGGATTTGGTATCTGCAAATCGTTGGATTAGGGTTCCAATCCCAGACATTCTAGAAATTCCATATGATTATAAACCGTAGCAAGGAAGCTGTTCCTTTTCGTCGATTTATTGATTCGGCATTGATGGACATTGGAGATCATTGCATCGGACTCGCAGTATTTTCTCTCAATGTAGATCCAACATGATCGTTCGCCGACAACTTTAACATCGAAAGGGAGAAAATGAAGATACATTCAATTCAATCAAAATGCCCCCATCAGTTATTTCATAGACAAACCTGAAGGCTCACGGTTCCTGGTCGAAAGAAACAATTTCGTCACCCAGTCATGGATCCGATCGCTTGTCCAGTTATCTTTTCTATGCCAGTAACAAACCTAAAGAATCTTCAAGTACACACACTTCGAGGTATATTTTGCTCTTTATATATCGCCTCATTACTCCGTCACCACGATTCTCTCGTTATTTCGCGTCAACGCTGCAGGACGCTTAATGTTTTTTTTTCATCTCACTCAAGTCCAACCTCGTAAATCGAGATGCCTCGTTTACTCTGTGATAAAATATCATTAATTTTTGTATACCTATACGATATCCCCGCTGCACACATACATCTCGAATACACTGGCAGAGTCTCTGAGGATTACGTGACCGCCGCCGTGAATGAGTTCTTCCTCCAGATTCTTGTATACGGGTTATAACGTGGACCAAGACTGGATGCACAACGCTTGAATGCACTCCCTGTGGACAAGCGCGTTGAGAACGATCAGAACCAGCTTGGGTTTCTGTCTTAACCGCTGCTCCAACGGGGATCTTCTGCCGTGGTCTCACACACTGAAAGAAGCAGAGACGTCGGTGCACACTCTCACGAGGATGAACCAAACGACGCCAGTCTTCTCCGTGCCGATCTTCCTCCTCGTTCATACAGGTATACCGATGTGCGTGTTTTGTCGGTGGCGTGTTGGCGCGCGAGTCGGTTCTCCTTGTCTTCGTCGAGAATCAAGCAAAAAGCCGGAATAACGCGCCAGCCCGGCGCTCCGTGGCTCCGCTACGATTCAACGACGACGATCAACAATGGCGATCACGTGTACACGATCATCGAAGATCGCCTCGTTCATCGACCGTTTTTGTACGGACAAACGGAGTAGTCGTCGTTTGAAATGGGACACCGTTTCATTCAAAGATTTTGAACGAACTTGAACGCCTTTTCTAGTCATCCAAAATTTAAAATCAAGATCATCGTTGTACGGTTTGAATGGAGTTCGATAGCCGTTTAGAATTTATCGGGGGCATTGAACTATAAATCTAGGTGAATAGAAGTGGATTTGTAGAGTCAACTTGTCTGAAATAATGCTTGATCTTTTGGGTGTCATGTGTCTTGGGATAGTTTGGCTTAGGCTTAAGAAGTTGAAGCCCTTTACATTTGTCAAATGGGTACTCGATTTTAGAAATCATTTTGGGAAATTTTTAGGGTTTAGTCGATAATATCTAATCGGATATTGCACCGCAGAATTCCAATGAGGTGTATTTGCGTTAATAGTGTTTTCCTTGATTACTTGCAATCAGACCTGAGCCAATTGCGAAGTAACTGCATTGAAAGCGAGGCCCCACTAGTTGTTGAAGGAGCCCTCAAAATTGATATTTACCCTAACTCAAGATATAGTAACCACAATCATAAAAGTCACAACTCTAACTAATGATAATGTCTGTAGCTACCTAAGTAGCGCTGTGGTTGCTATATTTTTAAGGTTAGGTTACTATAAAATATAGAAGGGTTTCATGGTACCGCTTATACTAAAATAGTGTCTGTCATAATGGCATGGTTAACCATAATTCCTTTCAGTGTGGTCCCTTTTGAGAGATAACTGAGTTTAGTTAACTGCGCGTTTTTTTTACTCTTCTCGAGCTATCCACGTTTCGCAAGAATGCCAAAAAAGAGTCTCATCCTGTTTCAAACGACGATTACCGAATCTGCGCGTCTTGCCCCTTCGCAGGTAGCATTTATAAACTCCGATACATATCGAAGTTGTGCGTATGTATGAAGACACTTGTTCGGCGCTCTGGCGCACACAATCGAAAGTCGTTGGATCGCGAGCTCATTTCAACTATATACTGCCTTTGAAACGCTCGTTGGCAACGCGTGCGCTTGCAAAAGACAGCGGTGGAGGAAAAGAGAGGGAGATATCCGCCAAGAAGGGATCGTTTGTGCGTGAATCGCAGAGGGACGCGCCGCCAGACGCATGAATGGGAGTTTTCATTCATGTGTGGACCCCGCATCCTGATCGGATTCACCAAGAGAGAACAGCGCCAGAACTCTTCGTTTGTATGGTGGCTGGAAGGACGAAGAAAAGAGACGAAGATATTTGAGTATTTCCGCAGATGCATTACGGACTGGTCTTCTAGAAACCTATTTTTCTTCAAATTGTGTAACACATCAACGAGAATTGATGAGAAAGGCACCGTATTCAGATTATTCAAATTTCGCGCCAAATTTCTTCTGGTCCATGATTCTTTAGTTACTGAGAAGTAGAAGGAATTAGAAGTTACGAAAAGGTTCTTTAATCGAGGGTCCATTGTCGAGTATCGTAAAACTACTTTGATTTTGGGGGTAACTTTGTAGGTTTTTGGGGCTACTTTGGACGAGCAGCAAAATACAGCAAAGACGTGTGATACGCAGTGAATCCTCGTGACTTTTTGGGGCAGGGGGGTGCGGGGAGTGGGTAGAAGAGGAAAGAAAGTCATTCATTAATTAGGTACATAGATACGTGTAACAAGCCAAGACGTCCGAACAACCGATGATGTCATTCGCAAAAAGGGAATAAAGAAGGGTAAGAAGAACGACTCCAACCTCTTACATCTGTAAGGCCCGAATTTCAAGTCTACCTTAAGATCGAATTTTCCATGAAACTCAAGTTGGAACTTAAGACCGCACTTAAGTTCCAATTTAAGTTTGACCTTGAGATCGATCTGAAGTTCGCACCAATGTTTGAACATACACTGAGAAAAAAAATGGTTGAATATGCAAAATCGTTAGTTGAATACGGGCAACTAAATATTTATTTGGTCTAACTAAATAATTAGTTTCTTGAATAATTCCGCGCTTCGGTTGACCAAATTATTGTTCAGGCAACAAAAATTTGGATTGTACAACTAAATATTTAGTTGCACGTATTCAACTAAACGATTTCGCATATTCAACCATTTTTTTTCTCAGTGTAAGTATGAACTTATAATGATACTTAAGTTCGAGGATTCATTTTTAATTGGAACTTAAGTTCGATCTTAAGTTTTAACATAAGTTGAATGTTTGATCTCAAGTTTGATCTTAAGAACGTAAAATTCGGGCTTAAGTATTAGGTATTTATATAAAATATTTCTTCAATAAAAATGACGAATTGATTGTCAAAACTTGTTGGTTTTCGTTCAATTTCATGTATAATGTATGAAATATTATTGTTTTTGATCAAAATGATGTCAAAGCTGCATTTACGCTTTGGATCTTTGACATAAGTTGCATTTCAATGCCTCCCCAAAGTAGCCCCACACTCGGGGTTACTTTGACTTTTTTTTAAAAACATATATAAAATTGTGGAGGCCTGGTAGGGCTTGCTATTGCTATACATTTTATAGCCAACGAACACATTGTTCTGTTCGAGCAATAAAAAATTTAATTTTGGATGTTAAAAAAAAGTTACGACCAAAAAAATTCCGAAACACGAACAAAATAGCCCCATTTTACGGTAGTTAAGCAAGTTCTTCATATTCTAGTAGCCCCGTTTTACGGTAGTTAAGCAAGTTCTTCATATTCTATGAAAAACAAATCTGATGAGTTTCAAAAACCATTTTTTACTGAGTTGGACATCAAAGTGGTGTGCAACTTTTTGATTTCATGCTGTGGTATCAAAGTTTTCAATGGGTTGTGTGGACTGTTCCAAATGATTTGGGCCAAGATACTTAACTTAACTAATTCTGATAGTTAGCCAGTAGACATGATTCCTAGTTGTAGTTTTGAAAGTTGAAACGATTCGATTTTTTATTACGGATTAGTTATTAATTAATTAACAGATTCTGGTTAAAGGTCCAATTATCTTCATCAACCAACTCGCATGTAGTGTTTATCCTAAACAATTAGTGTTCGAAACTGAGTTCTACAGGAACCATTAATGGTTAGGGATGATCCATTATTTTTTTTGCGTTCAGTGAACAATATATTTTTCCGGTATAGTTGTAGACTTGGCCAATTCATTCAGGTTCACCTAGACTTCGGTCCCAACATTTAAAAGGACTCAACCAAAGGACTATTTCCATCTATCGTATGGTTATTCCTCGTTCCTTGCGACTTAGGAAATTTTCTCTTCGGCGAGAGAGGATCCTGTAAATCAAAGGCCCGTTTTGCTCGAGGCGTCGTCGTACAAAATGACGCGTTCTCGATGCTCTCGCGAGTTCTCTTTCGTTTCGAGCACAGCAGGTTTGTACTCACTTAAACCAACGTGAACCTGTGTATGTGAGGTATAAACGTACATGCACACATGTGGAGAACGAGTGCGGCGCTTCGCTCGGTTTTATATATCTTCAGCGAGGAGCCGCGAGAGCCAAAGCCCAGAGATCAGACGGTTTCCTTCTTAGCGAAGCTTGGCCGAGACTTATAAGGAATAAGGGCTCATCGTGTACATACATACATATATGTATATCGACACATGAGTGTCTTCTACAAACACACGTATCGGACGAATCGGCTCTCCTCTTCTCATATGCTCTGTACACACGTAAACGTGAACCAACATTTTATGGTCTCACACTCGAGCATGGGCGCATTCCCTTCTCTGGAGCATTCGTACGTGGGTTGACGGACTTTACATGCATCGTTGGTCGACCCGCTGTGTTGGTTGAATCCCATGAATCGAATTGACTTTTCTTCAAAAGCATCTCGATATCATGAACGAAACTAACGTTGATGATCTCGCGAGGTTTCCAGTGAATGAAGATTTAACATCCGGATTCGTCCAATTGAGAGGGGCATCTCAAAATCTTTGCTGAATCCTTTGTGGTTACACTTTTGTGAAAATATGCGGTATGCTTCACGCGGGTCAGATTGAATTGACATTTTTTTTAAAGGTTTGAATGTTTGGAACGCTGTACAATGTGTACCATAGATCATAATGTCAGAAATAAAATGGCAGGATGTTTCAAAAAAATATCCTGAAGAAGTCCTTTGGTGAACATGAATACTTGGACGCTAGGTCGATGTAACCCATTTTCATTAACACCAATGATCCTTATTCGGTATAAGAATAGTCTTTATGGAAACTTCAAGCATCCGCCTCGATACTTTCAAAAATCATTGAAACGTTGATGAGACAATAAAATGCATCATCGAGCAAGATCGTCTCAGCATTGATGCTCAATCTTCCCCCGACATCCGATCAACCTTCCACGTTCGCGCATAGTTTCTTCCTTATTTCTTCGTTTACACGTCGATCTTGTGCTTCGCCGCTTTTAACGGGCTGAAGTGGTCGAGAGGAACTAAAAAAAAAATTAATCAAGATTCCAGCGCAAAGGACGAAGAAATCCGCGTCATCGGAATTTACTTCATCGACTGCGGTATAACATTAATGAATTCTGGTTGATACGAACACGCGCTTCTATACAGGTGCAACTATTATATCGAGGGTTGAAGAAAGGGGGAAAGGATGATGCGTTTATTGCGAAGAGAAATCGAGCGCGCGCGCGCGGATGATGACGAGAAAGGCGACGAGAACGAGCAGGACGACTTTGTCCAGGGGAATGCGGTGTTTGATGAATGAAGATCGCGAGGAGGACGCGAAAAGGGACTTGATGGGCTGCTGCGGGATGTATAAAGGGAACGACGGGTTTTGCTTGGTATGTATTTATATACATATATCGATGCTGGCGTCTCGACGACGAGAACTGAATGGAACGAGTCTGTTGGCTGCCTGAAATATATATATATATATATATATATATATGTATATATGTATGTATGTATATATAATACTACTTCGTTGTTTTCTTCGAACGAACATCCTGCTCATTCTCGATCGACAAGATCGTTACGTGCCTACAACTGGCAATTAATTTAGTGCTTGGTGACCGGAAGTTGCGAGGTTCCTTGTACTACTACGCATATATATATATACATTGTATATTCCTTATTTGTTCTTTTGTTCTGCCAACGCTCTTCGAAATGATGCGATTTCTTGAAATCGATTACTCATCATTAGTGATCGGGATTCGTCCATTTGTGTAAATCAATTTTTTTTTAATGAAGGTTCATCGGGTAGAACTGTTGAAGCAATAGAATGCTGACTTTACAACGAGTTCAAAGCTGATCAAAATATGAACAGCAAAGACACAAAATAGAAGTTATGATATTTAAGGATGTTGAGTCCCTATGAAATCTCTTAATGTTAATTGTTCAATAAATAGCTTCTTAATCGTCGTGAAATTTTTACACGACCTCCTGAATACTTCATGTAAAAACATATTAAATTTTCAGAATTCTATCATCATTACTTCAACCTCCCTAAGGGTTAAAATGAAAAATGAGGAGAAAATTCTGAAAATTTGGTATGTTTTTGTATGAAGCATTTAAGAGGTCGTGTAAAAATTTCACGATGATTAGGAAGCTCGTTATTAAAATATTAACATTTTGTTAAGAACAATTTTTTAAACAAATAAAAAAAATATCTATCAATAACCTTCGTTTTGTTTCCGTTGCTTTCAATATAGTGTAGATATTAAAAAATTGAGAGGTACAAAAAAACTTATCGCACAGTTATAGCAGTTTCCATAAGACTACAATTAATTTAATTTAATTTGTTAATGTTAATTGTTCGATAACGAGCTTCCTAATCCTCGTGAAATTTTTACACGACCTCTTAAATAATTCATCCAAAAACATACAAAATTTTCAGAATTTTCTCATCATTTGCGATTTGGGACTCAACATCCTTAATTTGTGCAGACAAAAAGTTTGGTACTCTAAAATAGTATCTCGTCAAAGTTGATTTAATTTTATTATCAGAGGGAAAAGGTAGAGTAGAAACGGCAAGAAAAATTTATTATGACAAATTTTCATTGATCTGCATAAATTTTACATATTTATTCAATTAATTAACAGTGGGTTGATAAAGAAGACATCCGAGTGATTAAACGGAAAAAATAATAAAATAGGAAAATGAATACCATTTAAAATTTTTAATTATGAGCCATGAAGTTGAAATCAAGCTGACCATTCACACGCCTGTTTTATTAATCAATCACCATGAAATATGACAATTGAGGGGAAAAAAGAAAAAAATAAAGTTTACAAAAAAAGTTTACACAGTTTTTATCAATAAACTGATAAAGGAGATTGAATATAAAAATGTGTAAAATTTTTTAATAACTTTTTAATATTCGTATGGTTAAATTTTATTATTCATTCGTATGTTAGTTTCAAAATTTAGATTTGTTGTACCAAACCATGATGATAAGATTCTGAACGTTTATCTTCTCCAAAATACTTCTGTCTCGACTATTTTTATAGCAATTTCCGATGAAGGAGGTCTCGAATAAGATGATTAATGGAAAAGTATTTTGTACGTTGTCCTTTAAATGTCTGAGAAGTACTTGAGAACTTAAACAACGTACCTCGAGTACCGAATAAGTATTAAGTATACTCATCAGCTTTGATTAATTACCGTAAAACGGGGCTACTTTGACTGTGGGGGTAACCAACCTCTTACATCTGTAAGGCCCGAATTTCAAGTTATAAGTCCTACCTTAAGATCGAATTTTCCATGGAACTCAAGTTGGAACTTCAGATCGCACTTAAGTTCCAATTTAAGTTTGAACTTGAGATCGATCTGAAGTTCACACTAAAGTTTGAACGTAAGTATGAACTTATAATGATACTTAAGTTCGAGAATTTATCTTTAATTGAAACTTAAGTTCGATCTTAAGTTTCAACATGAGTTTAATGTTTGATCTCAAATTTGATCTTAAGAACGTAAATTTCGATCTTAAGTATTAGGTATTTTTATGTAAAATATTTCTTCAATAAAAATGACGAATTGATTGTCAAAAATCGTTGTTTTTCATTCAATTTCATGTATAATGTATACAATATTATTGTTTTTATCAAAATGATGTCAAACCTGCATTTACGCTTTCGATCTTTGACATAAGTTGCATTTCAATGCCTCCCCAAAGTAGCTCCACACTCGGGGTTACTTTGACTTTTTTTTTTAAAACATATATAAAATCGTGGGGGTCTGGTGGAGCTTGCTATTGCTATACATTTTATAGCCAAAGGACACATTGTTCTGTTCGCGCAAAAAAAAAATTAATTTTGGATGTTAAAAAAAAGTTACGACCAAAAAACTTCCGAAACACGAACAAAGTTGCCCCGTTTTACGGCACGTTTTTTCACTGTTTTCGTACATCAACGTTTTTCGTTGATCCCCATAAACTTTTTGTCTAAGTTTCAGTACCTGTTAATAAGGCTCGATATCATGATTTATGACCGAAGATAAAAATTTTCGTGCGAGAGACTCTGAGTGTTGCTTTTCCGGTTGAGAACTGACTTCATATAGCTGACAGCGGCCACTTTGGCGAATACGAATTACTCTTTGCTTCCACAAAATATATTACACACATGTTTATTTTTTTAAACACACAGATTCATGCATTATATATACATGATCTCGTAGGACTCGGCAAACGGTAATGAGATGCATCATCGTGTTGGTCTCGGGCGCCCACGACTTTTCTTCCCGTTACTTGAAGAGTTGTTAGAGACAAGAAAAGAGGGAAATAAGAGAGAGAGAGAGAGAGAGAAAATCTCTCCTGCGGTATATTATACGTGAAGATCGAACACGAATGGGGTCTCGTGGGAAATCAGTGATGGAATTCCGCTTGGATCTCGACGTTGAACCACACCTGTGATATTTTGATTTTTTCTGGCACTCGTGTTAACGAGGGACATTGCGCAAATTAACGTTCCTCATTAATGACGAATCATTCGATAGATTACAAATTTTCATGCCGATATTTCTCAATCAGTAAATAAACGAGATATTGCGACTTTTTGATGAAAATTTGACTTGTAACTTGACATTGCAACATTTTGTCCGAGCTTTGCTCCCTTTTTATGCGCGGTCCAAGTTTCTTCTTCGTTCGACTTTTTTTCTCGGTTTCCACACTTGTTGCGGTAAATTAAACGTGAAATTATGAGATTTGGCGCTCAACGTGAGTTTCGCATTTTGATCGAGCGTGCGGTAAGTGCACTTATTCTCAAAAGATACCGTCACAGATCCATCATTTCTCTGTGTAAATCCGACTTCTTACAGCCGTGAGAAAAACGGGGCTCGATCTCAGAGGAGTCGGAAGATGGAGAGGCACCCAGAAAAAAGATCTAGTCGTAGGTACTATAATCGTTTATTTGATTATTTTTTAGTTACTTTAAAGAAAATTTTCTTTCCATCCAATTTTGGGCGATATTTACTTCCACTATATTTATTTATTTGAATTCCCTGTCATCGAGAAACAGGCGTTGAAGAAAAATTCTATTCGTTGTTACTAAATACTTATTCACCCGTAATCTCATCCGATCATATCTGCAGATTTGTCAGTACCCTAAAAATCCGCCAGGTGGCTACCTCTTGCACAAGCGAACCTGCCTCTCGACGCCTATAAGCTTTCCAAGCTCGTCTATGTTTGATATCCTTATTTTTCAGTATGGATATTTAATACATTGAACTTTGCGGCAAAACGCAAGATGGTCGAATCTCCGAAAAGGATTCCCATAAAAAAGGGTCTTTTTTCTTTTCCCTTCTGTTAAAGAAAAGACGAAGCTCAACGAAATTGTAGCCTTCATATGTGTTGCTATACATTCAAAGATTGAAATGTTTAAAAATATATATTGTGTAAATATAAAAAAAAAATTATTTCATTTAAATACATATTTGTTCAGTTTGAAATAATATTTATTAATATTAAATGAAAATTTATTAGATCGCAATATATTTTCCTAGTAGGTCATTAAAAAAAAAAAAACTTTCGTTGACATGAATAGAGTTGTATTAAGCCGGCCTACAACTAAAAAAATTTATTTGGCTTGACTAGGATTTAGTTAAATGTACTAGATCTTTTTTCTGGGTGGGGGGAGAAGGATAGAGACTGCTGAAAATAAAGCTAAATAAACAGGTGTCGGGGGCCACGAAAACGGTGGAAATAGAATAAGCAACACAAGTTCGGAGCATTGGCGAGACAACAAAAATTTCGTCATTCATTGCCTCATTCCTCTTCTTCTCTCTCCCTTCTTATTCTATTATGTCTTCGCGAAATTTACACTTTTTTTAGGAAAAAAAATTTCTTGCGCAATTTTATTGTATCCTGTCCTCTTCTCTGTATAAGTATATGCATCTGTGGTCAATAACTCATCCTCAGGATTATTTTCAGTGAGCCCGTAGGCTCTGAACGGACACGACGAAAACGTCAACGAGTATCGAAATCCATGGGAATCCTAAAAAAAGACCCTAATATCCCAACTTGGCAATGATATTTCGGGACTTTTGGTAACTTGAATCTTGATTACCAGACTGCTGCATAGACTCAATAAATAAACTAAAACTTAAAAACTTCCTTTATACGTGATAATATGGAAAGATTGTACCTTAAAACTGTGATAATACGGAAAATATTTATTACGATTATAATAATTGATTGCAATTTACTAAAAAGAATTTTACCATATTCAAACAATTCTTAAAAGACGTAAAAAAATCAGTATTTTGAGGGCCTATAATTCAATTTGGGTAATTCCATGTCAAATCGACGAATACCTCGTACTGATCTTAAAAGATCCTGAAATTTTCAGAAATGCGTTTTTTTTTCAAAAATATAAATTTCTTAATTTTGGTCAAATTTTATTTTTATTTTTTACCTGTAACTTACGTCAAGTCGAGCAATCATGTAATTTTGTAATTTTAAACAGTCAAAATTACAAAATTACATGATTACTCAACTTTACTCAACTGAGAGGTAAAAAAAAATTTTCCTTACCACAATTAAAAAATTCAGATTTAAACCAAACGTAATTATGAAAATTTTAGGATCTTTTAAGATCGGTACAATTATATAAAAAAAATTAAGCCACAAATTTAATGGTGATCGTCGATTTTCACGATTTTTAAAAATTCTCAATTCCTTAAATTCATCATTTTTCAAAAAAAAAAAAAATTCGGAATATTTTTTCTTTCGTAGCATAAAATATACTCTTTAAGATGAACCCAGAACGATTTTTGCGTAACTACAATAGTTTTCGAGATATTAAAAAAAGAAACTTGAAAAATTGAAAAAATTGTAAAATTTTGAATTTTGCATAACTTTCGAAATTTTTGTTCTAATTATTTCCTTCGGTAGAACTTCATTTTATGATGAAAAAAAACTTCTGAGCAAATTTAATCGAAATTGAAAGGGGTCGATTATAATTATTGGTCGATTTGACATGGAATGACCCATTTACATTAATCCCTTTCAGGACCATTTTTATAATAAATACGCTGCTTATAGACTTATAGGATACTATTGGATTCATTTCAATATTGCAATAAAGGTAAATGTCCCAATAATTGAACAGCTAAGGATCTGAGGATTGAATTCAGTGAGAATAAAATAGAAAATCAAGAAATAAACCATCGCTTTCATGTTCAAATGATACTTTGATGTTTTTACTTTCGAAAAATCACCCTTTAAATTATTTTTGAATGATTTCAAATGAAAAAAAAGAATAACAATGTAAAGCATGCAAATGTCCCATTTATTGAACACTGGAAGTGCCTATGTCCCTAATATTGAACAGGCATGCCCCAGTTATTGAACACTCTCGAGAATTCTTTTTCCGTTCTGAAAATTTTATTTTGGGTACAATATTAAGAAATAAAAGCAAAATCAAACACTTAAATAACCTTTTATTAATCATGTAAAAATACAAAAATATATATTAAGTCTCGTTTGACAGGTTTTTGGTTCATTCGCATTTGGTTTATTTTTGCTTTTCAACTCGATCTTTATTTTATTTTTATTTTCAGCTTCCTCGTTTTTATGTTCCGTTTTTGTTCGATTTTGTCGCAGCTTTCTTGTTTTTCGACTGAAATATCGGAGAGCAAAAAATAATGAACATTACATTCGTATTTTTAGGTTACATTTAGGTTATATTCTCTTTTTACTTTTCTTTTTATGTTTATTGCACGAAAATACAAATAAAAAATACGTTTGACGATCTTAGAGTTATTATTAAAAGAATAAAGGTTAGTTTATTGAGGAACTTACAATTTTTGTTTGAATACATCCGATTCATACGATCTGTCACGCGTTAACTGTCTCGATGTTTTGATGGGTTTAACGACGCCATCTTGGAGAATTCGACTGTTCAATAATTGGGACATACTGCATTTTCTATGTCCCAATGATCGAACACCGTATTTTTTAACAAATAATGAATTAAAATTTTTTTAAAAAATTGTTATTTGTAAGAAATTTTCTGAGAAACCTGAAACGCCTTTACTTTTTGCGATGCAACAGTTTTTGTTTTTTTTATGCTCTTACGCATGAAACGGCGCGTCTTAGCAAAAACGATAAGCAGTTACCACGAGACGTCGAATCGGGTCACCGTCGCTGATTAAATAATTTTTTTCTCTATTAATTAAAGCTTTTTTTGCACAAGTAAGGTAACATTTCGATAGCTAACAGTTCCATATATGTAATGAAATTTTTTATAAATAACTAAATGCATGCAGGTGAATGAGAAATAATAAAAATACAACATAGTGTTCAATAATTGGGACATTTACCTATTATGGCAGAACTTTGAAATCACGAAAAATCGATCCAATAAAGTGTCGGCAAAAATTTTAGCATATTTTTTAACAACTATATTGAAATTTTTAAAGAAAATCCTAAAGTCGCGTTTTAAGATTAAGCTCTTTAGAGATCATAGTTATTCTAGAATATCTTCATTATCCTCCGATAAATTTCTATTAATATGAAAGACTCGGCTGTCGCGATGGACACGGAGGCTCGATTAATCGAAGCTGAGATAAGCGAGGTTTTACTGCACACAATTTATCGAAGAACTTATAAATGCAAAATTTCAAGAATTCGACATTCGATACGCAAGTCGTTGGAGTATGGGATTATTCTCGGTATAAGAGAAAGTAACTTTGCGTGCAATATTAAAACGAATGTGCGTCTGTAATTATATGTGACAAGAATAAAGCGTATGATATGAATGTATGGATTTGAATCTCTGAAAAGCGAAATCCTTTTAGCGAAAAAAATGCAAACTTCATCTTGATTACGTGGATGAATACCATGATATTTTTCTTCTCCAATCGGTAGCTCAGTCTGCGATCGTGGAAGGAGTACTTAGGTGGAGTGATAGAATCGTTTAAGTATGTGAAAAATTAAATAAATCAACGTTTCAGCTGTCAACGCGAGAAATCCCGATGAATCATAATTTCGTCGATCGAATTTGTCGAACCGTTACGATTGGGAGTGATAAAATCCGAGTTGTAAGCACACGACAGCTTGAACTTATTGCGGAGGTTATCTACGATTTTTAATCTCACTTCGTCGATTGATCGAGTCTCAGTACTTCTTAATGTCGCTGTTGAATGCGTGTCTGGAAGAATGTTTGATGGACCGTGAAATCGATTAATCGATTAGCGACCGAATTTTACGATCGATGAGCTCAACATTCATTATAAGCATTGAGCTTTCCTAGGAAAAATGTATTCTGTTATTATGTTCGATATTTTAATAAATAATTAATAATAAATAAAATAATATGAATGAATAATGTTAATAATAATGAATAATAATAATACAATCAATTTTTCAATTTTCATTATTTCACTTTTCCATCTGTAGAGAAAGCTTCATGATTATTATGAAGTTAAAGTTAAAGCTTTTAAAAAAACTTTGGCCGTGGGATTAAAAAAATGTCTGTTAAGACATTTTAGAAAAAAATCGAAATACCAAATTTATCGTTATCAGGAAACTACTATTGTTTTTGAATTTGTATCTAAATTCGTTAAACAATTCATTCAAAATCGCGTCTTTGGCATTTCATGCATGTGTGCAAAAAAACTCAGCATAATGAGTGTAAAATTAGGAAAGCTAGACTTTTTTCTAAATATGATTTTGGAATATTTTAGGATAATTCAAAAATATTGGCATGGAAATCTGCGAAGATTTTCTTCATGGAAGCATAGCTTTCTTTATGAGGAAGCAATCGTTCGTTGCTGGGAATGAAAATTTTCCTCCAATGAAATTAAAATCTGTACAATATTGTGGGTCACATATCTGACCCGATCGGGTGTTAATCACTCGTTTAATAAAACTTCAGTTCGCGGACTTGCATGACGATCAGTGAGAAAGATGAAGACGACAAAAACGACGACGACGACAACGATGAGAAAGAGACAGAGACACACGCGTTGGCATGTAAGAACCGATTCGAGCGTGGGAGATGATGGTATTTTCGTTCCAACCTAATTCAGTAGTTCTACGAGTAACACGATGCCATATACTAAATATAAAATCTAGCGCGCACTTCACTATAATACAGATAAATATACGTGTATAAATATATATGTACTGATTTACAGACGCGATCGGGAGCCATTTCCATACCGATTACATTGAGGCAATTTTCACGTATCGATAGTTCATCGATGATCATTATTCAATAAGTTGATTATTCAATTATTAAATAATACTTCGTCCAAGCTCAAAAATAAAAATTGAAGCTTTACCCTGTGACCGGCGCATCATGAAGAAATATGAATTTCATCTCTGAAACCATCCCAACAAGCATTGAAGTATAATTCATAGTTCAATAATTCAATCGATGATTTTTTAACTGCAATTGAACCAAGTTGCGTGATCGAAGCTTTTCAAAAATTGGCGAGACACAAAAACTGCCTTAAGGCGGTATTCTGGTCTAGTATTTGGAAAAAAACCATTTCCTTTGTGCATATTCTTAAAGTTTACGCCTTGAAGAATGCCTCGAAAGGAAATTTTTAAATTCCTATAATTTACTGAGTTGTAGCTATTTTAGTGACGCAGCAACTACGCCCGTCACGTCGGAGCAAATTGGATTATAGAAGTTTTTCACAAAACTACTTTTCTCAACTCTCTAATGGATAACTCTCTATCGCTCCTACCACTTTTGTATCAAAATTATTTCTTCTAATATTGCAAAAAAATTAAAATTATGAAAAAAGAGCCGAAAAACGATTTTTGAAATTCAGACAGCCGCCATTTTGCGAATTTTTTTTTCCGTTTTCTCTGGGGTAGGGGCTATAGTGACATTCTTAGTAATTAAGAATCGTTTATCAAATTTTGTATCGGGTGACTAGAAATGTTGCCATCGTGTCAGCCACAGAAATGTCCACCATCGTTACTTTTGAAAACGCGCTCTTTTTTTTCTCTATTACTTGTTAATAACCGATTATTTTACTAAAATAAGCTACAGTATATTTATAACTGCGTATGTTAACTCTGCACTTCATATTGTAAATTACCATGTTTTAACTGCGTTGCTAAAAAAAACGTAAATAAGGAATGTACAAAACAAGTAACTGACAAAGTAACGGCTTTTGTGCGTTACATTGCTGTGTCATGATTTTTTCCAGAAATGCAGTAAAAAATAGTACATTACATCACGAGAACGTAAAAACATTTTCTGACGAGTGTGAGTTTGCAGGAGCCTGCAATCACACGAGTCAAAAAATGTTTTTACGTCGAGTGATGTACGATATTTTATATCGCGAGGTGCAATATGGACGTTTTCACGTCCGCTTGCGGACGTAAAAGCGTCCATTATTGGACTGAGTGATATAAAAGTAACTTATTATACAAGCTGAAGAGCTAACATTTCCAGGTACGAATACTGTCGATTATTTTTGTAAAATGATTGGTTATTACCAAGTCATAGAGAAAATAAAAAAAAGAACGCGTTTTCAAAAGTAACGAGGGTGGACACATCTCTGGTCAGCCTGCACACCCCTTCTTTTACCCCCAACTTTACCACCCTATGACTTATTTAAATTTTTTTCTTGATTTTTTTTGGCTTATTGTCAAAAATATTAATAAATATGTTTTAAAAAAATGATAAAAACATTTGTTGTTTTTCTTATTGAGCTCGGCAAAAAGCTCTAAATGAACGTCTCTAGACCAGAATACCGCCTTAACGTGCTCGAGTAAAGGGAAAAAAAATGAATTTCAATTGACGAGGAGTGTGCGCATGAGGTTGAGGAAAAAAAGTGTCCATTTGCGCGATATTGCGTATCCCCGACACGATCGAGTGCATCTTGCACACGCGAGAATGCAACGATAGATCTTGGGCGCACGATCGCGGAATAATATCGCTATAAACATCGATTTCATACACAGAATTAATCTCGGCATGCGGCCCACGGAGTGTACATACCGATACGTGTATAAACCGTTATAAAACTCGGCAAGATGAGGTACGATTAAATCGTGCCAATTGAACAGAGAGAGAGAGAGAGAAAGAAAGAAAAAAATAAATAGAAGAAAAAACTTGCGCCAGCTCTTTAACGCTCAGAGAATAGAGTCACTATAAAGTTAATTGCTACTGCCGGAGCGCACTCATTCGCATTGCGAATAGATATATAGTTATCGATAATTGCGAATCCTTGTCCCTTTCGTGCGCTTGTTCAAGCGAATACCAGCGACATATATATATATATATAGTATAATACGTACATGTATTGCTTGATCAGCAAAAGGTCGTAATCAGCGTGTCCCAACAGAGGAAATGTCACGGATTCCGCCTCTTTGACTGGCGCGCTTGCGGAGTACGGTAAATTTTTCAGCGGCACTATAATCTATCAGAGACGATTTATAACGCGAATCGAATGGACGTCGTGTTATCTTCTTATCTCAATATCAAGATGATTGCTATAATCTTTCGGGTTCAGGTAACCGTGCACTGTAAAAAAAATTGTATTAAGTTTAATAAAAAAATATGAAGTTTTTATACATGTACAGTATATTAATTTTCATATACATGTGTATAGTAATATTCCAATACAAGTATATGAAAAATCAAATAACTTCTTTTAATTGTAATATAGGCTCGTATATTAAAATTTCAATGCACAGTATGATTTTTAAAGCACAATCATGAAAAAATATATGAAAATTAATATTCTTTTGTATATTAATTTTACATTACATGTCTGACTTTTCATATTCATGTTAGGAAAATTACGTTACCGTAACTGGAATTAATTGTTGTTAACCATGTTATAAAAAATATATAGCTCTTGGAAAGTAATTTAATATGCATAGTTTACCGGCCCTAAAAAGAGATACATAGAAAAAATAATCTGCGCGTATTGTCCGATTTAATTTCTCTCTCCGACCGGGATTCGAACCTATTATCCTACCTATCGTACCTAACTACCTAACACGCTATGTGTACTAGTAACTATAAGTTTCCCTCCGAGAATTAATATTGTATTCGTTAAGTGAAAAGTTATTGTACTTTGTAAAGGTTAAGTGTAACTTAGCATTTTGCCATAGGTGTCCACCTCAGCACAAATAAATACTACTACTACCTAACACGCTACCCATTATACTACCGACTACTCATGAACTCCCTCCACTTGTGTGATATACACTGAGAAAAAAAAATGTATCAACTCAATCTGTGATTCAATACGTCCAAACAAATATTAAGTTGTTACAATTCAATATTTTCTGCCTGAATAATATTTTGGTTAACCGAAGGGCATAAATATTCAAGAAACTAATTGTTTAGTTAAAACCAAATAAATATTCGTTTGGACGTATTGAATCGCAGATTTAGTTGATTCAAACATTTTTTTTCTCAGTGTATGAATGATGTAAACTCTCAAAACTTTATTCCTGAATACTGATCCCTCGTAGGTTACGTAAAGCCGCGCAAAACTTAATTCCAGCATTCCCGACTCCTCATAAGTAATGTGACCCCTCATAACTTAATTTCAGAGCTCCTGACCCTTCATTAGTTATGTACCCTTTAAACTGTTTGAAAAAAACCGTGACCCTCTCATAAGTATTTTTTTGAAATATTATATTTGCAGACATTTTTTTTCAGTGATTAATTGGAATTTTAAGAAATAAGTGCAATAATTTTCAATAATGTATCTTGGAATTGCGAAAAAGTGTACAAAAACCATTTTCCAATACCGTGTATATTTCCGATTTAGCATACTTGTCATTGAAATTTCATATACTTTTGTATATTAAATTTACTGACATTTTGTACAGCGTACGTCGATGTAGTTCCTTTTTTTCCATTGCGAGGGCGCTTCAAGGAGCCACTTATACCGATCAACGACGAACGAGTGGCGATGTTGAATCGCGATTTACACGGTATTTTTCGCTCGTTATTATGTGTTTGTTAGCTTCGGAGCCATTGGATGATGGGGTACCGGCCATATTTTCCTTGGATTTGCGGATATGCCGATCGGAGGTGAAGGAGGCGGCAACGATGACGATCGATAAGTGGTGGCGGATTGTCACTCGATGATCTTAACCGCGGGTAAAACGCGATTGAACGGTTCGCTTGAGCTCATGCAAGCTCAGGAATATTGGGAGTATATGTGTCTGTGTAGACGTCAATTCATGTTGGTATAAGAGCATGTGGAGACTTTATACGGTTGATTGAAAGGTGAGGGCCGGATCTTGTTGGTAGCCCGAGGAGAAGGGAGGGATACTGTTCGTACGGAGCAGAAGTGAGAGCGAGAGATATTCCAGCTCTGGTCCTCTGAATGTGTGTATGTTTTCTGTCCTTCTCGTTAAATCGCGGAGGTGGAGATATCGAGAATTTCCACATCGATCGCAACTACCAATCGGATCGATTGCACTCTCTCGCACGCTCGTGTCGCGAGATCAATCGCGATTTGTAGTGTTATATATATATATATATATATGTCTGTGTGAATGCGTACTTATATAGAAGTCATGACAGATTGCCGAGGGAAATAATGCTGTTTGGACTGAATCAGGAAGCATTTATATTAGGGTGGTTAATAGACATTTAAAAAAGTGACTATTTTTTTTTTTTTTTAATCTCCTATTCAATACTTTCAGGGAGGTAAAAAAAGATGCCTGTTAAAAGTAGAGCTCTTAATATTAATATTTAGCGGTCTCTCATCGCGTATTTCTATTTTCCATTTAAATGATACAGAAAAAAAAAATTTGTAGAGCGATCATAAGAGACTTTTTTTTTCAATTTCTTACAAGAATATGTATCGTTCATTTCGGTACATTGACTCGAAGCCGAGGTATAAAATTTGAAAGTTTGCAATTTTTTTTCCTGTGTTATTTAAATAGGAAATAGAAATATGTTTTTAAATGGATAAAATCCTTTTTTCGATGGTGTTGCTGAAATAGGTCATCGCTACTTTTCCCTTAAAAACATAATATTTTTTGAGACAAAGGCGTCTAGAGTTTTATTGAATATTGGCGCATCGACGTTGAAATTTGTCGAAAGCGTTCGGATTTCTATTTCCAATCTTGAAACCATTGCCAGTTTTTTTTCGTCTATTATTTGATTATTAATATAATCATCACAATCTATTTTATTACATGGAGAGTGAGAAATGTGCGGTAATATTTATTACATCAAAGTTCAATCGCGAACGTTTATTTGTGTACAATTTGATGGAAAGAATTTACACCAAATATTGTCGTACTTTTCTCAGGAGATGTATCAATCAGCGTTTAATTGGAAAAAAATGAAATGATGGAAGGAAAACTAAAACAAAATATATAAAAGAAGTTTCTGAAAAATCGATTCCACAAAAAATTTTAATTGGAACTTGGCAACGATTTTTGTCTCGTCACAAAAAATTAACCGAAAGATGTATTTTTGAAACCCAAAAATATGCCTTTTATGCCAAATTTCAAGGTTCATATTGCAGGAGTAAAAAAATCCTACTTTTTTTTTTTTAGAGCTAGAAAAATCTCGATTTTCCGGCGCAGTCGTAGAATAACGCGTTTCATTTTAATCACTCTAATATTATATATATTTATTCACGACAATCATGCACTTTGTGGGGATATCTTGAGCCGCATTAAATTACGCACGAGAGACGAATAGATATCAGAATCTCTGGTCACTCGAGTAATATGGGAAAATGATTTCTCAATGTCTTGAATAAGCGAACTACATCCGGCAATTAGAAATTAACGATCGTTGAAATAAAATCAATGAGCCAATGCTGATTTTTTTGTTTGTTTGACATTATAGTGACCCGTTCAATATTTGACATGATAATCTGACAATTAAGTAGCATGACATATTTTATTGCTTAAGCGTGAGAAATGACTTATCGAAGGATTCTTCTTGCAACCAGTAAATACTGGATGCAAAGTGATGTAACAATTGCAAATACTTTTAAGCGGTTTTTATAAAAATTCTCTTATCAGAATTCTGGCATGACATTGAGAAAACAATGTACCAGGATTTATTAACTGTTAACAAATGTAAAGTTCAATATGGCGAAGCAAATTATTATTCAACAGTTAACAAATTATTTTGACACAAATAAAATATTTCTTAACGACTAACAAATTTTGAAACAGTTAAGGAATATTTGAGTAAAAGAGCCAACTAAATATATTCTTGGAACTCCTAAATTTTAAAGAAACCTGAAAAAAAAATACTAATTACAACAAAATCCTTCAACAAAAGAGCTGATAAGTGAATTATCATTTTATTAAAATTATAATTTTTACCATTGACGTAGTACTATATTTTTAGTTTGGGTCACATAACATACTGAATTTTGTTTAACTATTAGAAATATAGAAAACCATCTATCTCAGTGGCTCCCCTTCGATTTTCTCTGTCGGCCAAAAATCAAAATAGTTAAAATTCCAAATAAGCATTTAACTAACAGTCTTACTTGAATAAGGTTACAAATCATGTTTCTGCGACAAATTTCTCTGTTATTAATTTATTTTAACGAAAATGAAGAATTATTCCCTGTTTCATGATTCATGAATATATTTATTGAACCAATATGTCAACAAATCATTCTTTTTCACGGAAAAACTCATCGTCGTTTGATAAATGGATGAGTCTTTCTGAAATTAATCCTCGCTTTTCGCGACTCGCAATCGCGCTAATGAATGGAATCCCTCACATGTACCAGGATTTATTAACTGTTAACAAATGTAAAGTTCAATATGGCGAAGTAAATTATTCTTTAACATTTAACAAATTATTTTGACACAAATAAAATATTTCTTAACGACTAACAAATTTTGTAACAGTTAAGGAATATTTGAGTAAAAGAGCCAACTAAATATATTCTTGGAACTCCTAAATTTTAAAGAAACCTGAAAAAAAAATACTAATTACAACAAAATCCTTCAACAAAAGAGCTGATAAGTGAATTATCATTTTATTAAAATTATAATTTTTACCATTGACGTAGTACTATATTTTTAGTTTGGGTCACATAACATACTGAATTTTGTTTAACTATTAGAAATATAGAAAACCATCTATCTCAGTGGCTCCCCTTCGATTTTCTCTGTCGGCCAAAAATCAAAATAGTTAAAATTCCAAATAAGCATTTAACTAACAGTCTTACTTGAATAAGGTTACAAATCATGTTTCTGCGACAAATTTCTCTGTTATTAATTTATTTTAACGAAAATGAAGAATTATTCCCTGTTTCATGATTCATGAATATATTTATTGAACCAATATGTCAACAAATCATTCTTTTTCACGGAAAAACTCATCGTCGTTTGATAAATGGATGAGTCTTTCTGAAATTAATCCTCGCTTTTCGCGACTCGCAATCGCGCTAATGAATGGAATCCCTCACATGTACCAGGATTTATTAACTGTTAACAAATGTAAAGTTCAATATGGCGAAGTAAATTATTCTTTAACATTTAACAAATTATTTTGACACAAATAAAATATTTCTTAACGACTAACAAATTTTGTAACAGTTAAGGAATATTTGAGTAAAAGAGCCAACTAAATATATTCTTGGAGCCCCTAAATTTTAAAGAAACCTGAAAAAAAAATACTAATTACAACAAAATCCTTCAACAAAAGAGCTGATAAGTGAATTATAATTTTATTAAAATTATAATTTTTACCATTGAAGTAGTACTATATTTTTAGTTTGGGTTACATAACATACTGATTTTTTTTAACTATTAGAAATATAGAAAACCATCTATCTCAGTGGCTCCCCTTCGATTTTCTCTGTCGGCCAAAAATCAAAATAGTTAAAATTCCAAATAAGCATTTAACTAACAGTCTTACTTGAATAAGGTTACAAATCATGTTTCTGCGACAAATTTCTCTGTTATTAATTTATTTTAACGAAAATGAAGAATTATTCCCTGTCTCATGATTCATGAATATATTTATTGCACCAATGTGTCAACAAATCATTCTTTTTCACGGAAAAACTCATCGTCGTTTGATAAATGGATGAGTCTTTCTGAAATTAATCCTCGCTTTTCGCGACTCGCAATCGCGCTAATGAATGGAATCCCTCACATGTACCAGGATTTATTAACTGTTAACAAATGTAAAGTTCAATATGGCGAAGTAAATTATTCTTTAACATTTAACAAATTATTTTTACACAAATAAAATATTTCTTAACGACTAACAAATTTTGTAACAGTTAAGGAATATTTGAGTAAAAGAGCCAACTAAATATATTCTTGGAGCCCCTAAATTTTAAAGAAACCTGAAAAAAAAAAAACTAATTACAACAAAATCCTTCAACAAAAGAGCTGATAAGTGAATTATCATTTTATTAAAATTATAATTTTTACCATTGAAGTCGTACTATATTTTTAGTTTGGGTTACATAACATACTGATTTTTTTAAACTATTAGAAATATAGAAAACCATCTATCTCAGTGGCTCCCCTTCGATTTTCTCTGTCGGCCAAAAATCAAAATAGTTAAAATTCCAAATAAGCATTTAACTAACAGTCTTACTTGAATAAGGTTACAAATCATGTTTCTGCGACAAATTTCTCTGTTATTAATTTATTTTAACGAAAATGAAGAATTATTCCCTGTTTCATGATTCATGAATATATTTATTGCACCAATGTGTCAACAAATCATTCTTTTTCACGGAAAAACTCATCGTCGTTTGATAAATGGATGAGTCTTTCTGAAATTAATTCTCGCTTTTCGCGACTCGCAATCGCGCTAATGAATGGAATCCCTCACGTGTCGTGCGTATAATCTCACGTCTTGACGACCATCGAGAGGTTTTACTGTATAATTATCGATTCGATCCAATCAAAGTTCCATAGAGCCGCGTCCAGTGCGAGTGCAGAGGGTTATAAAAAAAAAAGGAGACGCGAATCGAGGGATTGGCGTACGCGCTCCAGGGCAACGAACCACATCACAAATTGCCAAGATCTAAACGACCACGACGTTATATGTGTACAAGCACACACTTGTACACGTATGTTTGATAGATTTATTCCAAGATTCCGCAAACCGAGATCGTTCTTAGCATTTACCTCGTTGAGAATAGATAGAATTGAAATGAGAGCCTATATGCGATAGATATTAGCTCTCAGTGCGACGCTAACGAAAGAGACACATAAATTCTTTCAGCAATGTGAATTCGCGATCTTTCTCGTTACAGTGCGTATATTATATACCGATAACTTTTTAACCACACGAGCTTGTGGTCCCGATTGAAATTCTACCATCCGGAGAAAGCTGAACGTCGTCGCTCCGCTCGCGTTTATAGATTATCTCTTGTACGTTTATTGCGATAATATTATGGATTCCTGACTGTTTCAGGTATTTGGATAAGTTAAACATGAAATTATAAATTAACGCTTAAGCAACGTATCGATCTACATCGATTTATCGACTGTTTGCAAGTCTACGGACGATTTGGACGATTTGTTGATGCGATAGAGAAGCGATTTTGAATTAAAACGCGAAAACAAGTGTTATTTTAAAGATTTTTTTCTTGTCGACAATTGAATCAATTTTTTCGAAACTTTTAGGGTGTCACAATACGTATTTTAACATTTTTTAATAATTTTTTTTTAATTGATTTTTTATGCGAAATATTTTGAAGCGGCCAGATGATTATCAGCATGCATATTTTTGCCTGAAACAAAATAATCAGAAGATATATTATTTTTCATATCATTACGGTACATATTTTACCATTGCAAAATAATTTTTTTCTTTAATATTGATTTTTTATGCGAAATCTTTTGAATTGCCCAGAAACAAAACAATCCGAATTTTTTGCCTGGAACAAAACAATCAGAAGTTGTCTTAATTTTTATGTAATTTTTTTTTTGTGAACCTCAGAGGTTTATTTCTAAAATTGATTTCCTTAAATTTGTCAGCAAAGATAGAAACCTTTAGTGATGAATGTTTATTTTATTTTATAATTTTATAATTTGTTAAAATTATAATATTTAAACTTTTTTTAAACTGAAAGTTCTTTCACATCAAAGATAATTGTATAAAAATTAAGGAATTCTTTGGGTTTCTATTTGATGTAAAAATTAATATTTTTCTATTAATAAAATTATCGTCTAGGGTCGAGATAAGTAATCAAAAAGTTTTAAAACGATCGGTTGTATTCGAGCCAAATAAAATAATCGCACAGATTAAACCTTCTCCGAGGTGCCAAATCGGACCCAATGCCATCCAAAAAGGACATTAAGCCGACATAATACAAGAATTAGCTACAACGAAAATGACGTTTCATTTTCGGCCTCGACGGAGAGAGGCCATTTTTCTTATCGCTGTCGTTTTCGAAAGACGACACGATTCTTCGGGTGGTTCTCACGGCAAATGAGGCAAATATATATATGGTATATACAAACGTGGGCGAGGAGCGATCGTAAGCGGCCTCGGGCCTGGACCATCAGTTGTAATAAGGCCTCCAAAACGCTTGTGGTTCCTTCGATCGGGATGGGCATGCTTGAAAGATCGTTACGTTCAATTTTTTGCTCAAATAAAGCAGCCAGGAGCTTTTTTCATTCACATAGACATCGCACTGCATTTCGGCACTATTGACGAAAAAATCGGCCCAATCGACACTATTTGATATTCAAGAATAATCTTGAATATTAATATAAAATAATAAATAAAATAATAATAGTAATAATAATAATAATAATAATGAATATTAATATTAAATGGTGTCGATTGCGCCGATTTTTTTGCCCAGAGCTTAATTCGCGTATGAAAGAGAATTAAGGGGGTCAAGTCAGCGTCAAAACGGCGATTTTTAATAATAATTAATAATTTTTGTAGAATGCCTAAAAATATGATGTATCGTCCACCAATTGAGGTATCAAATGAACAATTTTTTGGGACTAGTTAAAACCCTTTAGGTGCACCGGTGTCCTGAAAAACCAAGTTTTGAGTTTTTACACTCTGCGCATGATTCAGAAAGAACTGCACGATGGATTTTGTTCTACGGCATCTCATTTCCTTCGTAACGCTTCTTCCCACGGGATGAACGCGGCACATTTTGATTCAAGTCAAAATTGTGACCAGGACAATGCGTGGAAAGTTCAAAATAGGCTACCAATTTCAAAACTGGCCTGCAACTCTGAAATAAAGGACAAAAAACGAAATGTACCGCGTTCATCCCGTGGGAAACAGCGTTACGAAAGAAATGAGACGCCGTAGAACAAAATCCGTCCAGCGGTTCATTCTGAATCATGCGCAGAGTGTAAAAACTCAAAACTAGGCTTTTTAGGACACCGGTGCACCTTAAGGGTTCTAACTAGTCCCAAAAAATTGTTCATTTGGTACCTCAAATGGTGGACATGACATCATATTTGTAAGTATTCTACAAAAATTATAATTAATTATTAAAAATCGCCGTTTTGACGCCGACTCGACCCCCTTAAGTCCTTCTCTCTCTTTCATCGGCTGATTGATGCACACGAGGATGAGCGCGGAGGAACAAGCACTATATAGCACTTTTTCTTGTTACTCTCTTCTCCATCGTTTCTTCGTGTTCCTGGGTCTGTGCATCGGTGCAAACCGCGTGCGAGAATGAAACCTCTGGGATATAGATGTACGACGATACCATTATATGTTTCTCGCGGTAGTTGCACGCGGAAAAAGGAGAGGAGAAACACGATTACGATAGTCGACGAGAGACACGATCGAAACAAAGGAACACTCGCGGCTATCGCGCGAGAGGTTTTCAAGACAACGAGATCGAAAATCTTCTTTCTCGCGTACACAAAGAGACACCCATATGGATATACAAGCTGCACTCTATAGCTTTGTTCTCGAACCCTTCATCTATTCTTGTTTCCGTTTACTTGTTTTCCTTGTATTATTTCTTTGCGTATTGGAAAAACATGAGACTCGAAACAGAAAAGTGAAATACCCATTCAGTAAGCGAAAATCGTTATTGATTTTTTTTTTGCGAAGCTCATAAGACAGTGAAAATCATTATGAAAAAATAATCAAAATAAAAACGAAATAATAAAAGAATTTAGAAAATTATTATTCTTTTTTAAAATATACTCTGCCAGCCAAAAGTTTGGAAACGCTTTTTTATTAAATTTAATATTCGTTCTGGATTCAATAAAATTATTTCAGATTAAAAAAAAAAAAATTCTAATTTTTTCTGTAAACGAGATATTTTTTATCTTAAACAATCGGGTCTCGTACCTCATCTACACGGCTTTTTCATCGAAAAACCTCATCTACATGGCTTTTTCATCGAAAAATCTGTGTAGATGAGGTAAGAGATCCGGTTGTTTGAGATAAAAAATATCTCGTTTACAGGAAAAAATAGAAAAAAAATGTTGAAAAAAAATCTGAAAAAATTTCATTGAATCCGAAATGATTGTATGCAACTTTTTACCTTCCTAGTGATTTCACGAAAACCCAGTAGTTTTAGAGTTACGCTACATTTTATGAATATAGTCGTTTTTTGCGCAAAATGGAATATTTTTGCGAAAAAAAATCGTACGAAACTTTTTAAGGAACGCAAGTGAAGCTTATAGTTCCCTCCAGAAGTGTTTCACCCGAAAAACAGTTTAAAACAATTTTCATGGATCGTGCACAAAAATTTCAATGCCAAAAGAAAGCCAAAAAAACGACCACGTTTCAAAGAGCGTACCGAGTTAAAAAAAAATCGCAAAAATTTTTTGGAAAAAGCGAAATATCTTCATTTTTAAAAGAGCAGTGAAAAATTTTGAGCGGCGTGGAATCGAGGCGAGTTTTTTCAAACTCTTAGCCAACAGTGTATATAAAAATGAAAATGATGAAAAATAATACAAATCATCGGTAGTCAATGATTTTAAAAAATCAGGTAATTAGGCAGTTTAAAAATTTAAAATTTAATCAATTTTATGTTTATTCTAATTTTTTTCGTAGTTTTTACAAAATAAAAAAAATAGTAGGGTGCAACTTTTCCGAACTCCTCCAATGGATTATCATTATTGGTGTTAAAAGGAAGGGTATTACGAAAAAAAAATCTGGAATTACGAAAATTTGGAAAAGGCATCAAACTGCATAATTACCAAAAATTATTTTAGATTTAAATGAAGGGTCAGTGTGGTCAAAAAAATTTAATCAATATATCCTGCAAGGTGTCATTTTAAAGGGTTTCCTTTAAGGATTCTAAAGTATTTTCTTAATAAGTTTTGCATCAGTAGTCTTAATGCCACAAGAGTAACGGCTCAATTTCTATTTTTTTTTTTAAATTGAGAAATATTAATAAACAATAAAGTTATAATTTTTAAAATTAAATCGGCCGATAACGGTAAAGTTGGGCCCAAAAAGGTCAATTTTCAATATTTTATAGATTAAAATTTACTAGAAATGACAGTTTCTCCCTGATCTCACGCAGGTATCTAAAGCTAAGATTAAGATTTTATTAGCGTTGGTAGATATTGAATCATAGATTACCGGAAAACTGCTGGTTTTTTTTGACAATGTGATTGTAGCCGAAGAAAAAAATATTTTAAATACAAAATGTTTTGTTGTATTGGTAAGACAAATCCTAATTGTGCCCGACTCGTTCTTGAAGGCTGATTTTTTTTTAATCACATCGTGTGAGCCGAGCTTCGGGGCGTCCAGCGCAGAGAATTCCTCGACGAGAAGTTAGCATCGCAAACTAATCCATGACCAAAAGTGTGCCGCCCACGCGCCACACACGCTTCGTGGTTCTCCTCGTGTGCCGATGCTGTCGCACTGTCCGCCGATAGCGAGCGTAACGTGCCACTTAATGCAGCTTATACACCGCACACGAGTTTTGCTATGCATATAGATATATACGAGGCATTCCACGCTATTTCGATCAAAATCTTGCCTTGATGATTTCGATTTTCCTCTAATTTTTTTATATAAAAAAACACATTGAAACAAAATTTCTTAAATTTTTTCCGAATTTTTTGGTCACGCGTTTTTTGATTTTTTTTTTAAAGCCACCACTTTGTAAAGTCTGAAAAATTCAGAATAATCTAATAAAATATGTCAAAATTTTTGGGCTTTGTTCCAAAATGGAGATTTAATACTTTGCAAAAAAAAATTTGTTTTCGAATCTTACTCATAAAATATTAAAATCTCCATTTTGGAACAAAGCCCAAAAATTTTATTATATTTTATTAGATTATTCTGAATTTTTCCAGATTTTACAAAGAGGTCCCTTAAAAAAAAAATCCAAAAAATTCTGAAAAAATTTGGAAAATTGCTTTTCAAAGTATTTTGTAATATAAAAAATTTAGAGGAATATCTAAATCATCAAGGCAAGATTTTGATCGAAATAGCGTGGAATGCCTCATATATACATATGTATCGCCTTTACTTTTTCCACGGGGAACCATATAATACGTATCTGGCGCGTTTATATGGAGGGCAACGAATATAATTGAATCCTCTTTGAAGAGGAACAAGAGACATCACCGGACATGTATCGTTTTGTTCACGAAACAATCGTTGTTCATCGGATCGTGATAAAATAATGAGGCTCTCGTTAACGATCAAAAATTCGGTGACCGCACTTTATTCCGAGTAAAATGACTCCAGAAAAAATGACCGGACATTTGCATCTGATACAAAAAGGTCTGAGGAAATAATTATTTTTAAAATTTATTAAAATAATAATTTTAATAATTTTAATTACTTAACAAAGTTTGAATGCAAAATGCAAAAATCAGACAGTACTTAATTTAACACAAAGGAATTTACGACTGGAATGGATAATCACGCTGCAAAATTTCTGTCGTTTTTTTAGGTTGGATAAAAAAACGTCGCATGCAGAGTTTGGCTAAAGGCTGTATGAAGAAATGATAGCTGAAGACGTTTTGATCGCGGTCATCGGGTGTAAAGTTATTTTGTCTGCAGTAATTTTGTCCAGAGTACGTTTGTCCGGGGTAATTTGGTGTAAATCATTTAGTCTGAAGTAAATAAGAGCGGTAACCAAAAATTCATCGAAAAAATTCGATTTGGAATAAATTTCTCGAGATTCACGCAATTTCGCCAATCTCAAGTGCCCCGGAACTTAAGGTAAATGTCCCAATACCCGACCACGTCCCAGTACCCGACCACTTCAACCAATATATCAACAAGTTAAGCGTTCACTTAAGAGAAATCTTAAACTGTGAATTGATTTAATGTCCAGGATTCATAATCTACGAATACGACACTACTTTTAATAGTTCAAGAATCGTCTGTAATTTAGTTTTTGATAAATATGACAGCCCGCGTACTATTCGGGGCACGGAAGCCATTATCTAAGCTGAAGTACTAAGGAATCGCGACATCTTATTGAAGCTATTTCGAAGTGGGTTTTATTGTTTTCGAACTGAGCCTTAGCTGTTTTTATTCGGAAAGATACGACTAATTTGATCATGTTGTCTCAATTAGCAAAAAATGCGTTTTAAGTACTTAATTTTCATGTCCGGTTATCGGTACATGCGAAATGTATCTTGTACCGATAACCGACCATGTGTCCGGATATCGGTACTTGCTCGCGACTATGTTCAGTCCCAGTAACCGGACATCTGCTGACATGTATATTACTCGTGCATAACCTCAAAATTTCGGTGACACATTCTCCGAGCAGCGACGCATTTTTCTCAATACACCCCCTCCCTTCCCCCCGCCATAGAGATGAGTGGTCGGTTATAGGGTCATAATGTGTGGTCGGATATTGGGTCATATAGAAAAACGGGTGGTCGGGTACTGGTACATTTATATTTCTCAGTATTTTCGGTTATTATGAATAAACGACTAATTATAGCAACAACTATACACTGTGTTTTGGAAACTAGAGATTTCAAGCTTTCCAATAGTCATAGTTGTTATAGAAAATAGTTTATTTTTGAACGCGAAAAACAAGTTAACTTTTTCGTCGCCTCTTAGATGGTCGGGTATTGGGACACTTACCTTATCTCCGATTCGTTTCAATGAGAAATAAAAGACGCTCTCTTTATTCGCACTCACGTAAAAGCCAAACTCCTCGGAAATCAAATGTCTTTTTTAACGGGTTTGACGACGCTGTATTCGTTGCTTTTACTACCTCGACTATAAATTCCGCGCCAAAAACGTCGCCTACGCGCGCCCCCGCCGGATCAAAGTGTAACGGCTGCTGCTCGGATGATGTGAGAATCCTTGGGACTTTCGCAATTCCACGTATCCTTTATCCCAAAGTTACAAAAAAAAAAAGAAAAAGAAAAAATCATAATGAGATTCCAAACTCCATGGGAGTGAATTTTAATAAGGTGCCTTTCGTATTTGGTCCGTATATAATATATGTACATCCGTATATAGAATATTGAATATCCAAAGTATATGGCAGAGTGGTCGTTCGGCCTTCGAGTTTTTTTTCCCATTTTTAAAAAGTTATATATGTGTATATATACATTTTTTTTTTCATGTGAATTAGCATTGCCATGGTGTGGAGAAAAATTATGATAATCGAAGAATCGCAACGATAGATGACAGATGGCGAAAACCAAACCTTCCTCTTCGGAGCCATTTTCCATGAACATGCGATTTTAAGGCGTTAGGAGGATTTATAATATATTGGCAATTTATTGTTATCTCTGCGCTACATAGATTTCTCGTACGGAGGCGTTGATCATATTATATTCCTTATAGGTCGATGCCCACTCGCCCACACTCGTGTCCCAATATCTTGTGGCAAATAAATACATTATATAGAATATATAGATATAAGTCACCGACCAACTTTCCACTCCCGTTACCGATCAACGATATCGAGACACCGATGTTTTATCACTCTCTTTACTTCGCCAAATCGCAGATCTATAATATATCACATTGAGAAACATTTCCTGCAATATGTACGGTTAAATATAAAGGGACAATAATATTATACGAGTCCTGAAGCAGTTTAGAATGTTTGGTTGATCCTTCATAATAGTTGAACGAATAGTTGAACTATTATTCGTATAAACACACAAATACTGCAAGTGCCATGAATGTGCCATTGTCACCTTCTTAGGGTAAAAGCCGGATAGTTGCCACACTTAAGGAAAGAGCTCCATTACTTAAAAATTAAGTATCTACTAACAATATGCTTCGTGTATATTAAAACATTGGTCTTTAATCTTTCATTGCGCACTATTTTTGTTAACTCAATTAATATGGTTTTTGAGTAAATCCCGTTTCATTTGACCTCTTTAAAGGGGGATAGTTACCGAACGTAGCGGATAGTTGCCTCACGTCGAAAATACTTCAAAGGAGTTTATAATTAACATTAAGTTACAGATTATTTTATTTTATTATATTTTTTAAATTTTATTTTTTTATTTAGATATTTTATCATTAATTTTATTATTTTATAATTAATAATTTCATTACTGTTTTTAATACCTTCAATTAACAGTTTTTCTTTCTTATCTAGTTCTTCAAACGCTAATGCTAAGCTAACTTCGGTCCAGCAAGGACTACGCCTGGGTTTTTGTCATATTGCCGTTTGGGCAATTGACCGGAAAAAAATTTGGGGTGACTATCCTTTTCGATACGGATACTTGCCCTTTTTATTAAAAAAATAAATAAAAGCTATTTAACAATATACCGTATCAGACCGTGTAGTCGAAACTCTAATGCATGCGAGGAAACAAATAGTTGTCTGAATCCTCAACCATAACATTATTTATTCAATAAAAATTAGTAACCAATATTAGGACAACGCTCGTCGAGGTCTCACCGCGGAAGATTTTCGCTCACACAGACGAAACTTATGGGCCCTGTCCTATGTCTTTTGTCATATTAATAATTACAGAAAAGCGCTAACGCTAGGGACATCTCTAACATAGGGTATTAAAAACCGGGGCAACGATCCCCCCGGGGCAACTATCCGGCTTTTACCCTATTATTTGTCCCGATGCAATTTTATCCGAGAAGTAAGAAAAGGTTAGTAACTTTCTGAACGAGCATTTGAGCAAACAAAAGTATCTATCAGAGCTGGGCAGTACTTCAAGTACCCGGTACTTGCAACGTACTTGAAGTACTTAAAAAGTACTTTAAGCATTGTACTCAAACTTTAAACTACTTAAAAAGTACTTCAAATATTGTACTTACATTTTAAAGTACTTGGCCTGTATTTGAAGTATTGTACTTAAAATTTCAAATACTTTTCTCTACTTCAAGTACTTTTTCAAGTGCAATTATCAAGTACTTTTGAATGTGTCTTGCTGATGGTTGCATGTACAAAGCCTTTGAGTCACCTATGACAGTTTTTTTAAGGCGAAGTTGGACTAGTTTGAACAATCCATGTATTAGATTCTTTATTTCTTCTTTTTCAAACCTGTATCAAAATAAATCGTAATTACAATCGGCAATGCTATTTTTGAATTATTTTTAATTCTTTGTTTAAATACTTCTGTTCCAATCAAATGTGAGTATACCTGGAAACTTGAAAAGTACTCGATACTTGGTACTTGATTTTTAAAATACTTGAACTTCAAGTGCTTTAGATCTTAGTACCTTAAGTAATAAGTATGCAGTACTTCAAGTACTTACGGTACTTTGTACTTGAAGTATTTTGCCCAGCTCTGGTATCTATAGTTTCAAATACATTTCACAAATTCTTTTCTTCGACGTTTTTGTAATTGACACTGTTATATGAAGGTTAGTTAAATTGATAAAAAAGTGAATCGAATGGCTTCTCAATCGAGCAACAAATTCTGGAACTATTCTCGGATCAGCGCAATGCAGACCACTTTGCCACTCAATTATTCGAATCGTTGAATGCGATTCAATGTCTGCGTCGAAAATGAGAATAATCGCGCAGTTGAGAGTTTAACCATATTGCTTGAGGGGTGGGAATGGAGTGGAGAGGGGAATTTGTACATAAATGACACTGGGATTGCACGATCGTATAAGAGATGCACCGGGAGAGATGTTATTCCTCTCGGCGGATGTGAAGCCGGTTCTTAACGAATTGACAACGCGCACCTGTGGACTCTCATTTATATATATATATATATATATATATATATATATATATATATATATATATATATATATATATACATACGGCCTATCGCCTTCTCTTTCTCGAGTAAAATCTGAGTCGACGACGATGATAAAATTCATAAGTTACGGGGCGGACGTTATATCCAGTCAGCAATGGGATATTGCACGCGTCATCCGGTTGCACACTGTGGGAATGGAGTCTCTCTGATTCTCGAAGAACGAGATAGCCGCAGGCACTTTTCTACCCTCTCTCACAAGTGCTCCTTCTCTCGCTACTTTACCTTTTCATGCATATACTCACATACTACTTTTACTGTCATTTTTATAGGTTATGCACAAAATTGCACTTGTATTCATGAATACGTTTGTGCACTTGCGAATGCGCCTCATCGAACCGCATATTAATGCGGGTGCGAGGCTGTATAAGGCATTTTATTATCGCAGCATGTAAAAATAAAGTCGAATGCCAATTGAAATTTAGGAATGAAGCCTGATTTGAAATAAACTTGGATTTAGGGTACTAAAGTCTCAATAGAGATCCGGGACTCTGGAGCGAGAGCGCTTTCAGATTTTGAGCAGTTTGGAGGCAATGTTTGGAGACAAGCGTGGAGTAGCGTTTCTTTAAGTTGTTAAATTTTAACTTGGTGATTATTGGGTCATTCAATTACGATGAAATTTAGTCAGAAGTTTTCTTCTATCATAAAACGAAGTTCTACCAAAGGAAAAAAGTTAACTTTTTTTTCGAAAGTTATGCAAAATTCAAAATTTCACAATTTTTTTCAATATTTCAAGTTTATCTTTTAAATATCTCGAAAACTATTATAGTTACGAAAAAATCGTTCGGGATTTATCTTAAAGAGTTCGGAGCTACGAAAAAAAATATTCCGAATTTTTTTTTTTTAAATAATGAATTTGGAGAATTTTGAATTTTTAAACATCGTGAAAATCCAAGATCAGCATTAAATTTTTTGTTCGATTTTTTTTATATAATAGCTTGTACTGATTTTAACAGATCCTGAAATTTTTAGGAAGGTGTTTTTTCCAACAATATTTATTTATTAATTTGAATTTTGGTAAAAAAAAAACAATTTTTTTTGTCGAGCAATCATGCAAGTTTGTCATTTTAAGCAGTCAAAATTACATGATTTCTAAACTTTCCTCAATTTAGAGGTAAACAAATTTAAAAAATTGTTTTTTACCAAAATTCACATTAAAAAAAAACACCTTTCTGAAAATTTCAGGATCTTTTAAGATTTTTAAAAATTCAAAATTCTCCAAATTCATTTTTTCAAAAAATTGTTTCGGAATGTTACGATAGAGCTTGATCGTACACAATATATACATTTTATATTGAATTAAATCGCAAGGATGATAAAGGATTTAATGTTCGTTGGGGGTTCGTTTCTTGATTAACGATGGAAATCAATAAATTGTATTTTTATTTGTTAATACAAGAAGTTTAATTCTTGTAGATATTGACAGTCGATTTTGTGTATTAATTGTAGATTAGCATAACTATGTTCGTTAGATATAACTTCTTAATATTGTCACCGTTTATGACAATTATAACTAACGCGGGATAATTTACGGAATTACTTAAGTATTTACTTAATGTTGGACTATACGGTTTGAAGATTTGATGAAGACTGATTTGGAAATGAGGGAATTGATTAGGAAGACGTGAGGCGGTGGCCAAAATGCTGATCGCGCAGGCCACGCGTGAGCGATGGAAAATGCAAATTGTGGATTTTGGGAATGGGGAAAGAGATAGGTATATCGCGCGATGCCACGTGCATCGATTTAGCGGATATGGATCGGCGAAATTTTTAATTTAAATAAACTTGAAAAATTGAAAAAATTGAGATTTTGAATTTTGCATAACTTTCGAAACAAAATTTTTTAATTTTTTTCCTTTGGTAGAACTTCGTTTTATGATTTAAAAAAAACATTTCACTAAATTTCATCGGAATTGAAAGGGGTCGATTCCAACTATTGGTATACTTGACATGGAATGACCCATATATTATTTCAGGTTATAATTTATTTTCTATATTATTTATTATTATTGGCCAAGGATTCTATATTCTGGATATATTTTGAGCTATAAAAGCTAAAACGATATATCTGTCCAAAATGTATTGAAGATAAAGCTTCCACAATTCGGGCAAAACCCTCGATATATCTCTTCTACACGACATATTTGTCCCAAACAATAATTGCAGAATCAAGATCATAAAACCCAACTGTACAGTCCAACCACAAGTAAATGAGCCTGGAATCAACCTAATCGCAAATGAATGCCTAATCAGGGCTGGCTTCATTCCTGAAGATCCATCCCGATCTTCCGTCGTCCTCTATCCTGTCCCAGGATCGGGCAACCCTTCATTATTTCGGGTCCTGACCGAAGACATCTCCAAGATCCTCGCAGTATGATTCTCGCGACACCTTCTGACAATTTAACAAATTTCGCCACCAGAGAGGACGCCGAGAATGTTGAAGACACGCGGATTACAGTCGAAGCTCGCAAGCTCTCAAGAAATCACTATATCCACGTAATCTATATAGCAAAGACACGAGGTGCGTGGCGGTGGGACAAACCTCGAGCCGTGGGGTTAAATATACCTTTTCTCGCGTCGACGATCGCGCATCATACGGATTTAGTGAGTAAAAGAGAGAGATGGAAAACACAGAGCCGCATGCTATTACAGAACACGGTCCACAGGCGTTGCCACGGGCTCGCGTCCCGATATGGAGCAATCTCAGATTTCCATCCGCCCAAATCGAGAATATACGCCCGCGCCCCCTCTCCCCTCCTTCACCTCCTCCTCCTCCTCTTTCGCGTCCTCCCCCTCCCCTCACCCTCAGATGCTCCATCTCCCTTTACCACTCGCTTCGCCCCTTCCCACCCCGTCTTTCTTGGCGCTTGTCGTTCGCCACCCGAGAGTTTCGTTTCGACTGTCGACCGGTGTGTCTGTTCGATCGCCGTGTGTGGGGTTGCTCCGCCGTTTGTACCCGTTTGGCCGGTCTCATATCGGTGCCCCCCCCCCTCTCGTTTATTTTATCGAATGTACTCGCGAAATCGCGAACGAAAGAGTGACAAAAACAAATTGTGAATAACCGCCGGAGATATAGTTTCGGTTGAACGCGCCGATCGCGACCAAGTTCGGCCCGCCCGGTTCTTGGGACCACCTTAACTTCCGGTCGGCTCGATCGTCATCAGCCATTCATCGCTCCCGGAAGGATACATACACTTTATTTATATGCCCATGGAATACGGATAATCGTGTCTGGTGGATAATCAATCGATGCATCGATTATGAGGAAGAATGTGTTTGATTTGATCGGAATTACTTGCACGATTGATTTGATTCGTTGAAGTGAATTTGCCGATCGATATATCGATCTGTGTGTAGGTTACACGTGCGATAAAGTTAATCCGATTCCTAACAGTTTAACGAGGATTGAATCGACTCATCAGCGTTTCCGCCTCGTGCGACTCAATATTAAGTGCTAAGTGCACCGGCGATTTTCGAAGATTAACGCAAGCGATAATTCGGCAGCAGCTTTCATGTTGCCGGAAAGCACATTTCCCGTTACAGGTAATTTTTGGCTGAGTTTGTTCTTTTGGGAATAATGGTGACTATCCTTTTGACAAATAGTCGACATTCATGAAATCGAGGGATTTTTTAAGTCTTGAAGGGTTATTGATAATTTAGGATTAATCAAAGGTACCTGAAAGATTGGTGAAATTTTGGGCCATATAGAAATTGCGATGATGATTATAATGATGCGGATTGTCATTAATATCGGTAACATGGAACGAAAATGCATATTTCTATTTGTTGGTTATCACCTTGACACATTCAGACTGAACAGCCAGTTTGCGACAGACACAATTCGTTTTTAACCCAGTTGCGTGTCTGCCAGTTGGTAGAATATGCGAACGTGTGTCGGCATCGCGAATCTCGTCTAATGTATAATTCTCTCAGCGGGTGTCCGCGCGGGCCGTTCGCACAAATCGAATAGAGAGCCCGAAGCCTTCGTTTACATCGTCCAAACACATGCGAGGAAAAAATGTATACACTTCCTTCGATACGATTTTATTTGTGAAATTTAAGTTTTGTTATTTCTATTTTTCGCCACTTTCAAGATTCATTTGCTTGAAGTTCCGAACGTTCAGCACGAAAAAAAATAGTTGCTTGGGACAACCAACTGATTGTTAGTTGGGTATATGTTGGTTACCGTAACCATCTGCTTCGTTTCAATAACCACCTAGCATTAGTTCCATCTACTATTCATAGTTAGTTAACGCGATTAGTCATGACAACAGACTTGATTAGTCAGTCTAACTAATAAAATAAAACTGTAGCCAACTCATCATATCTGCAGATTTGTCAGTAACCCAAAAATCCGCCAGGTGGCTTTTTCTCGCACAAACAAACTTTCCCTGCGACGCTTTTAACATTTCAAAGTTCGTCTACGTTTGATATCCTTATTTTTTAGTATGGATATTCGATACTTTGCGGCAAAACGCAAGATGGCTGAATCCAAAATGGATTCCCATAAAAAAAGGGTCTTTTTTATTTTGCCTTCTTTTCGTAAAGCTTCGGCTTGAAGCTTCACGAAATTGTAAACTTATGTATAGTGGTATTCAAAGATTGAAATGTTTAAAAATATTGTTTAGATATTTAAAAAGATTATTATAAACCACGAGCAAAATCCAACCATTTCACTCGTGGCTGACCAAACTAAAAAGTGAGTTGATCTGGCATTTTTGAACCAACCATGTAAAATCGTTGATCCAATCAACTTCTCGTCTGGCGCTCAGAGCACTAAGATAGTTAGTTGTGTCAACTATTTTTTTTTGTCATCATAGCTGAGTCCGTTTTTCCGTGAGCCGAAGGGAAAGATTGACAAATATGTTTTTTAACGAAAAATTTAACGATCCTCGTCAATATTCGATAAATAATTACTTCTAATAATGGAAAAACTTTGAAAAAATAATGATCGAGTATCAGCAGGGTGTTCCAATTTTTTATTGAAGGAATTTGTCAATTTTTCTTTCAGCTAAACGTTTGGAACTGCAAGTAACCCAAGATTCATGCACATTGGAAAATCATTTTCCACTTCAACAATTATGAATAATCTGAAATTTCACCGGAATGTGTCGAAACAGATTAATTTCAAATCGACCGAATTCACTCGATCATCATTTACTATCGTTTTCAATGTTTATTGCCACATTCATTTTAGAAAATCATTGAACGATGAAAAATTTATATTCGATATTTAAGAAAACGGTTGAATAATTTTTTAAAAAGAGAATTTGATTTTTTGTTGTACAATTTAATACCAATGATGACTGAACTTTATCGAACCAGCATGATCGATCTATTGAGTGGGCATATTATGGTCGATCAACTGGAACCATGAAGGATCGAAGAGCCGATTCAAAATCTACTTTTAGCCGAGCATTCCCAAATTTCGAAGATCATTCAAGAGCGTTGATACAAATTTCTGGGCTATACGTATACATATATTCGTTTATTTCTATAGTAGATATCAGAGCAGAACCACGATTTATAGTCACGTGGAGCGGTGAGTCTTGAAAGAAATTCTCCGCAATGCGTATTTCTCATAATCCCAAATATGGTGTGAGAAATTTGAGAGAACCGAGAATAGTGACGGGGACGTGAGGAAGACACACACAAATACGAGAAGGAGGAACACGAGGCGCACACGGCACACACTTCACGCGGGCTTGCGGTCCTATATAGGCACTCACTATTAATAGACGAAAAATAAAATGTAGTTACATCGCCGTATAGATCGCACGATTTTTGTGTGTATATTGGGCGCTCTGTCCCACGAGCCTCAATGAATTTCTGTGTGGCAACGTTTGACTCGCAGATGGTGTCAATTATCACAGTGGGGGACGCAAATGGCTACATGCATGAGAAAAAGTGATCCAAAGTGGATGGAAAAACCGTGCAAAAAATCGTGTAACCGAGAAATTTGCATATTGTTTTCTAATTTTCCCTATCGTTCGACAAAGCTACCTCATGAGTTTCGTCATGGAAAGTGAAATGCGAAAGTTATGTGCGACTTTATTTGTTGCACAATTTTTGCAATTTTTTTTGCAAATTTAAATATTTCATGAAATCGCAATCCCTCGATCGATTATTTTTATATTTAATAGTAAATATTCTTATCACGTTAGGCACTCATGTAAACAGTATTAAGGCCACTTATAAGGTTATGAAATTTGGACCTTACTCAAGTGCTTTGGAAAATTGAAAGATCACAAAAAAAAGTTTGAGATCCTTAAGCGGCTTCATTTTCAAATTGAATTTGAAATGAATTTTGAATATGAAAATCGGAAGATTACGAAGGAGAGTCGTAAAATATATTGTTTGTTGTTGTTAACTTTTGAAAAAATCCTCAATCCTCAAATTATTCTTTCCAAATTCTAACTACTTTTATTATTTAGTGCACTTTTTGTTAAATTCGAGTTTGGCCCCCAAACGATTTATTACAAGTTTGGTACCAATCATCTTATACACTGAGAAAAAAGTTCAGTTAAAACAACTAAATCGATTTAGTTAAAAAAATTTAGTTGATTCAATATTAATTTGTTTGTAATAATGAAACTATAATTAATTCAATAAATGGATTTGGTTAACCATAAGATATGAGGTGAACAAAATTATTTGGTCAACTTCCAGATACAGTTTAGCCCAATTTACACGTTACTGAGTTGCTGTACAGAAATATTTCGTTGATATCTAGTATATTTTAAGTAAATATTTACCTGTGACAAAAAAACAATCCGTATTTTCAATCACACAATTTATTTGGTACAAAGATATTCATTTGATTGAACTGAAACTTCGCCCATTCAAGTAACGATTTAACCGATTTTACTAAAACTTCCATTGTATCTTTTTTGAATTACCAAAATGATCTCGTTGAACATCCGGAAACAAATATTTGGTTGATTCAAACAAATTTTTGCACTTTCAATAAATCTTTTTTCTCAGTGTAGTTAGCTTCAAAATTCTGAAAGCTAGAGCAGCTACAAATTCGAACCATTTGAAGATCTCGCAATTTTCAAATTTTTCTAACAATTATGAAAAAATAGAATTCCATTAAAAAGAATTGTCCTTCCATTTGTGTATTTTTTTATAAATTTTTGTTCATTAACAAAAAAAATTTTGAAAAATAATGATATCTGAGATATTTTGAAAGTACCCACATGAAAGTTTAAATTTTTCTATCGCCTTGAAAACAAAACTCCCTTAAGAAGTTAAAAATTGATTAGAAAATCCATTGGAAATTAGTACAAACTTAATAAAATTCGGATAATAATTTTGCTATGAAAAAACTTCATTCAATAATCCCGAACCGTTGAGAGACGTTTTCTCATTCAACATGCGACTTTTTTGAATTTTCAAGCCCACAAAATACAGACGTAATAAAGCCACGTGCGAAAATGCGAGAGCCGCGTCGTTATGATCATCATACCACGCGTTTCACGAGTCTCTACATGAAAATAAATTATGCTGAGACGATCGTAATCGTCTCATTACACCAGATCAGGCGTCCAGCCGAATATAGCGATCCTTTGCATAATTTATGCCTCGTTCCTGCAACGAAGTTTTCTCTTGAGTCGCGAATGTCGATGATCTTGGATAAAAAAAGCATCGAAGTTTGGGCTGATAAGTCCTAGATACGACCTTTTTACTTTGCACCAACGATGTACACACAGGACCAACAACTTTATATCCCATGATATTTTTTTTCTTTTTTTTTCATTCACACTCGCACAACCCAACAAGTATCACCAACTATGTATTTCGAGATTGATTAATGTGTCTCGCTGAAACATATTGAAAATAAATGGAAATCGGATTTAGGTAATGATAAAAAAATGTTGAATAAAAAAAAGCATTCCCGTCGCTTGTGTTTCAGGGGGAATTATGCAGACCGAGGAAGTCGTGCCTCGTGCACAATCTACTGGGATAGACGGCTCCTTAACGGACAGCACAACGTTCCAGTATCCGCTTCATCCCTCGCCAATTCTCCAGTGTTCACTGCCATCGCCGATCCTCATGGCGGTCAAGCAGGAACCCCAAGAGGATGATGAACGGGCCCGGGACACGAACACTTTGAGGTAAGTTACGTAGCCATTGAAGAGGTTTTTGTCCTCCATGAACTCTTGACATTTGAATAAATGACCCATGATACTGGCACTCTCGATAAAAAACTAATTAGACTTGGTACGAGGTCCAATATTTCCAAAGACGTAATCCAGTGGCTCAGAGTCAAGTTACTCAGGATGTTAATGATTTGATAACTTAAGTTGATAACGTGGAAAAACATGGCCCGATAAAATACCGATCTGTGTACTGATAAGACATAATTCATAAAACGTTCTGGGTCAAGAAGTTTTTTTTATAACTCTTAAATCCACTTTGTATCGGAGAAATCGCCATAATTGAGTTCTGTTTCTTCGTATCTTCTCTTTTCTTTCATCCTGGCTATTGAGTTCTAATGAGGTATTTAACAGTCAGCAAGCAGAGGCTGATGTAGCGCCGGTACCGATTGAGGCTGGACACCTTGGTCACCATCATGGCCACGAAACGGTCTTGCAGCATCAGATCCAGAGTACCGAGGTGACCACAGGACTGACCAGTCATGACAATAGTTCCAGAGCCAGATCCAGGTGATTAATAAGCACAATAGTATAGAACGTGTAAAGCTGATGGAATAAGAACACCGGGATTGAAAAAAATTAAAAGTTTGCGAAACGAGTTTCGGGTATTTCACGTACAACATAGCGTTTATAGAATCAAGCGTATCGTAAAAAATTATTGTTGAACCGGTCAAGTCAATTCACGTCGTACAGTGCATGCAGTTGGATGAGATTCAGTGGCCAAGATAGTGGAGAGCCTTTCTGACCTTCTCGCGTGCGACGCAAATATCTGCATATACGAATGAAGTTTGTAACACCTCTCGGTACGTATTGCGAATCACTATCGGGCTTAGGTGTGGCTCGGAATGTCGTATCGAACGCACGAGTATTTCGAAGCGATGTTGAGTACCTGTGCATGGCTTAGTGCAACAAGCGTTACCATTACGATGGTTCGCTGAACCTCATTTTGTTCGATCTTTCATCATTCCAATTCAAGTCACAAACAGACGCAACAGGTTCCTATTCGACCAGGGTCAATTTTATTGCGATAAAAAAAACTTTATCCACTCACACGCATTACCCCAGAAATTGAACACTAAGGTCAAGCAGTAAAAACGTTTATTCAGCCAATTTGATTTAAATCCATTTTTGTTATCTTCGAAGAATTCCATTCCAATAACCCTGGATTTCTTTGTGGATGTTTTTTTGCAGTCGGGGACGAAGAAAGTCACGCTGGAAGCTAAAGTTTCATCACCAAGCATTACCACCAGAGTATCTGGATCATTATGAGGCTGCCCTGGCACAGGAGGCTCTGAACACATCGCCGAGTCACGTCAACGAGTCTATGATACCGAGTCCAGCGCCAACGACTTCAACATCAACGTCCACATCGACGCCTAGTCCGGTCGGTGATGTTCAGGGTTGGCTGCAACGAATCGCGGCTATGCAGCAGGAACTTTATCCACGCACAATGCCAACGACCAACGATGGATCATCATTGACAGCACCACATCGAAGATCCGTCATCACGTCAACAGCAAATTCTTATCCGATCGGACATAATCATCAGCACAATCATCACAATCAGAGTCATCATAACGTTCAAGGGCCCCATCAGCATCAGATTCAGCAACAAACGACACCAAGACCACCGATGAAGTATTCCGATCTGCCTTACATGGGCGAGATAACCCTCGATAACAGTAAGCCACGGAGAGGCAGAAAACCCAAGAAAGCGGACATCTGTCATTTGATTTACAAGAATTATGGAACGATTTTACCTGGTACGCCGGGACACGAAGAAAGAAAGCAACAACAACATCAACAGCAGCAACAACAACAACAACAACAACAACAACAACAACAACAACAACAACAACAACAACAGCAACAACAACAGCATCAACAACAGCAAAGTCCAAGGGAAAGATTTGAAATAACGGGGGAACAGCATCACGTGCCATTTCAGAGAAGTGACATACAAAATCGTATAAGCAGCCTATTGGAGAAGAGACTGACACAGGAGTCCAAGAAAAGTTTGGCAATTGCCGAGGATCACAGGGAACAGGATGAACCGTTAAATCTCTGCATAAAGGACTTGAATCAATTGAAGATACGACTTTTACGGAAGCACGGTAACATCTACGAATCGGGGAATGTCAAGAGCGAAACATCGAGTGACACGGACGAGGTCGAGTGTTTGGGAACAACGTACAACAGTGCCGGCGACGCAACGAGACCGAAAGACCTCGTCAGCAGTAACAACAATAATCTCAATGCGATAAACAACAACGACAACGACAATTCAAATAGCAACACTGATTCCTCACCAAGTCCAAACAATCCGAGCTTTGTTTATTGGCCTAACGCGGGCGTGTTTATTCATCCGATGGCGCTGCAATCGCAGTTTCTCTATTACCAGAAAATGGCCCAGGGTGACAAGTCACTTGGGAAACTCGAGAACACACCCAAGGAACAGAGGATCGTGCCGAAATCGATATACACGATGCTCGAGAGCAAGAGTCCGACGTCTTCGCCAATCGTTCAAACTTCTTCGTCACCACAACAACAACAACAGCTGCAAATTCAGCAGCAAACTACGATGCAATCACCGTCTTCGCCCAGGCCAAAGCGCAACGCTCCCTCGTCTCATCAGATAGCGCCGATGAAGCGCAAACGTTCCGCCATTTTTATACCGCCATTGCCAACGGAAAACAACAATAATCCACCAACCGAAGTCAGCATATGCAAGTTCAAGTTCACCGGTGGTGCAAAACCTTCGCTGCAGGAGAAGAAGAGCCTGTCCGTCGATTCTGACGGTACCTTCAGGTATTACACGGGCACCGGTGACAAGAGCATGAGGGGTTACAGTGTTTTTCCTCGTGAAACACTTCAGCAACCTGCGGGACAGGCTGGCACCTCGGCAGGTGCTTTTCTCAGTGCGACAGGCGAGAGAATACCACCGCCGGTTGTTCAATGTCAGCGATCAACGGCCGGCGTCGACAGTGACGTTCGACGAAAGAGAAAAACTCGAAAGTCACTCCAACGCGAGAAACTCGAGCAAACCTTCAAGGAAAAAGGCTTTCTCATACAGACACAACAGCTCGAGTCCGCCGAAGGAGCGACTTACTGCAAGTTTCGTCAGTTGAGGAAATTCACGAGATATCTCTTTCGCAGCTGGAAGGATTATCTTCCTGGCAACGTTGGCGATCTCAGTGGCAACGTCGATGCTAACGGTGAAGTCATCGACGCTGACAATGTCAGCGAGAACGAACATCCGATTGCCGAAACACCGCCGATTCCACTTGCCGGAATAATCGATATGCCGAATGTCAGCGATCTCGATGAACACAGATCTCTGTCGCTCACGTGAGACCGACTCCCTTTTCTCATGTCCGTTTATCGTTTCTCGCACTGATGACGGATTATTTAGTTCGGGAAGTTTCACGTGGATGCGCGGCCATTTTGTGCATCAATGTGACACCATTTTGTCAAGTTACCCAGTTATCAGGTCCCAATAGGTATCGCTATACGTACCCTGGGGCTATTCACGTACAAGTGATCGACGTGGCGCATGCTCTCCAGACGACAATCTCTTCGGACGTGCATTGAGAGCTGCGAGTGCGTGTCAAAGAAGTCGTTACACGAGAGAAAATTACTTAATATTCGATTATTGCACGTAAGGATCGTTGAGCGAGTGAGAATGAGAGGGGGGGGACGAAACTACTTTGATTGAGTTACTTGTGAAACAAGAGATACGGATGAATGTACAAGACAGTACACTATATATGGGGCGTTCCACACCAAACCGGGCACTCCGATTTTTTTCAAAATTTTTTATGCTTTAGTATTAGTTGAAAGAGGTCTTCATGATTTTTTTCAATTTTTTTTTGTCGAGCCGTTTTCAAGATATCGATTTTTCAAAAATTAGGCTTATTTTTTTTTTAAACGCCCAAAACTTTGCGAAAAATAGGTCAAATGGGACGTTTTTTTTTCAAAATTTTTGTTTTTAAATGTACTTTTGATAAAAAATATCGAAAAAAAATTTCAAACCGTATTTCTATGAGATTTTCAAGTTTTAAAAATAAATTGTTGATTTACAAAAAACACGTACTGATCGATTTTCTTAAAAATTTGTTGTAAAAAACTGTCATCCATTCCACAACTTTTAAGCCTAACGAGATAATGGGTAAACGATGGGATCTATTTTTTTCGAACTTAAATTTAGCACCATTTAGCTTTTGTATTTCCGATTTTTTTCAAAACTTTTTATGTTTCAGTATTAGTTGAAAGAGGCCTCTATGATTTTTTTCAATTTTTTTTGTCGATCCGCTTTCAAGATATAGATTTTTCACAAAATATGTTTTTTTTGGTAAACGTTCATAACTTCGCGGAAAATGGGCCAAATAGGACGTTTTTTTTCATAATTTTTGTTTTTAAACGTATTTTCTATAAAAAATATTTTTAAAAAATTTCAAACCGTATTTCCTTAAGATTTTTAAGTTTTAAATTTAAACTGTTGGTTTACAAAAAATACGGACGGATCGATTTTCTTAAAAAATTGTTGTGAAAAACTGTCATTTATTTCACAACTTTTATGCCTAAGTAGGTACTGGGATAACGATGGGATCTATTTTTTTTTCGATTTTTCAATTTCCATATTTTATTTCCATATTCAATTTATATCTTGAAAACGGATCGACAAAAAAAATTGAAACAAATTAGAGGCTTCTTTCAACCAATACTAAAGAAAATCGGAGATACAAAAGCTAAATGGTGCTAAATTAAAAATCGAAAAAAGTAGATCCCATCGTTTACCCATTATATCGTTAGGCTTAAAAGTTGTGGAATAGATGACAGTTTTTTACAAAAAAATGTTCAGAAAATCGATCAGTACGTGTTTTTTGTAAATCAAGAATTTATTTTTAAAACTTGAAAATCTCATAGAAATACGGTTTGAAATTTTTTTTTCAATATTTTAAATCAAAAGTACGTTTAAAAACGAAAATTTTGAAAAAAAACATCTCATTTGGCCCATTTTTCTCAAAGTTATGAGCGTTTGAAAAAAAAGTAGCCTAATTTTTGAAAAATCGATATCTTGAAAACGGCTCGAGAAAAAAAATGAAAAAAATCATGAAGACCTCTTTCAACCAATACTAAAACCTAAAAAATTTTGAAAAAAATTGGAGATGCAAAAGCTAAATGGTATCCGGTTTGGTGTGGAACGCCCCATATATATGATTGAGTATGAGCGATGCCTGCACGTACGCTCTCGGTAATACTAATCAGCTCCAAGAGAGCTTGATGCATTTAACGAGAAGCTGCTACATATGTATGTATATAAAGTATATATATTATGTATTTATACATGTTAGGGTGTGCCAAAAAACCTTGATTTTTCCCGTCTCCTATTTGGCTAAGCTTTATTTCTTGACCTCAAATAAATCCTTGTTTAAGTGTTGCAGATTAATATTTAAGGGTCAAAAAGAATCTTGCTTTAAACGGATGTTTTTTTTCCAGGGGTACGTCTTTCCAGAATTCAAAACCTCAAAACCAGTTTTTCGAAGGTTTCTGTTGATTTTTTTTATCGATAAAATCAAACTGATTGAACCAAAATGAAAAGCAATGAAACAATTTTTGAACATTTTGCAACAAAATCTTAAAGTTTGATCTACCATATTGGGAAAAACTTTTATAAACTTTTATAATTTATAATCTTTGAAGCCGCTACTTACGAATTCAGCTCCACTATCTTCAATTTTCCAAAAATGTTGACCCTGGATGTAAATTCAATAATTTTGAAAGACCAACAAACAAATATCGAAAATTTAAAAGGCTTTGTTTAAGGCTATAAAATGAAGCTTTATCGAGTTGGCGAGTGAAAAAATGAATTTTTTGTACACACCTTCTGCTATTGATAATTATATATATAGGTGAGGAACGTACAAGGTTAAAAAAAAGAGCTTATACATTGTTATTGAAATAACGTCGTTTTGTATACTGTTCGTATTGCCTGAATTTGTGCTATTGACTTTGGAAACGATAAAAATAATTTATTCTAAAAATTCGAATGTAATTGTGATTGAAAATGAAATCTCATTGTTTTTTTTTTTTTTTTTTTTTTTTTTTTTTTTTTTTTTTTTAATGAATACATGTATGACGACGATTGTGAGCTTGGTAGCTCCGTGCCAAAGATTGGAGAATATTATGTAAATAGGAAATATTTTTGAATGAAAATCGTGGGTTTGATAAAGGGACATCGAGAGAGCGAGTGTGAAAAAGAATGATTGTTTTGTGCGTTAACCAAAGAACGTTCGCTCGTGTCGGATTCGCGACAAAAAAAGGGGTGAATCATCAAGTTGAATCTTCGATAAGTACTGTTTCACGATTCTCGATCGGTGCAATGTACTTTAGAAATTTTTCAAAATCGCTTTTCGCGATCAGTACTGTTAAAATAAATGTTTATATTCTTAAGTTATTTCAAATATACAGAATATAAATATTATATATATATAAATACATTTTTATTTAATGTACAGCGTCTAACCCCAATCTAGTCGTTCTTCGTAAGCACTTGTTACAAAAAGTGTCGCACAGTATCGTGTTTAACATTTTAGTTTGTCTAAAAAAGTAATAATTAATAAACCGCAGCAATAATTTGTATATGTACATTCGCAATCGCTATCGCGCCATAATGCGATTTGTTATGAATAAAAATACAATTTGTTTGTAAATATATCGTGATAGGCGAGAGAGAGAGAGAGAGAGAGAGAGAGAGAGAGAGATTTTGATTCTCGATAAGAGAGACCGCGATTTTTCGGGCAAATGAGGAAGTGCAAAAAAAAAAAAGAAAAAGTATCGATCGATTTTGAAATCGTACGAAGATACGTTTGGGCTTTGGCGCGATGAGGAAATAAACTACTATCACAGCCTGAAAACGTCAGAAACCGTCCTTAATCGGTATTACACATGTATTAGCTTCATCCTGTCTTCGTTCGTTCTTTTTTTTTATTTATACTTGAAAAAGAAAAAGAGTTCCAGCTTTAAAAAAATCGTGTCATACGTACGCTCATTGTAGAGAGATCATTGTTCATAGGTGACAATAAAAATGATATTGTTATTAATATTATCAAACACTTGTCTGATTATTCCCTCATTGTTATCCTCACATTATCGTAACCATTTTACCGAAGCGTATCGTCTTGAAACATGTGTTTCCCTAACTCGAGAACTTTTTAATTCGGTAAAGAATCTTGCATTACAGTAGATTTATGGATCGACTTTGTAGTCATAAACGAGAGAACGTTAGTAAAGATTCGTGCAAGACTTTTTCATGTTCGATATTTTTTTGAATATTTTCAGATTGCGCGTCAAAAATAAATTCTCAGCTGATGCAAATGAAAATGTAGATCAAGTAAACAGAAATCGCATAAAATTATGAAAATCGAGACTCCTCCATCGACACATTTAAATGCGCAAACCTCGGATAGAAACAATATTCAGATAATCTCGGGTTGGCGTGACCCGGGATAAAAAGACGAGACGAAAATTGCGATTGACAAGAATAGTACGCAAATACCGTCGCGAAATAAAAAAAAAATCCCATATCATCCTCATATAAATATCCCCTCCGTTGAAATCGAATGAAAACATCCGTTGCCAACTCTTTAAAAAGCCTGGGTAGTTGTTTTCTTACGACAGTTGGAAGACGTTACTCAGTAATTTGTGTCACAGAGTTCGATCGAATTGCGTTTCGATTTTTTCAAATTAAGTTCTAGTAGTTTGAATGTCACATTTCATCGAAATTGCACTTATTTAGAACGAGACTGAAGGAAAAATAATCTAGGCGCATCAGGACGATACTGATCTTGTTTCCGCCATTTGTTTTGGACTTCAACTCTCACGCATTGTTTACAACGGTTGACAACACGTAAATTTTCGAGAATTGAGTCATATACAAGAATCCGATCATCGAGGTGAAAAATCTTAGAATGGATTCAGGCAATACAAGTGCAATTTAAACAAATGGGAGGGTATACAATGGAATAATATAAAAATAAGATACAAAATCGTGGGTTAATTTCATTGGCAGATAACCTTAATTATCAATTTTGTCCTTACAGATCAATTGGAAAATCAGTTGCCTAAATAGCGTTCGATCTTCAAAAATGTAATGAAATTTGCTTATCTCATCCCAAGGAATATTTGCGTATTCCAAAACGTTCGTGAGTGACTATTCTTCGAACAGAATTCTAACAATCTCAAAGCTACGGTGGGATCTTTAAATTGAGAACGTATCGGAATTAGGCATCATTTATCGAGATAGCTAGTATGGCACCAAAATCAATGGAAAATTTGCGGCAAGTCACTCGGAGTAAACGTAATGTGCGAATGGACTTGACGCGTGAGTCAAAGAAATGGAACGCATTTTTAGTCGACTTGTGTGCTAAGTTGTCGGCGTATAACATACAGAAAGATAAAAAAAAGTATAATGTTGCTGACATTGAGTGTTGGGGAAAATCAGGGGAAAAACCGGGAATAGTGATAACCAAAAACACCTTTAACTCGTTTTTAAACAAAATAGCCCAAAATAACGTAACAGAATACGAGAATATAAAAAAAATTGCGATTAAAGAATCACAGCTAGTAGAACTGAATCATATTTTGAGCTTAACCTTGAAACACGAAGTGAATAAGTCGTGCTCAATGTCGAATGAGTTAGTGATAAAAGGAGACTACATTAAATTCAGTGATTTCATTCAAAATGATGGAAACATAACCCTGACTGGCGGGTGCAAAAATGTAACGGTTGTAAATGTTTTCGCTTTGAATACGATATTTGTTGATCGAGATATAATACTGACAGGCATAGAGATCAATATAAATATGATATCGCCAAAATGGGATATAATAAGTACCAGGATGATAGATTTAAGTGGTGTTGAGAGTAAAAGACCTGAGGCCGGATGGTTCCGTACCGAGGAGGTGCCGGAAAAGCGTGGTGGAAATTTTTTTGGAATCGGTGCAGAGTTTGTCAACGGTACAAACTTCTCCATCATCACTAACGCTAATCGAACATTAACTTCTATCGTCGATCGTTGTACGGCTGATTGGTGTTCCGACGATCGAAAAAATGAAACTCAGCTCCCGATTTATCGGAGTTGCATAGAATTTAGTCTTGCCATACCAAACCTTTTACTTCAGATGGGTGCTCAAGTCTGTCAATTGTCGTATTATAGTACTCGAACAGGACTTGACAATCCAGGAAAAATTGTGCTATTTGAATTGAATAACAACTCTGGAATATCAAAGTACAATAATACGGAAAAAGGGGACCTTGATCGGTTGATTATGTTGATAACAAACGGCGGAATGTTAAACATAACTGAAACTCATGAGCGAGTTGCACATGCGATTGATGGTGCCAATGGGCGAGATATCCAAGATCTTGTGGAAGTAAAGATTATAAACAAGTACAAGCATTACTTACGAGACAACTTGAATGACCGTTTCAAAAAGTCTCACCTGATCGACTTTCTTCATCATCTGGATAATGATGACAATGTAAAAAGTGTTTATAATACATTAGAACTATTCGACGAGTTCAAAGATTTGGAAGAGCAATTTTACAATTTTAATAACAACGCAGACCTTCTTCCTGTTTATCGATTACTACTAAACAGGATAAGTGAATATGCACAAAATCCGAAAAATATTGAAAATTCCAGTCAATATAAAAAAATTCTAATTTACCTGTATACGGCTACTTTAGGCAAGATATCTTATTTAAAAGAACGCTCAGAGGCCAACTTGATAATAGATATAAACAAACATCTTGACTTGATAAAAGAAGATATCGATACTTTGCGAAATTTGCAAGTAGCCGGTAACAAAGCTAATTTGATAAATGACTACAAACAAAATTTTAAAAGGGACATCGATGGACAAATTGCCGAAGCTACATACGTAATTGAACACCAGATTACACCGGAAATAAACAATATTGTTAGCCGCATTGATGTTCAAATCGACAGACTAATTCGTGAGATAAAAGCATTGGAGAAGCTCGCTGAGGAGGAAAAATCGGAGTTGATTGCGAAAAGGGAACAATTGAAAAGCGCAATGAAATTAAGAGTATTTTTCGGTTCTTTGAAGATGGTGGGTCTAGTGACGAGTTTTTTTGGGCCAATAGGATTGGCTGCGGGATCATTAATTGGATCGTCAAGTGCGATACTTGAATCATCGCTCGTAAATGATGGGACTGATGTTCAAGAGAGCTTAAAATCAGCTATTCAATCGTACGTGGACCAAATTAAAACCGCTAATAATGAACCAATTAATCATCTCAATGAATTGCTAGAAGATGTATCTCTAATGATAAATGTGCATTTAGATACATTCAACGATACAGCAGTGAAAATAGGTGATATGAAGAACAGGTTAAGCAAGGTTGACGGGGTTAAGTTTCGTCAAGTTCAGATGATAGAAATCGAATTGAAACACGAGTTAAAGAGAAAAGGCGAAGATTTCACTGGCTCAAGTAAAAATAGGAATACCGGTGGAAAAGCTGCAAGAGCAATAGCAGTTATGGAAAAAATAAATAAAGTTTTACAAGTTTATGAAATGGGGTTTGTTATTTATAGTAAATATAAAAGCGACGAAGCCAATGTAAATGCAATAACAGCTGCTATCGCACAAAAGGACCAAGATATTGAGCAGCTCCAAAAATACGAAAAAAATATTCACGATGTTACAATGTCGATGCTAAAAAATATGGAAGACACTTTTCGTCACATTGCAAATGAGCTGGATACGAAATCTCGAGTAGCTCTCGATGTAACCAAATGGCGAGTACAGAGTGTGTTGAAGGATATAAAATTAACAATGAAAAAGCTGACTCGAATGTTTCGAGATATACACGATGATCTACCACATTGCATAGAAATGATGGAAGATACGATGACAACTCTGATAAATATATATGACCGAATTCAAGATTATCAGGGAGAACAAAAATTCATAAACTTTTTTGCAGACATAAGCTACATTACCGGAAGTGACGTGATTATTAACGATCCGAGACTTGGCAATATTGTGGATCAGGATTATCTTGAGAAACTAATAAGGTCTAATCAAGTCATAATGAAATACAAGACGGCCATTGAGGCATTCAAGAACTTTGTATTTCCACTGGCTCACGAGTACCTGGGAGATTCCGTGCTACCATCGCATCTTCAATTGGAAAGAAATTTCGAGAATTTATTATCGACAGCCACCACGCAAATAGAATATGTCAAATCGAAAATAGAAATTTACAAGACATATCTGAACGGTGCTGGTTACAATCCATACATAAAATTGACACCATTTACCGGTCATTATATTTCAACCGACCCATTTTTCAGATGGGAAAACGAGCAGAACAATGATTTGATATCAAAATTATTGTCCGGACAAAAAGTCACCGTACGAGCAGATATAATCAATTCTCCAGCGCACAAAGACGCAATCAAGTTCAGCGTCGCTGAGTTTTTCTTCAAAGCTCGAAATGAAACAATGCAGGCCGAAATGAGCAATGTACTGAAAGGATTTGAGATTGAGGCAGCACATTTGGGTGATTCTCAGTATAGATGTAACGGCAAAATTTATCTAATAACAAGTCATACTACGAATATCTCTTATTATCTTGAAAAGAACGCTGACGGTGAACCAGTGAGTAAGAGTGTAACGTATGTCAAGCTCAAGGAAAGCGATTCGATACTAAGTCCGTATGCGACATGGGACGTGGTGTTAATGAACACTACGAATAGAATTACTTTTAAAGAATTACAGAAGTATAAAGATGCCGTTGACTTAGAGTTAGTAGGGTATGGAAGTTATATCGATAACAGACGAGTTAATTATGCGAATCTTACGATAGAGAACTTTTACCGCGAGGTTGGAACCTACAATCAGCTGAATTTGCACACAGAGCCGGAAACAATTCGTCGTAATGTCAGATCAGTAGATCCGTACGATCATGACGTATCAAGTAGTGCCTTACTTGACTTCCTATCACCGATCAATAACGTGAGTAATTTTTTAAGAGAAAAGTTATCAGCGTTCAAGTATCCACGGCATTTCGAAAGAATAAAGAGTTGGTTTAGGAATGACGAAAGTGAGGTGGAGGAAGAGACTTCCGGTGATTCAGGTTTTACGCATGATGATCACGACTTATTCGAGTTCAACCAGAAAACCGTGTATAGTAAGTTACCAGGTTATAAAGTAGAACAGTCATCAAATAGCTTCATAGACGGCGAGAATAATTCGGCAAGTGCCGTTAATTATGATTTATTGAATAAGCAAGGTAATTTATTGTTACTCGATTTGTTATTCCGTAAGAAGAATCATGCCAAATATAAAAATGAAGATAATGCAATAAAAGATTATTTGGATACTGAATATGCACAGAATCTTGCATACAGTGCGTATGCCTCTGACGATATATCGTCAAATAACTCGACGTATGTTGAAGAATATTGGAGTTGAAACTGTTTCTAGTAATTTACCTATTGTTATGCAAATATTAATCCTAGTATTATTGAATGTTACGAATGTGCCGTTTTGAAGATCAAAAGCCGCAATTGGAGTCAGAAATAACTCTTATAGAATAAGTAAGTTTATAATTAAGGAACAGCGTATTTTCATGGTTCATCGAGAAGCTGCTGCATTTATGTATGTATATAAAGTATATTATTATGTATTTGTACATGTTAGGGTGTGTCAAAAAACCTTGATTTTTTCCTTTTCCCGTTTGACTGTGCCAAGGACCTCTACTTCTTGACCTCAAATAAATCCTCGTTAAAGTGTTGTCGATAAATATTTAAAAGTCAGGAAGAATCTTCCCTTTAATGGATGTTTTTTCCAGGGATACTTTTTTTAAGAATTCAAAAGATGAAAAACGGTTTTTCTGAGGTCTCTCAAGTGAAAAAAGTAAAATCTAAGATTGCAATTTTTTGTTTACATGAAATCAAATTAATTAAAACAAAGTGAAAAGAAAATCTTGAATTTTGATCCACCATTTTGGGAAAAACTTTGATTTTAGACTCTAATGTGGCAAATTGAAAAGTTCCGAAACACCATATTCCAATGTATAATTTGTAAAGCCGCTATTCACAAATTGAGGTCGACTTCTTTGAATTCCCAAAAATTCTGATGCTGGATTTAAATTCAGGCATCTTGAAAAACCGAGAAACAACTATCAAAAACTTTGAAGACTCTGTTTCAGGCTCTAAGCTGAAGCTTCACTGGGGAGGCGAGTGAAAAAATGAATGTTTTGTGTACATCTTCTGCTATTATGCTCAAAATTTCTATTGGAAAAAGTTACGAGGTATTTATTTTTCGTTTCCAGAGTATTTCTTCGTATTTACAAAGCTTCCTCTATGAGGAAGCCAAAACTGTGACAGCTAACATTTACTAAAATTGGCTAACATTTCCTCACAGAGGAGGATTTGTAAATACGAAAAAATACTGAGGAAGCGATGTGCAAATTTCCGATTTGCAAGTTTTTTAAAAACAATTTTATTGATCAACACAATTTAAAAATCTGAAAAAATTCTAAAAAATCGTGTGGCAGATATCAACATTTTTAAGCCTAGGGCCGGAGTTGGGAGATTTTTCCTGCCTATTATTTTTAAACTTTGTCCGGAAAAAAACGTTAAAAAAATTCGAAGCGGGAGTCATATTACTATGGATGGTTGCTGAAACATTTTCATGTCATATCGGATTTCTGAAAAAATTTTCAGATTTTTCGGAAATATTTATTAGCAAAATGAAGAAAAAAAAAATCGCTTGGTAAAAATATGATTTTTTTTTTTAATCCGGTGAGACATATGAAAATGTTTCGGCAACCATTCATACATACGCTCATTGTGGAGAGATCATTGTTTATGGGTGACAATGAAAATGATATTGTTATTAATATTATCAAACACTTGTCTGATTACTCCCTTATTCTTATCCTCACATTATCGTAACCATTCCGCCGAGATAAGGGTGTCACTCCGAAACACATACATTCTACGAACTCGAGAATTCCTTACTTAGATAAAGAATCTCGGATTCCCGCAGAATTATGGGTCGACTTTGTACCCATATAATCGAGAGAACGTCGGAAACAGCTCGTGCAAGACTTTTACATATTCGATATTTTTGCCTATTTTTCGTTCAAATAATCAGCATCGATTGACGAACATTGCGAAGCCCAATGATAAAAAGTAATTGCGCGTCAAAAATGAATTCTTAGCTGCTGAGAATGAAATGTAGATTGAGTAAACAAAAATCAAATAGGATTATGGAAAATAAGACTTCTCCGTTGGGAAATTTACATACGCAAACCTCGGATAGAAACAATGTTGGGGAAATCTCGGGTCGTCGTGATCCCGGAAAAAAGACGAGATAAGAATTGGGTGATGGTACGCATATAAGTACGCACAGTACGGTTGCGACATTAAAAGCATCCGATATCGTCCCCATATGAATCCCCCCATATGAAAAACCCTCGGTTGAAATCGAATGAAAACATCCGTTGGCGACTCTTTAAAAAGCCTGGGTAGCCCTTTTCTTACGACAGTTGGGAGATGTTACTCAGTACGTTGTGTCACAAAGTTCGATGAAATTGAGTGTCAATTTTTTCAAATTAAGTTCTATTAGGTTGACCGTCACATTTTATTGAAGTTGCACTTATTTGGAACGGGAATGAAGGGAAAATAATCCAGTCATGGCTGGGCCTGATTGAATCAGTTACCAGAACGATTCTGGTCTCGTTTCTACTACCCGTTTCAGACCTCAAATCTCACTCGTCGTTAACACCGGCTGACACCATGTAAATTCTCGAGAATTGAGTCATTGACAAGGATCCCATCATCAAAGTGAATAATCTTGGAATTTATTCAGGTAATGCAAGTGGAATTTAAAGAAACGGGAGGGTACACAATGGAACAATGCAAAAATAAGATACAAAATACAGGGTTAATTTTATTGGCACATAACGTTAATTATCAATTTTATCCTTACAGATCAATTGGATAACCAGGTGCCTAAACAACGTTTGATCTTCAAAGATGGAATGAAATTTGCTTATCTCATCCAGAAGAATATCCTTTGAAGAGAATTCTAACAATCTCAAATCTACGGTGGATCTTGAAATTTAGAACGTAACGGAATTAGGCATGGAACGCATTTTTAGACGACTTGTGTGCTAAGTTGTCGGCGTATAACATACAGAAAGATAGAGAAAAGTATAATGTTGCTGACATTGAGTATTGGGGAAAATCAGGAAAAAAACAGGGAATAATGATAACCGAAAACACCTTTTATTCGTTTTTGAACAAAATAGCGCAATATAACGTAACAGAATACGAAAGTATAAAAAAAATTGCGATTACAGAATCACAGTTAGTAGAACTGAACCATATTTTGAGCTTAACCTTGAAACACGGAGTGAATAAATCATGCTTAACGTCGAATGAGTTAGTGATACAGGGAGACTACATTAAATTCAGTGATTTCATTCAAAATAATGGAAACATAACCCTGGCAAGTGGGTGCAAGAATGTAACAGCTGTAAATGTTTTTGCTTTAAATACGGTATTTGTTGATCGAGATATAATACTGCCAGGTATAGAGATCAGTATAAATATTATATCGCCAAAATGGGATATTAAAAGTACCAGAATTATAGATTTGAGTGGTGTTGAGAGTAAAAAACCCAACTCCACATTGATCCGTACCGAGGAGATGGCTAAAAAGCGCGGTGGAAATTTTTTTGGAATCGGGGCAGAGTTTGTCAACGGTACAAACTTCTCCATCATCACTAACGCTAACAACTCAGGCATATCAGAGTACGATTATACGGATAAAGGGGACATTGGTAGGTTGATTGTGTTGATAAGAAACGGAAGAATGTTAAATATGACTAAAACTCATAAGCGAGTTACGCATGCCATTGATGGTGCCAATGAGCGAGATATGCAAGATCTTGTGGAAGTAAAGGTTATAAACAAGTACAAGCATTATTTACGAGACAACTTGAATGATCGTTTCAAAAAGTCTCACCTGATCGAGTTTCTTCATCATCTGGATAATGATGACAATGTAAAACGTGTTTATAATACATTAGAACTATTCGATGAGTTCAAAGATTTGGAAGAGCAATTTCGCAATTTTAATAACGATGTGGACCTTCTTCCTGTTTATCGATTACTACTAAACAGGATAAGTGACTATGCCCAACACCTGAAAAAGGGTGAAAATTCCGATCAATATAAAAAAATTTTAATCTACCTGTACGAGGCTGCTGTAGGCAAGATATCTTTTTTATACGACCGCTCGGGTGGGGGCCTGATAATAAATTTAGGCGAATATATTGACTCGATAGCAAAAGATATCGATACTTTGCAAAAATTGCGAGTAGCCAGTAACAAAGCTAATTTGTTAAATGACTACAAACAAAATTTTAAAAAGGACATCGATAGACAAATTGCTGAAGCCACATACGTAATTAAGGAACAAATCACACCGGAAATAAACAATAATGTTAGCCGCATTGATGTTCAAATCGACAGACTACTTAGTGAGATAAAAGCATTGGAAGCATTGGAGAAGCTCGCTGAGGAGGAAAAATCGAAGTTGATTGAGAAGAGGGGACAATTGAAAAGCGCAATGGAATTGAGAGTATTTTTCGATGCTTTGAAGATAGTGGATCTAGTGGCGAGTTTTTTTTGGCCTACAGGATTGATTGCGGGAGCGTTGATTGAATCGTCGTTTGTAAATGATAGAACTGATTTTCGAGAGAGCTTAAAATCAGATATTCAATCGTACATGAACCAAATTGAAACCGCTAATAATGAACCAATGAATCACCTCAATGAATTGCTAACCGATATATCTCTAATGATAAATGTACATTCAGATAAATTCAACGATACAGCAGTTAAAATAGACGATATGAAGAACAGGTTAAGCAAGGTTGACGGGGAGAAGTTTCGTCAAGTTCAGATGATAGAGATCGAATTGAAACACGAGTTAAAGAAAAAAGGCAAAGAGTTGGCAGGCTCAAGGAGAAAAAAAAATACCGGTGGAAAAGCTGCAAGTGCAATAGCAGTTATGGAAAAAATAAATAAAGGTGTTAAAGTCTATGAAATGGGGTTTGATATTTATAGTAAATACAAAAGCGACGAAGCCAGTGTAAATGCAATAACTGCTGCTATCGCACCAAAGAACGAGAGAATTGAACCGCTCCAAAAATACGAAAAAAATATTCACGATGTTACAATGCCAATGTTAAAAAATATGGAAGACACTCTTCGTGGCATTGCAAATGAGTTGGATACGAAATCTCGAGTAGCTCTCGATGTAACCCAATGGCGGGTACAGAGTGTCTTAAAAGATATAAAATTAAAAATGAAAAAGCTGACTCGCATTTTTCGTGATATACACGATGATCTACCACGTTACACAGAAATGATGGAAGATACGATGACAATTTTGATAAATACATATGACCAAATTCAAGATTATCAGATAAAACTAAAATTCATAAACTTGTTTATAAACATAAACGACGTTACCAGAAGTGGCGTGATTATTAACGATCCAAGACTTCGCAATTTCGTGAATCTGGATTATCTTGAGCAATTAATAGTGTCTAATCGAGTGATAATGGAATGCAAGACGGTATTTGAGACAATCAAACAACTTTCATTTCCATATGCTCATGAGCACCTGGGGGATTCCATGCTACCATCGCATCTACAATTGGAAAGAAATTTCGAGAGTTTATTATTAAGAGCCACCGAGCAAATTAAATATGTCAAATCGAAATTAGCGACTTACGAGCCATACGATTCATATACTATGAATGGAGTGTTTGGAAGTGACAGCAGAACCGGACCATTTTTCAGATGGGAAAACGAGCAAAACAATGATTTGATATCAAAATTATTGTCCGGACAAAAAGTTACCGTACGTGCAGATATAATTAATTCTCCAGCGTACAAAGACGCAACCAAGTTCAGCGTCGCTGAGTTTTTCTTCAAAGCTCAAAATGAGACAATGCAAGCTGAAATACGCAATGTTCTGAAAGGATTTAAGATTAGGGCACTACATTTGGGTGATTCTCTGTATAGATGTAACGGTAAAATTTATCTAATAACAAGCCATACTTTGGGTGTTTCTTATTCTTTTAAGAGGGACGCTCACGGTGAACCAGTGACTAAGAGTCGATCGTATATCAAGCTCAAGGCAGGCGATCCGATACTAAGTCCGTATGCAACATGGGAAGTGGTGTTGGAAACTGAGATTACATCTAGTTTTCAAGACTTGCAGAAGTATAAAGATGCCGTTGACTTGGAGTTAGTAGGGTATGGTAGCTATATCGATAACCGTCGAGCTTATTATGCGAATCTTACTGTAGGCAACTTTTACCAAGAGGTTGGAACCTACAGTCAGCCGAATCTGCACACAGAGCCTCAAACAATTCGTCGTAATGTCAGATCAGTTGATCCAAACGATCGTGACGTATCAAGTAGTGCCTTACTTGACTTCCTATCACCGATCAACAATGTGGGTAATTTTTTAAGAAAAAAAATATCAGCGTACAAGTATCCACGGCCTATCGAAAGAATTAAGAGTTGGTTTAGGAATGACGAAAGTGAGGTGAATGATGAGACATCCGGTGGTTCAGGTTTCACGCATGATGATCACGATTTATTCGCATTCAACCAGAAAACCGTGGTTGCACCAGATTTCAACGTGCAAGAGTTATCAAATGGCATCATAGATGGCGAGAATAATTCGACAGGTGCCGTTAATTATGATTTATTGGATAAGCAAGGTAATTTACTGTTACTCGATTTGTTGCTCCGTAAGAAAAATTATGCCAAATATAAAAATGAAGATAATGCAATTAAAGATCATTTGGATAATGAATATGCACAGAATCTTGCATACAGTGCGTATGCCTCTGATGATAAGTCGTCAAATAACTCGACGCGTGTTTAAGAATATGCGAGTTGAGATAGTTTCGAGTAATTCAACCATTTTGATTGAAATATTTATCTCATTATTATTAAACGTTACGAATGCGCTGTTCTGAAGATTAAAAGCTTTTCTCGTATATATATGAGGCAATCCACGCTATTTCGCTCGGCCCTGACCCTGACCATTTTTAATTTTTCCCATTTCCTCTTATAAAATAGTATACTATGCAAGGAGTATTTTGACCAATTTTTAAATTTTTAACGCATGTATTTCAGTAGTTACAATTTTTCGAAAAATCTGGATTTCAGAAATTTCGGAAACGTTCTAACGCCGATATCTTTTAAATTAATCCATATGTCGAAAAATGTTTAGAGATCGATTTTTTCACATTAGTTTTCACACTTTTATAAAAAAAGGGGAACAAATTTTTAAATCATCGTTATCAACATTTTTTCAGCGTGTAGAGTGAAAATTATTTTTCTTAACGCTGATTGCTTTTTTTTATTTTTTTCAAAAAATTCTCTAAAATAATATGATGAATTATATGAATTTCAACGCTAGTCCCATCGTGGGCCCATTTTTCCTTCTATTTTTTAAAAAATAAATTCAATTTTTTTTCACGAAAATTTTGACTCTTTCATATGAATTACTATAATAATTTTTATTACTAATAATACACGTAAGTAATAATTATTATACTTATTTACAATTAGTAATTTTAGTGATAATTTTACAATGAGTAGCCCGATCTAATATGTTGAAGAATTATTTTTCCATTACTTTCCTATAGAAGAAACGTATGCATTATAGGAGAATATATGAATGGAACACTTGCATATTTTTTTATCTTGAGAGAGTTATAGATATTTATTCTCTCACTTGTTTAAAAAGTTTACACGATTGAGACAATTCTTCAAAATATTAGATCGGGGTACTAATTGTAAAATGATCACTACAATCATTAATTCTAAATAAGTACGATGATTATTACTTACGAGTATTATTAATAATAAAAATTATTATAGTAATTCATACGACAAACTCAAAATTTGCTTGAAAAAAAATTGAATTTATTTTTTTTTATAGAAGGAAAAATTGGCCCACGATGAGACTAGCGTTAAAATTCATATAATTCATCATATTGTTTTAGAGAATTTTTTGAAAAAAATAAAAAATGGCAATCATCTTTAAAAAAAATATTTTTCACTTTACACGCTGAAAAAATATTGACAACGATGATTTAATTTTTTTTTCCATTTTTTGAATGAAAGTGTGAACTAATATGAAAAAATTGATTTTCAAACATTTTTCGATATATCGATTACTTCAAGAGATATCGGCGTTAGAACGGTTCCGAAATTTCTGAAATCCAGATTTTTCGAAAAATTGTAACTTATGAAATACATGCGATAAAAATTTAAAAATTGGTCAAAATACTCCTTGCATAGTATACTATTTTATAAAAAAAAAAGAAAAAAATTAAAAATAGTCAGGGTCACGGCCGAGTGAAATGGCGTGGATTGCCTCATATATATATGAAAAATGTAAGACTTAGGTAAGTTACCGATTGTATCAGTGAAGGTTTTCTGCAGTTTCCCTTCACTCTCGGCAGAATTGCGATACAGAATGGAAAAAGCGGTAAGGTGCGGGCTGCAGTCCAGCCCTACTAGGGAAAAGAGGGGAAGGTTCGTAAAAAGCTTCGTGCTATACGTTGGTACAAATAGATAATAAAATACTCTGTATTGTGCACCATTTAGAAGGTTGTACTTTAAACGTTGCTTTGTAATTGTAAGGTCATTCCGCGATTATTGTAAAAGATTAGAACACGGAGAAAAATGCCACCTCGAACTCTAGTCCTGGTTACCAGAAAGTATAGTAATTTACTTCCAGTCCGGAATTCTCAGACTTATTACTATACCATATTGCAATGCATACCATGCTACTGTAAAATATACTATTTATACCGGGATAAGTATTAAATGGAAGATAGTGATTACAATATGGTATGGTAATAAGTCTCAGAATTCCGGACTGGAAGTAAATTACTATATTTCTAGTAGTGGATATTAGGATTCTGGTAACCAGGACTAGAAGCCGAGGTGGTATTTTTCTCCGTGAAGTTTGGATGAAATCGAGGAGGAAAATGACCAAGATGAGCTTAGTGATACTGATACCATTTTTATGTTGGCAAATGTTCGATCCGGATAACAACATAGATTCAAGCTGCAACCTATAAATAATTTGCTTGTTCAATTAAAAACAATATATCATCAACAATAACCTTTTTACGGTGTTATGCGTTGTTTCTTTCCAAATTCCCCGTTTCTTCCAGGTTTCCCCAGTAAATTTTGCAAGAATAATAGGTTCAAGATGATTCAAAAATCCCCATTATTACTGACAGATAATCGCCATCCAAACAAATTACTTCAACGCAATAAAAAAAAAATACTTGTCGTAAGGTGCATCATGGATCTTCGCAAAGGGTTGTTTTAGTCTCCCGTGATGAAGATATTTAATGAAAAAATGTTTAACTTAGAGATCATTGTAGTTTTTTCTCTGATCAAGAGGGTTAGTCTCTCCAGAATGAATTTCGGGACTTGTATCCCCCTTTTCACCGTATCGTTGGACCCAACGCACGTCCGAGTGCACGTGCGTTCTCGCAGGAAACAGACGCGAGATTTCTTATACGCCGTCTCCTCACTTGACTGTGAACGAAAAAGAAAAAAAATTGCGTGCTCACCTGTGTGCGTATGGCAATCTTTGAGAGTACACGCGGGAGCCGAGATCGCACATGAGAGAGCTCGCGATCACGTTGTATTATAAACCTCTTTGGTTTGAAAGAGAGAGAGAGAGGAAGAGAAAGAGGATGGAGGGACCCCCCATTCATGCATACGCCCATTCACGCGCGTATCTCCGGCTCACCTTGGTGGCTTTTTATATTTCTCCAACATCAGGTATGGAGACTGTAGTATAAACCAGCGATACCTACAGCAACGTGAATATATACCTTATTAGCATTGTATAGATTGTTTCAAAAAAAATTACTATTTTTTTTTTCAAAGAACATGCATAAACCGACAGAGTATTCCTAAACAAAGACCCTGTCCGAATATGAGCCCTTAATATTAATACTTAGAAGTGGCGCTTTTCAATTTTCTTTTTCGATTTAAATAACATGGGAAAACAAATTTCTGAACTTTGGAATTTTATTACTCAAGAATAAATCACTGTACAGTAATAAGAAACATATATTTTTGTAGGAAATTGAACGCTCTATAAAAAAGGTCTGAATGAAGATTTGCGTGAGGTGAGCCGTTTCGGAGTTATCAAGCCTTAAGTTTGTTTAGAAGCTATGAAACCTTTGAATGTTAATTGTTCAATAAATAGCTTCTTAATCGTAGTGAAATTTTTGTACGACCTTCTGAATACTTCACGTAAGAACATACCAAATTTTCAGAATTCTATCATCATTACTTCAACCTCCTTAAGGGTTCAAATAAAAAACAATGAGAAAATTCTGAAAATTTGGTATGTTTTTGTATGAGGTATTTTAGAGGTCGTGTAAAAATTTCACGACGATTAGGAAGGTCGTTATTAAGAAATTAACGTTTTGTTAAAAACAATTTTTTAAACAAATAAAAAAAATATTTATCCATAAACTTCGTTTTCTTTCCATTGCTTTCAGTATATTGTGGATATTAAAAAATTGAGAGGTAAAAAAAAAACTTATCGCAAAGTTATATCAGTTTCTATAAGACTACATTTTATTTTATTTGATTTGTTAATCTCAATTATTCGATAACGAGCTTCCAAATCGTCGTGAAATTTTTACACGACCTCTTAAATACTTCATTGAAAAACATACCAAATTTTCAGAATTTTCTCATTAAACATGATTTGCTTCTAAACAACCTTAACCATTGAACTGTTTAAAATCATGTTATTTACTTATAAACGCGTCCAAATCGACTCATATCACTTAAAACCCAATGTTATCATCTTTAAAACAAATTTCTGAAAATTTTTCATAGAATGTTGATCAAATTTTTTTATTAATCAACGATGAATGATTCATTTTATTGTTCATTAATAAAAAATACGGGTATACCACAAACATATGATGAAATTTCATTCCAAATTTTATATATTATAAATGAATCATTTATTTGAATGCTTTATAAATGTTTTGAATGAATTATGTAACCCTATAAGATAAATAATATAAAACATATAACTACTTAAAGAATTAAAGAAAAAAAACTTTTTATCGTTATAACTCATTCTTAAAAAACTCAACAAATTTATAAAGAATTAAAATAAATTATTGATTTATGATAAATACAATTTATTATGAGATTTCATCATATATATATTTGTGATATACCCGTATTTTTTATTAATGAACAATAAAATTAATCATTCATCGTTGATTAATACAATTTTTTGATCAACATTTTATTGAAAATTTGCAGATATTTGTTTTAAAGATGATAATATTGGGTATTTAAATGTATGAGTCGATTTTGTCGCGTTTTTAAGTAAATAACATCATGGTTTTCAACAGTTCAATGGTTAAGTCTTGATAACTCCGAAACGGTTCCCCACACGCAAATCTTCATTCAGACCTTTTTTATAGAGCGTTCAATTTCCTACAAAAATCTATGTTTCTTATTACTGTACAGTGATTCGTTTCTAAGTAATGAAATTCCAAAGTTCAGAAAAAAAATTTCCCATGTTATTTAAATGAAAAAAGAAAATTGAAAAGCGTCAACCCTAATTATAATATTAAGGGACCATCACAGAGTAATGGGCCGAAAAACAGTCAATGTCCGCGATTTTTGTTCGGATGGATAGGATGGGGGATCAGGATGATTTTGTTTACGAATAATACCACTAATGAACAATACAAAAATATTTTTTTTATTCATTTTAAATAAAAAAATTTTAATTTTAATTTTAATTGGAAAAAAAAATTTATTACTAATCTGTAGGGAGCCGCTATGTCCTTACAGAGGTTTTTTTTTTAATTTGAGAAAATGGCGGCGGTTTGAATAAAAATTACAAAATTTAGCCTCTTTTTTCAACCGTTTTTCGTGCGAAAAAATAGGAAGATTTAAAAAAAAAAATCTGCCGCCAGGACATAAAGAATGAAATAAAAAACTATTCAGTAAAAATGTTAAGCTGATAGCTTGAAAACTCTCCCTCTGAGAGTGGGCACAGTTTTTAAAACGGGCATTTCGAGAAAAACGCGTTTAAAGTTTGGAGGAGGGGTTTTTTTTATATAAATCGTTCACTTACCATCACTCAGCGATCCCAGGTCTATAAAAAATCCCTTCTGCTATCTCAAATTGGTGATTGTTGATAGAAAAAAAATTGATTTTTACAAAATTTTACACTGTGATGGTCTCTTAAGGGCTCATATTTGGAAAGGGTCTTTGTTTAGGGATACTCTGACGATTCATCAATGTTTTTTGAAAAAATACGCATTTTTTTATAACAGTCTAATATATATGCTAGATGGATTAACAAAAAAACATCTTAACCATTTGCGTTCCTCATCTAAATTTTGTATCCAATATCTTGTTTACCTTACCAAATTTTCTTCTTATCTGCAAGTTCTTTCGTAATTTATCATCTTCTCGGATGATACACGTCGGCATTGCAAAATCAATGAAAATAGATATTGAAAAATAAATTATTAATGCGTGTGATCCGCACTCTCAGAGATGTTTTGGGCTGGAAACTAAGAATCTCAATTTCTAGCCGAAAACATTCGTCAGATTGAGAAATAGCATTACTGAATAGATTAGAGATAATCGGGTGTGGTTCATAGAGGTCAGTACAGAGTCCATCGAAATTTGAAGAACGGTAACTCAAAAAAGTGTCGACAGATAGCCTTGAAATTTGAATACATATTTTAGGCAGCGGTGCTGGAATAACGAAGCGGTATTACCCAAACAGTTCTAACACGTAAACATTCTGAATATCGTCAAAATAGTATGATTGGCACTTGTTAACGATTATTTAAGGGGTCTACCCTAATTGCAATTTTCAAAAAATCGATTTTTTTTTTAATTCCATTTTTCGAAAGTATAGATAATTGAAAGTATCATATTAAATTTTCGTAAAGATCCGAGCAGTCTAAGTGTACTTTTGAGGGACTTTTACTTAGTTACATGAGCGCGCTAATAGTGACCGTTCGGAGTTTGATCGCGTTTTTCTCGAAATGACATTTTTGTACGGCTTGTTGAAAAAATCTCGGAAACTACTGCATCAATCCTTACCAAATTTTTACCACATATTGTTTATGTCGACAGCTATGTCGCATATCATACGATTTTTGAAATTTTGAGTTTAATTTGGTTTAAATTTAAAAAAACTGATAAAAAAAAGGTTATTTTTCATTACTTTTCGATATATGGCCGCCATTTTGCCAATTTTAAAAAAATCAAAAATCGTATGATATGCGACATAGTCATGACCTTACTGAATCTAAAACCTTTTTTATTTTTTTTTTTTAGATAATCCACTCCGGAGATTCCGTCAACAGGGCGCACTCATCTTTTTTTTTGATATTTTTTTGGCCTGCATTTTCATATAATAAAAAACCGAAAAATAAATTAAAAATTTTTTTTTTTCTTGCATTTCAAGATTATATTTATCAAGCCTCATACTTGTCATATTAATATTTCTAATTTAAAACAATGAAAAAAAATCGTGAAAATAGGCATTTTTTTGCGTGTCTCATTAGGATAGACCCCTTAAGCTATTTTCGGAATTTTCATGCGTTTCTAAACCCCAAATAAATGGTATTTACCAAAATGATAAATGTATCCAATATTTGTATTGACAAGCGTAGATTTACAAAAATTTCTTTCTCAATGGTCGAGAATTCGGTAAAGAAGAGTATGTTAGATGTTGGTAAGTTCGTTGATAATGAGGTGAAGGGAAAAGCTCCATTCTTCTGTGCGAGAAGCATGCGTGCTCGTCTGGTGTTTGCACGCGCGTCTCTCGTATAGTTAGTAATTATAGTAAGTGCCAGACAAAGCAGGAGAAAGAGGGAGAGAGGAGAGAGGGTAGGAAAAAGGAGGGACGAAAGGTTCGTCCCTGCTAAATCTCTTTTTCTTATTATCTTTACTCGCTCGAGCGAGTCTCGTCTTTGCGATTTTTTTGCAGTTGAGAGTCCTCCTTTCTTTTATCTCTTTCTCCCTCTCCGTCTCTTGCACATCGTTCAGTGAGAGCGAGCACAATGACTGCAGGTTTCCTAATACGGCCTCGTCGTCGTCGTCGTCGTCGTCGTTGTCGTTGTCGTCTTCGTCGTCGTCGTCGTCGTCGTCGTCTTCTTCTTCTTCGTTGGTGCTTCGCGAAATGGGCGAGAAGGAAAAAAAGAACGAGAAGAATTGAGGGGAGGAATAAGGGGCGAAGGGGTGAGAGGGGGTGCGGAAAGGAAGTTTAAAAAAAGAGGAATTTTGGTGACCGCAAATTCTCTCGTACAGGGGGCCTGGGAAGATTCAAGGATCACGTCCTTGCATCCTTGACGTTTCTCCTGATGTGCGTTAGATCAAGGAACGAAGAGGGAGAGAATGGGGGGTGAGAGAGGTTTGCCAACAATTTAATAACCAACTCACGTGGATGTTCTCGACGACAACGCGACTTTGGGGAGAAAAATAATCGGCGAATCTTCACTCTCGATATTCTCCTCGTGGACAATGTAACATTACATCTTTGAATAATAGACCATTATTTTGTCTATGGGGCGTTCCACATCAAACCGGACACCATTTAGCTTTTGCATCTCCAATTTTGTTCAAAATTTTTTATATTTTAGTATTGGTTGAAAGAGGTCTTCATGATTTTTTTCAATTTTTTTTGTCGAGCCGTTTTCAAGATATAGATTTGTCAAAAATTAGGCTACTTTTTTTTTCAAACGCCCGTAACTTTGCAAAAATGGGCCAAATGGGACGTTTTTTTTCGAAATTTTTGTTTTTAAACGTACTTTTAATAAAAAAATATTGAAAAACAATTTCAAACCGTATTTCTATGAGATTTTCAATTTTTTAAAATAAATTCTTGATTTACTAAAAACACGTACTGATCGATTTTCTTCAAATTTTTTTGTAAAAAAACTGTCATCCATTCCAAAACTCTTAAGCCTAACGAGACAATGGGTAAACGATGGGATGTATTTTTTCGATTTTTAATTTAGCACCATTTAGCTTTTGTATCTCTGATTTTTTTCAAATTTTTTTATGTTTTAGTATTGGTTGAAAGAGGCCTCGATGATTTTTTTCAATTTTTTTTGTCGATCCGTTTTCAAGATATAGATTTTTCAAAAAATATGAAATTTTTTTTCAATATTTTTAATAAAAAGTACGTTCAAAAACAAAAATTAAAAAAAAAAACGTCCTATTTGGCCCATTTTTTGCGAAATTATAGACGTGTACAAAAAAAAGCAACATATTTTTTGAAAAATCTATATCTTGAAAACGGATCGACAAAAATTTTTTTTTTCAAATCATAGAGGCCTCTTTCAACCAATACTAAAACATAAATAATTTTGAAAAAAATCGGATATATAAAAGCTCAATGGTGCTAAATTTAAAATCGAAAAAAAATAGATCCCATCGTTTACCCATTATCTCGTTAGGCTTAAAAGTTGTGGAATGGATGACAGGTTTTTACAAAAAAAATTTGAGAAAATCGATCAGTACGTGTTTTTTGTAAATCAACAATTTATTTTTAAAACTTGAAAATCTCATAGAAATACGGTTTGAAATTTTTTTTCAATATTTTTTATCAAAAGTACGTTTGAAAAAAAAAATTTGAAAAAAAACGTCTCATCTGGCCCATTTTTCGCCATGTTATGGACGTTTGAAAAAAAAGTAGCCTAATTTTTGAAAAATCGATATCTTGAAAACGGCTAGACAAAAAAAAATTGAAAAAATCATGAAGACCTCTTTCAACCAATACTGACACATACAAAATTTTGAAAAGAATCGGAGATGCAAAAGCTAAATGGTGTCCGGTTTGGTGTGGAACGCCCCCTATACTTATTGTATATTTAGAAGAACATTTGGTTGTTTTGAAAACGTTCCTTTGAGATTGAGGAAAGATTCTCTAAGGATTGTAAGCTTCCAGAGGGTAAATAATTTACATGGTTACATACAGAACTAGAGATTTACACTTGTCGGTTTAAATCTAGCCAAAGCTTTTTCTTGCAAAGACAAAAACCTGAGTAGTTTGAAATACTTCTCCTTTGAAAGATTCTCTGAGTAGCTCGATGTCCTGGAAGTAACCATTACACATATAGAGCTAAAAATATATCGTATGTTTAATTTTTCATGAAAACTACTCTTAATCATTTATTAATCGATTGAACGTCTGAAAGGTGATTCTCATGTTAATTTCCTGGCTTTATCTCGCTGGATCAATTTCACGCTTCCTCTGCAGAGTTTCTCACTTCGTTCCCTCTCTTTCTCATCCTCATAGCGCTTGTGGACGCGCAATGCATGAGCTTAAAAAGCGAGTGAGAAGAAAAATAAAAAGTTCGCATAAAAAATCATCGGTACTCGCTCAGGTAAACACGAAGCATTTATTACTCGTTCTTTAGTAAAGAGAGGGTGAGTGAGCGAATATAATATCCCGATAAATCGTGGAACGAGTTCGGTTTAATGGTAAAATCGCTCTCACTATATATATATTGTATATAGAGATTTATATATGAGGCATTCTTGGCCAACTGGTCAATGTTCGATTCTGATCCTTTTCGATTTTATTTTAGGTTTTTCGAACATTTGGACTATCTCTCAAAAGCGCTCTGATTTTTTTCTCATTTTTCTTAATGATCCAAATTTTTCTTATATTTTCTTTATCGTTAAAGTTAAAAGTTATTTGAAATAAAAAAATAAGTGTCAACAAACTACTTGTAATTGTTAAAAAAATGGGTGGAGACGTTTTTCTCGATTTTTGGAAGAAACAAGACGGAATTAATAAATTATTGTTGGACAAAAAACATATACGTGCATGTTGTCTGATAAAAAAGTTAAAGCAGTCAATGTTCAACTCTGATCCTTTCCGATTTTATTTTAGTTTTTTCGAAAATTTGGATTATCTCTCAAAAGCACTCTCCATTTTTTCCGATTTTCTTAATAAAACAAATTTTCTTTATATTTTCTTTATCGTTAAAGTTAAAAGTTCTTCGAAATAAAAGAATAGGGTGAGTACTTTTAAAAGAACGATTAACAAAACGAGTGGAGACGTTTTTCTCGATTTTTGGAAGAAACAAGACGGAATAAATAAATTTATGTTGGACAAAAAAACATATACGTGCATGATGTCTGATAAAAAAATTAATTTGCATGTTTTTTAAATTTCTGTCTGAGAGAAATGAAGAAAGGGCACATCCAAGCCTCGTTTTAGGTACAAAGTAGTTTTTTTTTAAGTGACTCAATTTATAAATGTCCATGGAAAATGTATAATTCATACTTTTCATATTTTTGAGTAGTAGCCAAAATTCTTGAATAAAAAAAGAATAAAAAATTTCGGCTAAATAAAACAAAAAAAGTATTAAAAATGTACATTGCTTTGGAGTGTGATAGCAGAACCATGCGGAAAATTAGCCACACAAATTCAAGGGGAGCGGGTTTGAACATTGACATGTTTGGCCTAGAGTGTTTCATATATTCTGGTCGATATCTTCTCGCTTCCTCTTGCACATGAGAGTATATATCGGGCACGCGAGTTTTCGAGACAATTTTTCACTCTCGTTGGCTCTTCTTCTCCACTTCTATACTTTGAGGATTATGCACATCGGACTTTTGCGTATAGAATCTTGTCAGCTGAGGAGTTCTCCGCTGAAAGATTGAAGAGAGAGAGAGAGAGAGAGAGAGATAGAGAGCAATTTTTGAGCCACCACATCAGGGCTTTGCAGACGTGTATAGTGTGTATATGTGGACTCTTCGGGGCTGCAGCCGCGGTTTTAATGCGAAGGAAGACGGGTTTCTCGGCAGGCGAGAGAACTCTCTCGTTGCTTGCACGGGCAGAAGCTTATATACGCATATGTAACGTGTGCATAGTGCATATAGTCTCATATATATGAGGTATTCCATACCAAGCCGACCAATCCGCTGACCCGACCATTGTTGAATTTGTTGAATATTTTTCATTTTTTTGTACGCACTGAAAGCACTCTCTCAGAATTTTTGTAGATATTTGTCTCAATCCAACTAAGCACAATAAATTTTTCAAAATTTGACACAATTTTTTTTCAAATGCTCATAACTTTTAAAAAATCGAAGATATCAAAATAAGACACAACACCGTTTTTTTCCGTTATAAGTTGCAGTTTTATAAAAAAAATACAAAAAAAATATCGATATTCATTTTCATATGTTTTTTGAAGTTTTTGACACAAAACATTTTTTTTTCAACTTGGACCCCTTCAATTTTTTTGAAAAAGTTCACCACTTTTTAAGAGACATTTTCACAATTACTAAAAAATTGGCAGCTTGTAATTCTCATAACTTGTATTTTTTTATCTATTTTTGAAGTTATAAAAAACATGAAAAAACGGAGATAGCAAAATAAAACGGAAGATCATTTTTTTCTGTCTTGAATTGTAGTTTTATTTAAAAAATACAACAAAAATGTTGATATTTATTTTCATATGTTTTTTGAAGTTTTAAACACAAAATATTTTTTTTTAATATTTATTTAAATTAGCGTCGCAGCGCTCATTTGTTTTACTTTTTTCATGCTTTTTATAACTTCAAAAATAGATAAAAAAAATACAAGTTATGAGAATCACAAGCTGCCAATTTTTTAGTACTTGTGAAAATGCCTGTTAAAAAGTGGTGAATTTTTTCAAAAAAATTAAAGGGGTCCAAGTTGAAAAAAAATAATATTTCGTGTTTAAAACTTCAAAAAACATATGAAAATGAATATCGATATTTTTTTTTGTATTTTTTATATCAAACTGCAACTCAAGACGGAAAAAAATGGTCTTGTGTCTTATTTTGATATCTACGGTTTTTAAAAAGTTATGAGCATTTAAAAAAAAATTGTGTTCAATTCTGAAAAATTTATTGTGGTTAGTTGGTTCGAGACAAAAATTTTAAAAAAATATGAGAGACTGCTTTCAGTACGTAACAAAAAAAGGAAACATTTTCAACAAAATAAAAAATGGTCGGGTCCATGGATTGGTCGGTTTGGTATGGAATACCTCATATATTATATACATATGTGTTAGACAGGTTCGGTCGCGAAAAACTTCAATTTGTCTCGCGCCTCGAGACTCGGGCTTGCGGTGCAAGGCATATTATCGTACCAGGATCTCCTTGGGTATGGCTAATATGCATGCGGGCTCGTGCACGCACATACGAGCACTTATAGAAGCATCTTACGACTCGAGAAGAGACTGAATGCAACTGAGTGCTGAAACGCATACGCTTACGCAGGGAAAATTTCTTGGACTCGATCGTCGCGACTGTTAATTCTCTACAGCGGGAGAGAGAAATAAAAGTGTCTTCCCGTGAGACACAAATCATTTTTGAAGGACGTTAAATTTTGCTTTCTCATAAAGAAAGCTTTATTGTTCTCATGAGAAGAAAAAACTGCGACTTTGTCCAAATTTCAAGGCAATTGTTAATTTTGCGGGATTTTGAAATTGTTCGTGAAATGTCTGGGGTGATGTTGTTGTTTTGCAATTATTCAGTTCAATTTTATCGCACGCGATGATAAGGATTAGGATTGAAATTGAAAAGAATTGCTTCAGGCATTCAGTTCTGGAAAAAATCTGTGAATTTTCCAGAGATGCTGGTTAATGAAATGCTCGTTAACTTGCGGAATTGTCGACGTATTGATCTAAATTTTTTTTTCACAGCGGAACGTGTGACGAGAAAGAAGAATGTGGGTCATTCCATGTCAAATTGACCAATAGTTGGAATCGACCCCTTTCAATTTCGATAAAATTTGGTCAGAAGTCTTATTTTTTAATAAAACGAAGTCTTACCAAAGGAAAAAAATTATTTTTTTTTTCGAAAATTCAAAATTTCACAATTTTTTAAGTTTATTTTTTAAATATCTCGAACACCATCATAGTTGAAAAAAATCGTTCCGGATTTGTCTTAAAGAGTATACTTGGGGCTATGAAAAAAAAAATATTCCGCAAAAATTTTTTGAAAAATGATGAATTCGGAGAATTTTGAATTTTTAAATCGTGAAAATCGACGATCAACATTAAATTGTTGGTTCCATTTTTTTAATATAATACCATGTACTGATCTTAAAAGATCCTGAAATTTCCAGAATTGCTTTTTTTAAACATGAATTTTTGAATTTTGGTAAAAAAAAATCCTATTTTTCATTCATATTGAAAAAAACGCAATTCTGAAAATTTCAGGATCCTTTAAGATCAGTACAAGGTATTATATAAAAAAAATTGAATCAAAAATTTAATGTGGATCGTGGATTTTCACGATTTTTAATAATTCACAATTCATCATGTTTCAAAATTTTTTTTTTTTATATTTTTTTTTTCGTAGCCCCAAGTATACTATTTAAGACGATACCAGAACGATTTTTTCGTAACTATGATAGTTTTTGAGTTATTTAAAAAATAAACTTAAAACATTTATAAAATGGTGAAATTAAAAATTTTGCATAACTTTCGAAAAAAAATTAAAAATTTTATTCCTATTGTAGAACTTCGTTTTATGATAAAAGAAAACTTCTGATCAAATTTCATCGAAATTGAAAGGGGTCGATTCCAACTATTGGTCGATTTGGGAGAGAATGACCCATATTGATTTTAGCGATGGTGATTCTTAAAAGAAGCACCAGTATCAAGAGGTTCAGTTTGTAAAAATTGAAGTAAAAAAAAATTTGTTAACGGTCTTGTTCTCGTAATTTCGTGGCAAAATAATTGAAATGAACTCGAGAACCAGTTCATTGAGGCGATTTTGCAAATGATGGACAAAATAAGGAAGCTGTTTGTAAATTTCTAATCTGCCCGATTTTATATAATTTTTGCCTATAATCCACTGATATATCCATGGGGCCAACATAAAAAAAAATATTTATATGATACAAGAAAAATTTCCTAACCTATTTGAATATCGGCCGAGTAAATAACGTTTTGAATAAATTTATTTGAATATGGACCGAATAAATAATTTACAATATTACGTCATTATCTAAATAAAATCTAATAAATTTTTAAAAAAATTCATTTGAAGTAAATAAATAATTTCTTTCAGCGTACAAACTCCCTACATCGCGTTTATTCCCCGAAGCGCAAGACCGACGTTTTCATGAATGAACCGTCGATTGAGTATGGCGAAGATGACGTTCATCGCGGTCTCGTCGCTCTGATGACACACGCGTAAAAAGGCTCGTGCGGCCGCTCCACGCCATTCCCCATCGTCCTTTTTTTTATCGCTTCCTCAGACTCATTTACTATTCCTCATATCTTTTTCTCCTTCTCAATTCAGCTCGTATCATCCGCATCAACTTGATTCAAGCATGTGTCCTCCCCACCTTCTTCTTCTATATGATATCCTTCGAGCGGCAAAACTGGAATCCTACACAATGCGCAGACGGAATACATGATTGTTTTCTAGGCATTATGATAGCGCTCGAGGCATAGCGCAAGAACGAGACGCCACCGGAAATCATCATTCGCTTCCCCTCCTTCAGACCCCTGCGGTGAGTTTTATAATCTCGGAAAACCGGAATTCTCTATATTTCTCGACTGAAAACGGAACGTCTTGACAACGACGACGACGACAACCACGAAGCGGTGCGTGCTCGTTGACTGACAATACAAGAGACGTCGTTCCAGTCATGAATTCCCCGATATACTTCTTTTTCCCTCCATCATCTCTCTTTTATATACTTTGCTCTTCCATCTTGAAAGTATGAGCGTGTAGTTGACTCGTTGCTCGGAGTCCCCCTAACTTAATTAGGCAAATTAAAGCGGCGCGACTCAGTCGATAAAAGCTTTATCGTCTCGCGCTTCTTTTAATGATCGTCATTTGAACGTATGCGTTTATATATCTGCTGTTTATCATCACAACGCTCGGGATACATATGGGGCATTCCATACCAAGTCGACCTGCGTGTGACCCTCGACCTCGCTGATTTCGTTCACGATTTTTCATATGATTTTTCCAACTCAAAATAGCATTTAGAATTTTTTTCAGATTTTTAGAACCAAATTTGAGTACGTTATAATTTTTTGAACATTTTGTTCGAAAGCCTCGAGGGCCGTGATTAAAAAGTCTGAAAAAAATCTCAAAAATCCAGCGTCAAAAATGAAAATTTTTTACCCAAAATTCATGGTGTCCAGGCTTTCACTTCCATCTCGATTTTAGGTTTTTATGAAGAAAACGCAAAAAAAAAATTGATGCAGAAATTAACAAACTATTTTTTGAAAAAAGTGAAAAAATTTCCAAAAATAGTTGGTTAACGATAAAAATATTCAAGCCACTTTTTACAGTAGATAAATTTCTGCATCTACTTTTTTTTACGTTTTCTTCATAAAAATCTAAAATCGAGGTGGAAGGGAAATCCTGGACATCATGAGTTTTGAGTCAAAAATTTTCATTTTTGACACCGGATTTTTGAGAACTTGTTCAGATTTTTAAATTACGGCCCTGTTATACCGTGGCTTCAACTCAATGCACAGAATCGAGGGATACGTGTTCTAATAGGAAATTGAACGCTCTACAAAAAAGGTCTCTTATGATTTTTCGATAAACTCACTCCTTCAAAAGTTATTTACGGACTAATATATATGTATATTAGGATGAAAATGGCAAACTACTTTAAGGTCATTTTTTTTTAAATTAGATTATTAATGTTAATACAATTTAAACTTTTATTTCAAGGTAGATTTTACGATAATTAGTAATAAGTTTCAACATTTTGTCAGGAACTTAAAAAAAAAGTGAAATTTACTCTAAATTTAACTTTAACCTTGAATAACTTTTGAAGGAGTGAGTTTATCGAAAAATCATACGAAATCTTTTTTGTAGAGTGTTCAATTCTCTACAAGAATATGTGTTGTTCATTTTGGTACATTGAATGAAGCCAAGATATAAAATTTTGAAGTTTGAATTTTTCTTTCCTGTGTTGTTTAAATGGGAAATAGGAATTTGCGGTGAGACATATCTAAATATTTATATTAAAAGCTCTGCTTTTAACAGGCATCTTTTTTCACTTCCTCGAAAGTATTTAATATGTTATTCCGAAAAAAAAAATAGTCGCTTTTTTCGAATCAGTCTAATATATATTTGTGTTCTGTTAGATGCTCCATTTATGTAGACGTAGAATTGAAAATATATTTTTGGAGCAACTATTATTAGTGATCCAGTTCAGAGACAAGGGACACGATCCAAAAAGAATTCTATCGGTGAATAATCGAAGATGGCATATTTTTTTATTATTTTCTATTTATGTAATAAGGGATGAGGTATTCAAACTTCACAGGTTAGAACAGTTCTTAGTGTGAATAAAGATAAATTTTTTAATCGAATTTAAGGTTGATCCAAATTAAAGAAGATGAAGCTTTCTCGCTAATATTTTACCTGTGAAAAATCCTAGACGTCCTGACCAGATAGACGAATTCAAAAGAATTTGTATGTTATATATTGGAATATTGACGTATAGAAATATATATAAGAATTTATATATTTAGGTATTGATAGACTCTAGCCATTTTTGTTCAAGCAAGGAATTTTAAACACGCCATTTAAACGGAAATTGCCGATTATTCTTTGGCTCATACGCTGAATGCGCTTGGGGCGAAGATACGTATACCAGCTGGTCCAACTTCTTGTCCCCGCCACTCCGACAGCTGCAACGAAAACGAAAAATGCGAAAGAAAATGAAGGAGAGAACAAGAAATTCATCGCATGATCGAAAGGCCAGAGAGAGGGAGAGAGGGAAACGGGAAGAAGTTTGTACGGTATAATCAGGCTTGCCACATAAACGCTCTTTGATAAATTACGTTTTGTATTTTTTTACATCCACACTTTTCGCGATGTAAAAAAATCCCTGGAAACAATGACTTGCGTCTTGGAGCCCTCCTCACAACAATTAGTGTTTTTTGTTTTCCAAATGGACAATTCAGCTGGTTTTTCTTCATCCAGTTTTGTTCGTTTGATAAGAATGGAATAAAGTGCACAAAGTATGTAAAATTTCAAATGAAAAATTTATTCGAGTAAGATAAAAAATATTCAGGATTTTTATTTCAATTCTTGCAAAATGGTTTGACCGATCCAAGATGATCAGTCAATCGAAACTAGAGAAGGGAGTATTCAATCGTTTTACATAAAATCCAGTCGATACGTGTAATAAAATATTTACATTACAATGATACGTTCCACTGATGCGTTTCTAATATTTTACATGATCTTATATCAAAATGTAAATCATCAATGCTAGAGATTTCTCTCATGCTCATTACCATTTTTATTCAGTATAGCAACGAAGCTGTCAATCCTCTGTTTAACGATTTTTAATATCATATCATATTTTCATAATCAGTTGTCCATAACATTTATTACGCTTAGTTCTTCAATCGTCATTATTTTCATTACATAAGTAAATTTGATTTTTGTTTTACAGCTGAATATCCTGAGAGTACACCACCTTGAAATTTTTGAAAAACCGATTTTTATAATTTGTTTTCTTAGTTTGAACCTTAGAGAAAATTCTAAACCGAATGCAAAGTCCCGTACCAACAATATTAACGAAAATATTAATTTTTTCATTTAAAAAAAATTAATTTTATTACTTGTTATTATTTATATATTTAAATTACTTATTTGAAACATATAATTTATCTTTGCAAATTTTATTGACTTTCCAGCTCCATCAATTTTCCTGGTATTGGAATCTCGGATTCAAGGCCACTATTTCTGCCTTCAAGTCCGCTATTTCTAATCTCAGGACAGCGGTCTCATGCTGCACTGCGTCTCTTATCAATTCTGTGATTATATCTTTCGTAACCTGATTCTTCTTTATAAAACTAACAGATTTGGCGATTTTCATGAGTATCTTTTTGTCTTCGTCCTCGTCATCCTTGTTAAATCCTCGTGTGCTCGATGCGTCGATCATTCTGTACGATGGCTCCAGCGGCATTTCTATTTCCCCTTCTTCGTCCTCGATGCAGCAAGTCAATTTTTCTCGGCGGCTCAAAAGATTCTTCGCTTTAGCGCAACCGAAATGATAATTCGATTCGCAAATGTCGCACTTGACACCACCGTTGGATGTGAATTTATGACACTTGTCACATTTTGGCTTATCAAAGTTTGTGCTTGCCATCATCAATCTGTATTTCGAGCGATTAAAAACTGTAGCAATAGGATCGTTTTCCACATACCCACGCCCTAATCTTTGTTTTCCGCGTGTTTAGCAAAACCAACGTGATTTCACAACGCAACAAATCTTCGATGTCTCGCAGATATAAGCGAACATGGGCAAATGTAGGCGTCCAAAAGTAAGGCACAGGCTGAAGGGGGGATTTTATGGTGTTCTTGCGGACTTGGTCAATCGGTTTGTAGGTTATGGTCCTCCACACATATCCCCTTCTTGTGTACGATTTCGGTATCGGAGGAATCGCAAAATTCGATGGGCTCGTATTATGACAGAGTGTTTTTCACTTTGGGTGGCTCCGAATCACAAATTTCCGGAGATATTAAAAACGACGGAATTTTCGTTTACTCGGAGAGTCTCAAACGAACAACTTTTTTTACTTGGCGACATTGTGTTTGTGTTGGTTTGTGTGAGGAAGGGAAAAAGGGAGAAACGAGAAAGTTGTAGAGGGAACTAAAGCCGGATACACAATGACAAAAATAAGAAATAAGGAATAAGAATAAGCCATCCGATTGGCGTAGCTTCTCTACAGTGCGCGGCGATTGGCTGATTCTTATTCCTTATTTCTTATTCTTATCGACCGACGTGATTTCACAACACAACAAATCTTCAACATCTCGCAGATATAAACGAACATAGGCAAATGAAGAAGAGTGCTTTCCAATCGAACGACACCGTGTCGCACTGTGCCGCGAGGTGTGATTGTGCAAATGGTGCTTGTTGGAACGCGAGTCGACTCGTTGGTATCCCTGACGGCACAGAAGGCTTGGACACAACAATTTCCTGTTTCCAAAAGTGTTGCATTCAGTGTTGCCAGCCCCTCCAGATCATATTATAGATTCAGGGCCGTAAAATTATGGTATTTCTGGTATTTTTATGGTACACGCCAGTTACCCCCACTCCGTCATACCGCAGTCGGTAACTCGTGGGGAAATTCAATTTTTTCCGTGGGTGCTTTGACTTTTCGAAAAAACGCAAATTTTTAGAAAGTGGGTATTCCAATTACGTATCCAGTAAGATTTGATGTTTTCCGAAAAACCGAAAATATCCATAAAAAGAATAGGGACCGTGCACGAACTGCAGAGGCAGCACTTCTGCCGATAGTGGAGCACCCTATCATAAAAAAAAATGTAACTTTGTGATGCAGTCAGTACAATAAATACATAGGGAAAATGTGGAAAAATGAGAAAAATTATAAAATTTGGATTTTGTCCCGTAAAAAACGACTACATACGTGGTCAAAATGATATCAAGGGAAAAAATTATTTGCATCTGGGCACGTTATACACGTAATTGAACCGCAGGATGAAAATAAGCACGCGACCATAACCTGCTCAGTGGTAGCTCAATCATTTATACGATTTCGGCGTGGATTATTAAAACATCCTTCAATACAACATGTCACTCTCGATGATGACATTGCGTCAGTAATTAAAAATAATTTTGTTATCGTTCCCATACATAAATGTAACGGCGTGCATCACAAAGTTTCAAAATTTTGCCACCAGGCGGTACCAAAGTCAACTTGCACGGTCCCTACTGTACCTGCTGATTACGAAACGGCGGGTACTATTCTTTTCATGGGTAATTTGGATTTTTCGGAAAACACCAAATTTGAGTAGATGGCTAATTGGAATACCCACCTTCTAAGAATTTGGGTTTTTTCGAAAAGTTAAAACACTCATGAACAAAATTGAATTTACCCACGAGTTACTGACTGCGGTATGACAGAGTGGGGCTAAAGGAGTGGGGGAACGTTTCACATCACCTTGAATCATTTCTCGCTAAACGCGGGCTACGGACAAGGATCTAAAAAATAATATTACTCAATACCACGGTCGTACATACAGGTCTGGAAACTCTATTATTTTCTCGGTGGTAGGGGTGACATAGAATTCGAAGGAGTTTTCAGTTTACATCCAAGTTTACGTCCATCGTTTTACATAAAATCCAGTCGATACATATAGTAAAATATTCACATCACAATGATACTTTCCGCTGATGTTTCTCTAATTTTTTACTTGATCTTACATCAAAATGTAAATCATCAAATCATCTTATGCTCATTACCGCTCATTTCCAGTTTTATTCAGTATAGCAACGAAGTTGTCAATCGTCTATTTCACGATTTTTAATGTCATATCATATTTTCATAATCAGTTGTCCATAACATGTATTGCGCTTAGTTCTTCAATCGTCATTATTTTCATTACATAGGTAAATTTAATTTTTGTTATACAGCTGAATATCCTGTGAGTACACCTCTAGTGGATGAAGTCACCACTGAATCACGGTGATTTTTTACGGTGACAAAGTGCCCACAAAATCACCGAGATCTTGGTGATTTTAAGGTGATTCCACGGTGATTCTCACCGTGATTGTCACCGTCACAAAATCACCGTGACAGTCAGCGTGGAATCACGTTGGAATCACCTTAAAACCACCAAGATCTCGGTGATTTTGTGGGCACTTTGTCACCGTAAGAAATCACCGTGATTCAGTGGTTTTTCAGGGTGAAAACATCGTCACCCAATCCACTAGGGACCACCTTGAAGTTTTTGAAAAATCGATTTTTACAATTTGTTACCAGAGTTTGAATCTTAGAGAAAATTTTAATCGGAGTGCAAAGTCCCGTACCTACAATATTAACGAGAATATTAATTTTTTCATTTGAAAAAAATAATCTTATTACTTATTATTATTATTTATATATTTAAATTATTTATTTGAAACAAATAATTCATCTTTACAAATTTTATTGAATTTCCAGGTTCATAAATTTTCCTGAGATTGGTATCTCGGATTCAAGGCCACTATTTCTGCCTTCAAGTCCGCTATTTCTAATCTCAGGGCAGCGGTCTCATGCTGCACTGCATCTCTTATCAATTCTGTGAGTATATTTTTTGTAACCTGATTCTTCTTTATAAAACTAACAGATTTGGCGATTTTCGAGAGTATTCTTTTGTCGTCGTCCTCGTCGTCCTTGTCATCCTTAACTCTTAGTCTTCGTGTACCTGATGCGTCCATCATTACGCATGATGGCTCCAGCGGCATTTCCTCTTCTTCGTCCTCGATGCAGCAAGTCAATTTTTCTCGGCGGCTCAAAAGATTCTTCGCTTTAGCGCAACCCCAATGATAATTCGATTCGCAAATGTCGCACTTGACACCACCGTTGGATGTGAATTTATGACACTTGTCACATTTTGGCTTATCAAAGTTTGTGCTTGCCATCATCAGTCTGTATTTCGAGCGATTAAAAACTGTACCAATAGGATCATTTTCCACATAACCACGCTCTAATCTTTGTTTTCCGCGTGTTTAGCAAAACCGACGTGATTTCACAACGCAACAAATCTTCGACGTCTCGCAGATATAAGCGAACATGGGCAAATGAAGAAGAGTGCTTTCCAATTGAACGACACCGTGTCGCACTGTGCCGCAATGTTCGATTGTGCTAGTGGTGCTTGTTGGAACGCGAGTCGACTCGTTGGTATCCCTGATAACGGCACAGAACGCTTGGACACAACGATTCCCTGTGTCCAAAAGTGCGACACAGTGCCGCAGTTGGAACACGCAATGGTGGACACAGTTTCGCACCGTGCCCGGCTGTGCTCTAATTGGAAAGCACTCGAAGTCGTCCAAAAGTGAAACACAGGCTTATGGTCCTCCACACATATCCCCTTCTTGTGTACGATTTCGGTACCGGAGGAATCACAAAATTCGTTGGGCTCGTATTATGACAGAGTGTTTTTCACTTTCGGTGGGTCTGAATCAGAAATTCGCGGAGATATTAAAACGACGGAATTTTTGTTTACTCGGAGAGTCTCAAACGAACAACTTTTTTACTTGGCGACATTGTGTGGGGGAAAAGGGGAGAAACGAGAAAGTGTAGAGGGAAGTAAAGCCGGATACACAATGGCAAAGATAAGAAATACATAAGGAATAAGAATAAGCCATCCGATTGGCGTAGCTTCTCTAAAGTGCGCGGCGATTAGCTTAGTCTTATTCCTTATTTCTTATTCTTATCATTGTGTCCCGGGCTTTAAGCCCGATTGCTATAATCTGCTGGGTTTACTCCATCGGTAATTACTAAACATTTCCCTATATTTCCCAAGCGAACTCTGTATATTATTGTCGAAATAATATTAGCTTCATCATTGGTAAAACGGTGGTTCAGCGGACATTTTGATTACAGTATCATGACTATGAATGTACAAACAACGATTTCATAGTACAATCAAAAAAATTTTTATCATTACTGGATAATAGAAAAAATATATAAATATTAAAAACTCGGTTGCTGCATGGATTTGGGAAAATAACATGCAGCCAAAAATTAGTGTGGGATCGTCGATTGGTCGAACCACATATGACCGAAATTTCCGTCCAATTAGTATAGGAATTAACTGTACTCAGTTAATAACGTAGTTGTGTATCACACATTTTAGTTCGTCAATATTTCACCAGCGCCACTTGCCGGCGGAAAGTATCTATATTTCTTCACCAGTTTTCCATCGTGAAACCATTTTAATGAGTTTTTGGTGTGCTGGGTGCCAAATTTCAGAATGCGATCACAATAAAACGTGCTAATTAGCTTGATGCTTAAGTAATTCGATCTTTTAGTGCATGTTCCCTGAAATCTCAATGATTTCTACTATACCAACCTCGGTTGAGTTCTTTCACGGATACTGGATTGCCTCATGTCCCAGACTTCATTATTCTCAGAAGAAATTGGATAACAGTTTCGCGTATCAACCGAGGAGATGTGCGTTATCTTGAAATGGATGGTTCAGCCCCTTTGCCGCCGAATCAGCAGAATTCGATTTGACGTTTGTCCAATAAAAAGTATTCGGTCGTACCGACAGTAGGTATAAGACCGACGGTGTATTTACTCCCTCATGTATATCCCGCAGAAGTCGTGCGGGAAATGACAACCAGCGATTGTTCAATAGAAAAAAAACTTCAACGCCACAATTAATTTTTCATTGAGTCAAGGTCGCTCTTACCAGTAGAGCGTAGGCCAAATAAAAATTGTCCGATTGTAATAAAAATTGCGCAATAATCCATCGACGTTTTTTCAAAAATGTTTTCCAAGGAATATAGAGGAAGGGTCTTTATAATAACGTACTCTGTTTAATGTTAGATGTTCTGTAAAACGTTTCTGCCTTACCGACAGTAGATGTAGGACTGACGGTGTATTTACTTCCTCACGTATATCCCGCAAAAGTCATATGCGGGAAATGGCAACCAGCAATTATTCAATAGAAAAAAAACTTCAACGTCCCAGTTACTTTTCTAATTTTTCATTGATTGTGAGTCGAGATCGCTCTTACCGGTAGAGCGGAAACTAAATACACATGTAGGTAAAAATTCTCCGATTGAAAAAAAAATAGCGCAATAATCAATCGACGTTTTTAAAAAAAAAATTTCCACGGAATATGTATAAAGGAAGGGTCTTTATAATAACGTACTCTGTTTAATGTTAGATGTATTATATATTCAACGTTAACTAGTCGTTTATAATTATATCGGTATAATTCTCAATAATCTTTATCATTTATAATAGGGAACGATGTCACAAATGTACAATATTTGACAAGGCGTATATTATGCACGATTCATTAAAATAATATTAGCATTTGTATTTATATTTATATAATTTTTTGTGTGTGAGTGTGTATATATATATGTAGACCTATATTTTATAACATAATTATCATTTGTATGTATAGTATTTATAGATTTATACATAGTGCCTTTTGGTCCATCCTCGTTCATCCAGTCGATTTAGATAAGCCGTAGACTTAATAATAAAATGACAATGAAATATTCGAACAGACTGATTTATGAGATAAAGAATAATCGAGATACAGGGAGATAGAAAGAGAATTCTCGTTTTCATCGTTCGGCGCAGAGTGGATGGACCACTACGTTACGTTACATGCTGTTCTAGCTAAGACTAGAAAAGTGTAATAGACCCATTATACATTTGGAAGGATACTTGCAAACACAATCTTTTGCTCTGGAAATAAAGAAAAATAAATATATATGTTATCGATCTATGTTTTGTATATCGGATCTGGGCAATTCATATGCGTGATGTAGATGTACAGTACATATATATATATATATACTATATACAAGTATACTGTATCGGTGACCGTTCCAAATAAAATTCAGTAACGACTCACTTTATTAAAAATGTCACTTTCACAACGAAGAACCCTGTATTCACGGTTGTTACGGCTCGTTATCATTTGTGTTATTTTCAAAGCTTGATGGATGGCATATATGGGGCATTTTTCAGGAATTCAGTAACTTTTTGTTCTTGTACATCTTGGAAGTTCATTTTAATTTATCAGCTTTCGCTGGTAATGAAAAATATTGTGACTTCATTTCAGATTTTTCAAATTATCGGTATCGCAGCATTTTTTTCAATTTTCAACATAAAAAGTAAATGGTACGAAAAAGTGACAATGCGAATAGACTTTTTTCTTTTCAAACGAGCTTTTAGACGCTATCACAGTGTCATTAACTGTTTTTTTTGTATTGCAATAGCATCGATCGAATGGTAAAACTTATGAAATTTTTTTTAATGACTTTACGAGCCGAGATGAAATTTGCAGATTTCTAGAGAATCAGAGAGGTTAAACTGAAAGTTCATGAAACGCCTCATATACGTAGATTAGAAATAATGGATAAGTTTGATTCATACAATTAAATATCAAGATGGGAATCAACGATAAACGTGATGTACTTTGCATTTTCTCGAGAGATACAGAGTTCTTCTCCTTATGTGTGCCTCGAATGATTACTAAAAAAAAAATTTATATATATGTAATAATTATCGATTTACATTCTTACGGTTATCGCACAGTATCAATCGATTTGCGAAACCAAAAAGTTTCGTTTTATTGAATCAACAGTATTATTATCAACGAGATACTACTAGTGGATAGTGTTTAGGCAACTACGGTGATATGATTGAGTTTTATCATATTTTTTCTTGCTTTTGTTTTTGTTGTTTCAGTATTGTTGGTTCGAGTTTTTTTTCCGTGCATACAAATGAAACTTTCGACTGCTTCAGTTTCAAGAGAATTACCGATTATCGCTAATGCTTACGTTTCGATTTAAAGGGCTACACCTAGGCATAAAAGTGGAAAAATGTTTTTCCACTTTTTCATTTAAACGTTATTTCAAATTTTTCATTTAAACGTTATTTTTTTGATAATATACAGTTTCATTTCAACCATAAAGGTTGAAATGAAATTGAGTCATTTTGAAATTTTTGGAGCTTGTTCCAGATCTAAAAATGTAGTATTCGATCGACAAATTTTTTCTCTGATCTATAATCCCGGATTGATGAATTAAAAGGGCAAAAAGGATTTTGTAAAAACAAAGACTCGATCTTATAGAAACTGGCATTTTGCTTTAATTTAAGATATTGGAAATCTCTTGGATCAATCACAAAACAATCATCAGATAAGTTCAATTGTCTGATTCTGAATGGTATTGCTTGCCGCAAAACACTTTTTCAAGAAGTGCTTTTGGACTTTTTGTAACTCTGTTATAATTACATATGAGGCATTCCACGTCAAGTCGGCCACCCTATTTTTTTAAATAATAAAAAATCGCATACAATTTTTTATCAAGTAGTTCTAAGTGTCAAGAAAATTCGTGATTTTTTCAGATCTTTATATTACACATTGTAGCCGGAAAAAAATACAAAAAATGTTCTTGTTCCATTTCGTAACTTGAAAATTATTCATCCCACGAGAAAAAAAGTACGACATGAAACTTAGGATTTTCAACGTACTTTTCACTGAATTTCTTTACGAACTCCTCCAAAAGCTCTATATCCCGTTTTCGGAGCAAATAATGTTTTTATATATTTTTTCTCAAAATTGACATCTTCGATTTGTCTGTAGTTTTAACAGTTTTTTAATTGATATATTTACAGACTATAAAAAAATTGGCTCAGTGGAGAATCCATTCCTACCCATGCGTTTTTTTATCCCCAACGAATACAGAAATTTCTCTGTGCATTAACAGGGTGGAGACTATCTATTAATATTTTCTAAAGCCCGCATTTTTGTTTATTTTTTGTACTTTTTCAATTTTTTCAACTTTTTTAAATTTTTATTTTTTTTAAATCTATTTTTGTACATTTTAATAAACTTTATCAATGGACCCGTGGACACCGATAAAGTCTATTCAAATTAAATCCACGGGCTACTCACGTCCCTCGATTGCAAAAAAGAATTAATTTACCCTCTGTGGATACACCGACGTTTCTATGGCCAATGAGTACTTTTTTAGTTCGATTTGGGCATGATTTTTAGGAATGAAGCAATGATACTGGTTTGTTCCTGGAATCGCCTTCGCAGAATCAAAACGAGATTATTTTGTTATTTTTCCCTGTCTACGATTAATAATGATAAAATATCAATATCTACACTATTTCATTAAATCACTCTATTATGATAGATTGTATCAATCAAAATGTACTATTTGAAATAATGGATTCTGCACTACGTCATTTTTTTTATAGTCTGTAAATATATTAAGTAAAAAACTGTTAAGACTACAGATGACTCGAAGATGTTGATTCTGAGAAAAAAAAAGATCAAAACATTATTTGCTCCGAAAATGGCATATAGAGCTTTCGGAAGAGTTTGTAAAAAATTTCAGTGAAAAGCACGTTGAAAATCCTAAATTTACTGTTCTATTTTTTTTTCGTACGATGAATAATTTTCGAGTTGCAAAATGGGACAAACAAATTTTTCGTATTTTTTTCCGGCTAAAAAATGTAATTTAACAATCTGAAAAAAATCACAAATTTTCTTGATACTTATAACTACTTTCTAAAAATTTGTATGCGATTTTTGGCGATTTCAAAAAATGGGATGGCTGACTTGACCTGGAATGCTCATATTTTTACACGAGAAAAATACGATTTTTTTAAATTTCTAAAAATACGGTTTCTTCGGCCACCTGACTAGGTATAACCCCTTAACGGCACATACATGTACATAGTATATTCGTTATCCATTGATTTTATAATCAGCACTTTTCTCTGTGAATTCTCTCTTCGATCGTTATCATCACACACGTTCATCGTATTATCACTAAAGATTGTCATCGTTGCGAATTCACCGTTTTTTTTTCGATTTTCGCATTTCCAATATTCCCTATTTATAGTATTATTATTCCCTCTCGTTTTAACCACGAAAAATCTTGATTGGTCCTCCTGAAACTAGACCAGCCTCGTACCCTCGTGCACTCTGATAATTCGGCGAACCCAGCCGAATATTTATACGAGGATTATGAAAAACAAAAAATTTACTTGACTAATTATATATATATATAAACATATATATATATAAAACGCAGCGAAAGTTTAATATCTCCCTATCGGAGAGATTTAACTTCTGAGTTCAATTTTCCTATAAAAAAAAATATATTTTAAGGTAAAGTTATGCTTGAGACGTTGTGTGTGGGTTTTCTTTTGGTCGGTTTCTTGTTGCTTTGAATAAGCTCACTGTGTTTATCGGTCACACTAGGGGAGTTTTGATGACCGATCATATCAGCAGGTTGATGTCCCATATCCTCGATTAAATTTAGAGATTTATGATTTTGGTCCAAGCGGCATTTTTGTTAAAATTGCATAGAGACGAAATGTATAATTTCGTGGAGAGTCGCACGGAAAAGTAAGATTCGATCGAGAGCAACGAAACGATAGGTACTTGCGAAGTAGCGTTGTGTTTTTTTTTTTGAATCTTTGAAGTTTAAATGAAGCTTCGCAATTGGAAGGAAATCTATAGATTTTTATTCCTTATATATAGTGTTTCTTAAGGGGTAACGCCTGATATAGATTCTTGAAAATAATGATTTTGGTATTCTGATGGTTTCTTCAAGAAAATTTAGTCAAAATTGAAGGGTAATTTAAGAGGATCATGTGGGTTGAAAAATAGAATTTTGATTTATGTGTAAGCCTGACGCGAAAATTCTTTCAGACATTCCGAAAAATGATTACAATGATGTACATTCTAGAAAGATATCCGAAAACGTACTGTCTGAAGTGTAAGGAGATTCATTGAAAAAACTTTATAAATTATCTCACAAAATAATGTCGAAAATTCCAATTTCTTTGGTGAGCGGCAAGGAGTAATACCTTAAGAGAATAATTGTATCACAATCAAGTCAATCATGTTCTGAGATTAAAAAAAATTATTAATACTAATTGCGAAAGCAACTAGAGCGAACCAAGAATTAAATCCTGACGAATCTTGATTTAAGAGTTTCTACTTAATGTTGAAGAAATATATAACAATGAATGTGAAGATTTTGTTAAGTCACATTTTAATTTTAGTGTAATCATTATTAGCTGGAGCTCGTTACATTTGTCAAAATATTTTTTACGAATTTATCGAGGAATTTCGTCTAAATTCACAAAAACAAAAAAAAAGTATGCTTGATGTTTGATATTATTTTTCTGAAGAAATGACTCTCATTTGTAAATAATGAATATCATCGTGAATTTTTTGAAGTCAGAAACCATATTTACAAATACTGGTAAAGTATACCCTTGAATTTATCGGAGTTTACATGATTTTTCTGTCTAATTAGTGAGTGATTCCACGTCAAACCAGCAGGTCAAAAAAATCGATGTCTCCGATCATACTCTCGATATTTTCCTGTGTTCTCTATCATGAGAAAACATTGCTGTTAAATCGCTAGCCCAAAATAAAATTATTTGTACGAGTTATGATTTTTTTTGAATCACGTACTTTTAACGACTCAAAAAACAACTTTTCTGCTTTTGTGCATAACTCCGCCGGATTTTGGAATTAGAGAATTTCACTTCGAGAAATCGAAACTGTATTCAAAACCCTTTAAAATAAGCACAAATTAACGTCATTTGGTGCATTTATGACGCAACTAATCGTAAAACTACGTTTTTTTTTTTCAGAAATCAAGAATAACTGAAAAATCTCATTTTTTAAAAACGTGAAAAAATCAAATTAAATTTTTACGACAAAAAATCTATATTTTTGTAGAGTTTGAACTAGTTCTGACCAATAGATTTTGAATTATTCATCAATTTCATCTTTTAGAAATCAGTTTCTGCTATTTTGGGACATTCAGGTTTTGACTTCAAGTTTTCTGAGAATTTCGTCAATAAAATCGATAGTCATTGTTTCAAAAAATTATATAATAATTTATTTACAATTTAAACAATCGCATCTTTAAACCTAAAGTTGCAGAAAAAGCGATTATTCGTAAATATTATCATAATTTGATGAAGATGGATCTCAAAGAATTGTAAATAAATTGTTTTATAATTTTTTGAAATGATGACTATAGATTACTACTTTTTAAAAGTTGAAATTGATCAGTAATTCAAAATCTATTGGTCAGAACTATTGGTTAGAACTAGTTCAAACTTCACAGAAATACAGATTTTTTGTCGTAAAAATTTAATATGATTTTTTCAGATTTTTTAAAAATGAGATTTTCAGTTATTCTTGATTTTCGAAAAAAACGTAGTTTTACGATTGTGGCGTCATAAATGAACCAAATGAGGTTAATTTGTGCTCATACTAGAGGATTTTGAATACAGTTTCGATTTCTCGAATTGAAATTCTCTAATTCCAAAATCCGGCGGAGTTATACACAAAAGCAAAAAGGTTGTTTTTCGAGTCGTTAAAGGTACGCAATATTCAAAAAATTATAAGCCGTTAAAATATTTTCATTTTTGGCTAACGATTTAGCAGTAATGTTTTCTCATGATAGAGAACACAAGAAAATATCGAGAGTATGACCGGAGACATCGATTTTTTTGCCCTGCTGGTTTGACGTAGAATCACTCTATTATTATATTCTTTTCCAAATTAAGAAGGAACTCTTTATTCCAGATTTACCTATGCGCTGATTTCTTAATTAAAAACAGGTATAAAATCTCGTTGAAAGAAAAATGAGTATAAATCTTAGTTCTTCATTGACTTGACTTTACCACAGGAAAATGCTAACGAGAGTCACTGAGATAAAACTCAAGGAGACAGATATGAAGTAACACTGTGTCGATTTTTGTAGACCACGAAACAATCGACACACGTGTGATTTTCAACTACTATACTAACTAGCAATTCACCAGGTGCACTAGTCGGCAATGAGCCTAATTAGGTAAAGAATATAATTAATTATTCGTTCGCTTAAATTTCAAACTATCTAATTTATCGAAACTTAAATTGGCTGTAAGCCCGCGTACCGCTCTAAATCTTTAACTACAACGCGATTGTGTTATTGAACTACCCTAAGAATTAATGATCAACGATCGAGTATCGATTTCCATCGGTTCGTACTCGTAATGTATGGTATTATTTTTCCGATTGAATAATATTGCGCATAAAAAAGCTTATATCTTAAGTCCGAGGCAACTTTGAAATTAGAACATGCGATGAACTGGAAAGATGTGGCAAAAGTCTGCGAGAATCAAAATTCAAATTAAAAAGAACATTGTGGATATTTTGCGCCCCATGAAAATGCATGTATGTAAAATATATGCAAAAAATATATGTAATTATGTATTTTCCATATATTATACATTTATGTTACACTTTGTATATTTATTTCGCATATAAAAGTAACATATGCGAATGATACATTATTTTTATAATATATATCAAATGCAAAATAAATGTAGCATTTTTTTACGTCGAAAGCTTTTACATTACTTTTTTCTGCATATATTTTACATACATAAATTCCCAAAGATCTCGCCATATATTTAATGAAAATCTGGAATTTTTCGAGCTTCATCGTCACTCCATTTTTCAATATTCATATTTTCCTAGTTTTTCGAACCAAACGAAGGTGTTCGTTATCGAAGCCGAATAATGAAAAACATTTTTAAACAATTTTTTTTTGCTTCGCAATTAGAATATCAATGAATTTGGCTTTTTGTTCGATTTTCACGATTTCGCGTGCTTTTGAAACTTCAAAGCTCCCTCGATTCACGTTAAAACTAGTCGAAAAATTTACAGATTTTATAAATTTAAATTCGATTTACGTTAATAAAAAGTAATTTTTTCTTCCTCATATTCGTAAGAATAATGCGTTAATAAAAAAATTATGAACGCGAGTCACCTTAACGCTACATATTGCAGGCATTTAGTATGTAAGCGACGTTAAAAAAAATATCAGAGAGGCAAACGCGTGATCGAATAAAAATTATTTACGTCCCCGAATTTTATACATTTTTTTAAAAACTAGCTCGCGATATCACATTCTAGGCTGCGAATAGGATAGATCTCGTGGATTAATGTCTCAATCGATTACGGCGATCAATTTTCCACCGCTATTGTTAATTTAATCTTTTCTCACAAGTCAATTTTATTGTTTAACGTATTTTATTTTTATTTTTTCAATCTCCGCGCGATATTAGATCAACGAACGATTCGAAAGGATAGATGTGCCTAGAAATATTAGCCTAGCCTCGTTCTCGTCGTCTAGATTTTGCAATTTATTTTGCATTTATTCTTATTTCGATTAAGTCATTTTTATCGATAATATTATGATAAAAATTGTAATTCATTCAATTTTCGGCCGATTCACGAACACTACTTGCTCCGAGATCCTTCATCCACTTTTATCATAGTCGTGTAATACACTCAGTCAAAAAATTAAAGGAACAGCAAAATTTTCGAGATTTTTCAGCGATTTTCCAAAGGCTGTAACTTTGTTAATTTTAGTCGTACAAAATTTTCAAAAAAAGCATTTTCAAGCTTGAATCTTCTACTTTTGAAATCTTCAGTCAAAATTTTTTTATGGGCATCACCCTCGACTCAGTCGAAAGAAATATCACGGTAAAAATTTTCTCGAAATTTTTGCTTTTTTCAAAACAGTCGATGGGCTTCAAAAAATTTTTCCGAACTTAACCAATCTATGGATCGTTTAGCTGAATTCTTTGGCTTCAATTTGCTTTTTTTATTTTTGTTCTACCACCATTTTTCGCTGAGATATCGGCGATTGAACAAAAATTCGTCTTTTTTTTTAAATCTTCGATATCTCTGGAACTAATGATCGTACAGTGAGTAAACGGTGGGTTTCGGAAACTTGAATCTACCCTCTATAAGTGCCTGTTATTGTCATAAACGAAAAAAAATTGTTTCCATGCTCAATTTTGACTTGAAAAAGTCCAAAAAATTAGCTTTTTTTCTTGTTTTATAAAATCTACCACAACTTTGCAGATATTGCGAAAAATACCAATGTTTTAAGGTCCTTTTTTAGCTCAATAGATACCTAAAAACCATGCCAATTTTCAAAACCATCGGTCGAACCGTTTTTTGTGACCGAGTCATCAAACTTTTAGAAAAATTGAAGGAACACGTTTATTGATCCTTAATGACCAATTAATTAATGGTGTTAAAAATGAATTAAAAAGTTTTTCTTTCTTTTCTCTCAAATTTGCATTTAATGAGCGTGAAAACTAAGAAAAAAAATTCACATTTCAAAAAGAAAAAAATTTTTTTTTGCAAAATTAAATTTTTTTTTATTTTTTAAATTTGAATAAAAAAATTTATTAGCATTTTTTTCAAAATTTTATTTCGATATTTATTACATATTGAATGCAAAATTGTAAAAAAAATGCCAATACAATTTTTTTTCAAATTAAAAAATAAAACAAAATCGAAATTTCGAAAAAAAAATTTTGTTTTCGAAATTTGGATTTTTTCTAGCTTTCCCCGCTCGTTACATGCAAATTTGAGGGGGAAAAAAAGAAAACTTTTTTCAAAAATTTTTAACAACATTAATTGGTCATTAAGGATCAATAAACGTGTTCCTTCAATTTTTCTAAAAGTTTGATGACTCGGTCACAAAAAACGGTTCGACCGATTGTTTTGAAAATTGGCATGGTTTTTAGGTATGTATTGAGCTAAAAAAGGACCTTAAAACATTGGTATTTTTCGCAATATCTGCAAAGTTGTGGTAGATTTTCTAAAACAAGAAAAAAAGTTAATTTTTTGCACTTTTTCAAGTTAAAATTAAGAATAGAAACAATTTTTTTCGTTTCTGACAATAACAGGCACTTATAGAGGGTAGATTCAAGTTTCCGAAACTCACCGTTTACTCGCTGTACGATCATTAGTTCCAGATATATCGAAGATTTAAAAAAAAAGACGAATTTTTGTTCAATCACCGATATTTCAGCGGACAATGGTCGTAGAACAAAAATAAAAAAAGCAAATTGAAGCCAAAGAATTCAGCTAAACGATCCATAGATTGGTTAAGTTCGGAAAAATTTTTTGAAGCCCATCGACTGTTTTGAAAAAAGCAAAAATTTCGAGAAAATTTTTACCGTGATATTTCTTTCGACTGCGTCGAGGGTGATGCCCATAAAAAATTTTTGACTTAAGATTCCAAAAGTAGAAGATTCAAGCTTCAAAATGCTTTTTTTGAAAAATTTTTACGACCAAAATTAACAAAGTTACAGCCTTTGGAAAATCGCTGAAAAATCTCGAAAATTTTACTGTTCCTTTAATTTTTTGACTGAGTGTATTATGACGTGTCAGAGTGAACGATTATCGCTAATGAAGAATCCCTAAATCCCTCGATCATTTAATGATCGAATGATGATCTCAGCTAGTGCTACGAATTTATGTGTGGTTTTCGATTAAAAATTATCGCAATTAAAAATTATAATGCTTATTACATCGTATTTTATTTATATTTTGCGTCGAGTTTTGAGCTTCAAAGCAACCGAAAAATTATCGCACATTTGAGATTCGTTGACTCGTTGCATGTTCTCGTTAGTCATTAAATTAAAAAATTATTATTAGGCCACGAAAATTGTTGATCGATGGAGATGGAAAAAATAAACAATGAATTTGAGGGTAGGTTCTTGTGAAATATTTTACGTCAAATATTATTCTTTAATTATTGTAGGCATTTAAAGGCTTCAAAAAAGGCTCCAGTTTGGATTTGTCACTTTTCAAGATTCGAGTACCTATTTTTTTGAAAATGAATTTTTTTTGCAGATTTCGAATGAATGAGATTGTTCAATATTGCTACTAGAGGCTGAAATTAATTGTGCTGGGTTGTCAAAAAATTGATATTTCACACACTACTATTCAGAATTTATTTTTAGGTTATTTAGAAAAGCAATTTTTCAATTTACCAAAATTTCAGCGGGAATCTATGAAAAATCGTAATTGAAAAATCTATAAAAAAACCAAAACATAATTTAATTTATCATTGTTACACTATTTCCGAATTTTTCTTTTCTTGGACGAAAAAACGTAATTTTCTTCTCAGAAGCTACTCTTAAGAAGTCTTTTGAGAGGAAATTATTTCTTCTTCCCAAGAAATTCTCATTCGTAGCAAATAGTGCTGGAATTTCGATGAGGAACGAAATCCAAAAATGAAGCCCTTTTTCGAACCGTTCTAGTAAGCATATTTTCAACAAGGATATTATCGTTGTTGTCTTTTTAATTGCTGCTGTAACAATCGTCATATCGATCACATGTTGCGCGACATTGTCAGTTGGATAATAAAAATGTTTATAGCACGGAATAAAAATTGTCCGATAGTGAGAATAGATTATGTGAGAGGCACCTTAGATCATGCAAATAATTTGCATTTATACGGATTGCATTTGTAAGCGCTGTTACCGATCGCTGTTCAATTTTTTCAAAATTGTACGATTATTACTCGTAAACGTGTGGACTTGTCACGAATAATTTATACACCGTTCTGTCATATCTACTCTTGTTATTCGTATCGGGAAGATGGAAAAATTTGTTTTTCTCAAATTAATACTTTTTTATAAAATAAAATGAAAATTTCGTTCCAGTCAATTCGACTTTGACGGAGCTCCTTTGCGTTGAGAACTTTAAATTATTTCTATCTATAACAAAAACACTATCAACGATGATATTTCATGTTTTTTCTCTGCGAAACGAAATGAATAATTTCTTCATGATCCCGCCGTCGATTGAGTATCGTATGGTGTATATATGTATTAGGGTGGTCCTTATTTAGGGCTTGGACGCATTTTTTAACAGACGCCCCTCAAATCGACTCCCAATAATTCAAAAACAATATCCTAATTTTTTCAGATTTTTATCTAACCCCTTCCGAAATGAGGATGGATTTCAAAGGGGGAAATTTACCCTCTTTTCGGGAAGGGTCAGAGTCTATATGAAAATATAAAAAATTAGAGTATCGTTTTTGAATTATTTGGAGCCGATTTGGGGGGCGTCTGATAAAAAATTCGTCCCAGCTCTAAATAAGAACCACCCTAATATGTATGTATATTTTGGACCCTACACCTATATCATAGCGATCGATTGAATTAATAAGAATTATTAAAAATACCATTACAGGCTTGCACTTCTTAGGCGATACCCCCCCATCTCTTATTATCGTTATTATTATTATTATTATTATTCATTATACATTAGATATATGTATATATATTTATATATATTTTTATTGTGTCTGCGTGCGACATTATTCACCTGTATCACGGTTGTATATAATATTTACATATGCGTCGCGCTATATCGTAAAAGCAATTACTATCACGACAGAAACGTTCTTTTACCTAACGACCTGATTACAGTCGAGAACGTTTTTTCTTTGTTCCTCGGGGTAAAGGCTGATAATCCTCCACGTGAATTTCATTGTTTTGTTTTTTCAAACCCATATTTAAAGTACGATATATTTGACTGCGTCGTGTGTCGATCGACTCGAATGATCATAAGTATATCTTTACATATATGGGGCATTCCATGCCAAATCAACCAGCTTTGAACCCGACCCCTTTCGATTTGGCCGAAATTTTTTTATCCTTTTCTACCAATTCAAAAACATTTTTCAGAATTTTTTCAAATTTTTCACCCAACCGATAAAAAGTTATGAATTTTTCAGAAAAATTCGCTTTTTATTTTTCAAATATCTATAACTTTTTAAAAAATTGACTTTTCAGAACGTTTTTTTTCGAATTTTCGGAAAAAAATAAAAATTTCTCGATGATTGTAATTTTTCTTTTTTTTTTCTTTTCTTTGATACAAACTTTGACATTTTCTGCAAATTCTCTGAAATTTTCAGAGTCGAATATGAGAAATAAGCTGAGTTTAACAAAATAATTTTTTTCAATTGAAAAAAAAATAGAAAGCGAAAAAACCCCACTCTGGAAATTTCCGAGAATTTGCAGAAAATGTCAAAGTTTCTATAAAAAATAGAAAATTAAAATAAAAAATAACAATCATCGAGAAATTTTAGTTTTTTTCCGAAAATTCAAAAAAAAAAACGTTGAAGATCGGCTCGAATAATTTTTTCTATTTTTTTTTAAGTACATTAAAATCCAAAAATGTTCAAAAATAGATATTTGAAAAATAATTTTTTTTTTCGATGATTACCACTTTCAATATCATTTTCAATTATTTTTTTTGTCGATCTTTGAGGTTCTCTCAACATCCTCAAAAATCCCTAAAGTTGTATTATGAGAAATAAGCCGAGTTAAAAAATAATAATTTTTTTAAATTGAAAAAAAAACATAGAAAACGAAAAAATCCCACTCTGAAAATTTTAGAGAATTTGCAAAAAATGTCAAAGTTTCTATTAGAAAAAATAAAAAAAAATTAAAGATTACAATCATCGAGAAGTTTTTGTTTTTTTCCGAAAATTCGAAACAAACGTTGAAGATCAGCTCGACTAATTTTTTTCTATTTTTTTCTGAAAAGTACATTTAAAACCAAAAATTAAAAAAAAAAAACGTCCCGATTAGTCAATTCTTGAAAAAGTTATAGGTATTTGAAAAATAAAAAGCCAATTTTTCTGAAAAATGCATAACTTTTTATCGGTTGGGTAAAAAAATTTGAAAAAATTCTGAAAAACGTTTTTGAAAGGGTAGAAAAAGATAAAAAAAAGTTGTAGCCAAATCGAAAGGGGTCGGGTTCAAAAGTGGTCGATTTGGCGTGGAATGCCCCATATAGGGTAGAATGAAACCCGAATGATGTGCGATTTTGCAAGTTACAGTGATTCGTTACACGGTCACTCGGTCGAGAAATATAAATAATTCAATATATATATATATATTTTTTTGCATATGCGATACTAATGAAATTTTCGTTCAAACAATTCTCAAGGTCAATTCTCAACTCTCGAAGAATCGTGGAGTTCTTTCTGTACATGATTGCTCGAAGTCGCTGGAACTTTTTCGTGTCTCGAGGAGAAGGGAAAAAAAAGTCGAGGGTGAAACTCGAAAGTAACTCAGACCTCTCGATTATTTTCCTCGACGAAGCCTTTTCTGTATGTAGATGACAGTGTTATCAATTTTTCTCGACGATATTTCTGTGCGTATTAACCTCGCGAAGTGTTGTTACGTGAAATTAATTTCCCACTTCGTATACTCTGCTCTTTTCTCGACAAGTTTTTCCTGGGATCAGCGAATTGGCAGGTGTTTCACCGTCGAGAGACACTCGATCAAAACGTGTGACCTTGGAAAAGCCTCGACGATATCATTTGTCGTTTAACCGAGATTGAGATATTCCCAGAGACGAGGACTCGATTCTCCGTGCGATTATCCACGTGGAGAGACTCTGTAACGAGACTCTCGTAGTATTTTCCCGACGACAGTGATGATGGTCAATGGTGAAGGGACAACATCCCTCGGTATTGCGAATTTTGTTGAACCTTGGGGCTCTCGGTTAAACATCGTCCTCGATGCTTCTCAATGGTATCTGTTGTTTCTGAGCGAGGGCGTTCAGCACGTAGACCAGTTGGTCCAGTTTTTTGTCCATTACGCACAGCTGTGGGAAAATAATCGACTGCATGCTCTCCCGTAATCGTTATCTACCGATCACGGACTTTGGGGCAATTATTGTGGGCACTAAGTGAGCACATAAAGGATGATGGCGAAAGCATTGATTGAACGTTTTAAAAGGGCACTCTGTGGCAATTTACAAGGGCCAAATTTATGGAGACACTATATATGTCATGTAAAAGATTTTGACGCAAAATATTCTATGTCACGTACATTTTTTATCAATTTCATATATTGCTTCCTCATAAAGAAAGCTTGATTGTCGTGAAAACAAAATTTCTCGAGATTTTTATCTTAAAATGTCCCGAAATATATCGAGAAATCCTATTTAGAAGAAATGTCCGGATATCTGTGTGTGTCAGAGTTGCCGAAATTATAATGTAAGAATGATGCATTATTTATTTTAGAAATACCGAAAATTCTATGATAGAAACATTAATCATTATTTTTGTAATGAAAAATGTGAAACCTAACGAACGTGCATTAAATTAATAATGAATGATGCAAAAAATGTACCATTATTCATTACAACAGTAATGGATAATGCTAAACGCTGCCATTGTCCATTATTACAGTAATGGGTAATTCAAAGTAGAAACAAATTTTCATTACTATAGTAATGAATGGTACAAAAGCGAAGAATAATGCATATTACTTTGAGTAATGCATTCCATTTATAAATAATGTATTATTTGAGTAATGGTTTAAAGGAATAAAAATAATTTTTGTATGTAGAGAGCGAGGTAGAGAGCAATGTCAATAAAATCTTCCTTTTCGTATGATTTTTTAAAATCATAATACGTAAGAATGATACATCTCAGACTGTATGCGTTATTCCCTCAAATTGCTTACAGGGTAATTCGTTTGTTTGGATTTCCCTCTATGGAAATTCGTTTGTTTAGATTCCTAATTTTTTACTTCGCAAATATAATTCGGTACTTTGTTTTGTTTTTTTATTCGTTAGATCAGATTTGAACCTACAGCATCTTTTTCTTTTTTATCTTTGACCGGAAATTGTCGAGAAAATAATAATTCCTGTTCATATACGATTGTTTCCTCATTTTACTCTCGAATAATTTCATGTGTTTTTTTAAATTTGTGAATCAACCAAAAGAAAAAATCATCTTCCACTTGTGTTTTTTATTTGTCAGATCAAAGGGAAATGCGCAGCATAAATGTATTTGATTCTCTTTCGACTCAAACTTTCAATTCTAATTTCAAATTTCAAAACGGGGATTATCAGTTCCGTTGACGTTCCGATGTTGACATTTTTGGGTTTTTTTACTTAAAAAAATTTCATAAACTCATACCATCGAGTCCCTGAACCGGTTTCATCAATCCATATTTTCCACTTTCGTAAATAAAAGGCAGATTTTATCGCATTGTCCTATTGGACTACGAATGCATAAAATATTTTTATTCCGAATAATGCATTATTAAAAATATTCAGTATTATACTAATGAAAAATTAACGCTACTTTGCAATATCTGTTACTTTAATAATGGATAATGGAACATTCTTGCATTACTCATTATTTCAGTAATGAGTAATGTTACTCTTTCCACATTATCCATTACTTCAGCAACGGATAATGTAATGCTTTTCCAAGTACTCATTAATAACGTAATGCATAATGTTTCATGTTTACATTTTCCAATACTAATATAATGCTTAATGGTCTGACATTTGCATTATTAATTAAAAATATAATGCAATATTTTTTTAATCACATTATTCATTGAATTAATAATGTATAATGGAAGTAAGTCCCATTGTTAAGTGAGAAAATTATCATTAATGAAATCGATAATGCATTATTAAAATAATTATTCTTTTTTTATGTGAAATATATCAAGCGTATATAAAAAATTACGCCAAAATCTTCGACATGACATTTAATGCACATATTATACGAATATTTTCATGGGCAGTGCACTCGAGTAAATTGACATTATTCGGTTGCCATCAGAGGGATAAATACGAATTAGAAGGTAAAAGATGTTATTTTTCTCGAAATGCAATCGTTATAGCATTGTAGTAATCGTTACACCCAGAAAAACAATTTATTTGGTTCAAATAAATGTCCGGTCGATATTTGAATGAAATTTTCTTTATTTTTAATCAATTTATTTAATCTAAATAAACTTATTTCGTTGCATGAATAACAAGTACAAATCAATTATTGTATTACGATGAATTCTAATTTTCATATTCGAAATAATTCAATTAGTTTTGTACAAAATAATTATTTCAGGCGTTTTTTCAATTATCAAAAATTTAAGCTCCGGTCTCAATAAACGGTACTTTGGTGATATCGTGAAATGGATATTCGAAGCCTCAGTGACTTCTTCGGTGAATGAGAGAGATCGGAAGATCAGGAGATCGAAAAAACGAAAACTTTGGGATGATTGAAGAGTCGATTGGAAACACGAAGATTTCGCGGACCTCCGGCTCTTTCATAAAATCTCGGCGAAAATCGGATTGACGAGAGGATCGAAAAGAACTCTTCATTCGCTTTGAATGAGTGCGGAACCAGATTCAATCTCGCGACATAAAAGGCACGGGGTTTATCGCCGTCTCGCCCCCTCTTTCTCGCTTTCTCTCTCTGCTTGGGCTACTTTGAGATGAATGAGTAAATTCAAGACCGGGTTTCATGACTGTATGTAAAGAAAAATTAAAATCCATTGAAAGGAATACAAAAACTAAGAATAATTTTTCAAAAGAATTTCTTAACAAAATATAAATATTTTTAATTACATCGAATTATATGATACAAGATTAAATTATCATCCATTTAGTTTGATTGAATCATTACAAGGCTGTAGGCTTAATTTAATTTTTTGAAAGTTATTAACAATTTCTCAAAATATGACATTCCAACAATATTCATCTTATCATGAAAACCATCCGAACTTCACATAGCTTTAAGGATGTTGAGTCCCAAATCGCAAATGATGAGAAAATTCTGAAAATTTGGCATGTTTTTGGATGAATTATTTAAGAGGTCGTGTAAAAATTTTACGACGATAAGGAAGCTCGTTATCGAACAATTAACATGAACAAATTAAATTAAATTAAATTAAATGTAGTCTTATGGAAACTGATACAACTTTGCGATAAGTTTTTTTTTGACCTCTCAATTTTTTAATATCTACACTATATTGAAAGCAACGGAAACGAGGTTTATTGATAAATATTTTTTTTATTTGTTTAAAAAATTGTTCTTATCAAAATGTTAATATTTTAATATCGAGCTTCCTAATCTTCGTGAAATTTTTACACGACCTCTCAAATACTTCGTACAAAAACATACCAAATTTTCAGAATTTTCTCATCATTTTTCATTTTAACCCTTAAGGAGGTTGAAGTAATGATGATAGAATTCTGAAAATTTAATATGTTTTTACATGAAGTATTCAGGAGGTCGTGTCAAAATTTCACGACGATTAAGAAGCTATTTATTGAACAATTAACATTATAAAGTTTTATAGGGACTCAACATCCTTAAACGCTTTGTTTCATGCATTAAATTTGAAAACTGCAGCACCGAATTCCGCCAATTTTTTTTTTTAGAAAGGCTTTACGCAAATTAATATTTCTATTCCCTTAAGAAATGATCATTTTTATGTGCAAATAAAATTCATTTAAATTTCTCATTTCAGATATTATCTCTAAGTAGCATTTGTCACCTCAAAATGCTCCGAAATTACTCTAGAAAACCGATTCTATTTATAACAATTGTGAACATTTTTTTAATTAAAAAAAAAATGCAACAGATATTCGGATATACACCCTTCAACGCGCGGATGGATTTATGCAATCAACTTTACAGAAACGCAACCCCTTAATTGGCAATTGTCCTGAAATCATTTCAAAGACCAGTCGAGCATCTTTGAACCAGTAAATTTCGTGAAAAGAAAAAAGAAGTGCACGGTAATTGGCGGAATAAGTTCTTTCCCTTTTATTTCGTCCTTATTTTTCACTGCCTTCCAATCCTCTTTCCTTCACGGCCGCCGCAAATCTTCCGAGACAGGAATAAATGGAGCGATAGTGGAAAAAAGGCTAAAGATGTTGACGGACGTTTTTCAGTAAAGAAGTCATCGAATCGATGTCATTGCATTATCGATTCCTAAATGCACTTTGGATCTTTACAAAAACCATAATGTTTCGAATTCACCGATTCTCTTTTTAAAATCGAGGGAATAGTTGACCGTTGACATTTTCAAGAGGAAATCAATTTTTGAATGAAAAAATAATGGAGATGTCCTTCCGATTTTCGACCATGGCCAAAGGGACTTGAAAATGACGTTTGATCGTCGGAGATTGGATCAACGACGATGAGACAATCGAAACTTGTCCTTGTCGAATTTAGTGCATTTGCCGAATGGGATAGGTCAACCTGATTGGCCGATGATATACGAACACGTTGATGGAGGATGAGTGCCGATAATTTGGGAATTGAAGGGGAAAGAGAGAGAGAGAGAGAGAGAAAGAGCGAATGCCCACGGATGCTGAACAGTTTGCATAACGATGATCAAATAAACTCGTGGTTACTAACCTGCTGCTCGACCCGGTACAAGCGTGCGCCAATCGTCATAGGCTTGACGTTGCCGGACCGGTCGATTCCTGCCAGGTAGCTACCCGGTTTACCCAGGGTCTGGTCCAATCTTCTCTGCAGCTCCTGCAAAATCATAGCAACGGCGACCACATCCCATTATCACCGATTAAGTAAGGCATTTTGGTTTCACAACGCTTGAAACGGATGCGATATGTGTACTTCAAATATACACTATCGGCGAAAAGTTTCCGGACGAAACTTCAAAAAAGGTCTGGAACGTTTTTTTATGCCATTTCGCCTGAAGTCAACGTAGTCAAATTTAACTAGCTACGAACTAATTTAACAAACGGCATTCTGAAAGGGAAGAATTCGGCTTCGTTTACTGATTTTTAAATTATTTTTACAATTTGTTTTTAGATTTGAACTCTATTTTGAAAACAGCTGTTTTCGTCTTTTCCCACCTTTCTTCAGGTGCACCCATCTTCTAGAGAAATATGTTTAAATATTTTTTGACGATTGGATTCATAAAGAGGAAAGTTTGAGTTTCAATATCCTTTTTTTAAAAATTTCGAGCTATATTTTTTTCCAAAGTTATTCTGTTTCTTGTGAAAAAGAGGATATTTGAAAAATTCCGTATAACACGAAAACAAAGAGGATTCATGAAAAACTTTAAGTGGCAAAAAGTTGCGTCTGTTTTTGTTGAGTTCAGAGGAATTTTTTTAGATTTTTTTTCCAACATTTTTTTTTCTCATTTTCTGGGTCCGAGCTCAGATCATTCAATTACCATAACTCGAGAACTATGGGATTGTAGATAAAATTTCGGAAGGAAAAAATACTTTATTTTACCATTTTCAACACATTGGAATTTTTTTTCAAATTTGTTTCCCAATTTTTTTTCCAGCCGAAACATGCAAAAAATGCTGGAAAAAAATTCTGAAAAAATTTCTCTGAACTCAACAAAAACAGACGCAACTTTTTGCGACCTTAAAGTTTTTCATGAATCCTTTTTGTTTTCGTGTTATACGGGATTTTTCAAATTTCCTCTTTTTTCACAAAAAGCCGAATAACTATGGAAAAAAAATCGCTCAAAGTTTTTTAAAAAAGGAAATTAAGGCTCAAACTTTTCTCTTTATGAATCCAAACGTAAAAATATATTTTACAAAAATCCTTTGGAAGATGGGTGAACCTGAAGAGAGGGAAAAAGGCGAAAAACAGCTGTTTTCAAAATAGAGTCCAAATCTAAAAAATAATTTAAAAAAAGCAGGAAATGAAGCCGAATTCTTCTCCTTTAAAATGCCGCTTGTTAAATTAGTTTACGTTGACTTCCGGCGAAATGGCATAACAAAACGTACCAGACTTTTTTTGAAGTTTTGTCCGGAAACTTTTCGCCGGTAGTGTACGTAAACAAATAAAGTTTTAAAAATCGTGCTAATTGGCACTCTTTCCGGATTACCCTCATTCGCAAATGCTCCTCTATGAGCGAATAATCGAATTTTAATGATAATTCAAATTATTCCAGTTTTCAGATGAAACAACACTATATAAGAAAACAATATATTATAAAGTTGGATATGGCGAAATAAATATTTTTTAACAGTTAATAAATTATTTTGACACTAAAATTTTCTTATGAGAACACGAATATTTTTTAACGACTAACAAATTTTTAACAGTTAAGGAATATTTAAATAAAAGTGCCAACTAAGTATATTTCTTTATTATAAATAAACTGTTTTCTCAGTGAATGTGCAAAGTTTGAATATACACTGTCTTGTTAACTATTTCGTATGTCAATGAAATGAAAATCATCTGTGTACATTTTTCATCCCATCAAAAATTATCAGTAGCCAGATCGAGTTTTGATTCTTTCTATAAATTCAAAACTATAAAATCAGAATCTTTGCAAACTTTACAGAGAAAATCAAGGATATTGTGAAACTTTTGATCGATTTTTGCATAATTAAATAATTCGTCCCTTTAACTACGTTTTTGAGCCTGAAATCGCGACATTTTGGAAAGTAACTTTTCGAACATTCTTAAATCGTATAAAATCAAGTATCAACGATGGAGACTCGAATTTACGAGGTAAAACGAGAATCGTCGCGACTCCACAGTATCTCATCGCTCTTGGATTTTCGGTGTAGGGGTAGGAATATTTGTTTGTCCTCTTTTCAGACCGATTCAACTGAACGCGAATCTTATATCGAGGCAAGTCGTTCGAAAGACGCTTCGTGAAATTGATAAAGCTCAAATCGTCGTTTTTCAAAAACACACCCCGCAGAATCCTCGCGAAAGACAGAGGGACGAATTTGCTCTCTCCGTTTTTCCCTCTTTAAACGATGAATAATGGAGGAAACTTTTTTTCTTTATGTCACTCCCTTCTTGGAACGAGGGTATTATATATGGGGCATTCCATCCCAAATCGGACAGTTTTAAAAACTTTCTTTTTTGATTTCCTCAATTTTTTAAATATTTTTGAGTACCCATCAACAGACCCTTCTTGTTAAATTTTGAGATTTTTTTGATTACCCATTCAAAAGATATTAAATTAACAAAGAAACCGCTCTTCTTTTGGTATTTTGGTCATAACTTCTTTAATAATGGTCCAAATTAAAAGTTTTTTTTTAATTTTTGTTTTTTATGGTTTTTTCAGAAAAAAATACAACAATAATATTCGACCTGTTTTTGAATGAGTTTTTTGAGTTTTAAACTTTAAATCGCGTTTTTAAAAGTGACTGTCATTTTTGATTTTTTTTTAAATTTTTTATTTCAAACATCTATCTATTCAACAATTTTTAAGACTAGTCCGATCATGGGATCTCAATAACTACTATTTTTTTCGATTTATGAAAATTAAATTTTTTTTTTTCGTTATAAATTATTATGAATACCAATTTTTGTTACTGTACAGTATTTTTTAAATCATTCTGAATTAATTTGGACACTTTTTCATTGTTAACAGATTTTTAAAATTAATAATTAATCGATGAGCAAATAACAACAGTTCAAGAATTGTATGAGTGGGCATTGAACCTAAATAGTCTATCGAATATTGCCGTCAAATTTTCACGTGAGAAAAATTATTCAGATGCAAAAAGAATATTTCATTTGTGCTAAAATACTGCGAAGTCAATCACAAGGGGACACAAAAATGTCATTCAATTATTCCAATGAGCAACGGAAACGTATTGGCAAAGGAATATTCTAATTCAGGAAATAATCGTATATGTAAGGTTTTCAAAAAAATACGTGAATAAATAAAAACTGTTGTTATTATTGTTCATAAATAGACTTAACGATTAGGTATTAGTTTTAAAAACCTGTTAACAATAAAAAAGTGTCAAAATAAATTCTTAATATTGAAACAAATACTATATAGTAACAAAAATTGGTATTCATAATAATTTATTTAAAAAAAAAATTAATTTTCAAAAATCGAAAAAAAACGTAGTTATTGAGATCCCAAGATCGGACTAGTCTTAAAAATTGTTGAATAGATAGATGTTTGAAACAAAAAATTAAAAAAAAAATCAAAGATGACACTCACTTTTAAAAACGCGATTTAAAGTTTAAAACTTAAAAAACTCATTCAAAAACACGTCGAATATTTTTGTTGTATTTTTTTCTGAAAAGGCCATAAAAAAACAAAAAAATTGAAAAAAAACTTTTAATTTGGACGATTACTAAAAAAGTTATGACCAAAATACCAAAAAAACAGCGGTTTCTTTGTTATTTTAATATCTTTTGAACTGGTAATAAAAAAAAATTCGAAATTTAACGGGAAGGGTCTTTTGATAAGTACTCAAAAATATAAAAAAGTTGAGGGAAAAAAAAAGTTTTTCAAATTGTCCGATTTGGTATGGAATGCCCCATATACATATATATCACGCATTATATGATCGATGAATTCTCATTGGGAGGAGGGGAGAAAAAAGATGTGCTCACCTTGATTCGCACCATCATGTTCAAGTGTCCTTGGCTGTATTGCTCGATAACATCCCTCACGTCGTAGGGTTTTCTCGCTTGTTGAAACTTCCTACGCGCCACGAAGTACTTGATCTTTCGTATAGCCCTTATGGCGTTTCGATGTGCCTCGGTGAGCCTTGTAAGAAATTGGTGTGTTCGGTATTGATTTTCGTCACAAACTCTTACGTACGTCTCTCATATGTCAAATGGTTATCAATTGAGAGAAAGGCATAATTTCTACGATTTAACGTTTTAATCGACATTGAATAAGCCCTTTTGTCTGGCAGCCATCAATATCGTAACATCTTTGCGTCAAACTACAATTAGTAAATTATGTAAAAGGTTCTCTAATTGAGTCTTTCGTTTAACAGTCTTGACATTCTGTTTGAAGAGGATTAGGAAAAATGTTATACGGAAGATTGATAAAATGCACCAAATTAATGGTTACAAATAATAATATTTGAAGATTGAGCAAGGGACGGAGGTAGGGAGAAAAAAACATAGGCCCAAACGCAAAAAGTCAGAGTCACTCGTTAATTCGACGAAATGATAAAATCTCTCTCTCGTGACGAATGAAAAATTGCAAAGTTCAGAGGGCAACGATAGCTTACCGTAATAATGTTTACATTTTTGGTAAATTAAATTATTGAAGGTAAAAACGACAGGATTCGATAAAATATAATTTATGTAACTTTAGTGTCACGAACTATAGATAGCATTGTAATAATTTTAAATAATGTCAAAATTTTTTTTTTTTATGGATTTTATTCGAATGCCAAACGTCCCTGACCTTTTCTCGAGGTTTCGATCGTTTATGAATTAGATACGACATAGAATAATGAACTCTTACTTTTTATATCTAAATCTATACAAACAACGAGATGAAGTTCAACATTTCTGGTTTTACTTCCAAGATTTGCTCGCCCATTCCCGTTTTTTCGATGCTCCCCTCCCTCTTTCTCTCTTTCTCCCGTTTTTTTCTTTCCTAAATGTCAACGTAACCCTCGACTTTATTTGAAAATTCGATAATCAATCGGCACATTGTGTCTGACGGGGATCTCTATTTTGGTAAACTTGACGGACGCTTTTAAATTTAGTTCCCTCAATCGGATGAAGTTTAATTCTGTCGATAAGGAGAGACGGCACGCGGAATATTGAAGACTCGACGCGAGAGGGTTTGATATACGATATATAAGATGAATCGTGGTAAATTATAGAATTCTTCGACATTTTAGCTCACACGAATTCCGGAAAAAGACAACGTTTCATATGTAAAAACCGAATAGTTGCCACACTTAAGGAAAAAGCTCTATTACTTAAAAATTAAGTATCTACTGACAATATGCTTCGTTTATATTAAAGCATTGGTCTTCAATCTTTCATTGTGCACTATTTTTGTAAACCCAATTAATATTGTTTTTGAGTAAATCCCGTTTCATTGGACCCCTTCAAAGAGGGATAGTTGCCCAACGTGGCGGATAGTCGCCTCACGTCGAAAATACTTCGAAGGAGTTTATAATTAATATTAAGTTACAGATTATTTTATTTCATTATATTTTTTAAATTTTATTTTTTAATTTAGATATTTTATTATCAATTTTATGATTTTATAATTAATAATTTCATTATTTTTTGAAATACCTTTAATTAACAGTTTTTCTTTCTTATCTAGTTCTTTAAACGATAGTGCTAAACTAACTTCGGTCTAGCAAGGACTACGCCTGCGTTTTTGTCATATTGCCGTTAAGGCAACTAACCAGAAAAGAATTTGGGGCGACTATCCTTTTCGATACGGATACTTGCCCTTTTTATCAAAAAAATTAATAAAAGCTATTTAACAATATACCGTATCAGACCGTGTAGTTGAAACTCTAATGCATGCGAGGAAACAAATAGTTGACTGAATCCTCAACTATAACATTATTTATTCAATAAAAATTAGTCACCAATATTAATGCAACGCTCGTCAAGGGCTCACCGCGGAAGATTTTCGCTCACACAGACGAAACTTGTGGGCCCTGTCCTATGTCTTTTGGGCACTGAGGCCTGCGAGGGCAGATTAATAATTACATAAAAGCGCTAACGCTATAGGGACATCTCTAACATAGTGTATTAAAAACCGGTGCAACTATCCCCCCGGGGCAACTATCCGGCTTTTACCCTAATTTTGTTATTTCAGGTTGATTGGATCGTAGACAGCAAGAAGGTGACATTTTGATACTTTTATAAGAGGCATTGAAAAAAAGACATGTCAGAAACTCTTCTCTAACAACTCGGAAATGATCTTGCTCAGATAACTTTCTGCCATTAATTCCGAATCTGACGGTCTTAAGATTTTCCCTGCTTATATTATAAATATATACTACCGGCGAAAAGTTTCCGGACAAAACTTCAAAAAAGGTCTGGAATGTTCTTTTATGCCATTTCGCCGGAAGTCAACGTAAACTAATTTGACAAACGGCATCTTAAAAGTGAAGAATTCGGCTTCATTTCCTATTTTTAAAGATTATTTTTTAGATTTGGACTCTATTTTGAAAACAACTGTTTTTCGCCTTTTTTCCCTCTCTTTAGGTGCACCCATCTTCTAGAGGATTTTTTTAAAATATATTTTTACGATTGAATTCATAAAGGGGAAACTTTGAGCTTTAATTTTCTTTTTTGAAAAACTTCGAGCGATTTTTTTTCCAAAGTTATTCGGTTTTTTGTGAAAAAAGAGGAAATTTGAAAAATACCGTATAACATGAAAACGTAAAATGAAGTATTTTCCCCTCTTGAAATTTTTTCAATAATCCCATAGTTCTTGAGTTAAGGTAATTGAATGATCTGAGCTCCGACCCAGAAAATATGAGAACAAAAATGTTGGAAAAAAAATCTGAAAAATGAATCATGAATCTTTGGTTTTGTGTTTATACGGGATTTTTCAAATTTCCTTTTTTTTTTACAAAAAAAAAACAGAATAACTTTGGTAAAAAATCGCTCAAAGTTTTAAAAAAGACGAAATTAAAGCTCAAACTTTCCACTTTATGAATCCAATCGTAAAAACGTATTTAAAAAAATTCCTCTAGAAGATGGGTGCACCTGAAGAGGGGGGGAAAAAGACGAAAAACGGTAGTTTTCAATATACAGTCAAAATCTAAAAACAAATTGTAAAAAGAATTTAAAAAACCGGAAACGAAGCCGAATCCTTCCCCTTTAAAATGCCGTTCGTTAAATTACTTTACGTTGACTCCCGGTGAAATGGCATGAAAAAACGTTTCAGACCTTTTTTGAAGTTTTGTCCGGAAACTCCCGCCGGTAGTGTACATATATTAAGATGTCACAAAGTCGTTCTATGTTTTTATTTTCAGTTCTCCCCGAGGAGTCAAGCCTGCACAGGTTTAAAGTGAAGATCCTCAAATTTCCTTTCCAGCAGTGAGTAACAAAATCCTAAAAATCTGAACAACGATTTAAGAATCTTTATTTTTAGCCTACACAGCTGCCAAGGTCCTAAGAGCGTTAAGAAAAACACTAATTTATTTTGCGACATCTTGATATATATTCATCTGATACATACATCCGTATTTTGCGTTTATACTCACGTAGTGACTCTTTGGGGCTCCTCGATGTCAATATCGATCTCGTCACTGGCAGCTTCCGTTACCGAGCTCGTCTGCGACGTGAATAGACTGCCCCTGCCAATCGGAAACACACTACTCACACTACCGGAAACTAAACTATTTGCTCGACCGCTTCGTAGACCGTCAAGATCGAGTTTCATTCGCGTCAACGATACGAGGGTAACATGGGTAGAGGGAGATTTCGCATTGCGACGAAATTTCGCGATCGAAAGTTTTTCGTCAACTCTTCGACAGAAAAAAATATATAATTTTTCAATTTGTTTTCATATCTGCTTGACCACTCGATCGAGCGGTCTTCGCGGTTCATTCATTTGAAATGCTTCTTAAATTTATACAAATTAAGAAAAATATAGAATGACAATTCTTGGTTTATTTCATATTGTTGTGTTTTAAATAGCAAACAGAAAAACCCTTCGGGTTACCTCCAATAAAATCGTACGCAGTCTTTTTTTTACCATGGTCAATATTATGGTAAAAACTATGATTCCACTGGAGGTAAAAAAAAGACCTTATGTTTTGCAGCAGTCTATTCAAGATATATGGTTTACATAATTAATAATGTTTGCATAATTGAAAGAGTATTAGAATTCATTATCCGGACTGTACATTGAGTCTCGATTGATAGACTTACCGATTGTCTCGTCTTGCTCGATTCGGAGTACCGGCTTTCGGTTCCTCCATGTAAAAAACGACGTCACCGTCGTTCTCAATTCGGCTGGGATCGTTTGCCGTACCGGAGGCATTTGTACCACCGGTTATAACCGGTGGTAATGCTGCTTGTGGGGGTTGCTGCATCTCCATCCGATTCCTCGATTTTCGTCTCTTCAGCACGCTCGCCTTCTTTGCCACCTGGATCATCAAAGACTGAACCCCCGGTGCCCTCCCATTACAACACGTCGAACACCGCATGCACTACCCTACGTTCCCTTTTCAGGGTGGAAAAGCCGTTGCGCTCGTTTAATTCTCTGTTTTCTCTCTCCTTCTGTCCGCACCTTTCGTTTTTCTCTCATTTTCTTTCGTCCGGTTGATCTCCCGATGCCGAAAGCTCGTCGATGCCGTCAGACTTTTCTCTCTTACCCTTCCTATCTTTTTCCACTTTTTATTTTCTCCTTCGATCGATGCCTTCAAGCACGGAAACCGACTAACGAAAAAATTTAACGCAAAAGCCACCATCCGCCGAGCTCCGATTCTCGGCGCACATCGTGAAATCGTTGATTTTTCATATAGGTATACATTTATATATACGCCAGAGCTTATAGCCATTCTCTTTATCTCTGTCTCTCTCTCTCTCTTTTTCTTCTCTTTTGAGCGGCTGAATCAATCTGCTCTGTTGAAACAGATGGTAAATTTTTGCTCTCCTCTTTTCTGCTGAACGCAGAAATTACGATTGATGGAAGAGAAGATGAAGAGGAGCCCGAGTGAGATCGATTTTTCGATCATTTATCAGATTCTTCGACCATAGCTCGTACGTTACGTGAATTGAGAATAAAATAGTTGAATCGATTGAACAGGCACTAAATAGTATTTTTTCTCACCCATGCAAGATTTTCGTGCTTTTCACCATATGCGTAGACAGCCGAAAGGTGACTCTTTCGATTCTTTTTTCCCCGGGGGGGAAAAAAGAAACGAACTCGTCTGTTTTCGCTCTTAGCTGTCAGAAAAGAGTCACTTTTCGGCTATCCACGCATATGGTGAACAGCACGAAAATCTTGCATGGGTGAAAAATAGTACATTATATCACGAGGACGCAAAAACATTTTCTGACGAGTGTGAGTTTGCAGGACGAGCCGAAGGCAAGTCCTGCAATCACACGAGTCAGAAAATGTTTTTACGCCGAGTGATATAAAAATCATTTTGATTGAATTCAGCAGAGATTCTCTTTGTTAAATATATTTGAGGTCATCAAAATTCCGAAAAGTCGTTCAACCATTTAATTTTTCATCAGTTTTTCATGCAACATCTTTTGATAAACATTTCAAAAAGTATAAGAAATTTTAATGAATATGTTTTTTCTCGACTACTTCTTGCGTTACTTCTCGCCATTTCTCCCCGACGAAATATCTCATATAAAGTCAGTTCAAAGTGATGATTTTCTCTTCTCGGGCTAAATTCAATATTTGTATATTACATCGCAGAGAAGCAAGCCCGCGAACTCTTTTGTAAAGTTTGTTAATATGTGACTTGGGAATTCACTTTGGAATTTTTTTGTTTCCCGGCTTTGAGCTTATTTTCTTTCTCTCTCTATCTCTGCCTCTTGCTGTTTCGTTTTTAGTTGTCTCTTCTCGAAAATTGCCATTGTTGAGTCCCTCGTTGTTCACAGAGAGCGAGCGATTCGTGCGCGTTACGACAAACTTGTTGCAGATTAAATTTCATGCAAACACAAAAAGGTGGATTTCACGAGAAGCATTGAATCGGAAAACGCATGCAGACCATGCATCGGCAGGCACAATAAGCGTATATCGTATCCACGTTATATATTGCGAAAAAAATGTCGTGTAAAGCGTTACAAATTCGCGATATGCGGACGCGATTGTGATGGACGAAAGATTGGATTAATTGGACCGACTGAATGAATGGACCGCTCGCGTTTCTCTGCAATTTCATAATGGATCCCGGTAAAAAGTTCTCAATATATTTTCATTTTGTCTCCAATTGAAGTTGATTGTATCTACGCATTTTCTGCCGGATGTAACATCTCCCATCTTGCCAATAAACGCCGAATTATTGCCTCAGACGACATGATAATCGAGATGTAAGATTTTGAAAAATATTAATTTTCATGAATAAATAACTTATCAGTTCACTATCTCGAATTTACATTAATAAATCCTAAGTTTCATGAAAACAATGATTTTTGCATCTGCATTTTTCGATTTTGGCTCAGCATAACTTCTATGGCGCGAAGAAAAAATCTATCAACGTTTTTTGTCCCTCGTTCAATTTCCTGACGACTGATTTTTTCAAAAAATAAATCGCACATACAATTAAGGGGATTTTGACCCATTCAAACATTCCGGACACTTCATGAAAACATTGTTTAATTAATATTTAAAAAAAAAATGAATTTCTCTTTGAATTAGGACAATCCAGCACATTTTTTGTTATAGGGGAGACCGGGGACAAAAGTAACAGGGTGCGGTTGTAACATAGCGAATATCTCCCAAACTATAGTAGGTACCACCGTGTTCCGAAGGCATATAATGCGTGTTGCAGTTCCTCATAGTTGGTTACTAGGCTAGGAGACATCCACACTAAGCAGACTTGACCAGAGAGGTGTATTGGTATTGTCAGGCCCAAAGTAAACTTTCGCGGCTTTCGATGAACACGAATATCTCGATTACTGTGCTACATATAGTCATTATTTTTTTTTCATAAGCTTCCTTAGACATTTTTGTGCCAACTTTCGCGGTTTTAAAAGCCTCCAGCTTGAGAAAATCAATCAAATTATAACTTTGAAGTAGAAAAAATAATCTGGGGACAATTGTAACAATTTTGCCGAGGACGGTTGTAACAGTTTGTCGGCTGTCGGGTGTCATGATAATTTCACATCTAAACATTGAATCTAACGTCAAACAGACCTTTTTTTTAAGTTTCTGTGTGCAAAAATGCCTCTGCAACGCGTAAGAATCACGCAACGAGCCTGTGCCAACATGTCAACGTACGAAGAAGCGTATGAAAAGATCAAAAATGGAAAATCTATACAGGCAACTACGGCACGTAACTTTGGGTTATATGTTATGTTTCTTTGACAAGTTTGATGTGTCTGAGACTTTATTCTATTATTTCATGATTATTATCAATCCGATACAACTATTTCTATGTGTTAAGATTTTATCATTGTGACCGTAATATATATATGTGATAATGTTTGATGTTGTAATAATATTATATAATATTGGTCACAATGAAAGATATAATTTTGTGTTAAAATCTTATGTTACAACTAGCCCCATCGACCGTTACAACTGTCCCCATCGACTGTTACAACTGCCCCGGAGTGGGGGACGGTTGTAACAATTTCTTACACTTTTTATAAAGGCCTATACTTTTTTTTCAATTCTACTTACAGACTTTAACATAGAACCATTTTGTAGACCATTAAATGATCCATGCAGGGTTATACGTGTCATTTACGTAAGCATTATACTTCGGGCCCAGGAAAAGTCAAAAAACAGATTGTTACAACTGGTCGCCCTACGTAAAAAAATAGCGATCGAAGACCCAATTCAAGTTTCATTCAATGCAAACAAAAATAGCCCTATTTTTATACACACCAGCATAAATCAACCCTTTGGATGAATTTTCTTGTGATTTTAAAAAATGTCCTGTGATATTGATTGTGCAATCGGTATGAATTTCGCTCGGGAAAAAGTTCGCTCGTTAAAATTGAAAGTAATTGGCAGCTGGATTTTTTTTCCACGGCTCATCAAGATCCTTCCCGCACATTCATTAATTTTACTACACAAAGCCTCTTGGAATTTAAGAAAAAGAAAAATCTGTCATCAGTAGAGTCTCCATCCAAGCGAAATAATGGAAATTGCACCGAAGTACAAATATTCGATCGCAACGATGTTTATATTCGTTTTTGTTTGCTCCCAATCGATTTGCAATCGGTGCTTTCGGATTTTTATTTTATCCAGTTTGTTTACTAAACGCCGCGAGGCAGTTCATACATCCTCTGGGTCCATCTATCGTCGTTTGGGAATATGACGTGCCAATTTCTTCATTCACTTCCGCCTCTCTGTATTTATTTTTATTTATTTTTTCCAACTATCCTTAGATTTGATTTTTCATCTTTATTTTTACCGCAGCCATTATGAAATGGAAATATAGTAACATCCGCGCGTGTGCGACATATTTCAAGAGGCCTTTTGTCTAGTACTTATTGATAATCGAGTTTCGTCATGTTTGTCTTTTCCCTATGAATGTCCGCTCCGGCATTTTGTGCTTCAATTGTCGAGAGAGTAAAACAACCGGCGACGAAGCTATGACAAAAGTTTCAATGAAACAAGCGGATTTTCATACGCGCGGCAACAATTGTCTCATCCCCATTCCTCGATCGTGACGTTACTTTTCGTCATAGTTTCGCGAGCATCGACTATACTCTCGGATCATGTATGTTACGCAGATATTAATGAACAATGGTATAGAGATATAATGGAAAAAAAGTTTTTGTTGCACATCAGCAGAATAGTGATATCGGTGAACGATATTATGAAAATATAGAATATATCAAAGTTGTAAGTCTCGTGTAAAGTGTTGAATAATTTAAAAAAAAACTAAATATATATATATATGAATATACACAATTGTGTATAAAAATGTATATATATTATAAACAATTAAAATAACCATGCAAAAGAGAGAAAGAGAATTATGATAAAAATTAATCTAAACCAATTACATACCATCTTCTTTACACAAATCAACTGAAATACATTAGGGTTGTTTTATCAATTCTGGCCTACCAAACAATTAATGTTATGAGGGGTTGTTTTTTTTTAAATGTATTTTCGATTAAATCATTGATCTCGTATCTTTGAGACTATTTTTACAGGGCTCAGAGGAAATTCGCGCGGCTTTATGTTACATAATACATTTCGTGAAATGTAACGAGGGATTAATCTTTCAGATCTCCCTTCCGAAGTCTTAACCTCTAATATGCGGAATGTTTCATTTCAAACTTTAGGTCCAGAATTCTGTAGCAAAGTCTCTGAATGGAGATGACGAATTTCCAGTGTAGAATTTTATTTGAGCCATGTTCAAGATTTCCGGGGTGATGTGCTTGGAATTCGAATTTGAATAGAATTTTCTTTTCAATGCTTTAATTGCATGGTTTAATTTTGCATGAAGCAAGAAATAGCACGTTAAAAAAAAACGAATAACTTCAAAAAGTGTAAATTATAATTTTGGCCTGATTATTTTTTCCACTTCTTTCTAATTTTTTTTCGCTTCACCCCAAATTCTCTTTGGGGTATAAAAAGTGTACACGTACAAATTAATGATCCATTGAAAATTATTGTTTTTCCAATATTAACGTTATTTCAAAGTGTCAGTTTTAATTGACTCTTTATCAAAAACTCTGAGCCCTGTCATTAGCAACGAGATTTGACGAGAAAGTTTGCAGGTAAAAAAAATATTTTTTTTTCTGCATCTCTGTGAAAATTAATTGCTTCCCTTTCGTGCGCGATATAACGTTTTTTTCCTCTATTAATTCTTCAACACACGAAACACGCGAGCGGTCGATAATAATAATAATAATGAAAATAATGAAACGACCCCGTGACGGATTTTTAATTTCAAATCGAAATGCGCTTATACCGAGAATAAATAGATTATACAATGACACCCAAGCAATAATTAGGCACGCATTCCCCTCGATATATCGATTCGGATGATAAAATCCCAAGTGTAATACCAACTGCGATTATAGACAACAATGCGATGACAACAAAAATTACATATACATGTCTAAAATTATTATGTGTAAATTATAAACGAAATTATTATGTCTAAATTATGAATGAAATTTATGAATAAATCGATATGAAAATAGAAAAAGAAAAAAAATTCGTATTCACTGATTCACTAATTTTCACGGAGTTTTTTTTTTAGAAAAAAGGTATATTTTACTGTCTTTTTCCTTCACATTTTAATTGTCATGATCGTCGTGTGTAAAAATAATTGGAAATTTTGAAAAATAAATAAATACTATTAAAATATTATTGAAAATTCTGCAGCTTTACGAATAATTAATGTTTTTGTCCTTATAGCACTGATTTTACGATCCTTTCGTCGGACGCTCGATTTTGAAGGTCCACAGTCTTCGGCTTAAAGCTTTAACAAAATTTATAATGAAAATTCAGTCAGTTTCCATACACAATTTCCCACTATACAGAGAGAAACTCTTTGGGTTTGATCGAGATACTGAGAAGTATAACTTTAAAGCTCATAAGCCTCTCCCAATTAAAATCAGCAAGAGCTTTCGATCAAGTTTTGGCTTTGGAAAAGCTTTTCCTGCATACAAACTAGTTGCTTTATCTCGCTGAATCGATGACGCGGTAATGTTGGGCTTTTCCTCTCCTAGTTTATGCATAGTATGTATTACAATTTTGAAATTTGTTTAATGACGAAAATGGCGGCATGAATGTTTTTTAATTGTGGGGATGGATCGGCGAGAATGATCGGAGATCACAGTTGTTAGAAAACGGGGGATTTCATCTCCTCAAACCTGATTAAGGGGTTACATCTAGTCATATTATGAACGTTAAAAAAAATGCTCGGAAAGTCTTGCCTCGATATTTCCAAAATTTCTCAATTTTCTTTTTACATGAGAAAATATAAACAGAGAAAAAAGAGTGCTAATCCATGGGCAACGTGTTAATAATATCTGAACTACATGAAAAGTGCCGTTTTGTTGAATAATTTGGGAGAAAAACGAGCAAAAGCTCCAATATTACTGTTCAAACATATTAATTTCTATATTACTGTGTTAAAAAATGAATAATAACTTTTTTTTCCAGGCAAAATATATTTGAAACATTTTTCATTATTTTCGTTTAATTGAATGGTTGGACAATTCTTTTGATTTATAATTTATAATAAACTGGCATTTTTTCTCCAAAAAAACAATATATAACTATATATATAACTCCAGTAAAATTATTAACTTTTACACACAAAAAATATAAGTTTTGTATTTGAAATATATTATTACGATTTTCTAAAACGAAAATTCGCAAAATGTACTTTTTTCAGCTGGTTGACTAGGTATAACCCGTTTATCCCTTACCGCCCATATACGATAATAATTTTCATGATTTCAAGCTGATTTTAAATAATCCTACTTGCCACTTTTCCCGTGGATTTTGGAGCAATATAGTAATTTTTCAAAAAAAAAAAAAAACTCAACTTTTTACAATAATGTTCTCTCATTTTTGTCATCCAGAGTAATAATCGTCCGTTTATCCGAGAGAAAATTAGTTTTAAAACATGTAGGGGCGGTAAAAAATTCAAAAAGTGTGCCAAATCAACGTGACGGGATTTGACCAGTCACGCGATAAATTTTTGTTTGATAATATACAGAGGTATTATAACACATCGCAACGATAATCGTTCCTCAGTTCAACGCTCATGGAACATCGGAAGCAACTAAAATAACATTGACAAGTCCAACAGCTAACGTCTACGCGTCAATAACGAGACGTGTGAAAGGCTATATCGATAAGGTGTCACTTTTGGAGGATTCTCACCTTCCCGAGTGGCGTCGATGGTTGACCGGCCGGTGCTGGATCCTTTATGTATATGTTCCACGTTGCAACGCTATTTATCGCCTTGTCAGCTGCGTAACATCGCCATAGACATTGTATCAGCATTGCCGCTGCCGGTATCTGACGATTGAAGTGCTTTTGCCTCTGTTTCTGTTGTACTTTCAACGCGAAACCGGAACCAAGAATTCCCTACAACGTTACAATGAATTATTTCCAATCAGGTTTGCAAGTAAGGCACTACTTTTTGTAGTGCATTAACATATACCTATTACAAATGTAGTGTGTAGTAAAAAAAAATTCCATTACTCATCACAATGTAGTGCGTGACGAAAAAAATTTCCATTACCCATTACAATGTAGTGTGTAATGAAAAAAAAAATCCATTACCCATTACAATGTAGTGTGTAATGGAAAAAATATTCATTACTCATTACAATGTAGTGTGTAATGAAAACAAAATCCATTGCCCATTACAATGTAGTGTGTAATAGAAAACATTTTTATTACGCATTACAATGTAGTGTGTGAGGGAAAAATTTGTCATTACTCATTATAATATAGTGTGTAATAGAAGAAAATTTCATTACCCATTACAATGTAGTGCATAATGGAAAAAATTTCCATTACCCATTACAATATAGTGTGTAATCGAAAAAAATTTCATTACCTATTACAATGTAGTGTGTAAAATGGAAAAAAATTTCATTACTCATTACAATGTAGTGTGTAATGAAAAAAAATCCATTACCCATTACAATATAGTGTTTAATGGAAAACATTTTCATTACCCATTACAACGTAGTGTGTGAGGGAAAAATTTGTCATTACTCATTATAATGTAGTGTGTAATGGAAGAAAATGTCATTACCCATTACAATGTAGTGCATAATGGAAAAAAATCCATTACCCATTACAATGTAGTGTGTAATGAAAAAAAAATCCATTACCGATTACGATGTAGTGTGTAATGGAAAAAAATTTCATTACTCAATACAATGTAGTGTGTAATGGAAAAAAATTTCATTACTCCATACAATGTAGTGTGTAATGGAAAAAAATTTCATTACCCATTACAATGTAGTGCATAATGGAAAAAATTTGCATTACCCAATTCAATGTAGTGTGTAATGAAAAAAAAAAATCCATTACAATTTCAATTATTTCGGTTGGCAACTGGGCGTAGTCCTTCAAAAGAATTTAATTCGATCCATTTCAGACGACTTTAAATTTAGCACGCAGGAATCCCATTCAATTAAATATTCTGCGTAAGCTCATGTGTATTTCTTTATCATGTCATTTTTCATTTTACTTCTAATAAAAACAGCGCATTTTTTACAAAAACTCGCTCAACTTTATTTAAAATGCTTTAATTCGTGAATACATCTCTCCGATTCATTAATATATCTGGGATCTCGTGGGAATCTTTCGCAATAAGCCGAGTGTTTATTAACACAGAAATAAACCTCGCTTATATCTCACATGATCTCGGGAAAGAGCTTCTGCTTCGCTTGTTCCACTTTCAAATGTTAATACATCCACGTTTACCTCTATCCTTATCAACTGCCTCGTTAGGTTCTGCAGTTTACCCAACGAAAGCTTTATCCACGTATTTCATCTCGTATTCCCGAGAAACCATCGTTCCCAAGGGGCAATGGTCAAAACTCACCTGATTTATTGGATGCGATAGTGATTGGATCGCACGGAAATTAACTACGGAATTTAACTAATTCCTGGGGATTGTTGCAAAATCTGTCACTACTTGGAAACTTTGATAATCGTTCTTTGAAAGACCTTTTAGAATCTTATTGCACGTTAAGAACCTTACACCCTGTTTTGCTCCAAATAGGGTCTTTCTCAATAATTACTCAATCGATCCCCATTCGCCCTATGTTTTCCGCCAACTAGTCGCCTGACTTGCGAAGATACGCCACTAACTCATCGTGATCGTTTTTCCGTCCGAAAAGATCCATCACTATTCCACCCTTCTTTTAGACCGGGGAATCACGTATCGAATTTCCTAAGAGTGAACATTCCGTCACTCACGTTGTATCTATATGGGGCGTTCCATCCCAATTCGGACAGTTTGAAAAACCATGATTTCCTCATTTTTTAAATATTTTTTCGTACCCATCAAAAGACCCTTCCTGTTAACTTTTGAGATTTTTTTGATTACCCGTTCACACGATATTAATTTTTTTTTTAAACAGCCCTTTTTAGGCTTTTTCGTCACAACTTCTTTAATAATGGTCCAAATTAAGTGTTTTTTTTCTCAACATTTTTGTTTTTTATGGCCTTTTCAGAAAAAATGCAAAATAATATTCTACGTGTTTTTGAATAAGTCTTTTGAGTTTTAAACTTTGAATCGTGTTTTCAAAAGTGAGTGCACATTTTGTTTTTTTTTGAAAAATTTTCATTTTAAACTTCTATTTATTCAACAACTTTTAACACCAGTCCGGTCGTGGACCCTCCATAATTACTTTTTTTTTGTCAATTTTTGAAAATTAAAAAAAAAAAAATTCTATCAATCATTATGAATATTAATTTTTGTTACTGTATACAGTGTATAGTCTTTTTTCATTATTTAGAATTCATTTTGACACTTTTTTTTATTGCCAACAGGTTCTTAAAATGAATAATTAATCGTTAAGTCTGTTTAAAAACCTTAATAACATCAGTTCTTATTTATTCACGTATTCTTTTGAAAATTTTACATACACGATTCTTTCCTGAATTAGAATATTCGTTTGCCAATACGTTTCCGTTGCTCATTGGAATAATCGAATAAAATTTGTGTGTCCCTGTGATTGACTCAGCAGTATTGAATCGCAGATAAAATATTTCTTTTGCATCTAAATAGTGGTTCGCAAGTAAAAATTTGATAGCAATATTCGGTAGACTATTTGAGTTCGATGCCCAGTCATACAATTCTTGAACTGTTGTTATTTGCTCATCAATTAATTATTAATTATTAATTTAAAAAATCGGCCAGCGATAAAATAGTGTCAAAATTAATTCAAAATGATTTAAAAAATGCTATACAGTAACAAAAATTGATATTCATAATAATTTATAGAATTTTTTTTTTTTTCAAACATCGAAAAAAATAGTAATGGAGGTTCCACGACCCGACTGGTCTTAAAAGCCGTTGAATTAATAGAAGTTTAAAATTAAAATTTTTCAAAAAAATCACAATATGCACTCACTTTTAAAAACACGATTCAAAGTTTAAAACTCAAAAAACTTATTCAAAAACATGTCGAATATTTTTTTGTATTTTTTTCTGAAAAGGCCATAATAAAAGAAAAATGTTGAAGAGAAACACTTAATTTGGATCATTATTAAAGAAGCTATGACCAAAAAACCGAAAAAGAGCGTTAAAAAAAAAATTTAATATCTTGTGAACGGGTAATCAAAAAAATCTGAAAAATTAACAGGAAGGGTCTTTTGATGGGCACTAAAAAATATAAAAAAATTGAGGAAATAATTTTTTTTTCTTTTAAACTATCCTATTTGGGATGGAACGCTCCATATTCTCTCGTATCCATTAGCTCTGGCGAGTTTTCGGAAAATTTCAAATATTTGCACGTTCCACTATATTAAAGCTCTCCTAACATTATTGTCATCGCGAAAAAATCCGGAGAGAATCCAAAGTATCCTGCTCATCTTGTCGTATAACTTTCGCCAACGCTTTATGCCATTGACTCGAATTGATATTTACTTGAAATTCCGTTAAAACTTACGGCTGGAAGTGCGAAGAAGGAAATGGCGAATACGCTGAAACAGGAGGCAACGATCTTTCCCATCCAGGTTTGAGGCACTGTGTCACCATAGCCTATTGTTGTCACTGTTATCTGGAAGAAAAATTTACGATAACACCGACCAAGCGCGTATTGACTTTGCCTAATTCCTTTTTCCATAGCGTAGTTCATTCCACAAAAAAAGAATAGTACATTCACCACTAAAAATAAATATGCTCTCAGACTAAAGTTCGTCAACTATTCTTCATTTTATGCATTAAAATAAAAATGTTAAATAATATGATAAATTCCCCTTCGATACAAAATCAATATTCATATTTGTAGATTTTTTTGGATTTCTTTTAAGATTCTCTAAAATAATAGTAAAAATGTACATTAAAAAAACAAATTATACATTTTTGAGTTCGAACGAGAAAAATGTCCCCAAAAATTTGAAATTAAATTTTCTCACGTGCTTTTGTACAAATTTCAAGCATTGTAATTATTGATGCAATAAACATTACCGTCTCATAAACATTGACCCGCGATGAGCGGAATCGTTTTCACATAATCCGATCAAACAATTATCTCACGATTCAATATTTTCCACAAAAATTCGATTTCATTGTTTCGATACTCTCAGGTATGGTGATACACATACAAAATCACCGGGCATACGATACATTATCATTGCCCAGCGGTTTCAAATATTGATTCACGGTGTATTCCGAAGTACACTCCTAAAGAGCCCTCTGGCAAAATGCCCACAATGTGCGAAGGAAAATGCAGCGATGCACAAACATGTTAATAATACTCCATCACAGGCATGACAATATCAACATTATATTTTTTTTTTTTAAATACTTACCACACCCCACCAAAGAGCATCGGCGTAGCTGGAAAAATCGGTTTTTCCATCGGGTCCAACAGCATCTTTTTCGGCAAGATACACGAAATAACTGCTGAAAATAAGACCTAGGAACCCGATGTATAGCGTCGTAATGAGCTCCTGAAATTATCAGATAAAAAAAATGTCCATTTCTCGTGAGTCTAAAACATGCGTATTGGGCACAACACATGCGTTTTTTTTTCTTCTGTTGATTATTAGTTGTTTCTCGCACGGAAAAATAAGTGTGCGAGGGATAGGGTGCGGCAAGAGTGTGGCATAATTTCTAAAGTAAAAAGTCGAAAAAGTTTGCAAAATAGTCCGAAGTTTCACACGTGGAATACGATGTTCAGAATCATATGATCGTAATTTATAATGTGAAGCAAATTTGAGCGAATGACGTTTGAGAAATAAAATTCGGCGTTTGTCACGCATTTCAAATCACTTTTGTTTGCCATACTCTCGCCAGTCCGAAAAGCACAAGGGATTCTTGTGTACGCTACGAGGTTGCCGGTATAACTCTGTTGCATTCGATGGATCCTGATTTTCCTGAAGATGAGTATGTCACGGGTACTTTTTTGAAACGTCATTTTGTTTTGGTCAAAATTCGTCAGATCGTTGAAAGCGATTTTTATCCTCGGAGTTGAGCTTTTCTATATTCTTGTAACGCGACAAACTTGATTAAGGGGGAGTGCCATCGTGACGGGTCAAAGAAATCGATTTTTGTCTCTTTTCTTAAAGTATATGCGTCATTCCCTATCAAATGTACGACTTTTTGTCGGTGACTCGCTTCGATTTTTTATTACCTTTTAATATGTTATTATACATGCAGAAATAAGTTTTAGCTCTCTATATTAAATCATACAGAAGTTATTGATTTTTCAAAAAATATTCTTAAAATAATCAAAACTTCTACGATAACCAAGATATTCCAATTTGTTAGGAGGTCATTGTTTTTGTTTTTCATTGTACTTTTGAAACGAAATATCGAAAATTGAGAAAAAAAATGTTCAACGTTTTTTTTAGCAGTTTTAGGCTAAACAATTGGATTTTATTTCAATGGGACCTCTTCAATCTTTTTCAAAGAAAATCATACAATTTTACGTAAAGAAACCAAATTTTTGAGATTTTACTGAAGATAAGATTCAAATAAATTCTTATTAAAAAAAAATTGATTTTTTTTTTGTAATTTTGATCTTTTTTCTATTACTACAATAGTTGATTTCAATGATGTTGAAATAAATAATTTAACTTCTTTCACATATTTCCTTTGTACAATATAATAATTAACATTAAGAGTTATAATTCAATTACGTTTTGCACTTTATTCAATTTTTTTACATAAAAATTGAAATTCTTAATGTTAATTATTATAATGTACAAAGGAAATATGTGAGAGAAGTTAGATTCTTTATTTTAACATAATTGAAATCAACTATTGTAGTCATAGAAGGAAAGAAGATCAAAATTATGAAGAAAAAAAATCGAAATTTTTTTTTTATAAGAAGTTATTCGAACCCCATCTTCAGTAAAATCTCAAAAATGTTGTTTTTTTACGTAAAATTTTATGCATTTTTTTTTTAATCGAAGGGGTCCCATTAAAGGAACATCAAATTTTTTAGCTTAAAACAGCCAAAAAAACATTAAAAAAATTTTTTTCCTAATTTTCGATATTTTTTTCAAAAAGTACATTGAAAAACAAAAAAATGACCGCTCAGCAAGTTAGAATATCTTGGTTATTAGTTATGATTATTTTAAGAATATTTTTTCGAAAATCGATAACTTCAGGATAGAGAGCTAAAAATTTAAGTGGATACTTCTTTTGCATGTATAATAACATATTAAAAAATATCAAAAAACCGCAGAGGGTAACTGACAAAGTGTCGTTGAATTTACATGGAAATTTACATTCAAAAATATGTACATAAATTTTTAACTAAAAATCTCAAAAATTGACTGAGATATGCCCGAAACGACTTTTTTTTTCAAATGCTATAATCGCATTGGCTAAGCTTGTGCGTAGCCAATTTTGAAAATTTTGAAAATTACTATTTTTCAAGACCTTTTGAAAATAAAAAAAAAACGGTAAAAAAAATCAATTCACCCCCGTTGCGTGAAAAAAGTTATTAAAAAAATGGCTACGCTTAATGATAGTCACTGTTGTGTAGATTTAAAAAAAAAATGGGTTTTTGATTTCGGATGATTTTTAATTGCTGTATCGCCGCGACCAGGAAGAGTCCTCTTTTTATTATGTCATAACGTTCATGGTAATAACTTTGTCATTTTTTAATATTTTTTAATAAAAATTTGTATGAATATAGTTGAATATATAGTTAATAAATTCGGTTTTATGTGATCCTTAAATAATCATCCCTACTCATAAAAAAAATTCCCGAAAATCGGCTATTTTAAGCCTCGTCACAGTGGCGTCTTCCCTTAATTTCTGAACAAGAGAAAAAATGCCCAACATCCTCGGTTAAACAAAGATCCAGTACGATCTACTTGCTCGACCAAATCGACCAAAATTTCTCGAACAACAGAAGAAAGAACCGAGTCTTTGTTTAATGATAAAATCCTTCGTAAAACGATTCGACGACGAGGTTTTCCGAAAAGCACCGGCGACATCTCGTTACTCTCGGTTGATCAATGAGTAACGATTAAACGATGTGGAGAAATCCATCGAATGCAATAGAGCTATCTCGGTGACCTCGCAGTGCGCACAAAAGCCCCCTGATGACGTTCGAAATTTACCGCGCCTCGTTGCACATTTGCTTTTTCTAACGAGCTGTTATTTCACCTGACGATGAATAAACACAACTGAGCCGAGGAGACGCCAAGTTCCACCCTGCCGATCGACGTGGAGCATCCGGAGTATCTGTAGGAACCGGATACCCCTTATAGCCGAGGTAGCGAAGACCTGGCCGTTGCTCCCAACTGATAAAACAACCATCGACGCGACAACGACGATTAAGTCTGCAGACAAAGGAAAGATGAGAAATATAGACAAAGCTTGTATTCTCGTGGTCTTCTACATCCCCGAATTTTCTACATTCTACACGAATGTCTGCACGAGAATTTGTACATTGACACGCGGTGGAACTATGATTTTTTTCCGATCGAAAAAACATCGGTCTCCAGGAATTTTTGTAGGTTAACGTTTGGCTGAAGATGTTATCCTAGGGGGGGGGGGGGGGTCGTTTGTCTCGGTGGAGTTATTTTTTAAAATCACTGTCAAGGGTACACATTTATTCCAGAGCTGGGCAGTAGTTGTACTCAATACTCGAAGTACTTTGCACGTATTTTTAGTACTTTTAAGGTATTTCCAGAATAGGTTACATGAGACTTTGGTGTTCAATTTCATAAATTTTAGCGAAATTAATTAACAGAGACGAATCAATCGACGAGGATGAAAATAATCTATCGGTACATTAAAAACGTCGAAAAAACCGAATTTTAGAAACCATTAATTTTCGTATATTTTTGTATATTGAATTTAAAAAATTGATTTATTGGTTAATTTGTAAAAATATATAACATTTTTACTGAGGTTTGTTTTGAGTTTAAAGAATCCAATAATTAAGCACACCACGTGGATTCCGTAGAATTTTTCTATTACGAGGGAGAAGCCAAATTACAGGAGAGAAAAATCCATTAATAAATATTGAAAAATTGAGCTTGCGGAAATTTCGCCAGATATAAGTAGGGGAGCGTGGGGGTAGTTGTAACAGGGGTAAGTTGTAACACTCAATTTTGACCGGGAATTAGAAACATTTCGATGTAAGATGATTTGCACACGAGCTCTATTTCGGCCAAGTTTCGTAAAAAAAATACTTACGAAAATTTTGATATTGACTATTAAAATTAAGTTTATTTTTTATTATTTTTTCCTTGTTACATCGGATATTGAACTGTCTTTCATTTGCTTTTTTTAAAATTATTCTAAAGTTTGTAGTTTTTGGGATATTTCATTAAGTAGACATAGTGAGCCCATGGGGCAAGTTGTAACATGTTAGAACTTGCCCCTTGCGCGTGTATTTTTTCTGCTCTCCACATATATTTGTATAAATAATATTATTACAACTTGTAGTATAGTGATTACATAGTATTACAAATTATTTGCGGCTTTTTGTGCATTCTTTTACTCTTCTTTACTCTAATATTGCCCAGAAAAATATGCTAAGTTATTGTATTGTATTTTTTTTAGCATGAGACACTACCAAAGATTATAATCATCACAAGAATGACCCACGATGAATAATAGAACACTGTGAACCAATAAAAACGTGTTCTTTCTTATAAATGTTGCTAGTCTTTTCATTGTTACAACTTGCCCCGAGCTTGTTACAACTAGCCCCAGACATGGGGTAAGTTGTAACAGCCCCCATTTTTTCAAAAAGCGTCTGGTGTGAAAGATGGATAAAGATTAAAAATTTCTTTCCATTGGAATTAGTGCTCAGATATATACTTTACAAACTCTCTTACTCACAATCTTAAAAGCATACATGTTTTAGGTGTTACAGGCCTTTTTCCAAAAACTGTTACAACTAGCCCCACGCTGCCCTATTCGAAAAAAATCGATAAAAGTGAAAAATCGACAAAAATCTTCGTTTTCTCATACACAATATTCGCTCTAAAGAATTTTGTAATATCCGATTTTATTAATAACGAAGACTTGTTTTTTCCACGACCCTTGTATGTGTATGAAATATACATGATTCACCTGTCGACTCACTCATAAATGATTAAATAGTCATATTAAGATTATATAAGCAAATATAAATTTGTTATGCCTTGCTTTAACCACGCTTTAACTGTTTTTGCTACACGGTTTCCCTCCGAAAATGACATTGCATAAATTTTACGAGGTACTTCGACCCTGGATGGAGCATATGGGGTTGAAGGGACCTCAAGCATATTTCAAAGTATGCTCGTGAAGAAGCAGACGATTTTTTTTGCCTCTGAAACCCCTCCATAATTCAATTAAACTATCTGGGAGGGAAAACAGTGTTATTAGGGCTGTCTCAACGCCAGTTGCGATTCAGTATTCGACTGAAAGCTATCGGGAGAGCTTAATCGGCCTTATACCTATTAGCGTAAATTTTTGAACAGCTGTGTCGATTCAAGCTTTTTTTGTTCCAATCATACCAATTATGATATGATTAAAATATGTACGTCGTGAGAATTTTTTTTTCGAAAAAAGAATCCAATTCATTTTTCTTTTAACTCTATATTGGAAACCTGAAATTTATATATTTATATCTATTTATATATTTCTCAATCACAATGAATTGATATTATTGCGAAAAAAAATGTTCACAGGTACCTTTTCACGGATATCTTTTTTCTGATAGTAGATTGTGTCTACTTCAAGATGTCGTTTAATTTTTTTGTAACGGTTGTTTAGCGGTAGAGTTTTTTGGTTTTTTTTTCGTAAAAGTCATTTCTGCATATGTTCTTGTTGAAGATATTTTTTTAAAGATTTAATTTTCGAAAAATTGGGTTTACTTGCATCTTCATGGAAAAAGTAACGAATTAATCTGTACTCGAACGTCGTTATCTTTAATAGTAAGCATTTCATACTGCGGAGAAGATCCCATCTAGACTTGAATCAAAATACTTATATATATATATATATATATTAGGGTGATTTTTTTTCGACTTATTTTTTTTCTTTCACTCCCCACCCGAAATTTTATTGCATATATTTAAAAGAAAATTCCCTGAAAGTTGCAGCCCCTAATATTAATATTAAGTACTTTTCCTTCGCGTGATAAGTTTTTCCATCTAAAAAAACTTGAATGAAAAACTTTTTTCGTCAAAATGCGGTTTCAAAACGCGGTCAAAACGCGGTTTTTTATGCTATCACATTGATTTTGGTCGCAATTTACGTAGAATCGAACGATCTTTAAAAGTGTCCTAAACAGCGTAAGTGTAACTTACACTGGTGAGATGGTACGGGTCCTTACAGTTGATTTTTACCAGAAATTCTCGATTTTTTGTTGTTATCTCCGAAATGATTGACTTAACCGAAAAATTTTAAAGGAAAATTTTGTTGCAAATTTAATTTCCTACAAACAAGGTCCCATAGACCTAACTGCTAGAATTAATATTTCTGGAGATATTGAACGTTAACTTATTTATGGTACATTTGTATGGTTTTTCGAACCAAAAGTTTTAAATTGTTTATATTCTATAATATCATATCACATATCATATCACGAGTGGTGATATGATATGGAATATCAACAATTTGAAACTTTTGGTTCGATAATCTATAAAAATTTTCATTTCACAAATAAGTAAAGATTCAATATCTCAAGAAATATTGATTTTAGCAATTAGGTCTAAAGGACCTTTTTTGTAGAAAATTAAATTTCCTGAAAAATTTTTTTGGTAAAGTTAATCATTTTGGAGATAGCAGCGAAAAAACGAGAATCGTAGGTAAAAATCAACTTTAGTGACCTCGTACCATCTCACCAGTGTAAATTACACTTACGCTGTTGGAGACACTTTCAAAGAACGTTCAATTCTGCGTCAATTGCGACTAAAATCAATGCGATAGCATGCAAAATCGCGGAGCGGTAAAATTTTGAAGAAAAAAGTTTTTGATTTACGTGTATTTTAGATGGAAAAACTTATCACGCGAAGGGAAGGTACTTAATATTAATATTAAGGGCTGTAACGTTCAGGGAATTTTCTTTCAGACACATGCAACAAAATTTCGAGTGGGGAGTGAAAGAAATAAAAAAAGTCGAAAAAATCGCCCTAATATATATGTGCTTATATAGTACCCAAAGTACCTTACGCTTTCAATACTCTAAGTACCCCATACTTTTAGTACTTTTACCCAGCTCTGCTGGTGCTCCAATATTTACGGACGTTCTTTCAATTTTCATGACTCATAAAATTCTCGGCGATAAATTAAGGTCAATGTTACTGGTCGTATTTCTGTTTCTCTCGTTCTCGTTGTCGCAGCTATAATCGTTAACGAATGAAAAAGTCTTCGTTCAAAATAATTATTTTTAATCATCGATCCGAACTCAAAAAGTATTTACATGGCGTTTAAATTATTCCATGACGATGCGGCCAATATATGACATTTGAAAAATCGGAAAACTACTTTCCTCGTCGAGTATCAAACGACAAACGGGTTATTTTTCATGGGTTGAGTTTTCCGTGTCACCAAGAAATACTTGAAAAATCATCCAAGCTCGTTCAAAAGAGAAATAGAGAGACAGAGAGAGAGAGAGAGAAATAGGTACAAGTATGCAAAAAGAGGAAACCGAAGATAATGCCGGATAGAAAACTTCAGAACTTCTCTCGGTCGATCTGACAAAGATATACCCCAAGTGAGGGGATGCAAGGGAGAAACGGAAATGATTTCTCAGGGTTCGTCGACGCCGTTGGGACGTTCCATTCCGTCGCGATGTCATATTTTGAAAATCGCAGCACACAAATTTCACATCCATATCACTGAGTTTATCAAACCGAAAAAAGTACATATTCGAACAAGAATATTGAATATATTCTCGAATATACATAGATATCCTCCAAGTTAGTAAAATGAAGACATGTTCGAGCAAGAATATCAAATGCATGCTCGAAAATCGTATTTATAAAAACATTTAAACATTAAAATAGGGCGTTGTCAGAGCCAGACTTCGGCTTGTCCACGAGACCAAAGTACGGACGATTCACTGAGAAAACAGTTTATTTGTAGTAAATAAATATACAATCAGTCAAAAAATTAAAGGAACAGAAAAATTTGCGAGATTTTTCAGCGATTTTCCAAAGGCTGTAACTTTGTTAATTTTGGTCAAAAAATTTTTTAAAAGAAGCATTTTGCAATCTTCTAGATTCGGAATCTTGAGTCAAACAAATTTTTTAGGCCTCACCCTCGATGCAGCCGAAATAAATATCACGGCAAAAATCGTCTCGAAATTTTTGCTTTTTCAAAACAGTCGTTGAGCTCCAAATTTTTTTTAGCCTTCACGCTCATTAAATGCAAATTTGAGACAAAAAAGAATAACTTTTTTTCATTTTTAACACCATTAATTGGTCTTTAAGGATCAATAAACGTGTTCCTTTAATTTTTCTAAAATTTTGATGATTCGGTCACAAAAAAACGACTCGACCGATTGTTTTGAAAATTGGCATGGTTTCTAGGTATGTATTTAGTTAAAGAAAACCCTGAAAACATCGGTATTTTTCGTAATATCTGCAAAGTTGTGGTAGATTTTCTAGAACAAGAAAAAAAGCTATTTTTTTGGACTTTTTCTAGTCAAAATTAAGCATGGATTTTTTTTTTGTTTATGCCAGTAAATGGCACTTATAGAGGGTATATTTAAGTTTCCGAAACCCACCGTTTATTCGCTGTACGATCATTAGTTCCAGAGATATCGAAAATATAACACAAAAAGACAAATTTTTGCTCGAAATTTTTTTTTTAAGCCCAACGACTGTTTTGAAGAAAGCAAAAATTTCGAGAAAATCTTTGCCGTGATATTTATTTCGGCTGTGCCGAGGGTGAGGCCCAAAAAATTGGTTTGACTCAAGATTTCGGAACTAGAAGATTCACGCTTCAAAATGATTTTTTTTTTTTAATTTTTTCGATGAAAATTTAAAAAATTACAGCCTTTGGAAAATCGCTGAAAAATCTCGCAAATTTTTTTGTTCCTTTAATTTTTTGATTTGGGTGTAGTATTTAGTTGGCACTTTTACGTGAATATTCCTTAACTGTTAGAAAATTTGTTAGTCGTTAAGAAACATTTCATTTGTCGCAAAATAATTTATTAACTGTTAAAATATATTTATTTAATTTATTAACTGTTAAAAAATAATTGATTTCGTCATATTCAACTTTACATTTGTTGACAGTTAACAAATCCTGGTACATTGTTTTCTCAGTGTGGTCATTCGATCAAAGTGCTGAATTCGATCACGCAATCGCACACGTGGAATTCGAGGTTGTGTATTTAAGACTCACCTATTATACAAATGGGTTTGCGGATGAATCTGAACCGGCCACAGCATCCCATGTACTTTGACCTGCATCCTGCACTCCATAACCTCACCAAGTATTCTACACCGAAGAATACAACCAAACATATTTCCTAGAAGAAGAAAAAAAGTACAATATCATTAATAAGAAAGACAAATGTTCGAGGGACATGAATGAATAAAAGCAACCTTATTCGAGAATTTTTTCTTAATTTTTCATTGCAAAATCCCGACAATAATTTGATAAATAATGATGATGGCGCAATTGCATCTCTACAGGTCATAACTCGACCTGAGGACATCTCGGAGGGTCGTCATTCAAAACTCTACTAAATCATAATCGCACTTAAAATTAAAAAATAAATTTTCCCAGAAAACAGGCCTTCGGGGACAACTCTACCGAACAACAAGCATACCTCGAGACAACTGTATCGAATGGATCGGCTGCGAACGTTCATAATCCGAAATATTTCTACCCGAAAAAGAATCTCCCGGCAGACAATTGGCAAAATTAAATCTCTACCGAAAAACAGCTTGCCAAATATCGATTATCCTAAAAACGGGCTAACTCCGATTAGGTCAATCAAATTGCTTCGTACGCGAATTAAGCGGCGAAATAATTGATTATTAAAATTCAGAATGTGACAAAATTGGTGCTTCGCGGTCGCAGTGAAAACAGTCTTATTTTTCTGAACACTTTCATTTTAAATATTTACTTTTCGATATTTTATTTTTGCTATTAAATCGGAAACCCTTATGGTTGTTGCTTTTTTCTATTCATTTTCGGAGCTCATTCTCCACTTTTTCACCGGAAAATCGTTTATTTTCGTTGTACACTCGCGCTCAGAATAGACGGCCAATTTTTGCTGTTCAACGCGAGGAATGATGCGACGAGAGATGGGAGGATGCGAAATCAGTGGATTGGAGGGAAAAACGAAGATTGTGAAGCGAGAAGGTGGGTTACAAAGCTCGTTTCCATGGGCCATTAAGCTCGGAGTTTCTCAACGTCGCGCTGGAAGCCACGATAGTGCTTCTCTCCCTTAATCTCCTTTTTAAGCTCGATTTTTTTTTCCCTCTCCGCCGAGTAACATAAAACGGCAGTAATAGCGCGCACATTTTGTGTGGGCAAGTTTACGTATATGCGCGTGAAATGATGCGCGAAAATTTTCCTATCCGAGTGCTTTGCCGAACAAGAACGAGAGTGAATACAGAGTTGTGAAAATAGTAATGTAAAAGTAATGTAATGTAAAGTAATCCCATTACCTTAAACAATGTATATTGGACAAGTTTTGCATTACAAATGAAAATAGTAATGTGTAATGGATGCGTGTTCCATTACAATTTAAAAAAGTAATGTGCAATGGATGCATGTCCCATTACAAATAAAAAAAGTAATGTGTAGTGGATGCATGTGCCATTACAAATAAAAAAGTGATGTGTAATGGATGCATGTGCCATTACAAATAAAAAAGTAATGTGTAATGGATGCGTGTTCCATTACAAATAAGAAAGTAATGTGTAATGTACGCGCGTTCCATTACAAATTACAATTTTAAAAAAAGTAATTCGCAGTGGAAGATGTTCCATTACGAATAGAAAAATTGCCGTGCTCGTATTAGCTTGGACATTGCTGTCTCATTATTTTATTTCGCTCACTAAAAGTTCATCCACAATTATCACAAATGATCCATAAAGTTAAAAAAAAAAGAACATGCACATTATTTAGGGATTCAATAAAGCGACAAATTTTGTATCAGTAACTTGTAATTTTTATTAGGTTGCTTATAATTATGGGTAACAGCGTGTAAAAGCCAGTTCAATATAAAGTTGGATAATTTTTGGGGTTGAGTAAATTTTCGTACTTCATATCTAACGATGAACTATCTGTTTTTGTATTTCTATTTTTTAACTTTATGGATCATTTGTAATAATTGTGAATGAACTTTTAGTGAGCGAAATAAAAAAATGAAACAACAATGTGCAAGTTTGTAATACGAGCTTGGCAACTTTTCTATTTGTAATGGAATATTCTCCACTGCAAATTACTTTTTTTTTAAATTGTAATTTGTTACATTACACATTACTTTTTTCATTTGTAATGGGACATGCATCCATTACACATTACTTTTTTTATTTGTAATGACACACGCATCCATTACATATTACTTTTTTTATTTGCAATGGCACATGCATCCATTACACATTACTTTTTTATTTGTAATGGCACACGCATTCATTACACATTACTTTTGTATTTTGTAATGGTACACTTATCCATTTCACATTTTGCAGTGTAATGGGTAATAAATACAGTATTGCATTATCAAAGTAATGCATTATTTACAACTCTGAGTGAATATGACAAGGATTTCGGATAGGGACGGTGTAAGCCTCTCTTTCTTTATTATCATGCGATCAAAGTCAAAGTGAGATCAGAATTAGGCTCGAAATACATAATTTAAAAAAAGAGACCTAAAAAAAATAGCGAAGGGAGAAGGCGTACCGTTATTTGCGTTATTCGTCGAGAATTGTTTTTGTTATTTTTTTTCGTTAACGAGGACAAAAACTGCTGGATAAAAACATTAATAATACAGATTGTTGAATAAAGAAACCAAAGTCAAATATTTGACGGTGAAGTTTCTACGATAATAAAATCAAACAAACGTCACAGTAGAGAAAAATTTTTCTTCCTTGGCCGAGAGCGGAAGTAATTTAGTAATTTACCATTATTAGTTCATCGGGACGGAATTCATGATCGGTAATCATGAATAGGTAATTCGATTTTGAACTCAAAGCCTTCATTAATACGCTGTTAAGTAAGTTTTGTGAAGCCGGGAGAAAAGTTTTAACAGGGTCGATATAATATATTCTGATTGACGCGTCCGATAATGTATAGTTTCGAGTTAATTTGGCAAACGAGGAAGATTGACCGCAGTGGCGAAAGAGCCATTAATCTACTTCCATCCCGGTCATAACAAATTTTCAAGCAGTGTAATACGAAAAAAAATTTGATACTCAAAAGCATGGACGACCCTTTGAAAAAAAGGGTTCGTTTCGCACTCGTTGCACTTAACGAGAGTAAAATCGTGAGGGGGTGAAGGCTTTATTAATTAGTACAAGTTTCTTGCTCCAGTCCCTCAGGCTTTGTGCGGTAAACAGAATTCCCAAGCCTTCCTCGCTGTGTTATGAAAAAGAATTTTGAGTTTTCCCTTCCGTATGCTCCATAATAAACTTTCGAGCTTTCGGCCACAACCTTCTTCTCCCTTTCCGTCTGGCTTTCCCTATTTTACACCCTTTGTCTCTCTCGCATTTGCACTACAGACTCGTTCAGAATCTCGGAAATTCGCATCCAGCAAACCGCCGCGAGAAGAAAAAATACAAATGGGTCATTCCATGTCAAATCGACCAAGAGTTGGAATCAACCCCTTTCAATTTCTATGAAACTTGGTCAGAAGTTTTCGTTTTTAACAAAAAGACTTTCTACCAGAGGAAAAAAATTTAAAAATATATTTTTGAAAGTTATCAAAAATTCAAAATTTCACAATTTTTCAAATCTTCCAAGTTTATTTTTCAAATATCACGGAACCTGTTATATTTACGAAAAATCGTTCTGAACTCGTCTTGAAGAGGGTACTTAAGACTATGAAAAAAAAATATATTCTGAAACAAAGTTTTGAAAAATGATGAATTTGGAGAATTTTGAATTTCCAAAAATCGTGAAAATCCAAGTTGGACATTAAATTTTTGGTTCAATTTTTTAAATATAATACCTAGTACTGATCGTAAAAGATCCTGAAATTTTCAGAAAGGTGTTTTTGTTTTTTTTTTAAATGCGAATTTTTGTAATTTTAAAGTCGTGTAAATCCACGATCAACATTAAATTTTCGGTTCAATTTTTTTTTTATATAATACCTTGGACTGATCTTGAAAGGTCCTGAAATTTTCAGGATGGTGTTGTTTTGTTTCAAAAATAATTTTTTTTTAAATATTTGTAAAAAAAATTTTTTTCTGATCTACCTAAATTCAAAAATTTATATTTTTGAAACAAAAAACACCATCTTGGAAATTTCAGGATCTTTTAATTATTGAAACAAAACAACACTATCCTGAAAATTTCAGGATCTTTTAAAATCAGTACAAGATATTATATAAGAAAAATTAAATCAAATATTTAATGTTCAACTTGGATTTTAACGATTTTTTTAAATTCAAAATTCTCCAAATTCATTATTTTCTAACATTTTTTTTTAAATATATATTTTTTCATAGCCCCAAGTATACTCTTTAAGACGAATTGAAAACGATTTTTCATAACTATAATAGTTTCCGAGATATTTAAAAAACAAATTTAAAAGATTTGAAAAATTGTGAAATTTTAAATTTTTGATAACTTTCGAAAAAAAAAATTTAATTTTTTTCCTTTGGTAGAACTTCATTTTGTTGAAAACGAAAACTTCTGACCAAATTTCATCGAAATTGAAAGGGGTTGATTTGACATGGAATGACCCAAATGCAACTATCAAAACAGTGACGTGTAAATTCTTTCCCGCATAATTTGAATTGGGGTGTTATTTTCAAAAATAGTATCCATCCGCTCTGAAAGAGTTTTTCATGCATCGTTTTTCTGAAATATAATAATGATCGATGATGTATCGGAAACAGAATTGGATTTGAATGACTCTGTATTCCTTATAATCTCAGGAAATTCGTGGTTTTCTTTGTGTAAGGTGGCCCATCACCGAGCACTTTTTTTAACTGAGGATCCGAGGATGGAATACGGTCGAGTGTAAGTTTTTCTTGAGTGCTCGTGAAACGTGAATAGATGAATAAGAAAGTCATTGTTCTCCTTGATGAAAGGGTGTGCAACTAATATAAGAACTGATGAATGTACCTAGCGAACAAAGAAAGAGACGAAAACATGGAATAAGGAGCGAGAAAATATTTTCAAACTTACCATCCAAAATAAGGTCTCATTCGCGAAATTACTGTATTGATCTATCGTGGACAGAACGCTAAATATGAGGCACACCAATACCACCATGAACCTGGAAAAAGAAAATTGAAACCATGAACTTTGCATTGTTTTTTTTTAAATCGAAGATTTACATCGGAAATACTTTTGTTTCTGTAGATTTCGCAAAATGTAGGCTCAAAATTTCCCTTAAAAATGGTTCCATTATATTTCATTGGGAATTTATTTTTATTGTTGAAATAGCTTTATATACTATTTTTCAGACCAACAGGACCTTTTTCAGTAAATCCTAATTATTTCTGCGGAAAAATGTATGAAATGTTTTTCGTTCCCGAAGAATTTAGAATGGTACGGCAGCAAATACATGGGATATTACATGATCCAGGGTATTTCTGTATACACGTATATATATATTCCCTGGATATTTGGGGAGGTTTTTATCTCCCCAAGGGTTGGTATAACACATTGTTTGTGATACATTTTATGGGTAGAGTGAAGGAAGGTACAGAGGAAAATCTCGACGGAATTTATTGGATCGTTTCGAGGCTACACGGGAGAGAAGCCTTCTGAGCTTCTGTGGACGAAGGGTCGAACGTAGGCCCGACGAACGATCCAAATTTTTGACACGCAACGGTAATTTATTATCGTTTCGTCCGTATAACACGAGTGTGCAATAATGCGAATAATACCTCGCCGGCCTCAAATTCCCGGCATATAATAGGAATGAGAAAAGTAACTTCGTGATTTGAGCAGGAGCGAGTATATATGAGGAATTCCTTGCCATTTCGACCTGGGTCTGACCCTTGACCTCTCCGATTCGGCCCCCGATTTTTTATTTCATTGTCCTGACTTTAAAAGGCACTCAATTTTTTTAAAAGATTTTTTAGACTCGATTTGAATTTTTGATAATTTTTTAAAACGATTTTATTGATCGACAAAATTTGAAAATCTGAAAAAATTCTGAAAAATCGTGTGTCAGATATCAAAATTTTTAAACTTGGAGCCGAAGTTGGGAGATTTTTCCTTCTTACTATTTTCTAGCTTTTTTCGAAAAAAAATGTTCAAAGAATTAGAATCGGGAGTCATTTGACTATGGATGGTTGTCATATTAGATTAGAAGAAAAAATCTCTTGCGAAAAATGTAATTTTTTTTTTTTAATCCGGCATGACGTATGAAAATGTTTCAGCAAGCATTCATAGTAAAATAACTGCCGCTTCTAATTTTTTAAACGTTTTTTTTCGGAAAAAGCTTAAAAATAGTAACAAGGGAAAATCTCCCCAATCCGGCTCTAAGCTTAAAAATTTTGATATGTGTGACACACGATTTTTCAGATTTTTTTCAAATTTTTAAATTGCGTCGATCAATAATATCGTTTTAAAAAATTGTAGAAAATTGCAATTGAATCTGAAAAATCGAAAAAAACTGAGTGCCTTTCAAAGTGAGAATAATAATATGAAAAATCGCGGGCCTAATCCGAGAAGTCGAGGTTCAGATCCAGATCGAAATGGTAGGGAATGCCTCATATATACGAGAAGCTTGATCGAGGTTCCCGATTGTTTGTTATTTTTCTCTATGGCCTGCCCAAACCACGACTTTTAATGGGACAAATCGTTTCTAATCATCAGGATATCACTTACAAACTCCGGAAATGCAAGATTCTTAGGGGGAATCCATGACAAATGATAATTGGCATTTGATCGAACGTTAGGCGTCCCGAAAAAATTTCTGCTTGGGTGAAGCTCCGTATTCGGTTCCCTCAAAACTACGTTTTCGAAGTTGATTAGAACGATATCTCAAAAACTACAGAACCTTCTGAAATTCTTGGGACATTTAAACCATTTAAAATAAGGAGTTTCTCCATTCAGCGGACCATAAAAAAATAGGTCGGTCGATGGATTTCACTTTAACTAGTCTAGTTTTCTTCGTAGTGACGTATTTCTACCAACCCACGATTTTCATGGCTTTTTTGAAGAAAATTTTATCGCGATCTAATTAAGTTCGTGTTATCAAAATGCAAGGAAGGAAAATCAACACGCAATCACCTTTGAATGATAAAATCCAATCAGAAGATTCGCTAGAAATCTCAGACATCCTTGAGATGTTAAGCAAATTTCGAGTTGAAAGCATTTTAATGCACTAAATTAATTTACCAGGGCGAAGAGTTACATAGATTTACGGCTTACAGAACATTCTATCTTATTCATTTATGGCTTAAATTTTTGCTATAAAATTATTATCAAAACTGTGATTCGCGGTCTTGAATCGTGGCTCGTGTCATGAAACATTGTAACGTTTTACACGAGAACGTGAACATGCCACGATCTTCATAGCAGTGGGTGGTCTGCAATTTCGTGCCATTTACCGCGAGATCGCAAGCATAGAACACGAAGAAAAGCTGCGCCGGGTAATTTCGTTGGGCTTTGCTCACTCAGGCCCGATAGTTCCTCGCGGCTTCCACAGACCCACACGCAGACACAGGCATATGAATTATTCTACATGATAACACTCTGACAAAAAAAAGATTAAATAATGACGTGTCAATAATTATATAGCTCCTGCAATTATTCGAAAATGTCTATTGACCGTTTGTGTGATTGACAAAATAAACAATAATGAATGTGGAATTATTGAATTATTGCCATACTTGTCAAATAAATCGACAAACAATCATCACAGCAGTCGTAAATGTATCATTGTTCCTTTTTCAATCAAACATTTCTCTCAATGTCGGACGAGCTTGCACAAAAAAAATAATTTACTGAATTTATAGTAGTTTGAAAAACTACTTTATGAAAAAAATTGTTTTGTCTGATCAATAAAAATATTGCTCATCTGTTGAAAATTTTTGAAAGACCAGAAACATGAAATCATTTTAAAAAGTCTCTGGATAAAGCTAATTTGACGAAGTACGCCGAAGAAATTAAAAGAATTTTAATAAAGTCCACCAACGATGACGCATTCGCAAAGAATGCGTTTGGCTGAAAAAATATCCAGCTATTCTTTTAGGACTATTGTCGACATTTTGAGACGATTGGCAATTTTTTCATTGTAATTGGTACGTTTTTTAAAAATATGGAGTATTTTGTTTCTAATTTTATACTCGCCCGGATTTCGCGCCGCACAAGAAATTTCACTTATGCTATTTTAAAAATGAAGATATTGCAATTCAACAAGCGGCATTTCAAAGGGGACATATTAAGCTTTATTTCGCTTCTTCCGAAAAAAATTGTTGATTTTTTTTTTAACCCGCTACACTTTTTGAAACATGATCGTTTTTTGGCGTTGAAATTTTGGTGCACGACCCATGCAATTTTTTCTTAACTGTTTTTCGCATAAAAAACTTTTGGAGGGAGTATAAGGTTCAATTTCGTTTTTTTTTAAATTTCGGTACGATTTTTTTTCGCAATAATATTCAATTTTTCACAAAAAACGACTATATTGATAAAATGTAGTGTAACTCTAAAACTACTGGGTTTTTGTGAAATCACTACGAAGGTAAAAAATTGTGTACAATTATTCCGGATTCAATGAAATTTTTTCAAAATTTTTTTCAAACATTTTTTTTCTCAACAATTTTTCTGTCAACGAGATATTTTTTTATCTTAAACAATCGGGTCTCTAACCTCATATACATGGCTTTTTCATCGAAAAACCTCATCTACATGGCTTTCTCATCGAAAAACCGTGTAGATGAGGTAAGAGATCCGATTGCTCAAGATACAAAAATATCTCGTTGCCAGGGGAAATGTTTAAACAAAAAATTTTGAAAAAAAATTCTGAAAAAATTTCATTGAATATAGAATAATTGTATGCAACTTTTCACCTTCTTAACGATTTCACGAAAACCAAGTAGTTCTGGAGTTACACTAAATTTTATAAATATGGTCATTTTTTGTGAAAAAATAAATCTTGAAAATTGAATATTGAACATGTTGGCGAAAAAAATCGAACGAAACTTTTTAAAAAAACGAAATGGAAGCTAATCCCACAAGTTTTTCGAAAAAATTTCATGGGTCGTCCACCAAAATTCCAACGCCAAAAAAAGCCCAAAATTGTCCATGTTTCAAAGGGCGTACCGGGTTCAAAAAAAATCGAAATTTTTGTTTGGAAAAATCGAAATGAAGCTGAATTTGTCCTCTTCGAAACGCCGTTTGTTGAATTGAAATATCTTTATTTTTAAAAGAGCAGTGACATTTTTTGTGCGACGCGGAATCGGGGCGAGTGTTTCCAAATTTTTGAACGGCAGTGTATATTATTTTCTCCTCAAGAAATGCTGTAAACTAATACTTGAAAAATAGCAAAAAAAAATTCTTGGTCATCAGAAATCCGAAATCCATCCAAAATTATGGGGATACGAGTGCCGATATTTCGAAGAAGCGTTCGTATCTGAATAGCAATATACTTGAATGTGATACATCCCAACACGAGGAATAAGAAATGGTGGCAGGGGGCTTCCGTTGTTGGAACGTTATTAAAGTATCCCAGTCCAAACTACACGCGGAGATACCAGATTTGTGTTTCCTATATATACACGTTTCTTCCGTCCGAACTCGCTCACGAACCTCACGACTTGCACATCAGAGTTATTTATCGAGACATTTTTCTCTTTCCAACCCTCACCAACCCCACTTATACTAGAGGTTGAAAAAAGAGCGAGAAGAGATAAAAGGCGTTATCGTAACGCCGCTCGCGTTAACGAAGGTGAAAAGCTGCAGGTCGCTACTCCTTGAAGGTGCAGGCGAAAACCTTCTTTCCCGCTCTAGAGCGATCTACAGCGGGATACCGCGAAGAAGATGGCGTGTCAAGGGCCTATAATTCCAAGTGACGATGTATTCCTCCAAGAAAATATCCCTTCGTGCGCTTTCGCCTCTGGGTCACCTTCCTCGACCTACTACGATAATTGTCTATCTTCGTTTTTTTTTCTTCGTTTTTTCTCCTGCCTCCAACCCCTCTTCCTCTTGAACAACCCCCCAGACGCCTTTCTTATCCCTTAACTCCAGAAGCTACTCGATCTTCTTTCTCATTCCATTATTATTATTTCACTTCGTCTTCATCCTTATCGGAGACTACACAACTCGCGCGAACCAGACGCTCAACAAATTTTCCCGGAGCTTCTCCTCCATATCATTGTGTAATTCACATATGTATGGGTATATACATAGAATCGCGCACCGAGAAGTTTTCGCTCGGTGAAATTGAACGCCTGGTCAAGACTTGTTTCTCCATTTCTCATACGCCTTTGTTATAAGAACTTAACTTGACTTTAACTTACAAGAATTCAGCTTCAACGTGCCCCAGAAGCTTCTGATACATGAAGCATTCCACGTCAAATCGGCCACCCCATTCTTTGAAATCACCAAAAATCGCATACAAATTTTTATAAAGTAGTTCTAACTGTCAAGAAAATTCGTGATTTTTTTCAGATTTTTTCATTACGCATTTTAGCCAGAAAATAATACAAAAAATTTTCTTCTTTCATTTCGTAACTCGAAAATTATTCATCGTACGAAAAAAAAGTACAACGTCAAATTTAGGATTTTCAACGTACTTTTGACTGAAATTTTTTCGGAACTCCTCCAAAAGCTCTATATGCCATTTTCGGAGCAAATAATATTATGATATTTTTTTTCTCAGAATTGACATCTTCGATTCGTCTGCAGTTTTTACAGTTTTTTACTTCATGTATTTACAGACTACAAAAAAATTGGCTTAGTGGAGAATTCATTCCTTCTCATGCGTTTTTCATCCCAAATGAATTCACAAATTTCTCTGTGCATTAACAGGGTTAAGACTATCTATCGATATTTTCTAAAGCCTGCATTTTGCTTATTTTTTGTACTTTTTCAATTTTTTAAACTTTTTTCATTTTCATTTTTTTAAATATCTTTTTGTACATTTTAATAAACTTTATCAATGGGCCCATGGACACCGATAAAGTCTATTCAAATTAACCCTTAAGAGTCACACCTCGCTAGAATCTCGTTATAGTCATATTGGGTCCATGGGACCCAGGCGTTTTGAAATTGTTATAAACAATGAAATAATGCATTGAGCGATATGAAAAAAATAGTGGGGTATAATTTGAACCTTGTTTAAGGTAACATTTTTGGTCCGAAACCAAAAATCGAATTGTCAATATGCAAAAAAAAATTATGCAATTTATTGATTTTAGTGGGCTGTATTCCAGGTCAAAAAACGGTCTGGGTCCTGTGGACCCGCAGTGACTATTAAGGGTTAAAGTCAAAGGCGACTCACGTCTCTCGATTGTAAAAAATAATTAATTTACCCTCTTTGGATACACCGACGTTTCTATGGCCAATGAGTACTTTTTTAGTTCGATTTGGGCATGATTTTTGGGAATGAAGCAATGATACAGCTTTGTTCCTGGAATCGTCTTCGCAGTATCAAAACGAGGTTATTATATTATTTTTTCCTGTTTACGATTAATAATAATAAAGTATCAATATCTACACCATTTCGTTAAATCACTCTATAATGATAGATTGTATCAATAAAAATGCATTTGAAATAATGGATTCTCCACTACACCAATTTTTGTATAGTCTGTAAATACATCAAGTTAAAAACTGTTGAAACTACAGACGAATCGAAGATGTCAACTCAGCGAAAAAAAATATCAAATCATTAGTTGCTCCGAAAATGGCATATAGAGCTTTCGGAGAAGTTTGTAAAAAATTTCAGGGAAGAGCACGTTGAAAATCGTAAATTTTAAGTTCTACTCTTTTTTCGTACGATGAATAATTTTCGAGTTACAAAATGGGACAAACAAATTTTTTTTCATTTTTTTCCGGCTAAAAAATGTAATTTAAAAATGTGAAAAAAATCACAAATTTTCTTAATAGTTGGAACTACTTTCCAAAAATTTGTATGTGATTTTTGGCGATTTCAAAAAATAGGGTGGCTGACTTGACGTGGAATGCCTCACAAATATTATCATCCAGGCTCTAAGTTATACGCGAGTGAAGGACTAAATGGGTCATCGCTCATTCTCGCGGTTGAGGTTGAAAATCACTTCGGTGCTTCGAGCGATAGGCTTGTTCGCTTTTTCGTCGAACTCGCGACTCGCGTCTCGTCGCGCGAGTACTGAGCCGAATTTAATCGAACGAGACGAGAAGCGAGGCACAACGTGCTTGTAGGTTTGTATTATACATTGGACATGCATCCCCTTGCCTCGGTCGGTTTGCTCGTTCGCTCTTCCTTCGTTCGCCGAATATTCATATCGTTGCAAAAGTTTCGATGAATTAATATCCGGCCGACCACGTTTCATTGAATTTCGAATACGGCACAGTTCAGAATTCAATTTCTGGCATCATTTAGTTGACGATCCCGCAATCTCTCTCCTGCTAATATCGGAATTATTCCCGCAGAACATTTTGTGGGAATTAGATATAATGCCAATTGACATGATTTTTCGGTGAGAACAACTCCTTTTTTTTTAAAGACAAAGTGAGCACTTTTAAATACTCTCTCTTAGGTCGTTCACCATTGGAAATTAATGGCAATATAATGCTGTTTAAATTGATGAAAAACGTGTTGTAGTTTGATTATATATGGGGCATCCCATACGAAACCGACTAATCCATAACCCCGACCATTTTTTATTTTGTTGAAAATTTTCTATTTTTTTGTAAGTACTGAAAGTGGTCTTTTAGATTTTTTTTAGATTTTTCTCTCAACCCTTCGAACCACAATAATTTTTTTTCGAAAATACTTCAAAAATGGATAAACAAAATAAGTTATGAATATCACAATCTGCGAATTTTTTGGTACTTGTAAAAATGTCTCTTTAGAGGTGGTGATTTTTTTTCAAATCAGCCCGTTCCAAGCTGAGAAAAAAAAACATTTCGGGTTTAAAACTAAAAAACATAAAAATGAATTGCGATATTTTTTCATACTTTTTTTTACCGTAACTCAAGACGACAAATAATGATCCTCTGTTATATTTTGATATCTCCGTTTTTTAAAAAGTTATGCGCATTTGAAAAGAAAAATTGTGCGAAATTTAAAAAAATTTATTGTGGTTGGAAGGGTTGAGACAAAAATCTAAAAAAATTCTGAAAGACTGCTTTCAGGACGTACAAAAAAATTGAAAATTTTTAACAAAATCAATAATGGTCGCGGTTACGGATTGATCGATTTTGTATAGAATGCCCCAAGTATAATTAATTTAAATCATTATTTTTCATTCTGACAGATTATTGATTTTCAACTTATATTGAAGTACGTTACTTGATTTTGGATTATCGGTTATGCTGCCACGGATCATTTTCCGTTCAACCACGGATCATTTTCCGTTTGAAATTTATGGGATACTTCATTTATTTTTCCAAGGCAACTCCAAGCAAAATAGCGCTGGATCTGCAGCTCGGAATGTCATTTTTTTCCCTCCAAGTATATAAATTTTTTTTTTTCGCTGAGAATTTTAGGGGTTTTCCAAAAGCATCGATGATTTAACTACTACATAGTTTCCTTAATCTCGAACAAAATGAACCAACCGCATCATAAATATTTTATGATGCCAGCTGTGATAAGTAGGGGGTCGCCCATTTGTTGGCATGAATAATTATGTTTTTTTCCTGCAGAGAAACGAATTAATTTTTTAGTAAAAATTGTGGCGAGATTATTTTTTGTGGATATTTCCGAACATAGAGAATGCTGTATTTGATTTTTCATCAAGTAATCGGGCGGACATGTATGGGCTTTTGCGCGTTTACTTTATCATGGACGGCTTAAAGCTTTCGTATATGTGAGCAAAGCCCTTCATTCTGTAAGCCGAAAAGCCGCGCGTGCAATTTGACGTTCTGTGTTCTGCCTGTCGTTGCGGTGATTTTGCAAAATTGTACAATGTCCCTCCGTCTGTCCTATCTTTCTCCATGTAGTCGCTTGGACGACACATGAGATTACCAAAACGGCATCCCACATTGTGAAACCAGATTCCCAGTCGGGATCTATTTTTGCGATGGGAAATGGGAAAGAGCTCTTCTCGGCACGGTTATGACTGAATTCAACAGCATGCCTGACATTTTTAGGGCGTTTTGGAAATAAACATTTTTGCCGCATGACGACTCATCGAAATTTCTATTTCCTCTGCTTAAATAACAAATCTCGATAAATTACGATTTTTTGTGCTGCTACAGCCGCATCGACATTGGACTTTGGCATAAACAGCATTTGTAGAATCATCAAAATTCAAAACAAAAAGGTGGAACAAAAGTTTTCCGTCGGACTTAAGGATGTTAAGTCCCTATGAAACCTTTTAATGTTAATTGTTCAATAAATAGCTTCTTAATCGTCGTGAAATTTTTACACGACCTCCTGAATACTTCGTGTAAAAACATATTGAATTTTCAGAATTCTATCATCATTACTTCAACCTCCTTAAGGGTTAAAATGAAAAATGATGATAAAATTCTGAAAATTTGGCATGTTTTTGTATGAAGTATTTAAGAGGTCGTGTAAAAATTTCACGACGATTAGGAAGCTCGTTATTAAAATATTAATATTTTGTTAAGAACAATTTTTGAAACGAATTAAAAAAATATTTATCAATAAACTTTGTTTTGTTTTCGTTGCTTTCAATATAGTGTAGATATTAAAAAATTAAGAGGTCAAAAAAAACTTATCGCAATGTTATATCAGTTTCCATAAGAATACATTTAATTCAATTACATTTGTTAATGTTAATTGTTTGATAACGAGCTTCCTAATCATCGTTAAATTTTTACACGACCTCTTAAATAATTCATCCAAAAACATACCAAATTTTCAGACTTTTCTCATCATTTGCGATTTGGGACTCAACATCCTTAAAGTGTGACGGGTTCAAAAAAACGATTTGTTTTTTTTTTTACATTTTTCGCAAGATAAACATCTTAAGAATATATATATCTTAAGTTATAGTCAAAAGAAGAGAGCCGTTGACTAATAAGTTAATGTTAAAAATGACTAATTACTACGGTTTGGTAATCACCAGAAACTGTAAATCTCTTGAAGAAATGAAGAGAGCTTTGAGATAACTTTGAGAAAACGGAAGGATTGCTCCTTGCATCAGGCATAGCTGATTAATGTAAGAATAATTTTTTAATACAAAATCTGTTGTCAAAACTTTAAATGCGTTTTTCTCGAAACTAGGTTTTCGAAATTTCGGGGAAACACTGACTAAAAACTAGTAAACCAATTTCGCTAAGAACTTTACCCGTTATTTTAGACACACATAGCTAAAAACCTAACTTTTAAAACATTCAATTTTTTAATAATAAATAAATTTTTCAAAACAATTAATCAAAAAAAAATTCGATTTCGAAGACCTTTTTGTTCACAAGTCCGCTGTTTCGTTTTTTTTTCTCAAAATATACATATTATAGGTTATAGACCTAGAATTAAGCCTACCAAACAATAATAGTTTGGATTTTTTATTTCAGATGACTATGGAAGGCTGTATGCTGCCCCGAAACCAATCCCTTTTTTTCGAGGACTCCACTTTGACGTACAAAATATTAACAAATTCATATAAAATTAAGTAAACACACCTTTTTTTGTACTCTTTAAGATATAAAGAACAACATGTAAAAACTTCAAAACGGTCGCATTTTATTTTGGTATAAAAAAAAAATTAATGAACGTCACAGTAGACTACTACCTTAAATCTCATGAGATTTTGGTTGGAAATCTCTGTGACACCGATGATTTTTTTTAAAACTTTTTATGATGAACTTCCTTCTGTTTTTTCTTTGATTATTTGTTGCTATATATTGAATACAATATCCAATACTATTTTTGACAAAGAAAATTAAAAAATACAATAGAAAAAAATTTATAATCAAAATAATAAAGGTTTTATCTGCAAAGATTCCTTCGATAAAAAAGGCAAAAAACTCAGATTGACAGAATCTTTTCCCTCCCCCAAAAAGAAAACGTACAAACCAAAGGGGTTTGTAATATCTGAATTTCAAACTCAATATTTGTACATATTTTTTTTTCTAATTTCCAAAAAAGAAGTTTTGCCAGATTTCGACGTTGATTTGGCAGAAGAAATAAATTCCACAGCGCTCCGCTTGTTTAGAATTGTTTAGGCGCAAATTGCCAACAAAACTTGATGAGAAAGGCAACTATAAAAAAGTGTGTTTTTTTCTTAAATCACTTTGTATATAATATGCTTATCCCTTCGCATGTATGCTATATAATATATGATTCTCTATTCCTATGTAATCGATTATGAGCAATCGATTGAGCATAGCGGGAATGGAAAAGCGAGACAGAGAACGCGAGAGAGAATCGTTTTGCTTTGTAGAATGTTGCGTATTTCCACTGTTTTGCTCTGTACAATCGTATATGCGCGAAATTCAATGACTATCAGGCCAATTCTGCGTCAATGGATTATGTATATATATTTACCGCTGCTTCAACACACAAGCATTCCCAATTTCGATTCCAGAGCGTCACACCTATTCGAATCGTTCGAACGTAGAAAATCGCGTGAAAGTCGAACCCTGCGATCGGCAAAAAGCTCCCTCCCCATCTTTCGGTCCTCTTTTTTCCCCGCTCTTTGACGCGTAATTACCGTGAAAACATGAAATTACGAAATGGTTTTGTGTTGTGCAAGAACGAGCGTGTTAATGAAAAGTGCGAGGAGCGGGAAAATTGCTTGCTCAGTCTGTATCTCTCTTTGCGCATCTCTCTGGATGCACGAATGCTGCGTTAACCTCATTAGCAATTACTTTTTGCCTCTTCAAAGAACGAATAAAGAATCAAATGACGTGATTTACTAACGACATTTCAAAACAGCGTTGCATTAATTAATAACATTTTAATCATAACATTTCGAATGAATTAAGAATTTGCATGCATGGAATCTCCGAGAATATTGTGAAATTTTTGAAAATTCAATGCCAATCTATGCAAATATGAAATTATGTAAATCTACGAATTCATAAAATTAATATAGTCAAAAATGCGTGGATACAAAATAAATTCCATATTCAGCAGAGGTAGATTCGAAATATAATTTTATATATTTAATAGATGATCAGTTTAAAAGCAGATTATAAAAATGAAAGCATGAATGGAGAGTAAATTTTTTATTACCTATTCACGGTTGTCCGATTTTTTTTTCATATTGAAATTGCAAAATAGTTAAGCATAACTCGGTGTTATACGCATTATATATATAAACCTTTTAAAAAACCATAAAAATACCAAATGCCAGAGAGAGAATATTTCTCAATTACCGTCTTCAACGAAGGGGTTGATCTTAGTTAAACTCGACCCACTTTCTTAAGTGAAAAATAGAGGTTTTCGCTCAGAAAAGACTGGGAAATTAAATTCTCTTTTCCTCAACATTCAATCAAGAGGATGGATGGGATCATCCCAGTTGATACAAAAATATTGTATACCAAAGTAATTTTACAGGGGGGATCAAAGTTTAACACTTTGGATCATCGTTGAACGAAGAAATATCACAGAGAAAAAAAGTGTACAGATATGCGAGATAAGAAGGGATTTTCGCTAACGTTCTGCACAACATTTTTCATCTCTTCGCAATGAAACGATGATCGGATAATCTGCCCAAGGGTTGCCGAGAGTGAGAAAATAAAAGACAGACAGAGAGAGGGCGAGAAAAAGCGAGAGAGAGGTTGCTTCATCGTGTATACACGACGGTTACAGTTTCATCCGAGCGCGAAGGAAGATTAAATTCCACTTCAGGGTCTCTCTCACCAAAGTCCTCTGGTAACCCTTCTCTGTCCTTGCGAGACTGCAAACTTGAACGGGATTAAACGATCAACAGCGTTTCATCCTGTCTCGAAATCAGCCATATTATATACAAACGCCCTTACGCTTGAACATACACTCCCGGTCAAAAGTTTGGAAACACCAGTCAATCTTTCTTGCCGCACTAGAAGTTGCATAAATCCGTAAAAAAAAAAAGATAAACGAATTTTTAAAAAAGCGTTTTGATGGGGAGGAACTAAGCCTCATTTTGGTTTTAAAAAAATATTTTTTATGATTTTTTTTCGTTGCGGTACGCATTTTTGTACGCTACCGTTTTTTGGCCTTTTTTCGACCATCGCGAATTGGGTGCATAATTTAGAACATTTTTTTTGTCTTTTTTATCTATACGGTACATTTGGAAGGATAAGCAGATGCTCCATTTTCGTCTTATAAAAATTTTCGTACGATTTTTTCTCCCAGAGTTATTTCACTTCTGGCTAAAAAAACAAATTTTGAAAGATGCAGCGTAACTCAAAAATTGTTTAAGCAATTGTTCAAACAATTTGTTAATGACTTTCGGGTAATATTATTATTGATAATTGTTGTCTATAGCATGCCCAATTTTGCTGAATTAGTTCAAATTTTTATCATGTGACGAAGTACGGAAATTTCAATCAGACGCAATGTTTCGCTGGGACGTCATTATCAGAGTTTCATAGTAAAATAGTAAAAATGAAAATAGTTTAAAAAAAAAATTTCATTGGAAAATTCTAAAATAATTCCAGGCAATTCCGTGTATACGCACGCAACTTTTTTCATACCTGACATTTTCTTTCAAACTCTATCGTTTTTGAGTTACGTTGCATCTTTCAAAATTTGTCTTTTTTAGCCAAAAGTGAAATAACTTTTGAAAAACGAAAATGGACCGTCTGCCCTTTCAAATATACTGTAGATAAAAAAAAACAAAAACAAAATGTCCTTAAGTTATGCGCCCAATTCGCGATGGTCGAAAAAAGGTCAAAAAACGGTCACGTAAAAAAATACGTACTAGATCGAAAAAACATCATAAAAAATATTTCAAAAAAGCAAATTAAAGCTAATTTTCTTTCCGTCAAAACGCTTATTTTTAAATTCGATTATCTTTTTTTTTTCACGGAATTATGCAACTTCTAGTGCGGCAAGAAATATTGGCTGGTGTTTCCAAACTTTTGAGCGGGAGTGTATATAAAACCCGAAAGAAATGCGTGTTTCTGAGATAAGACCCAAATTTTTGACAAATTAATGCGTTTTCTTTATCCAACAGTATATAAACCCTAATCGATGGAGCTTCCTTGCCACGGAAATTATTAACGAAAGGCATTAGTGACTCAAAAAAAAGACTGTTCCATTGGACATCAATCTCAGGATATCGGTCGAAGAATGACGAAAAATAAAAGCGAGATAGTCCAGCAATCTTGGAGGCAGATATGAAAGAAGTTTCCGTGGTAATTTCCGATGGGATATGTATGAATAAATCGGTGAGCGTTATCAAAAGCTTGCCCTGCTTTATAAACCGAACGTAAGAGGTGGAAGAGTGAAGTGGAGGGAACCATTCGTAGGGAAAAAATCGAGACGAGGATGACGAGTGGATAAATATAATATAGAAAAGATGGTTAAAGATATTCTACACACACACCTCAGATGATAGTATTTCCTTAACGGGGATATCCTTACGTACCTAAAGGTCCTGAGATGTTGCGTTCAAAGAGGGTAAACCTTATTTCCTTATCATTTTTTTTATCACACAAACTGTCATCCTAAATCCTGATGGTTAAGGTAAAACTCAGTTTGAAGAGACTGTGTAAGAGTTGAATGGGTCTCAAGTTTTCGTATTACGGTCAAAGAGACACGAGATCGAGGAAAACCCTTAATGCCCTTGGAAATTCATGGCACAGAAGGGCCTTTGTTGAGAAGCGAAAGCACGGGAAACAAACTGACAAGATCATCTATTCAATTCGTGTGATGCGGCTGCTTTCCGGTCGAGTGTAGACGAGAGTCTGGTGTCACGGTATATGGGGTATTCCCGCTGAAATTTTCACGTCCGAACCCGGACCCTCTTGAATAATTATGAAAATTTGTTTCCGAAAAGTATTCTGAAAAAGAAAAGACACGTATTTTTTTGTTAAGGCCGACAATTGATATTTTTCGTCGTACGATTTTAGTAAAAAATTCGAATTTTTCACTAACTCTCTACTCTAAATACGTAGTATCTTGTCTAGATCCTATCGAAAAATGCTTCAGACAAAATTTGTTCGTTATAAAACGAGTAAAACAATTGATATTTTTTAAAAAAATTGTGAGCACACGAAAGTTTTTTTTTACTTCATAAAACACAAAAAAACGTTTTTTCAACAAGTTCGCCACCTCGAATTATAAAATAAAAAAATTGTAAAAATTCTATAGGAAATCACAAAATTTTTAAGACCAGAATGAGAATGGCAAGATCAAAATCCGCAAAGCTACAGCCAATCGAAGTTTCGTCTTGACATACGTAGATTATTTGATACAAGTATGGAATAATATACGTAATATTTAATTACACATACGTATATTCTTTCATACTTGTAAGAAATAATATACGTATGTATAATTAAATAAATATTCAAATGTATTTCTGCATATAATTTTTCAAGAGTATATAGTTCTGCATGATCTGGCTCGAAAATAAGGTCAAGACGAAACTTCGATTGGCTGTAGCTTTGCGAATTTTGATCTTGCCATTCTCATTCCGGTCTTAAAAATTTCGAGATTTTCTATAACATTTTTTCAATTTTTTTATTTTATAATTCGAGGTGGCGTACTTGCTGAAAAAACGTTTTTTTGGGTTGTACGAAGTAAAAACAAACTTTCGTGTGCCCACAATTTTTTTTTTAAATATCAATTGTTTTACTCGTTTTATAACGAACAAGTTTTGTCTGAAGCGTTTTCCGATAGGAACTCGAATTATCAAGATACTACGTATTTAGAGTAGAGAGTTAGTGAAAAATTTGGATTTTTTACTAAAATCGTACGACGAAAAATATCAATTCTCGGCCTTAACAAAAAAATACGTGTCCATTCTTTTTCAGAATACTTTTCGGAATTTTTTTTTCATAATTATTCAAGGGGGTCCGGTTTCGGACGTGAAAGCTTCAGCAGGAATACCCCATATACTCTGCATGCCACAAGGCACACCAGCTCTGTGGTCAGTCAGTCCCGCGGTCATTCGCTATTATACCATGACACACACCACACAGAATCGGTTCTTCGGTACTTCTCCTACGTATCGAGCCTTCTCCGATATTAGCAGCACACATGTGCAAGGATTACGGATGACAGGTACGCTGATGATACATAACGTACGTGATGATGGCTCATTAGATTCCCTTGTTCCATCAACTACGCACGGCAGGTTATATTGCTTATAATACCCTGGAATACGTCGTTTGCTCGTTTCTACCAGAGCATAGACGCGGGAGAATGCATTGTTTCTGCTGGATTTCATTTTCCGGGATTTCATACCCGGGTCATTCCATGTCGAATCGACCAATTGTTGGAATGGAACCTTTCAATTTCGATGAAATTCAGTCAAAAGTTTTCTTTTATCATGAGACGGAGTTCTACCAAAAGAAAAAAATTGATTTTTTTTTGTAAATTATGCAAAATTCAAACTTTCACATTTTTTTTAGTTTTTCAGGTTTATTTTTTAAATATCTCGAAAACTGTTATAGATACAAAAAAACTGTTCTGGGCTCGTTTTAAAGACTATACTTGGGGCTATGAAAAAGAAAATATTCAAAAAAAAAAAATTGAAAAATGATGAATTTAGAGAATTTGGAATTTTTACAATCGTGAAAATCCACGATCAACATTGAATTTTTTGTTCAATTTTTTTAATGTAATTCCTTGTACTGATGTCGTTAATGACCGTCAACGATCTTGAAATTTTCAGAAAAGTGTTTTTTTAATATGAATTTTTGAATTTTGGTAAAAAAAATGTTTTCTTTCCCTGTAAATTATGTAAACTTGAGCAATAATGTAATTTTATCATTTAGAGCAGTAAAAATTTCAATTAGTGACATAAGAATTTCAATTATGTTTCTGTTTTTACATTCTTATGTCATTCATTGAAATTTGAAGAATATAATAAAACGCCAAGGGGATCGTAAAGATTAATTGGAATTGATTTATTGGTGTGAAAATGCCAGAGTCAGGTCTGCTTTTCACTTAATGCATTGGGTAACTACTCTGCTGACCTTGCTTGATGATTCATTGTTTATGAATTTTTCTCAATAAAAAAAAAACTCGGTAAGGGTAGATATTCATTATATGAAATCCTGACCTCGTCGCTCCAATGCTGTCATTAGCCAAAATGATAAAAAATCGAACTATTTTTTGGACCCAAAATTTGTTATCCACATACGCAACTATAGTATCTGTGTCTGTGTGTCATTGAACTGCTGAATCCATAAAATAGAGTAATGGACGAAATTTCCATCACCCATTAAAATGTAGTGTGTAGTGGAAAAAATTTCCATTACCCATTAGAATGTAGTGTGTAGTGAAAAAATTCCATTTCCCATTAAAATGTAGTGTGTAATGGAAAAAATTTTCATTACCCATTACAATGTGGTGTGTAATGGAAAAAATTTCCATTACTCATTAAATTGTAGTGTGCGATGGAAAAAATTTTCATTACGTATTACAATGTAGTGTGTAATGGACAAAATTTACATTACCCATTACAATGTAGTGTGTAATAGAAAAAATTTCCTTAGAACTTAGATTTTTAGGTACCTTAAATTCTAAAAAGCATCTAAAAATCCAAGTCCTAAGTCAATAAAATGTAATGCGAAATTGTAATAATTTATCCATTTATATTTTTCCATTTCTAAAATTGCAATCAAAGTTTTGTCCATTACTCATTACATTGCAGTGGGTAATGGAATTTTTTTTTATTACATACTACATTGTAATGGGTCGTGAAATTTTTTTTCATTACACACTACATTATAATGCATAATGAAAATTTTTTCCATTACACACTACATTGTAATGGGTAATGAAAATGTTTTCCATTGCACACTACATTTTAATGGGTAATGAAAATTCTTTCCATTACACAATACATTGTAATGGGTAATGAAAATTGCAATGCATTACAAAAAGTAATGCATTACTTGCAACCCTGAAATAGAATCAGAAATACGCGAAAAATACGTCGCCTAGGGTCAATTTTCACCCCCACGATTGAGACACAATTCCCCGTACATATAAACGCCATTGTTGAATTACGAAAATAATGCCTATATTTCTATTGTACTCACACAGTGCAATGATAGATGAAACAGAGCCAACCACCGGGATGCTCGAGGAAGACATAGAGTCGCTCCTGAAATGTCTTTCCCTTTTTGTGATGAAACACATATTTCGCCTTGAATGCCTGATCTATCGGCAGATAAATTGGATAATAAGGATCTGGTACACCAGCTGGATTTGGACTCGGTAACTCCTCGTCCTCTTCCTCGCCGCCATTAACGTCACCACTTATAATGTCACTCTGACTCTTCTTTCTTCGGTGTTTTCGCTTCATCGGTGTTGGCACCCTCTTGTGATGGGCCTCGCCAAAACGGGGCGAACGAAATCGCCGAAGAAACGTGAAGCCCGTCGTTGCCTCCTCCAATGGTGCACCGTTGTCCGTGTCTTCGGTCTCGCTTCCCGGTGTCTTAAGGGCGAGATCCTCGGATTCACCAGCGACGAGCTCGTCTTCGCTGCCCTGAAGAGCAGCGTAGGCGGCCGCGGCGCTGTAACGCTTCTCTGTCAATCTCGAACATTGCTCCTTGCTACTCGTCCGCGGAAGACTTTCGTTGTTGTACGCTTGACCTGAGGGATTTTACAATACACTGGACTCTCGATTTGGGAAACTCCAATTATGGTAACAAATCTCGCGGCCTTCACTCGACGCGCTGCGTTCCGAGAAAAACTAGTGAGTGTGCGCATATATATGGGGCATTCCACGTCGAATCACGCGGTCATCGGCCTGACCCCCTCGGATTTTGATGTCCAATGAATTGTGGGTTTCGATTGGCCCAAAATATGACCTCAAATTTTTAGAAATTTTTATTTCATTATTTAGGCGTTCCCCGAGCTAAAAAATGTTTTCCCTCAATTCAATGATTTTATAGCTCAGGCAACCCTTAAAAAATGAAATGAAAATGTCTAAAAATTTGAGATCATATTTTGGGCCAAACAAAACCCACAATCCATTGGACATTAAAATCCGAGTGGGTCAGGCCGATGACCGCGTGATTTTACGTGGAATGCCCCTTACATAGCGCATTACATGTGTGGTGTTTTCAATGGCTCTGTGCCAAACTCGCCGAGTTCAGAGTACATGCATCCTTATATAACCTCTCGGTTTGGGTAACAAGCCCCCTCTGCGTGTTACCGAAATCGGGAGTCCAGTGTACTCTCTACTGCATCCGACTTGCTGACTTTTCACAGAGATCCCTCGTGTACTTTCGTGTAATTGTCGTACAATCTGACACTCTTTTGACATCTTGACCTCATCATTAGACTCAGCGCCACGTTATTTGGCTTTGAAATAAATGACGCTTTATTTATTCGATCTTTTTTTAAATCGTGATTCCTTGATTGAAATGAAAAATCAAAGAGTTTAAGATAGTCCCTAAGATACCGCAAGTCAATGAATTTCAGGGATCTTACTTAATGTATAAAAGTATACATAACAATGAGTTTACGGAAAAATGATTCAATTCATGCCAATAAATCTATTTTAGTTAGACGAGTGAAAGCTGATTTTCTTTCTCATTAGATACTCTATGATTTCACCAGAATACATTCACAATAACATTTATTAAATGTTAGTAAATTACAGGTTTGTTTATGATTTTTAAAAAATTTGCATTGCCACGTTAGTTGAACTTTTATATCCATTGAGGATTTTAGCAATCAAAATAGCTTTCACCGATCAATCAAAAATATTCCAACAAGCAAAATCAGCCCTCTCTCATCAAGATTAAAGTGAAATTACCAATTTGATTTTACTGCATAAAAATTTGCGCCTGGATTTATTTGGGTAAACTGAATGACTTTGCTATCAACGAATTATTATTTTTTTCTGTATTAGATAAAAACTCTGCAATGTAGATTCACTTTCGGCCTCACTATATTCTCCTTCAAAATGTGTACAAACTATTTTTGAAATCTTGGTACTTTATAGATTTTTTACTGCACAGCAAGGACTACCTTAGAAAAACTAAGTATATGACCAGCGAACAAACGAAACAAAAAAGTTAATCGGTTGTCATTTATTTTTTACGATATTATATTATACAGCAGAGATTAGCGCGTTGACATATTTTCAAAAATTATCGATTATTTTACCGATATCTTTCTTACTTGAAATTTTTTTTCTCCTTACAATTTTTTTTAATTTTTAGCCGATAGTTCAACCTTTTTTTACAGAGTGAAATTGCCTTACAGAATTTACAAAAATCATGAACAACACAGTCATTTGGCAAAGTAATTAGTCAAATAATTTTTCGATTACTCAAGTAGTTAATAATTTTTTTACCATTTTTTAAAACAAAAACCATCGGTTTGGAATATTGCACAAAAAGTAAAACTTAGGGTCAAGCGGTTTGAAGAAGTTAAAAAGGACAAAGAAAGTATTATTAAAAAAGCTATGGATAAAATAACGAAACGATGATTTTTTTGAATAGACGTGCTTATTATGCACACTTTTGCTCACGCGATTTTCATACCCTAGAAAAAGAGTAAGGGTCGCATTTTACATGAGCTTGACACTGATCTCGTACACGTCGACTTTTATCAATGCTAATGTTTAAATATTTACTCCGCACACTCGTGTCAACGTAACCTCTCATACGTGTTTGATAGTTGAATAAAACCTAAATATCTTAATTTAGCTCGAGCAAAAGTCTGTGCAAATAAACTCATTTTGCACCGATCTTCATTATAGATCTTTATTCGGGGTCAGCCAGAGTCCGCGTGAATAAACTTAATCTCTGCTAAATCGGTGCGATGTGAAGCATTCTTATAAAATAATGGTAACCTGAAAAGTTATGGTACGAATAGTCACAATTTTAAAAAACAATCGTAATGTTCATGAAAGATATAAGACGTTCGTTTCGCTGCAGATCTCTACGAGTTACCGTTTCATTGATAACACAATAAGCCTTAAAAATTCAGCATTCAATGAGTATAACCTTGGGTCATGCAGCAGACATCCTGGGAATTAGATTCATATGCCAAACTAGATGAACAGGCCCGAGAAGTGGGATCGCCAAAATGCGTTGGTTAACCTTGCAAAATGATATTCTGACCGTGAATGTAGTCCGGTTTTTCATACATTATTCATCGAACGATCCCACCAACGAGTAATATTTTATTCCTCGCCCAAGAGATTCTACAAGTTAGCTAGACCAGGGTCATTCTAATTCTATTGTTTATTCCGGAGCAAAGGGAACGTGACTCTCACTCTCCTTATTCGACTACCTCTTTTATATTTATACTCAAGCTCTTGCCTTTCTGCCTCCTTCATCAATTTCACAAGCAATTCTGGGGTTTCTCCAGCTCTTCTTCACGGCCGCAGAACCTTCTTTTCGACTACTCAGACGTCTATAGAGCAATCACCGACGATTTAGAGCATCGAAACGTCTTCTGAGTTTTTATTGCATCAATTGGCATTGGAATAATATGTTTATACGGAGGCATCTTCTTTTTTAGAGCCAAATTGATATCTCACATAACGTGAAAAATGTATCGAAAGAAATGGCACAGAGGGCAAAATCGAGTGTACCTTCAGATGCGTGAATATGAGGCATTCCATGCCATTTCGAACGGTCAAAAAGTGCTCCACTCTCAAAAAAATTGACATTTTGTCAAATTATTCAATTATATATAAATTTTTTCAAAATTTTTGGATCGCATGTTTTGGAGTTTTTCAAAATTTCAAAATTTTCTAAGTACCGTTATATCTTGAAAGCATGCGATTGAACAGAAAATTTTTTCAGACAAAAAAGTTGCAGTTTCACATGAACTTTGTGAACACATTTTTTTGAATTTTTCGAGTTTAAAAAATTACCATTTTCATCAAAAATATACGAAAATAATTTTTTCGGTCGGTATGTCACTTTCGATTTATCTCAAAAAATTCCAGAAAATACTCTGAAGAGTGTGCAATACACACGTATTTTTTTTAGAGATTAGTTGTTCCAAAGCTATGCTTTTATTTCATTAATAATTTTTTTTTGTTTTTGCTCCGATAAGCTCTGAAACATTAATATTATTATTGTAGATGTTCTTTTATCTACAAATTTCAGAGAAATAATTTGGGAGAGTATGATTTTCCAAGATATAACGGTACTTAGAAAATTTTGATATTTTGAAAAACTCCAAAACATGTGATCCAAAAATTTTGAAAAAATTTACTCTACTCTTTTTCATATCATTTAATAATTTGACAAAATGTCAATTTTTTTGAGAGTGGAGCATTTTTGACCGTTCAAAAGGGCATGGAATGCCTCATAATATACCTTTGCCAGAGATCCTGCATAATCCAAAGGGTCGCATATTCTCCCTCCATTAAATAGTAAATTGGGTACCCCGATAAAGGATCAAGTGAATTGGTCTGTCCGTCGCTCCTGAGAGAGGATGGAGTCGATAAAGATGAATCGCTGACCTTTGAGGCAGACTCAACTACTCTGGCTCTGCGGTAACATTTTCGAATGAAAACGTATTACGGATTTGCTTGAAATTATTGCGATTTTTTGTGCTCAGCCGAAACATCTTGTGTCATTACATCATCGACTCGAACTTTTGTAAAGTTTATTGAAGTATGAGAAGGAATTTTTCGACAAATTAGTCACACAAGTATGGAGAAGCGTCAGAATATTGATTGCAAGATTTGAAAAATGCCGCAGCTCTCATTAATCTACCATTAAATTCCATTATAGCATACTCTGGAATAAAATTGTAAATGCTGGGCTAAGCTATTCATCAAAATTCTCGAAATTACTTCAATTCCTGATGGATAAGCATGTTAATACTCCGCAAAGAACTTTATTGGGGACATTCAGTCGAGCACAAAAGAGGGCCTACGAGAGAGGTTCGTTTTAGAGCGATGTTAGCTTTGTGACGTTTGACGCAACATATTTGCGTTGCAAAAAAGAACATGAATAAATTTAATAACGTTTCAATGCCATAAAATCGTCGGGTTTCGTTTTTTTGCTGGTCAGAACTGAAGCGAACGTATGACGAGCTCATTTGTTTTTATAAATGCTCGAGCGTAGGCCACAATGTTAGTTTCTACGGGTAAAATTTTTATTGGTCCTCAACAGCTATGTCTATTTCATCCGTATAATTTTTTCCCAGAATACGTGAAAACTATGAGACCGTGCACTGCGACATTTGCTCCTGGAGACCGAAACGAGAACGGGTCAGAGATAGAGTTCGAGACAGACAGAAAGAAGTTGAATTTCATCGTGAATCGAAGAGTCGCAACGATGACCTATTATTTATTTTTATCCCCTCTAATTGATTCCACTAAAAATGAACTGTGCTATAGCTCTTTCTCGCTTTTCTCTGTTGCGCAAACTTTTTGATCGCACTTATAATGACGCGCCCACACGAACTTGAGCACTATTACATTGAGAAGTGTAAATAATTGATCACCAAAGAGTGTGTTGCCGTGGAAAACTCCTAACCAACATTTATAGAATCAATGTATGGCATTTGAACTTCAACAATGTTTCGCTAACCCTAGAAGCTAGGGATGTTCGACTGTTTGGAAAGAATCGGTCCTCAAATCGACTTTCATGAAAAATCGAATCCAAAGAATCGATTTCGTAAAAATCGATTTTTAAAAATCGTAAAAGAAATTAATTCCTAATTGAAGCTTACGTAAGTGTTTGTTAAGTTTTTGCTATGGAAAATGATTAAATTGGATTAATTTATTTTTAATACAAAATAACAAATATAAAGCAGTTTTATTCCGGCTGAACATAGTTTGATTCTTTTACACAATTGCATTTTTTAATATATTATTAAAAACATTATGAATATATTTAACAAATTAGACTTTTTTCCATTACATAAGTTTCTATTGTTTTACGATTTTTTTAAATATTTTTACTTTCGATTATTTTCTTCGTTAGATCATGTTTTCAATATTTACACTTTTAATTTTTTTTTTGCTCTTTTGCTCAGGTTTTAACATTTTCGCATACTTTTTTTTCTTTTATCCTCGACGTTGATGTTTCATAGACTTCTGTCAGTATTTATTTAATTGCCAATCTTTAATAGGTAATGAGTTTAATAAAAAAAAGAATTTTCGATTTTTAAGGCCAAGAATCGACTCATAATCATGATTGGGAGATCAATATTGAACAAACGCTGTTTTTTTCATTGTAAAACTGCCAGTAAAGTTACAGAGGACCCAAAGAGTACATGGAAATGAAAACGAAAACGAAAACCAAAACGAAAACGATAACGAAAAATGAAAACAGAAAATATTTGACAAACTCGATTTCATTCCCTTTAATTCATAAGAAATCCATTCAAAGAGCAATATCCACATAAAAACAGCAAAAACTAAATTTTTTAAACTAAATTTTGTATAGCTCTTTCATTTGCCATCTGCTGAAGTCAACAGATTCTTAAATAGGACAAATCAGAGTATCGAAATAAAATTTACCATGTGTGCGATCAATTGAAGAAGCACAATTATTGTCGACCACGAAAATGAAACAAATTTGCAATGTCGCAAAGTCATAAAATGGTATTTTAAATATATTTTGATCCTGTTCGATATTAAATTCGCGAAAAAGATAAATACAGTAAAAAATACATGGGCTACATTTTAACCTTAAAAAATGACGTTCTACAACTTTTTCACGACATTGCAAGCGAACAATTGCAATTGATCCGGCTTGACCTGGTCCTACTTTCCTCCGGATGTGAATTTAGGATTTATTCAACAAAGTAAAAAATAATCCAATATAATTTTAACCTCATTCGAAGGATTTCAATCTGCCTGTTCAGCCTGACTTTAATTCAACTTATTTTCTGCCACTTCCATCCGGATATGTAAACCTTTTCTCATATCTATAGTTTCCTCTGGTTTCCTTATATCTCTAGGACACATTCGTATCTCATGAAATATCGGGACCCATATTATCATATCGCTTATTGAACGAGATGGATGAGGAAGAAGAAAGGGGGGAAGTTAAATATTTGGCGACTCTGAGGGGAAAGATAATGTTGGAATGATCGGCGGATCATGGAGATAGATCGACGATGTATCGAGAGAATTGATTTGAAATTCCAATAATTGAATTGCCACTGTGCTATTAGAATATATCAATAGCTCATGGAGGAGGATCATGGAGATGGATCGACGATGTATCGAGAGAATTGATTTGAAATTCCAATAATTGAATTGCCACTGTGCTATTGAAGATATCAATGGCTTCCTTATAATCGACTGTTTCACCAATCAATAGAACATAGACACGAGAAATAGTGTTTACAAGGGAAACGTGTTAATGAGTGTCATGAATATTTTTAGGTTTTGTGATTAATTGAAAAATTCTTTCAAGTTTAGCCTTTCTTATCGGGACGATTTTAACGTGCCAATGATGATTAACAAATTATATAAAATATTTGTCTAACAATAATTCTGATAACAATAGTCTTTGTATAATTCGCGGTTAGAATAACAGCGCGAAATTTGGCTGGTTTGAAACTCGGAGATGAGGTCGATTTAACCTCTCGAGAGACTTGGACGGAAGTTGGGGTAGGTTGGATCTCGCTTCCTGCTTCTTCTCGGCTTCCGTAAGATTGCGACCTTCGCTCGAACAAGATGCAAATTCGAGACGACGGATGTCGGATTCATAAATTAAGGGTAGTGGCTAAAGGGGTGAACGCGAGAGGGGGTTGAGCGAAGTGAACCGAGCGTAAAGTGGACGGAAAACGGAGGAGAGAAAATGAGAGCGCGAGAAATATAAGTTACGGATGAGGTAAAACGTGCCAACCGTCCAATGAGACCGAATTGCGCTCGTTCGTGTGGTAACTCTCAAGTTTGTGACTTCGGAGTAAAATGGTGATTTAATGAGAGGCCTGACGAAGACAGAGGATGGAAATGAAGCTGGAAATAAGAGTACGACAAAACTATATGCCGGATATCCTTGAGAGAAAGTTCTCGAGAGGCATTAAACCGTTATAAATAAAGTCGCGCGGTTGGCTACGTATTTTTCGCTTCTGATATTTCTTTCTTTGCTGGTATGTAGAAATGACTCTCTAACCCTATTACCGGTTTAATGCATAAATTTGTCGTATTATTCAATTCCCTTACTCTTTCCCTTACCTTACCTTACCTTTCCCTTTTGAGTGGAAAAAAATAAGTAATGAAATAAATAAAAACATTTTAAAAGATATTCAAAAACATTTAATCGAATGCTGAAATTTTCGAGACTACATTATTAAGAAATATTCGAAACTTGATGAAAAATTTCTTACAATTATTTCCGATTTTTCACCAAAGATTCTCAATTAAATCGTCGTCACGTTATTTGTGAATAAATTTGAATTTGACGCGACTTCAAAATTCCTCATCAATGGGCAGGGTTGCCAGCGTTTTAGAGGGTCAAAAATAGTAGAATAGTAGAATAGTAGAATAGTAGAATAGTAGAATAGTAGAATAGTAGAATAGTAGAATAGTAGAATAGTTACTATATCTTTCACAGATATAGTAACATAATAGTGACTTTTTCGTCTAAATAGTCTTTTTCGTCTAAAATTGAGGAAAAATGTTTTTGATGAAAGTTTATAAAAATTTTGATTTATTGAGATAACTAGTGGTAGATTCATGTTCAAGGGGACAAAATACATCGATATAAGGTTTTAAAAAATCTTAAACAGTTTTTTTTCACATTTTAGCCAAAATTGAATCTGTCTACTAAAATAGATGTAATTTTTTTTTTAATTCAAAATTTTGGCTCTGGACTGCGCTTATTCTCTTCGTAATCGTCAAAGGTTCAAAACCCCAATTCTGATGATTTTTTATTTTTGGCAGATTTTTATATTTGGACCATCGATTGTTGCAATTTTTTAAAGGCATACCTCTTTCCGTTTTTTTCAGCCATTTTCAAACTGCTATCATTTGTACAAAAATTTATATATTAGTACGAACTGAAGGGCATTCTCTAATTTTAATGACAAGATTTGCGTACGAAGAAGGAATTTTGGAAACGGTCAAATCGATCGGAAGTTACGAGAGCTTGAAATTTCGCGATTTTGGGGTTTCTCAGAATGGGGTTAAAATTGAGCAAAAATGTTTTTTATGAAAATTCATAAGAAAAAAATTTTTTTTAAGAAACCTATTGGTAGATTCGTGTTCACGAGGACAGAATACATCGATATAAGGTTTGGAAAAAAAAAATTTTAATTTTTCTTCGCACTTTGGTCAAAATTTAATATGTCCACTAAAATGGGTGTAATTATTTTTTTATTCAAAATTTTGGCTCTAAACTGCGCTCATTCTCTTTGTAATCGTTGAAGGTTCAAAACCCCGCTTTGTTTATCCGTTTTTGATGATTTTTCGAAATTTGTCCCCTATTCTAACCAGCACCCCTATTCTAACCACTTCTGAGCTCTAAAATAGTGACAATAGTGACCAAATTTCGAAAATAGTGAGAAAAGTGACCTGATTTTATAATAGTGACAATAGTGACTCACTGTCAACCCTGTCAATGGGGTGTGATATGAAAGTTTCGCTGCAAGAACTACTTAAATTTAGGTGTATCATTACTCAAGGTTCCTGCGAACCGATCTTGCATACCGATAGTACAATTCTCCCTCGTGATTTCACTAAACAATGAGGTTTGCAAATAAGCATGAAGATACCTGCTCACCCCTTGCCTCACTCTCCCTACCTCTGTATGTATCTATTCCGGTCTCATGAGTCGAAGACAATAAAGCCGTTTTACGATCGAATTTTTTCATTCTCATTTGCGTGGCTCGTGTTCAGGGATGCAGTGAAATTCACCAACGATAATTTCACCTTTCTTACATAGACCAGCGTCGAAAATGCACAATCACTGATCGCGTATCTACGAAAAGATATAGACATCCGCTTGTATAGAAAACTTTACTGTATGCTCTCTTCTGTCGATGAACGCGAGAACCACATTGATTGCTTTGAAATAAAGTCTCAACCAATCAAATTGTTTCCTTTTTAAACCAAATCTAATAATATACAGCCAATAATAATAATGTGCTATCCTTGTAAAACGAATATTTGAAATTTAGTCCTTAACCTTCCTAATTTAATTAAACTAATACGAATTTAATTAAGGCCACGTTTGATCGTTTTGCAAATTTAGCTTATCAAAGGAATAATCAGCGACTAAGTCCGTTCTTTTTCATTCATTTTTGCTCGAAAAATTGTTATAAATATCATCAAAGTCTTTTTGGATGATGGTTGGTACAAAGCAGAGTTTCCAGAGTTGCAAAAAAATGATGATTATAAAAAAAACGGCAAGTTTATAATGAAGAGCGGAAAGCTCGATAAGGAGATAGGGGATGTGCAATACTACCGTAAAACGGGGCTACTTTGACTTTGGGGGTAACTTTGTTGGTTTTTGGGGCTCTTTGGACGGGCAGCAAACTTATAGCAAAATACGGTAAAAACGTATGCGCAGTGAATCCTCGTGACTTTGTGGGGCAGGAGGTTGCGGGGAGTGAGTAGAAGAGGAAAGGAAGTCATTTATAAATCAGGTACATAGATATGTGTAACAAGCCAAGATGTCCGAACAACCGATGATGCCATTCGCAAGAAGGGAATAAAGAAGGGCAAGAAGAACGACTCTAACCTCTTACATCTGTAAGGCCCGAATTTCAAGTAACAAGTCCTACCTTAAGATCGAATTTTCCATGGAACTCAAGCTGGAACTTAAGATCGCACTTAAGTTCCAATTTAAGTTTGAACTTGAGATCGATCTGAAGTTCGCACTAGAGTTTGAACATAAGTCTGAACTTATAATGATACTTGAGTTCGACGATTCATCTTAAATTAGAACTTAAGTTCGATCTTAAGTTTCAACATGAGTTTAATGTTTGATCTCAAGTTTGATCTTAAGAACGTAAAATTCGGGCTTAAGCATTTGGTATTTTTATGTAAAATATTTCTTCAATAAAAATGACGAATTGATTGTCAAAAATCGTTGTTTTTCATTCAATTTCATGTATAATTTATGAAATATTATTGTTTTCGATCGAAATGATGTCAAAGCTGCATTTACGCTTTGGATCTTTGACATAAATTGCATTTCAATGCCTCCCCAAAGGAGCCCCACACTCGGAGTTACTTTGACTTTTTTTAAAAACATATATAAAATTGTGGAGGCCTGGTGGGGCTTGCTATTGCTATACATTTTATAGCCAAGGGACACATTGTTCTGTTCGAGCAAAAAAAAATTAATTTTGGATGTTAAAAATAAGTTACGACCAAAAAACTTCCCAAACACGAACAAAGTAGCCCCGTTTTACGGTATGAGCCAGATCTGGGCGAAACCCTTTGAATTATTGCTTCAGGCAATTTCAGTTAGTCAGAGAAGATGGATCAGGGCAAACTGTGCGGTTTGCACTGGGCTGTCCAACTTTGATTACGCATTAACTCGTGTTCGTACTGCGCTAAGTGCTCGATCAATTGATTCGGAGGCTCAATAAGAACATGATGTTCACGATGAAGAAAGTTGACAAGTTTAGCGAATGATTCTGGCCAGTGAGAGCTGTGATCGATGTTTTTCCACTGTTCTGACAAATCACGTATCTCTACTACTGCGAGCGAATTCGAATGAATAAAATAAACAACGAGGCCAATCAATTATAATTGAAAAAAAAAAGTTCCATCAACGTGTCGGGCGACCTCTTGATACATTTTTTCGCCATACATCGTTTCGTCAAACTCAATAAAGGGATGTATTTTTTTTTATTCCTCAACAAAAGAGCAACATTTTTTTTTCGACTCTAAAGTTTCAATAAAAATACGAGCGGAATAGTTGGTACTTCACGTACACTTGACTCCGTTGGCTCGTTCAGTAACGACGAAAAACAATGAAAAAAGTGAAGGGAAAAAAACAATTCGTAACGTTCGGAGTGAATAAAAATAGGTCCCGCAGAACGGAGCAATTTGACGTTTCTTGTTGCTCCGTTGTTCAAACAACGAGGAAACATCGCGCCACCTTTTAATGAATAATTAAATCACCCTCGGGGCAAAATGGGGATGAACTGCAACCGTGATGGAGCGCAGGATGTACCGGTCGGGTTTATTCGTTTTCTAATAGACAGAGGGGTTATACTATCTGGGGCGAAAATCATATTTAATGAAATGCCCGAAAGTGGAATATAATCACGATGCACTCACACAACATGAGGGAAAATTCTCATTACTTAAAAAAGTAAATACCCGCTTCACTAGTTCAACTTATTACTCATTTCCTATTGTCTGCTTCTATTAATATTATGGTAAATATCAGCTTTATCTTATTCTTCACGATGCATTTAAAAACGATAAGAATGGGTTTTTCAAATGTCAGAAAAAAATACTTTAGTAATGAATTTGATCATTGACTATCGATGAATGATTGACATTTTGTGAAATTGACGTACACAAGATCTACGTCAGTGTTTTTGATACAAAAATCGAGCGTATCTTTTGTTTTTTTTTAAATCTGGATTGAATAATCTGAGGGGTAAAGAATGAGAACGATATTGTAACGTAATTACATTTGACAACTGGTGTAATATATTCATATTCATAAATGTGAATAATTCATGAGGTAATAAATACAGGCATATCAGATCGTCATTCCAAGTATGATGGAGTTGTGATTTTGGTGTTACGTGTTTCAAATCTGATCGTTAGAAGCATTCTCAAGGACACCAGATAGCTCAGCATTGACCGAAAATCGATAAGAACATAGACAAATTATTATAGCAGAATTTCGAGAAAATCAGGATTTCCAAATTTTACTATGAAGATCCTTTTAATTTTCTGACAGCTGATTTGCGGTGAATTCGTATTGTTAGCTAATAATTTATCTCATCTCAAGTCCACAAATTATAAATAATCGATCCTCGTACGAAAAGAACTGGATACCTCAGCATGAACAAAAAATTGAAGTCAAGGAAATTGTTTTGGAAAAACTTCGAAACATCGATGTTTTTAATTTCAGTGTGAAAATCAATCACAAGTATGATTCTCCAATTGTCAAACATTGATACTCGTATATGAAACAACTGGATTTACGAGAAACCTGAAATCCTGAATTCTGAGACTTCTTCCAATCGCAGGGTTGCGAGTGTTTTGGAGGGTTAAAAATAGTTGAATAGTGACTAATCTTTCACAGAAATAGTGACACAATAGTGACTTTTCCGTCTAAATAAGTTATAGGCGTTTGAAATTTCGTGATTTTGAGGTTTTCCAAAATCGGGCTAAAATTGAGCAAAAAGGTTTTGGATGAAAAATCATAAAAAATTTGATTTTTTGCAAGAAATATTGATAGATTCGTGTTCAGGAAGACAAAATACATCGATATAAAGTTTGGAAACAAAAAAAATATTTTTTTTTGCATTTTGGCAAAAATTGAATTTGTCCACTAAAATAGGTCATTTTTTTTACCCAAAATTTTGACTCTAAACTATGCTCATTCTCTTCGTAATCGTTAAAACACCGCTTTGTTTATCCGATTTTGATGATTTTTCGATTTTTATCAGATCTTTAAAGTTCGACCATCGATTTTTCCAATTTTTTTTCGGCTATTTTCAAACTGCTGACAGTTCTACAGAAAATTATATATCAGAATAAACCAAACGGCAATCTCTAAGTTCAGTGAAAAAACTTACGTGCGAACAAGAAATTTCTGAATCGGTCAAACCGATCGAAAGTTACGAGCGTTTGAAATTTCGTGATTTTAAGGTGTCTCAGAATGGGGCTAAAATTGAACAAAAATGTTTTTTGTAAAAATTCATAAAAATTTTGATTTTTGAGAAAACCATTGATATATTCGTGTTCAGGGGGACAAAATATATCGATGGTTTAAAAAAAAAAATCGTTAGAATTTTTTTTTTTGCATTTTGCCCAAAATTGAATCTCTCCACCAAAATAGGTGTGATTTTTTTTCTGCTCAAAATTTTGGCTCTAGACTGCGCTCATTCTCTTTGTAATCGTTGAAGGTTCAAAACCCCGCTTTGTTCATCCAATTCTAATGGATTTTCGAAATTTGTCCTCTATTCTAACCAGCACCTCTATTCTAACCACTTCTGGGATCTGAAATAGTGACAATAGTGACCAAATTTCGAAAATAGTGAGAAAAGTGACACGATTTTTAAATAGTGACCAATAGTGACAATAGCTCACAGGCAATCCTGCCCAATCGATGTTTCTAAAATTATTACAAACATTTTTTCAGGTGTGTGACGCTCAATTCCACGTGAATGCATCTTTTTGCCTGATTCTTGATCAACGAACAGATGCTCGAAGGGGTTGGTTACCTTTACATTGAAAGCAGCGAAACGAACGTTTTTCGAGCAATAGCAATGGAATTTAAAAAAAAAATGAGGGTAAGACGTGAAAACGCTACCTGTGTGAGAGCATCTTTTATGATTCTGATGAGCCTGACAATTGACATGATGCTCCTGGGTGTGATTATAATGCGTATGACGAAACTGCGATGCTTGCTGCTGCTGCTGCTGTTGTTGGCTAATCGGAGATTTGAGAACACTGAGAACAAGATCATCGCGGGATGGTACGATACGCGTCATCTGACGGCTCTGCCGAAACAGAGTCTCTTGTTCGCCTCGATTCATCCTGTAACGGGGTGAACGCCACTGCTGATAAAAACCGGGATAACCCTCTCGTCTCCCTCTTCCGGGTGCGCTACCTAGCATAACAGCCTGCAGCATTCCGATTGGGGTCGTTCCTTCGTTGAATATCGCATCGAACGAGGACTCGTGAAATCGAAGATAGGTACGAGAGGGATTCCCATGATCGCCGAGGCAACGATCCCGAGTGATGTCATGATCGTTGGTAGAATTTTTGTATCGCGACACCGCAAAACTCGACGCTCAATCGAGATGCCTCCTCGTTCGAAACCGACGTCTCCAGAGACAATAACGTCGATTCTCCGCGCTTTCACGTGTTCCGCCGACGTGAAACCACTTTGGGATTCTTTGACATCGATCGCTTATGACAACTGTCTGATAAACTCGAACACTCTCGCAATTTCACGACAATGACAAGAACGGTATTAGACACGAACTACCTATTCTCGTTTGGTTTCCTTTTTTTTATTAATCGATCGATATTACCTGACCTTTCTTCTGTCTCGTTTCCAGGACTCAGTCGCTCTTCGGATTGCTATTTCATTGCCATTTCTCGCTCTAACTTTGCGGTCCCGAATCCCAAGTGCCTAATAACTCTTTCGCGCCCTCCGAAACGCTGAAGTCACAGGAACGTGACCTCGTATTTATTTCTTTCTAGAGTTTGAAACATCAGCCAATCCGAGTCAATCGAGATGAGGATCCTCCGCGGATGGAGGATCCCGAAAAATGTGCTCGATGCTTCATCGGCAGTTTTGAGGGTCTTGAGCAATTAGTGGTTAATGTATGTGTCCTCGAATCGTGCTCCTGTCTCCGATGAAAAAAGAGAACCTTTTTTATGCTCGGGCCTAATGTACCTCCTCAAATTTTGTGGATCCTCATGATAGACGCTCTTACGGTTTGCTTCTTACCATCCGTTTTTTGTACATCTATCACTCAAGCTTAAGCTTCTTCCAACTTGACATCATTCTGATGGGACTTTTTGTAAATTATTCATGCGCCTGAGTGCTTTTTGATTATTTCCATGCGATTTTACATTGTCCTCGCTCCGATTTGAGCAACGATAAAACGAATTTGTTAATTTTGTTTGTTCTATGCTCCCTCGAGTTCACTCGAAGCTCCTCGTTGAAACGGGAGACAACTTTGCGATAAGTTGCTCCAATGTATTTTTAAAAACGCGTGTTTCACCAGCTTCCCTCGTCTTTTCTTTCTCACGATGACCTCGAGCGATGCCGAGAATATCACCGTCTCACCTCAAAACTTTTTTACATAAATCGCACCCCACGATTATCCGTTCGAGTCTTGACTCTGTACTTGGCATTCTCAGATGATCCGGCCGGATCCTTAATCCGAGAAATCCCCGAGATGATAACATTTATCCGTTACACCTCGAATTGAAAGATAAAATGAATAGAGGCAAAGAAGAATCCTCGTAATGCCGCAATTGTTTCGCTGGGGCCAATTGACGAATTCAGTATTCATAGATTTCACTGATGATTCACTGAAACACGTGATTGTTCGAATTTTCGACACGCATTGAGTCGAACAACGAACTTGCGATTGTCAACGTCGATGAAACAACTGAAAGATTGTCAAATCGAAGAATTTGATGCACCGATACAACGAATGACGGACACTTTTTGTTATCACACGAATCGTCGATCAAAGCTCACGCGAGCACACATTAAGATCAGTCAGTTCATCGATTTGGTTGTCCATGTTGCTTTTTGCTAACCACGATGACCATGCACTATCATTATCTTGTTTTAGGAAATTGCACCTGGTCGTAAAATCGAAAAATCACTTTTTTGGCCTATTTATTTTTGCAGTACGCCATCTCTAAACGTTCTTTTCGGGCAATCGATTTCCAGGTTAATGCCCGGTAATTACATGTTATCAGATTTTGAGACTCTAAATGCGATTTTTTCTAATCAATGTTTTTAAGAGGGTGTCCTGAATTAAAATTTCAAAAAATTCTTTTGAAAAAGAAGGACTGTTATATGGACCAGGAATAGCTGATTAGCAGATTATCAGCGTAAGTAACTAAAAATGCATCTTTTTTCCTATTGAAAACTTTGAAACGTTTTTCTCCGGTTTTTAGTTTCACGATTTGTCTAAATTGGCGGGCGTGATAGCTAAAAAACTAAACGACCTATTTAATTGAATCAATTTTTTTTTTAAACTAAGTATCAAATTCTTTTCTAAGTGAACTAAAAAAAGTTCGTGAAGAAGTATATTTAAATAATTGTTATAGCACCTTAAAATTGATTTTTTTAAAAACACATTTTTTTTGTAAACCCGCCTAAATTTTTTATTTCACATTTTTTCCTGTCTTCTTTTAGTTCACCCAGAAGAAAAATTTATAATAACTTTAATCCTTTTTTGGTTTTCTGTTTCAGTAAAAAATTACGAAGTGGATCTTTCCCGCCGATTGAAGACAGCGACATGACGCCCATGGAAAAGGCTTAAAAATCTGTTACAATTTTTTTTACTGTAAAATTTTGTTTGTATCCGTTAAATATGTATAAAACCATACCTCAAAATTTAGTACCTTCATTTCTTTTTTTCCCTTCTAAAAAAAAAATCACAAAAAAACGAGGTTTTAGAACATTCTAATTCAGGACACCCACTTAAGGTCGATGAGCAAGAAATCTAAAAAACTGCTGCAACGATCTTTCTGAAATTGTTTGCACTTTTTCCAAATGTAAATAGTCAAGTATTTAATTTTAAGTATGAATAACGCCAATTTTTTCAGAAAATTAAGAACTTGGACTTCGATAATCCGCCATATTTTTGAATTTGAGATTACAGAAATTAAGAAAATTCTTTTTTCGAAAACAAAAGTTCTAAATGGCGTTGCTCACGGTAAAGCTTTTCATCGAGGGTGTTTCGGACAAGGATTACAACTCCGTTTCTTTTAGCGAATTTTTAGTAAAACTGGGATATTTTTAGTGAAAAAATTATCGGATGTTCCTCAGATATTACTGGTTGAAAAATAAAAATTTTCTGTACAATTAGGCCACTGGAAAAAGAAATCCGCTTGCTTCCGACCGTCTGATTAAGTTTAACCGGTTGCTAAAAATTTGACGAAGATGGATAACCGGAGAGTGAACTTTCGACCCTTCCGCGCTAAAATCTGGCTCGAATTATCCTGCCGTCAGCTTTTCGTGACTGTAACGATAATAACGGGATCTAGAGCGAATATTTTCCCATACAAGCATCAGGCCCTATCCTGCAAACACGTTTCTCGCGGTTCCTGGCGTTTCCTAATTTTCGCAAGCTCGCGATGGGCCTCGCACAAAGCTCACGAATCTTGAGCCGAGACTTTGCCTCCTTCCCCGACTAAAACCCTTCCCGAGTAATGAGAAAGTACGTGAACCAAGCATAAATCAAGACATGAAAATCAATCTGAGCTTTCACCCGCACGATAATATAAAACGGGATTAATTTTGCGATGAGAAAAAAAAAGAAAAGCTTCCGGCCGAAAACGTTCAGGGAGGGTTTTAGTCGACGTTGCAGGATCAGTACGAGCCCCTCCAGTCTGACGAATTTCCTGGTGTTTTATCACACATACAGCACGAGAAAACACTGTGATAAGCGCGTATGAACGCGAGGACAAGTAAGATACATCACCAACGCCATCGCGAAAATTTCCCGTACCTTCATCATGCACAAATATACGTTTTGCACAAATGTGAACGTGAATAGGTCATCTTCTGCTGGAGAGACAAATGGGCGAAACTCACATCACTCTCTGTATTCAGTCATCAGTGAGTTGAGCCCATTTGTCGCATGTTCTTGTTCGCATTCATTTGTGTACGGATTACATATGCGTGTCTGTGTAAGACAATAGCATGGAGTAGAATCTTTGGACAAACTAGACAGGCCTTCAAGCCTCGCTCCAGTGAAAATCCTTTCGCGAAAGGCAAAGTTCCAACGTTCGTATCCCACCCCCTCTTCTCCCCATTAAAGCTCAACACGTATAATCCTTTCCCTCGTATGAGCGTGTATATTTCGGTGCAAACACGTTCCGCAGGACAGAGCTTGCGTGTATGGATATATATGTTGGTGCAGGAGGGATCAAAGGTCGTCCCGATAGATACAAGGAGAAGTTGGCAGGAAGGGGAGGGGGGGGGAGGGTGAAAGGACGATCGGGAGGGGGTGGTTTGTAGTATAGTTTCCACACGGTTGAACGTCCCCAGGGTTCTTTTGTCGTCTATGCACATCGGCGTTAGTGGTAGGGGATGAATGGTTATGCAGGGAAGAGGAAAAAGCTCAGAATTTCCCGAACGCTGATGCTTCGCTCGACAAAGACGACTCTTCGTTCTCTCGACGTCGATCTTCCACTTTTACGGCATATCAATGCATTATGTACCCCGTATATTGTGTGCTTGCTTTTCATTTTTATCTCCGAATGGTATATTGTCAATGCCGTCGCTTGTTTTTATTTTATATGTGTGATTTTTCACTCGAATTATGTTTCTTACACCGTTGGAATTTCAGATGAGGAACGAAAAGACAATAGAAAAAAAATATAGAAAATAAAATAGTGGCGGTTCCGTGTGTGTGTGTGTGTGTGTGTGTAGAAATATCGCGGTGCACACAGGGCAAGAGCCCGCAACCAACTGTGGCTCTTGGCCATCGCGCAGTTACGTTTTCCTACTCCGGCGACGGTGATGGCCCACCGCGCGCAGACGGACGGCCCTTCTCCCGATTGCGCGTACACCTTTTTACATACACTTTGAAACACATATGCGTCATTACATGTAACATCGACCACTTTTGAATCCGAGCCCTTTCGATTTGGCTGTGAAATTTTGTTTTCCTTTTCTATCCCATTAAAAACATGTTTCAGGAAATTTTCAAATTTTTTTTATGCAATTCAAAATAAGGCTTTTTTCTAGAATGATTATAGATTATTCAAGAATTGACTAATTGGGCCGTTATTTTTCAAAATTTTCGTTTTTAAATGTACTTTCCGAAAAAACCTCCTGAATACTTCATGTAAAAACATATTAAATTTTCAGAATTCTATCATCATTACTTCAACCTTCTTAAGGGTTGAAATCAAAAATGATGAGAAAATTCTGAAAATTTGGTATGTTTTTGTATGAAGTATTCAAGAGGTCGTGTAAAAATTTCACGACGATTAGGAAGATCGTTATTAAAATATTAACATTTTGTTAAGAACAATTTTTTGAACAAATAAAAAAAAAAATGTATCAATAAAATTCGTTTTGTTTCCTTTGCTTTTAATGTAGTGTAGATATTAAAAAATTGAGAGGTCAAAAAAAAACTTATCGCAAAGTTATATCAGTTTCCATAAGACTTCATTGAATTGAATTTAATTTGTTAATGTTAATTGTTCGATAGCGAGCTTCCTAATCGTCGTGAAATTTTTACACGACCTCTTGAATAATTCATTCAAAAACATACCAAATTTTCAGAATTTTCTCATCATTTGTGATTTGGGACTCAAAATCCTTAAGATATTAAAATCGATGAAATTCTTCACTTTTTCGAGAAAAATCATCTTTTTATCGAAGATTGCCATTTTTTACTTTTTTTTTGTTTCACTCAAAAAATACTTTGATCAATTCCGGAAAAAATGCCGCCTAATCTGGAGTGGGTCGACTCTTCATTCTTTTTTTTTCGCTTTTTTGTAAAAAAAATAACTGTTTTTCGAAGATTACCACTTTCAATTTTTTTTCTTCTCAATTTTTCAAACTCCGAGGTCCTTTATAAATCCTGAAAAATGTCCAGAATAGTGTTTTGTGAAATAAGCCCAATTGAGAATTTTTTTTTTTCAATCAAAAAAAAAAATAGAAGAAATTGTCTACCCATTCCAGGTTGGGCGGCATTTTTTCAAAGTATTTTTTGAGTGAAAGAAAAAAAAAATTAAACATGGCATACTTCGATAAAAAGATTATTTTTATCGAAAATGTGAAATATTTTATAGATTTTAATATCTTAAAATTATAATATAATTAAAATATAGCCATTTAAAAAAAAAAAGCCTTACCTTTTGGGCTGGGTAAAAAAAGTTGCAAATTTCCTGCATGAAAAATGTTTTTAATGGGGTAGAAAAGGAAAACAAAATTTCAGCCAAATCGAAAGGGGTCGGGATTAAAAGTGGTTGATTTGACATGGAATACTATATATATTACACATGTTGGCAGCTGATCTCTATATGTATAATTCCTGCGTGCAAGCACACGGGCTGAATTACCCTCCGCTTCGATATTCGTCTGGTTTTCGGCCCCTTACAAATTTCACGTATCGACCATACACTTACCGCTTACGAAATTTCACTCGACGTTTTTTTTTTTGTATCCACGCATGCGCTAAACGTTTTCCACACCAGCTTACACAAAACACCGAAAATTGATTTATATTGTTTCAACATCGAGGATGACGTATACACAGAGATTGCTCGGGGGATGTTTTTCTTCATACAGAAATGGAACAATTTATGAATTAATTGTTTTAGCTCAGATGGTGTATTTTGTTTGTTTAATAGGTGAGGATATATTGTTGCTAAAGATGCAATAATGAGCTTTATTTTTTTAAGGTATGATCTCATTTTAGAAAAGTTCCGAATAATTAAGAAATGAAAGTAAAGAGTAACTATGGAAATCAATGTTTTTTGCAGGATTGTTGAGATTGTTGTTATTAACTCTCTTTGAGACGAATATTCTTATCTCCAGACATAATAAAAATTAGTGTGAAGAAAAAGGAGCAGATTTCAAAAATAATCCACCTTGAAGGATCGACGCTGAAAATACCATTCAGCAACGCAATGAAAAATTTTGCGAACAATAAAATAGTAAAAAACATAATTAAAATTTGTAAAATTGCTGTATAAAAGAAATGTTCATCGTCAAACCTGGTAAATTAAGATGAATGGCATTTAAAAAAAAATTTTACATCAAGAGATATAAAAATAAAAAAATGCTGCTCAAATACGCATTGATAAATTTTGAAAAGAATCAGATGAGATTGAAAAATGTAGATAAAAAATATGATTTTGCAAAAAATATGATTTTGAAGTTTGCTTCGTTGCAATGCAATGAAAATCATTTTTGTAAATTCATTTTTAGTGAAATTTACGTTCTGCCAGTGCATTAAAAATCCTAAGCCCTTAACAAAGACTCCAAAAACATTTGAACGATTTTTTACTTTGAAAATTTTCCAGAAAGCATTAATTTTATTAAAAAATAAACTATTTTCGTTGCATTGAAACGATGAAAATTTCAGTATCATAATGAAAAAGCGTTCCTTGAAAGATGGACGTTCAATAAAGCAGCGACGACTTTCCATAATATTTAAATAAAATTAAAAAGCATTGTTTAAATCGTCGATTAGAATTTTATTTCTATCTGTGTTTGGATTGACTCCTCCCTTCGAGACATAAATCTATGAGCTCAATCTCACCATGTTTCGAGCGAATATGAATATTTTTATCGTAGGTATCGCGAGGAAGTACGCTGGGAATCTCGCGACAGAAAAACGCGGATCGAGCGTGAAAGAGGAATGAGCAGCGAGAGTTAAAGCCAAGAGCACGAGGTCGCGACTATCGCACATTCCTATAGAATATTTCTGCGATCGATCGAAAAAAAAGAGCGTGAGACTCTCGCTCGATTGCACCCCTCATCGCGCTCGTTTGGACTCACTCCAAATCGATGTACCACCGACCTTTTACGATAAAATGTATTTGTTTTCTCGTCATCTACGTGTCAAGGATTCTCATCGCATTCCCTCCGCTATACTTGCCGCATATTTGCATCAGGTGGAAAATAGGTTGGGTCTTCGTCGACGCATGCCATTCCAACACGTTTCTTCGGAATAAACTCCGCCACTGTATAATTGTGGTATGGCGATAACTTAATTGGAATGTGCATAAATGACAATCAAGATATTATACTTGAACATTTTTGGGATAAAGTTCCTAAAACTCGAGCGATTTTCCAAATATATTAGTTAGCAGCATTGATGTCACGTTATTAATAATATTGGCTCATTAATTGACAGAAATTTATTTTAAACCTATTGATATTTCACCAGCAGTTGCAATTGGAACAAAGGATTATGTTTTTTTAATTGCTTGCACAAAACTTTTGATCGTATAAGATTTTAGTACCTGCTGAAGTAAAAAAAATGTTTGTATTCCATTAAAGAATGTAAAAAACTCTAAAAAAATCTTAAGGATGTTGAGTCCCAAATCGCAAATGATGAGAAAGTTCTGAATATTTGGTAGGTTTTTGGTTGAATTATTTAAGAGGTCGTGTCAAAATTTCACGACGATTAGGAAGCTCGTTATCGAACAATTAACATTAACAAATTAAATTTAATTAAATGTAGTTTTATGAAAAGTGATATAACTTTGCGATAAGTTTTTTTTTGACCTCTCAATTTTTTACTATCTACACTATATTGGAAGCAACGGAAACAAAACGAAGTTCATTGATAAATTTTTCTTATTTGTTTAAAAAATTGTTCTTAACAAAGTGTTAATATTTTAATAACGAGCTTCCCAATCGTTATGAAATTTTTACACGATCTCTTAAATACTTCATACAAAAACATACCAAATTTTCAGAATTTTCTCATCATTTTTCATTTTACCCCTTAAGGACGTGGAAGTAATGATGATAGAATTCTGAAAATTTAATGTTTTTACATGAAGTATTCAGGAGGTCGTGTAAGGATTTCACGACGATTCAGAAGCTATTTATTGAACAATTAACATTAAAAGATTTCATAGGGACTCAACATCCTTAATTAGTCAAATATACGTACAAATAGTGAATAAATTAGTGAAATTACCATGAAAATAATAAAATTTGAGGTTAATGCTCATTATTTATAACATTTCATAACTTTTTGGGGTTTGCGCAAAGTTTCGTGACTTTTTAGGTCATTTAACCGTGAGAACGGAAAAATGGGTCTAAGTTGATAAAGTAGTTGCTCAATTGAGGAGCATTTTACAGGAACTTTTACATACCTATGATTAAAAAATCAAATAAAAATTTTCTCTATCTTTCTATGCGTTTATTCTTAAGGCTGCCATATTCACAACCTTCGGTGATCTTTCTAGAGACTTTTCCTTCCACTCATAATTATACGCTTGCATGTCCAACTACTATTTTATTCTCTATCCATCATTCCATTCAACATCCACATGGGCACAAAATTCTCAAGCGCTTTAATTTCTCACTGAGGGCGAATCCCCTTTAATTTGTCAAAGAGTGTCTCGGCACTAAAAACAAAAAGCTACCCTTATTCTGCTGTCTCTTTAGATTAATGGTCATGCTTTTTTACTTCTTTCCTGAAACTTTTCTTCTCTCGTTTCGAATACCGCCTTGACTCTAACTTGGAACATACAATCCAGTGAGAAGCAATTCGATCTATCAAACTGGTCATTTTTTTCGATGCATTAAAAAATAGAAATGAAATATCACATCGCTCGATACTGGTTTCCGGTTTTCATGTTTTTAAGTTTTTAACGTGCGACTCTTATAGACAGCAACCCTCTGTTTATTCTTATCACACAGCGAAAAAAAAATGGTTGAATATGCAAAATCTTTTAGTTGAATACGTGCAACTAAATATTTAGTTGTATAATCCAAATTTTTGTTGCCTGAACAATATTTTGGTCAACCGAAGCGCAGAATTATTCAAGAAACTAATTATTCAGTTAGACCAAATAAATATTTAGTTGCCCGTATTCAACCAACGATTTTGCATAATCAACCATTTTTTTCACAGTGCATGAGTTTGAAAAAATATATAATTATCATGTCCAGCAGGAATAAGTCATATCCAGCAGAAATAGGTCTGCCGAACATGCAGTTATTGAATAGTTTATCGTTACTTTGACGAATACACGAGGCATGAAAAAATTTATTCAGTCAACAATTTAAGTTGATTAAAAAATTTTACTCCGATATTTTATTTATCTTTTACTATTTCTAAATAAAAAAATACACTATCTCAAAGTTGTAAAAAAAATATCTCTGTAGTGGTTAAAATATACAGAGAGAAACTCCAGGACGTTTTAACACCCCACTGGCCTTCAACACTTTGCTATCCGTCGGATAACAAGGAAGAGCTTTTTTACTTCTCGAGTCTCAAAAGCAGAGACCGATTTAGCTCGAGTGACTCTGTCCCCATTTTAAGATGGTTAAAACGTTCGTTCGTAACGATGGCTTCCATAAGAGAACAACGTATACGTAAAAACATACTTTAGATAAAGTTTATATACATTCTTCGCTTCCATATATTTGAAATATATTCTGAAATATATCAGAATAACTAACATTGAAATCAAAATAAATTTAACGGGCTCAGTCTACTCGAAAAAATGGTGGGATTCGGAATTTATTTTCGGGGAAAGGGTTGGGAAGAAGAAACCCATTTTTATTTAACTCAAAGATTAATATATTGGGGCTCGTTAAAAAAAATCATCAAAAAATACAGCAAAGCAACAAAAACATGACTGCCGGGAGATGATGACATTTTTTCCGCAAAGTTTGCTTGTGCTCCAGCTGAAAAGGTCCATTTAAAATCTTAAGCCCAAATTAGTTATTCAAGTTTACAATAAATACGGTTAATTGACGATCATCGATTTTTAAAATCATTTGTATCGACAGAATGGCGACGAATTACGACCCAAGCATACGATTTTTTTGAAAAAAGTCTTAATTTTTACACAAGTATTGAGAAATGGAGATCGATTTTTAAAAAATGTGATCGCCAACGAGCCTTCAATGGTTTTCATTGCATTTTCTATAAATTTGGAAACAATCCATCAAATGCTTCTCGGTATATTATGGACAATGAAATTTTCAGGGAATGTGGCTAAATGGTGAAACTATCTAGATAAAATATTTTTGAGAAATACCATTTTTTGACCCACTTAGGTAGATGTAATCCTTTAACATACTTGAGATACATTTTTTATAATCGTCGTGAATCCTTCATTTTCTCACGGGACATATGCTTATCAGAGTATGATATGTACATTGCACCCAGAAAAAAGATCTAGTCGTAGGTACTATTATCGCTTATTTGATTATTTTTTCGTTATTTTAAAGAAAATGGTCTCTCCATCCAATTTTTGGCGATATTTACTTCCACTATATTTATTTGTTTGAATTCCCTGTCATCGAGAAACAGGCGTTGAAGAAAAATTCTATTCGTTATTACTAAATACCTATTCACCCGTAATCTCATCCGATCATATCTGCAGATTTGTCAGTACCCCAAAAATCCGCCAGGTGGCTACCTCTCGCACAAGCGAACCTGCCTCTCGACGCCTATATCCTTTCCAAGCTCGTCTATGTTTGATATCCTAATTTTTCAGTATAGATATTTAATACATTGAACATTGAGGCAAAGCGCAAGATGGTCGAATCCCCGATAAGGATTCCCATAAAAAAAGGCTCTTTTTTCTTTTCTCTTCCGTTAAATAAAAGACGGAACTTTACGAAATTGTAGACTTCATATGTGTAGCATACATGCAAAGATTGAAATTTTTAAAAATATATATTGTGTAAATATTTGAAAAAAAATTATTTCATTTAAATACATATTTGTTCAGTTTGAAATAATATTTATTAATATTAAATAAAAATTTATTAGATCGCAATATATTGTCCTAGTAGGTAATTAAAAAAAAAAAAATTCGTTGACATGGATAGAGTTGTAATTAGGCTGGCCTACAACTAAAAAAAATTTTTTGGCTTGACTAGGATTTAGTTAAATGTACTAGATCTTTTTTTCTGGGTGTGTATCATGAAAAAAATCATGATTATTAACTGTATATTCAGTTCAACTATATTTCATTCCACTGTGCGGGGTGAACATAACTTAGCTCCGGTGTTGTCTCTCGACCTTCATTTTAAGTCTGGACTATAGTCATCGGGAAAACATTTTTTCCCCTTGCTCTTGCTGGTTGTATACCTCAAGTGCCTCGCTACAACTAGGGCATGACATTGATCCTATTAATATACATGCTCATTCTCATTTGAATAAATACTAAAATTGATATCGCATAGTGACATCACTTTGTATTTTACATACGTAAATTGAGGAGATTTATCCGTCAATTTTAGCTTTAACAACGTCCATCTAAAGTAAAAATCTTGATTGCATAAATTTTGGATTAAAGCAAGATGTCCTTATGAATGAAAAACAAAAATATGTTGCTGAATCATAATTTGGAAAAAATTGATTCTTTGGTTTGAAGAACGTTCAGTTGCCGAATGTCGTGCAAGAAGTTGATTGATGATCGAGAGGAAAAATTAATTGTAACGATAATGACCACGTCCAACATTGAGATGATCGAGTTGAATATATCTTGCGCGAATTGATGTAACAAGCTTGGTTAGTCGTTACCAAGAAAAATGAATATACGTAACGCGAATCGATTTTTCGCGACTGTCGAGTGTATGGTTCAAAGTGCTCTCACGTGTTTTTTTTTATTTTTTCCCTCCCCTCGTACATCGATGGAAATAACTATTGTCGTGACGAGCATAAATTGGTATCGGCTGTAAATTTAATGGGTTACCGACGTAATTTTCATCGTTACCACGCCGATAAACTCATTGGCGTAAATATGAAATATTATTGGATAACGTAAATGCTCGAGCCTTTAGCTGGGAGCTCGATATTTTTATACATTCTCTCTCTCTCTCTCTCTCTCTCTCTCTCTCTCTCTCTCTCTCTCTCTCTCTCTTTTAAGTACGCGGGCAGTTTCAGTACATGCATGTCGTTTCCCGTTTAAACGAATTATACGTTATAGTGCAATCGTCGTACCGGAAATGACGGTTTTAAGGTCAATAATATTTCATAAACTTCACGAGATGTTGATAAATTTGAATATTCAAGAAAAAAGAAACCAAATATTATTCCAGCCTATACAAAAACGTTTTTCGATGTGTTAACGACAAATTTTACTTGTTACTTACACTGTAAACATTTTTTGTATTAAATTTAATAAAAATAACAAAATTTAATATACATTTTCAACCATTTTCATATACGGGGATTGAAATTTCATATACTTTTGTATATTAAATTTAATAACATTTTTTACAGACTATTGTTATTACTTATTAGAAGTTTTTAAAAAACGTCTATTTAATTATTCCACACGAATAATTAATATCTAGCATGAAGCCTGAGGAATGTCTGCAAATACTTATTATTCATTTTTGGCAAACTTTCTATTTTTATTCTTATATGATAATAGTAAATATTGCCAGGACTCGGCAATCGTCTGGTTTTATCTGCATTATTGCTCCGTAAAAAAAACGGAGGAATAAATAAAATGTTAAAAACGGTTCAAAATTGAAAAGAATATTCAACCAAAATCACCCAATTCAAAGTTGACTAGAACTTCTAATTCATTGCGATAAAAAAAGCTGAAAAGTTTTCCGTGTTCCAGATTCATTTGATTTTCGTAAAAGATCTGATTTTCAAAGTTTTAACGTGTCAATGATGCAGGCAGTAAAAAAAAATTGTCTTCAGCGAGAGTATTCTTTCGAGAATGAAGTAGCTGAACCTTAAAAAGCGAATAGAGGGAAAGAGGGTAATTTCGAAGCACTTTGATAAGTAGATTGGGGATATGTAATGCGATACGAATAATAGACGTAAAAACAATCCCCAAAATCTCCGTCCCGAGAGGATCGTCGTCTTGACGGGCTTCCAAAAACCCCGGATAAGCCGCAGTTCTTGGAATTTCTCGGTCTTTGTGGATGTTATCAAGATGTGAGGTAGCAAGAAGGCTAAGAAGGGAGGTAAGGGAGCTTATTTGGCGTGTGCCAGCTTCCGCTTGCGCTCGTTGCCAATCAAGTGCAGACTGCGAAGGTCGGGGGAAGTTCGTCGTGAAATGCTAAATACCGTTAACGGAGTGAAACGTGTATGGCTCAGTGCAGAAATACACACCCGCACACTCTTTCTACTCTAACTCTACTATTTATAGAAGAGGGCGGTCGATACCACAGAATATAGAGGGCGAAACTGGAGTGACTAGCCCCGACCCTTCTCATGCATCGCTGCCAGCGCCAATTTCATCCTGCCATTTCAACTCCATGATCCTGGAGACGTGAAGACTTCAGCCATGTACCAGCTATAGCTATAGCTATACTTCATTTATCTTTCCACCGATTCCTCTAGCAAAACCTCCATTTCTCACCCTCTTTCCCTTCCGCTGTCTCTGTTCATCCCCTTTCCTTCCTCCCTTTCGCGCTTCCTTCATTGTTACCTCCAATAACCCAACTTTCTTAAGCTCTTGCGTTTTCTTTGTGCCTCAGCAATGCTAAACATCGCTGAGTTTAATCTTTACATAAAATCTTACATACTCTCGATTTCTGAATTTACATCCACGAAACATTTGAAACTGATCTTCCTCGTAGGATCCACTCAGCGGATGTAAAGTTATTCTTTTGAAATTGAAAAGGGGACTTTTGATTAGCTTGCAAGAAAAAGCGTCATCAACAACTTTGAATACCAGAGTCATTTGTCGCGAAACAACAATCCATTACTTTGCGATTACTTAATAGGACGAAGATACGGAAATTTTTGAACAGAGCATACGATAATTCACTTAAACGGCATCTAATATTCGACTCTAATATTCATTGATGTCACATGATCCTATCTAATATGAGAGAAGCGAGATGTCATAGATTCTTGGTGCTTTACGCGAATTGTCTGACCTATTGGAGTGTCGAAGTACTAACAGCGGTAGACATGTCTGTCATCCGTTCCCTCACTCTCCGTTTACCCAACGGAAGACGATAAAGAGGTCCTCGGGGAAGGCTCGTGGAACACGGAACTAGGCAGACATCATCCACGCCTGTCGTGTCCTAATTTAGGATGTCTCTATATAGAATGTCCGTATGAACCGTCAAGATGCCGTCATCGTCTCGAATGTTTGGAAACTAAGTAGGAAGACGCACGGGGGAGTTGAAACCGAATCATTCATAGGCCATTTCACGCAAACGGATTCATGCACAACTAGATAGCTTGTTTACTCAAATAAATGTATCCAAGATAAAAGTTTATTGAAACTTAAACCCACTAAGTTATTCATCGGGCCGATGTTCAAGGAAATTGGGAAAATGCATTTGAATCAGATTCTTTTCGTCAGTGCAGTCTTCTTCGCAGAGAGGAATCTTTTGAAAGACCGCAATTTCTGATTTTCTTCAAATGTCCAAAGGTCTTTGCGCTCAAAGAGTTCACTCAGAAAAAAGATCTAGTCGTAGTTACTATAATCGTTTATTTGATTATTTTTTAGTTACTTTGAAGAAAATTTTCTTTCCATCCAATTTTGGGCGATATTTACTCCCACTATATTTATTTATTTGAATTCCCTGTCATCGAGAAACAGGCGTTGAAGAAAAATTCTATTCGTTGTTACTAAATACCTATTCACCCGCAATCTCATCCGATCATATCTGCAGATTTGTCAGTACCCCAAAAATCCGCCAGGTGGCTACCTCTCGCACAAGCGAACCTGCCTCTCGACGCCTATATCCTTTCCAAGCTCGTCTATGTTTGATATCCTTATTTTTTAGTATGCATATTTAATACATTGAATATTGCGGCAAAACGCAAGATGGTCGCATCCCCGAAAAGGATTCCCATAAAAAAGGGTCTTTTTTCTTTTCCCTTCTGTTAAAGAAAAGACGAAGCTTTACGAAATTGTAGACTTCATATGTGTAGCTATACATTCAAAGATTGAAATGTACAAAAAATATATATTGTGTAAATATTCAAAAAAAAATTATTTTATTTAAATATATATTTGTTCCGTTTGAAATAATATTTATTACTATTAAATAAGATTTATTAGATCGCAATATATTTTCCTAGTAGGTAATTAAAAAAAAAAAAAAAATCGTTGACATGAATAGAGTTGTATTAGGCCGGCCTACAACTAAAAAAATTTATTTGGCTTGACTAGGATTTAGTTAAATGTACTAGATCTTTTTTCTGGGTGTTTTCTGCTGCATACTAAAATAAGGTATACGAAATTTGAGAACCATTCGATGATACTTATGCGATCGAATTCTGAGCAAAGTCCTTTTAAACACAAGTGTGAAAAGCGAGGAAAGTTTCGAGGGAGAAGAAATTTTCTTAACAATACCCAAGAATTAATACAGCATTGATAAATGTGTAAGCATTTAATTCCTTTACGTTTAATCATAAATATTTTGCGACGATTAAGTTTGCACGATTGATGTATCGATTGTTGAGACAGTTTTTCATATTTTTTTTATTATTAGCGCAGTGAAAATAATGCGATGTAATATTATCGCGGAATTTGAGAACCGAATGGTATATTTACTGTGATAAGTACGCCGTAGACGATTTGATATTATGCACTTCATATGTTTATGCGAGATACGAAAATTGGAAGTCAATCAAATGGATTTATCGATACAATTGGATATACATATCGTTGATTGATCTGGACGAGGTACCTTGACATTTTACCCAAGCCATCGTCCATTACGGCCGCTATAACCTTAATGAATTCCATCTATATTAAATTCCGCATAAACGCAAACGTGTATAAATGGATAAAAAATTATAGATGAAAACACCACGTGACAATCTATGACAAAATGAGAAAATAATCTATCAGACTCACCGGCGATATGCTCGCGTTTATTCTCTGGATTTAATATCGCCCATGTGTGCATCAAAATTGTTGCTTCAAATGTAAATGAACAACTTTCACACTGTACTGGATGGAGGAAAAAAAATGCACAGAGAAAGGGAGATAGAGAGATAGAGAGGGGTGATATAAAAACGCAGTATGAAAAAAACTGTACACGCGAGATACACGGAGGAACGAAAAGAGAATGGAGAAATGAGAGATAAAAAAAAATGAAATGAAAAGCTGTCTCTCCCTACGGTGAACGTGTTGCGACTAAAATAATCCGCACCCTTCCCAGGACAAGAAAAAAACGACTTTTTTTAAAACTAGTTTTTACGTGTCTATTGTAAAAAGAAGTAATCGTCACAACGTTGGTTTTCTATTTTAAGGTCTACGTGCTGCACCTTCAGGGAAAAAGAGCTCTCAATTTGGTTAGCAGACTACAATGAGTTAATGACTTGTGACGAACTGCCATTTTTTCTTCACCGCGAATTTAGTAGATCAATTTAAGATCAATTTAGATCAATTTAATCTTGAATAGTTTTTTTAAGATCGCATTCGGGATTACAATTAATTTTGGAATCCAGCAATATGAAAGTTATTACTCTTATTTATTTTTGTTTTCACACGAAGGAAGCTTAGTTCGTATGAATTAAAAACGTTCAAATACATTTGATTTTCGTTGTACTAAAATTTGAGTTCCAAGAAGTATTCCGATTATATTGATTTGTCTTTTTTTTGTAAAAATACCTTTAATCATTCTCTACCTTCCGCAATTTTTGAAATATCGCAGCGAAACTTTTTATACAATTAATTTGGTGACTATATATGTTCATTATGAAATTTGGGAGACATCGATTATCGAAAACGTTTTTTAAACTTTTTAATTTTCAATTTTTCAAGTTTTCATTTTTGCAGAGAGGGCGGCGAAGGCAATTCAAAGTATATCAGAAATTTTATACGAGGATGTAGTGATCAAGATTTTTCCCATTGGATGTTGCGGATAAAAAAATTGCACAATTAACAATTTCCTAACATATAAATATTTACATTTAATAAATATATTATTAATTAATTTTTTTTCCATCAAATTTTTAATTTCTAAATATACTTTATATTATATAAATAATTTGTTTACAATAATTAATTATTTATATAATAAATTTGTTATATTTTTTAATTTATATATTATGTGTAAATAATTTTTAATATATTAATTAAAAGTTATATTTTTAAATTATTCTCAGTAATATTATATTATCATTCTAATGATCTCTTTCTAATGATCATCAGTAGATGATGTTAAGGCTTTTTATTTTCAAGGTTTTTTGTTTTTTTTTTCTCAAAAAAAGCTTCCTTCGAATGAAATTTGTTTTTCAAGATATTTTCTGAAAAAGTGCGCCAAGTAACCCTTTCATTAGAAAGGGGTTACTCGAGGACTTCATAACTTATTCCAACTGTGAAAGTCGCAACAAGCTTCAGATGACCGTGCAACTAGAATTATTTTCGAGGTAAAGAGATGTAGAATTCAAAACTACAGAGAGATTCAATATGAATACTGGGAACATGTATCTCCGGAACAGAAGGATACATTTTTGTTTGACTTGTAAAAATGAAATTACAACGTATATTTCTAGATTTCTAATAAATTCTCTTTACATAATCCTTTTGAAGAAAATATGCGCACCTTCTCAATTCAAATAGCTTCAGTCTTCTCTAAACATTTTATTATTTATTTATATCTTCAACATTTGCATCAAGGAACAGCCGGAATAATTCAATATACGTTCATCCACGTGTCGGTACAATTTTGCCTCAATTGTAAGGAATGTTATCACCTTCGATATCGTTGTAACACGTATCGTGACTATAAAAGCAAGAAATTGGCATTGCGTGACTTTTCTCTTTTCAAGTTCAACATCAATTGCGAAAAAGTGTGTTTATCCTGCCGGCTTTTTCCGCTTGCAACTGTTTATAAGATCATAGTTCAATATTTCAATATTTATAGAAATAGAAATGTTATATTTTTAGGGTCTCTTCAACCTCGGGCAAGGTGGTTGTAAAATAAATGAAAGTAACGGCGCACGTAGCTGAAGTTACAATTTTCTATGTCGCAGACGTCAACGAATGTAGGTCAACGACCACATTGTTCGATTCCAGTCCAAAATTTTATCCCATACCTAACCTATGAAATTATCGAGGTGCGAATAAACGACAGTTGAAATAACAATAGAAAAATTCATTAACCCAATATAAGTAGTCCTTTGATCGTGACTTTTTTAAAGTGCAATTTTTTTTTCTACCGGCTGTAAATGATGATATTTACTGATTGGGGTGTCGTAAAAACGTGGAGGGACGGCAAAATGCGTTTTTCTTTCATCCCCAATCGTTCCCAAGCATCTTTTTGGTATGTTCTGTTTGTGCAAGTAGGGGAGACCGGGGACAGTTGTAACAATCTGTATTTTGGCTTTTCCGGGGTCCGAAGTATTATGCTTTCGTAAATGACACCTAAACCCTTGCATAGAGCATTTAATGGTCAACAAAATGGTTCTATGTTGAAGTCTGTAACTAGAATTGGAAAAAAGTATAGGCCTTTATAAAAAGTGTAAGAAATTGTTACAACCGTCCCCTACCCCGGGGCAGTTGTAACAGTCGATGGGGACAGTTGTAACGGTCGATGGGGCTAGTTGTAACATAAGATTTCAACGCAAAATTATATCTTTCATTGTGACCAATATTATATAATATTATTACAACATCAGACATTATCACAGGGATATATATTATAGTCACAATGATAAAATCTTAAAACCAGGAAATCGTCGTATCGAATTGATAATAATCATGAAATAATAGAATATAGTCTCAGACACGCCAAACCTGTCAAAAAACATGACATAACCCAAAGTTACGTGCCGTGGTTGCCTTTATAGATTTTCCATTTTTGATCTCTTCATACGCTTCTTCGTACGTTGACATGTCGGCACAGGCTCGTTGCGTGATTCTTACGCGTTGCAGAGGCATTTTTGCACACAGAAACTTAAAAAAAAGGTCCGTTTGACGTTAAATTCAATGTTTAGATGTGAAATTATCATGACAACTGACAGCCGACAAACTGTAACAACCGTCCCCGGCAAAATTGTTACAATTTTCCCCAGATGGTTTTTTCTACTTCAAAGTTAGAATTTGATTAATTTTCTCAAGCTGGAGGCTTTAGAAACCGCGAAGGTTGACACAAAAATATCAAGGAAGCTTATGAAAAAAAATGACTATATGTAGCACAGTAATCGAGATATTCAAGTTTATCGAAAGCCGCAAAAGTTTACTTTGGGCCTGAGAATACCAATACACCTCTCTGGTCAAGTCTGTTTAGTGCGGATGTCTACTAGCCTAGTAACCAAATGTAAGGAACTGCAAGACGCATTATGCGCCTGCGGGACACGGTGGTACCAACTATAGTTTGGGAGATATTCGCTATGTTACAACTCGACCACAGTATGGAAGAACGTGCTATCTCGAATTGTGCTAGAAGAGCGAGCTATCTCAAATTGTGCTAGAAAAACGTGCTATCTCAAATTTCGCTAGCACGTTCTTTTAGCACAATTTGAGATAGCACGTTTTTCTAGCACAATTTGCGATAGCACGCTCTTCTAGCACAATTTGAGATAGCACGTTCTTCCATACTGCCGTCGAACTGTACCCTGTTACTTTTGTCCCCGGTCTCCCCTATATTTATTCTCATGCTCTTGTCTCCACGATCCCTCAATATACACAACCACGTGTCCTCGAGTGTGTTACATGTTACAACGAATTCAAGCGTATCCGCGTGAACAATATACAAGCTCGTGCCTATATAGGGTCAAACCCCAACATTCAACAATGCTCTTCACCACACAGAGGGGCCCATTAGCAAACTTGTTTGCGGACTCCAGTGCACTAAGGCGCACACTTTGCTCGCTATCTTGCGGTACTTCATCTTAGAAGTTGACCTCGCACGTCCGTAGGAGGACGCGCGTTTTCCCAGCAAAAACCAGCCCCTCGTTGTTATAGCCCGCACCCGTTGTCATACCCATCTCCGGCCATTATTGTGACAAGCTTTCGGGTATACAATATTAAGAGACGCGGCAGCGTCTCGTCGCCTGTTATTTAAAATAGGGAATTAAAGTCACAGTAAAAATACCACGCAAACGCTGTCTTGTAGACTCCGAAATTCTGCAGTTGCCAGTTATTTTGAGTTCCAATTCGATTCGACAGGGAAACATGTCATTAAATTGAACATCTGACGATACATCACCAATTACCATTATCATTGCGGTAGGAATATGATTTTGAATAGTTGCATGTGCAACAATATTTTATTTAAAAAAAAATTTTAAGAAACAAGACTCTATGAATTGAAGTTCCTTTTTAAAAAAGAGCGCCCTCTTGCGATCACCAATTTAATAATATAGGATTGAAAAAAATGCATACAAATCATTGTCAATTTAACTTATTATTTAACTTGAATTAACTTATTAGTTAATTTAACTTATTAATTAATAAGTATAATTGTTATTACTAAACGAAAATTTAAGTAAATAGATTTTGAATTTCTTACAAACATGAAGTGATTGTGTTTTCTCCCCAAAATTTAGCAAAACCATTTCGTTGCGTTTTATTGATACTCTATATAAATTTTATCAGTGGTAAAAAAATCGTGAAAATTTGTACATTGTTTTCTCGCAACGTTTATACACTGACAGAGGAAAAGCTCTCAGGGAAATTTCACCAGGAAAGCTCAAAGAGAAAACTTCGGGCAATGTGCAAAACAATGTGCGAATTAATTCTGTTTTATTTTCCTTTCTAGGAATTAAGTTGGGGATTCAGGGATGCTTGGTTATAGATTTTGCGATTTCGTTCGAAGTCAGCTATAGTATACAAAATATTCGTTGTACGCTGATAAAGGGCTTGGGTTAGTATCCATTTCCGCGAATATCCAGCATGCAACACAGCCCCCAATTAATCCGCCCCTTTAATAATACTGTCGGCCGTCCAGAAACGGGCTGATTTATATGTACAGATAGCTATACACAAAAGGGTCGATGCTACAATCCATCAAGACACCCCATGAATAGAAAAGAGAAATTATAATGAGTGTAGTAATATCGGTAAATATTACCCAATATTATATTATATATAATATTATATTAATACATAATATTATATGATTGATTCGCATGTATCTTTATACTTTAAACCGGAGTTAAATGACCAAGCACCTTGATATTACAATTTGGTTTTCGATTTTTCAAATTCGTTAAAAAATCGGGTTGATAACTGACAGTGGTGCCAGAAGTCTCCGGGTCACATAAAATTTCGGGAAACCTCTAATAAAAATTTTTGCGTAGTAAAACCGTTCAAGGGTTCTGCTACCCAGGAATTTTTATTAATTTAATTTTTTATTGGCTTAAACGATGCATAAACTATTCAAAAATGATATTCAAAAGTTCTTCGTACAAACAATTTTTACAGTTTATTTTCCGAGATGCCTCTGAGCACATTTATGCGAGCGAGAAAAAATTTAAAAGCTTTTTTATCAAAATAATATATCTTAAACTTGCGTACAGCGTAGCTCACTCAATTTGTATCAGGTTGATTTAAAAATTAAACTGCAGCTTCTTAGATAGATTATCTATCGGAGTACACGGGATTTTGACGATTGACAAATAATTACAATTGCAATACCTTAAGTTCAGTTTTTTACCAAAAAAAGATGATTGTAAAAAAATTAATTCTCACAATAATACAGAAAATCTAATGCTTCTGCCGGCGAAAAGTTTCCGGGCAAAACTTCAAAAAAGGTCTGAAACGTTTTTTTATGCTATTTCGTCGGAAGTCAACGTAGACTAATTTAACAAGCAGCATTTTAAAGAGGAAGAATTCGGCTTCATTTTCTGATTTTTCATTCTATTTTTACACATTGTTTTGAGATTTGGACTCTATTATGAAAACAGCTGTTTTTCGCCTTTTTCCTTTCTCTTCAGGTACACTTATTTTCTAGAGGAATTTTTTAAATACTTTCTTACGATTGGATTCATAAAGACGTAAGTTTGAGCCTTAAATTCCCTTTTTTTTTACTTCGAGCGATTTTTTTTCCAATGTTATTCGGTTTTTTGTGAAAAAAGAGGAAATTTGAAAAATCCCGTATAACATGAAAACGAAGAGAATTCATGAAAAACTTCGAGCTAGCAGTTGTGTCTGTTTTTTATTGAGTTCAGAGAAATTTTTTCAAATTTTTTTTCCCCAATTTTGTTTCTATGTTGAGGCTGGAAAAAAAATTTGGGAAAGAAATTTGAAAAAAATTTCAATGTGTTGAAAATGGTAAAATAAAGTATTTTCCCCTCCTGAAATTTTATCAATAATCCCATAGTTTTTGAGTTATGGTAATTGAATGACCTGAGCTCCAACCCCGGAAAAAAAAAAGTTTTGAAAAAAATCTGAAAAAATTTCTCCGAACTCAACGAAAATAGACGCAACTTTTTGCTCTCCTGAAGTTTTTCATCAATCCCCTTTATTTTTCGGTTATACGGGATTTTTCAAAATTCCTCTTTTTTCACAAAAAACAGAATAACTTTGGAAAAAAAATCGCTCAAAGTTTAAAAAAAAAAGGAAATGGAAACTCAAACTTTCCCTTTTATGAATCCGATCGTAAAAATGCATTTAAAAAAATTCCTCTAGAATATGGGTGCACCTGAAGAGCGGGAAAAAGGCGAAAAACAGTTGTTTTCAAAATAGACTCCAAATCTAAAAACAAATTGTCAAAATAATAATTAGAAAAACAGGAAATGAGGCCGAATTCTTCTTCTTTAAAATGCCGTCTGTTAAATTAGTTTACGTTGACTAGCGGCGAAACGGCATAAAAAAATGTCCCAGACCTTTTTTGAAGTTTTGTCCGGAAACTTTTCGCCGGTAGCGTATCATTGAGCCCATGAATTTTGTGGTAATTACTGAATCCATCGATCCAACTGAGCATAGTGGAGGGTGTTTCTTGTCAAGTCACAAGATACATAATCGAGACGAATAAGAATGCAACTATGAGAGTCTGAGTTTGGGTCAATTTGGCATGAAATATTTCATGTACCATCGTATATTTGAACAGATGGACGTTCATGATTACATAATACACACGAACTGGTGGTGTATACGTATGTGAAATATGGTTACTAACTTGCGTGACGATTTTTATAGACATCGTTACTCATGTGCCGGCATAAACGTGCTATAGATCGCCGATAGGGTGGCCGTTAGACGGGTATTGCCTACTGGCCGCCTCCGTCCAGTAGAAGGAATCGATATTAGTCAGCCGTTCGATATTCCGTTACAAGGCCGCAACCACGACCCTTCTACATTATTGATGCCAGACGGACGCGTTTGTGAAATGAAATGTTTTGTCTCTTTGCTTTTAAAACACGGCAACGTTCGTATGCTCATGCCTACGCTCGTATGCAACATACTGTGGCACATATCGACGACGGATATGCGTGGATGTGCTTATTCCAGCGGTCTATTAACGTAAAGAACGGATCTGACGCTAGAGGCGTGCTCTTTGATATGTTTTTTTTGCTTTCCCATAGAGAAAGCTTTGCTGTCACATTTGTTTCACGAACATTTGTGCTAAGATTTTGAACAAAATTTTGACATTAAAAATAAAAAATGCTCGTGATTATTTTTACTTTTGTATTTTGGCAGTTGTCAAGCGCTATTTTTTCGTACATGTGCCAAAAACGACGACAATGATGAGTATGAAAGAGAGCTGGGCAGTACTTGAAGTACCTGGTACTTGCAATTTACTTGAAGTACTTAAAGAGTACTTCAAGTACTTAAAGAGTACTTCAAGTATTGTACTTGAAATTTCAAATACTTTTCTGTACTTTGAAGTACTTTTTCAAGTACAAGTATCAAGTACTTTCGAATGTGTCTTGCTCATGGTTGCATGTGTACAAGGCCTTTGAATATGTATTTGAAAATAATATTTAGTGATGGATGAACAATATTGTCCCTCAACTATCGCCTGCGACAGTTTTTTGAAGACGAAGTTGGAGTGATTTTAACGATCCATGTATTATATATACATTTTTTTCAAACCTGTATCAAAATCAATCTTAATTACAATCGTCAATGCAATTTTTGAATTATCTTTAATTCTTCGTTTAAATACTTCTGTTCCAATCTGCTTAAGGCTTAATCTCAGGGCATTGCACAAGGTGAAAATATGATTTGATACAAAAAGTACTCGAATAAAAATAAAATGGGAATAAGAAATTAAATTTAAGTACTAGAACTTACGAGATATGTCTGAAAACTTGAAAAGTACTTGATACTTGATTTTTCAAGTACTTGTACTTCAAGTACTTTAAATCTGAAGTACTTCACGTGATAAGTACGTAGTGCTTTAAGTACTGCCAGTACTTGATAGTTCAAGTACTTTATGGTACTTTGCCTACCTCTGGTATGAAATATATAAAAAATTGCTTAGGCGGTTAAGTATTCAAGAAAAATGGAAATTAAAAAAAAAATACTTTTAAGCTTTCGTAATTTCATCATAAGAAAATTGGGTAAATTATACATTTCTTCCTGATGAACTCTTAATCATAAAGTCAAGGAAAAAATGAGGAATCCATGGGATAATCAATTCTTCAGCCCGATTTCATTTGTTCTCATCAGATATAAAATTCTCGAATGAGAAAGTAATTCAAAATGAATCGAACATCAGATTATCGTCAAAACAGACCTGATGGATATTGTACAACATATAAATGAAAATTTTGAAATGTCCCCTGTTCTGACTATTTAGATGTGTCTTCTAAAGCATGGTAATCTCTTAAGAGTCTGCGACCAAAACCAAATTTGGTCCGCATCCTTTATTTTCAAAATTGTTTTTTTCATAATAATATCATTGTTATCATCAAAATTAAAATTTGTGTAGTTCACCAGCGTGAACCCCTTTAGCCCCCCCCCCCCCGTTAAACCCTTCCGTGATCGCAAGAACGTTATTTCCCCGCTGTTAACGGCGATATCGACCATTTATTTTTCTTTATTCGGTTGAGCGTCCATTTTTCCTCTCCGCAAGAGGATGCTTGAAACAAGAATAAAGGGTGTCTTAATAGTTTTTGTTCCAGTGGACGAGCTATCATCGAGATGCACAAAGCCTTCGAGAACAAGCAAACGGTGGTCGCTTTTATGATCAGAACTCTTTTTCTACCATTTTCGTCATTTCTTCCGCCCAGTTTACGATCGAAAACGATTACAATAAAAATTTTACGTCCTCGTTCATCTTATGGCAATGTGAATATACGTAATTCAATCATTCTTCAACGAGCGCGACGATTTTACGATGTAAGATACTTGGTGCAACAGAGAAATTGTATTTTTTAAATTCAACTTTTATTTAAAAATACTTAAACGAAATTCTATTATAGAAAATCAAAATGTAGCTCAGTTGATGAATAAGAAATTCTTTGATCCTATAAGGTTCAGCTTTTTCTCGGTTCCTGGAGGAGAAATAACTCATAGATCAACTGGAGTATATATAGTAAAACCCCAGGAATGTGTTGCATTGATCTCATAAAGTGAAGAGTCGAAATCGATATCGTCGAGCCGAAGGGCATGTTCAATGAAAACGCGACCATCGCTGATTGGACATAAACCAATACAGACTCTCATAGTATACACGCAATACTAATCGATGTTTAGTCGTCCCATTTTGTATGTAAGCTCTCAGCACTATAGGCTAAACGTTTGTGTAATTATCCGTCTCATCCAGCATTTTTTTCCATTCTGCAATGAACGATGTGTTCAATAAAATTTGAGAAAAATTGAATCGCTATTCATTATGATGGAATAATTATTTAAAAAATTTATTTGAAAAAAATTATACTTGTTATAAACAATCCAAAAAAATGATGCAATGATTTGGTTTTGAAGAATCTTATTACATTTGCTTATTAACGTCCATTGGAAAAAAATAGTAAAATTAATTGGAAATTGGTAATGATTAGAAAATGTCAATGAAAAAAAAAAAAAAGTCTGCGAGTTTTTTCACTAATTATATACTACAAAACCGTTCTAACTAATTTTTGTTACAACTCGAAATCGCCATGGACTTTTTATTTATTTATCATTGTCTTTTCATTGATAATTGGTATTTATTCACAATTCTCAGTTTGTCGAACGATTTTAATAATTTTCGTCGTCAAGATATTTGCAAACGGTAAAAAAACATGTTTATACATATTTTTCATCAAAGATCAGTTCAGGGTTGCGAAATTTTTAATGAAAAAGTAATGCATCAATCATTACTTTTTTAATGGCAAATGGAAATAATTTACATTAACCATTGACATTTAATGGTTCATGGAAATTATTTACATTAACCATTAACATTCAATGGTTAATGGAAATTATTTTAGTTAATCAATAAGAGTTAGTGGTTATTGAAAGTGTAAATGCGTTTAAAAAAGTAATGCATTATTTGCTACCCTGGATCAGTTACACATAGATTTAATGATTGCGGGACAAGATTTGAATTACGAGACAAAAGTGAATGCATATTTTTATTTGAGAGAATGTGATCGAACGAAAATTAATGCCTCGTTAGTTATCGAGTTATCGTATGACACCAGATATTTTTAGGTATGTCGTGATAGTATTCCATCACGTGTATTACGAGGGAGCAATATGTGAAAATGGAATATATGTACAGAGGACAAACAAGAGCGATGAGCGAAAGTGGAAAGAGACTGTCCGTTATATCACGGGTCGTAAAACGCTGGAGAAAATATCAATCAATAGATTTTGACATAATGGGTCAGCCTTAACCATAATAGAGCTTGTATGCAATCGGATATTGTTACCTTGCAACTTTTTCATCGAACTTGTTGCTGGGGTAATGTCAACATTTATCAGATACGTAGTTCACCAAAATCATGCTTAAACACAATTTTTAGCAGTCTGTCAGTGTCATATTGTTTTTAATTGTGAGAAATTGAGAGAAGGATTCATCTCCCTTTATAGCTCTCTTCGATTAATTGCCTCTCGGTTCTGATATTCATTTATGATCATAAATTATGCGTACAAAAATATTCTCAATTTATTTTCAGAGTAAACATCTCTTTGATTGACTTGACAAATATTCAGCTCATTAATTGTCCCAAAATTCGTTGATCAAATTATGTACAAATTTATCCTGTGCTTATTCGTTATTAGATAATATATTCAATTTTGCTGGGATGAGAAAAGCGGGAGAAACAGCATACGTGAGTGGAAGAGAAGGTTCTGCATCGGTATTAATGATAGGCGAAAATCCTCCAACTGAAATAATGATCGTAATTACGCTCGCGAGGCTCACGCAAGCTCATTAGCGATTGGACGCAAATTCGAGCTTGCGCTTTGAGCAGGAATGTTGGGACAGAGAAGGAGATTGGGAGAGAGAAATCTCGAAATTTAATAATTTACGTAATTTGAGAAGCATATTGCAAAACAAAAGTCTTGTACAACCTTAAAGACATCAATTATTTTTAAATTTTTCATCGTTATTTCATCTTAATATTAACCTTATGGAAATATGTAATTTTGTTGGCTTATCTGCTGAATCAAAAAATTTGTCACTACCTATTCTTTCAATTCTCGATTATTTTTTCAGACTATTTACTGATTCTTGCATTTCTCCGTGTTGAATAACGACGAATTCAAAACTTGTCAATTGTAGCAAAATTTAATTCTCTAATGTGGAGGTAAAAAAAAAGAATCAAAATTTAATTACGATCAAGACGAATTAGAAAATGCGTTTGACAACGTAAGCTCGTATATCAGTAGGGGAGCATGCGGCTAGTTGTAACAGGGGTAAGTTGTAACACTCAATTTTGACCGGGAATTTAAAACATTTTGATTTAATTTTTTTGCTCAATGTGCTTATTCTTATAGCTCGCAGCATAACGTAAACACTGCTAATACCCCGCGAGACATCAAAATAAGAGGATATGCACACGAGCTCTATTTTCGTAAAAAAAATACTTACGAAAATTTTGATTTTGACTATTAAAATTAAATTTATTGTTTATTGTTTTTCCCGTGTTACATCGTAAATTTAACTGGCTTTGATTTGCTTTTTTTTAAATTATTCTAAAGTTTGTTGTTTTTGAGATATTTCATTAAGTAGACATAATGAGCCCATGGGGCAAGTTGTAACATGTTAGAACTTGCCAATACTTGCAAATACTTGCAAATACATTTTTCTTCTGCTCTCTACATTCATTTGTATAAATAATATTATTACAACTTGTAGTATAGTGATTACATAGTATTACAAATGATTTGCGCCTTTTTGTGCATGCTTCTAGTCTTCTTTACTCTAATATTGCCCAGAAAAATATGCTAAGTTATTGTATTGTATTTTTTTTTAGCATGAGAGACTACCAAAGATTATAATCATCACAAGAATGAACCACGATGAACAATACAAGACTGTGAACCAATAAAAACGTGTTCTTTCTCATAAATGTTGCCAGTCTTTTCATTGTTACAACTTGCCCAGAGCCTGTTACAACTAGCCCCAATCATGGGGTAACTTTTAACAGCTCCCATTTTTTCAAAAAACGTCTGGTGTAAAAGATGGGTAAAGATTAAAAATTATTTTTCAATTGGAATTAGTGCTCCGATATATACTCACAATCTTAAAAGCATACATATTTTAGGTGTTACAGGCCTTTTTCCAAAAACTGTCACAACTAGCCCCCACGCTCCCCTATTGAAAAAATTTCAACGTCGATGAATGGTTGCAAAACAAAATCGCTCTGGGTCAAAATTTAGTAAAAACTCATATTTCATAATACATCATAGAGTGTGACGTTATAAAAACCTCAAAGTATCTGAAAACTATGCGCATATTGTAGTCCAACTTGTATACTTTTTATAGTTAATTGTTCCGAGACCAAGTGACAAAGTGCGACATAGAGAAAGAGAGAGGGAGAGAAATATATCATTTTTAGTTACGGTCACACGTGAATGAAAGTAGGTTGCCGGAGAGTAGTTCGTATGCTGGATACGTATATATGAAATACAGGCCACAATACAAAAAAAAAAAGAGAAAATGGAGAAAAAAATGAGAGATAAGTATGGTATATTCATCTGTGACTTTTTACGAAAGTGAGAAAATCAATAGCGGTCGGTTAGGACACAATGTTCTTGTGTGCACGTTCAGCATGGTTTTGAGTTTGTGTGTTTCACTTTGCCACACACCTTTTATCAGTCCACCAAGTTCCCCTTCTCTCTCGCTCTCATTTTTCTTCCTTCCCATCTTCCGTGTCCCATCTGAGCTTCTGACTCACTTTTCCATCGTCCTCACACGTTTTACTACGACTCAACGTTTTGCCCGAGCCGTTTGTTATACCCTCCACCGTCCCAAATGCGAGTCCGGCCTTGAACTTTCTTCAGGCTTTAATCGAAGTTTGTATCACGAGAGTTTTTATTCATTATACGTGCGATAGGCCTTAAAAAAAAAGTGAAAAGACGACTTCCTGAGACAACGGCGAGCGAAAATTCCCCGAGAAGGTCCGGAGACGGGCCACGATTCGGTGGATCGGCAACGCGATCCTTTCTGAGCTATTTTGTGGCGTGATAATTTATTCAAATTACATATTCAAATTGGATCATGCGATATCCATCGCCAATGTGTAACGGTGTGTCTCAACGTTCTTCTGTACGTGTCTATGTCAGTTTTACATCGTGATCACGATATGAATGTACCGTTCACGTGTTTCCTTTGCTCCTCCTCGAGGACACACGTTGCCGGTACATTTTGCCGTGTTTTCGTTATAGGAAAAAATGGTCTTCCCATCCACATTTTGCACCGTATAAGCTCAACTATACGGCACGATGAACTAATGGGCAAAGCGCCAGCTCGAAAAAACCCGTAGGGTGAATTCAAATCTCCGAGGTTGTACATTTATTTCTTTTTTTTCCTCATTTACTCCCTCACCGTGAGTTTCATCAGCGTGTATTTTTGTTTGAAAGGTAAATAACAAAAAAGTTTGTATGAATTTGAATCAGGCGACAAGTCTGAAACACTCTTCTTTTCACCAGGGTTTTTCGTATGTTGCTACCCAAAATTATTTGTCATTCGGTCTCGATCAGAGTTGGGCAAAGTACTGGAAAGTACTTCAAGTATGAAGTACAAAGTACCGTAGGTACTTGAAGTACTAAGTACTTGTTACTTAAAGTACTCGGAATTTAAAGTACTTGAAGTACAAGTACTTGAAAAGTCAAGTGCCAAGTATCAAGTACTTTTCAAGTTTTCGGGGACATCTCGTAAATTCTGGTACTCACATTTGAGTTCTTATTCTCATTTGACTTTTATTCGAGTGCGTTTCGTATTAAAACATATTTTCACCTTGCACGATACACTGAGATTAGCCAGATTGGAGCAGAAGTATTTAAACGAAGAATTAAAAATAGCATTGACGATTGTCATTACGATTTATTTTGATATTAATACAGGAATCGTTACAATTTCTCCAACTTCGTGTTCGTCTTGAAAAAACCTGAAAGGTGGAGGCTTTTGAAATATGATGAATTTGGAGAATTTTGAATTTTTTAAAATCTCGAAAATCGACGATCAACATTAAATTTTTCGTTCAATTTTTTTTATATAATACCTTGTACTGATCTTAATAGATCCTGAAATTTTCAGAAAGGTGTTTTTTTCTTAAAAATATACATTTTTCAAAGGTGAGCAATCATGTAATTTTGTAATTTTTAGCAGTAAAAATTACACGATTGATCAACTTTACTTAACTTAGAAGTAACAAAAAAAAATTTACCAAAAATAAAAAATTCTTATTTTTTAAACAAAAAAACACCTTTCTGAAAAGATTTTAAGATCTTTTAAGATCAGTACAAGTTAGTATATTAAAAAATTCAACAAAAAATTCAATGTAGTTCGTGGATTTTCCCGATTTTTTAAAATTCAAAATTCTCCAAATTCATCATTTTTTAACATTTTTTTTCGGAATATTTTTTTCTTCCATAGCCCCAAGTATACTCTTCAAGACGAACCCAGAACGATTTTTTCGTAACTATAATAGTTTTCGAAATATTTTAAAAATAAAGGTGAAAAAATGGTGAAATTTTGAATTTTCGAAAAAAAAAATTAATTTTTTCCTTTGTTAGAACTTCGTTTTATGCATATCAGAAAACTTCTGACCAAATTTCATCTAAATTGAAAGGGGTCGATTCCAACTATTGGTCGATTTGACATGGAATGACCCATATTCAAAGGCTTTGCACATGCAACCATCAGCAAAACACATTCAAAAGTACTTGATACTTGCACTTGAAAAAAGTACTTCAAGTACAGAAAAGTATTTGAAGTTTTCAAGTACAGTACTTGAAGTACGGGCAAAGTACTTGAGAATGTAAGTACATTACTTGAAGTACTTTTTAAGTACTTCGTACTTCAAATACTTAACTTCAAGTATGTTGCAAGTACCGAGTACTTGCAAGTACTACCCAGCTCTGGTCTTGATCAAATCTAATGATCGTCTTAAGCGTTACATAGATTTTGTTCAACGGAGATAAGAGTTTGAATTGACGGTCTGGGAAAGTCGAAAGAATGGAAGCTCGAATTAGAATCAAGTCTGTAAGTCAATATTTTTTTAGTACGACGAATTTTGAGGTCTAGTCTCTACTATTTATAAATGAATGGGCATGAAACGACTGATTTCACATTTTTTTTAGATTCGACGGTTTTTCAATGCGCATATGTCCAATTAATTTAAATTCTGATATTCTATTTTCGAAATTACTTGTATTGGGAAATGTTGCAGCAAAAAGGTGGTTCAATTTTGCACCAACGGAATCTGCACCGTGAATGTGCATTTTTTAAGCACTGCATGCATATGTACGGGCTTGAAAATTTTCCCTCAAATAAAATATTGTTTTCCTATCAAATGGATGCATGACGGGATATTTAAGTATGAATGCTTATTTCGAATCCCGTTGTTCGTATTTTTTTATCCCGCATATATTTATTCACGGGACTCAATATTGGCTCCTTGTCAATATTGGAATTTCTTTTTTTTTTATTTTCAACACAATGTCGAAAATTATCGCGTGCCAAACTGATGAATTGGCAAAATTATACATTCCACGTTGTTCATCCGTTGGTCCATGAAAATGATTAATTGCAATCCTCATTGCAAATATGTCGTGCATTATTTATCGGTGTCCGATAATTATAGGCCACGAATGATCGTTATGTATTTTCAAATGCCACGAAAATTCGTTGATCCCGAGAATGGAAATTTACTTCTCAAAGAGGCAATGTTTCATTGCAATTATCATCGAAATTGGGACACCCAATTTCGTCGAGAATTATTAATATTTTTCGCGCATCACAAAATGCATCAATTTTCTTTATGCAAAAATTGACAATTTAGGAATTGAATAATCATATCGTCCAGAAATATTTCTGCAACCTATCAATGTCTCAAATGAAATCAAGTTTGTCCCAAATTGTAATCACGATAGCTTGAAAATAGCTCGACGACTTTTTTTTTCTGACACCTAATTTTTTTGAACCTGCACCTCGAGTAAGTCCTGCTAATTAACGGCTCATCCTCTCTCTCTCTCTCTCTCTCTCTCTCTCTCTCTCTCTTTTCCTCTCCCTATATCGTCAACGTTGTGAAGTTTATCGAATGGATTGCATTGAGGCACGCGATGCCCGTTACATCGATAAATCAGTTGCCAAGGAAATTCACGGGTCAACGTGCTCAAAATTTTTGGGTTGGACAGTCATTGGCCTCCGATGACCCGGCATCAGCAATGCACGGAAATAGATAAAAAAAAAAAAGGAAGTAATTTGAGTGTAAATGAGTCCACCTCTACAAAGTTGTATATTTTGTGTGTGGTGAAAAAAAAAATACCAAACTATCACCCGAACTTGCCTGTTGGTATGTATGTCACTCGGTTTGTGAAACGAAAATCAACATAAAACAGGGAAGTTAGCGGTCAGACAGTGGGCTTCACACCATGCCGTTTTGATGGATCGATCTTCATTTACAACGGACGCATACTTTACCTGCGAGAAAATCAATAGCTAACGAGGGAGATAAAGATCATCCTGTGAAATGGCGTTTCGTGCTTAGAAGGCCAGAGAGACATTGATTTTTCACCACGTTTTGACTTGCTCGGGAAAAAATAGAGTTTAAGAACAAAGGCCTGGTTTGTTCATGGCGAAGAAACGAAAATTGGGCAGAATTTATGAAAAAAGTACACTTCAACAAGGTTAAGCACCTCATTTGGAGTCATTATAGCAAATTTCTGCGGGAAGTCACTTCATTCGATTTTTTTAAGCTCAGTGGACAATTTTTCTACGCTTTCGGTCATCCAGTGGTCATTTCGTTCTTTGGGAGATTCTCTATTAATTTGCTGCGTAGATTTGTATCAGTGATTGATCAGCAATTAATCATGCAGCAAAATTCGAAAGTTATAATTTATTAACAATTATGAACCATAATCTTTATGACAAGCTGATTCAGAATATTTTTATGAACACAATTACTCCAATTCGTCGAAGTTCTACTTCGTTATAGTTAGATGTTTCCTTCAAACGATCTCTTTATTTCAATGCTTCTGTGACATCATGAATTTTTTTAAAACTTGTTGGAATACAGTGAAAGCTATTTTCAGTTCTTTTATTTTGGTAATGCACAATTCTGATACGAGTTGAAGCCAACTGTCGAGTGATTCCCAGTGATGTCAAATTGTCTGGCTCGGATCCTGCTTGGCTCCATGGATGTCAGTGGTTTAATCCTGACCCCCAATTTTTTTAGCCTCTCTGAGTCTAGACGTTATCACATTTACGCAAGACTTTCACGTAATTGAAAAAACTTGATTTTGAACTATGTACATCGAGGAGAGTTATTTTTGGTCGCAAAATTTTAAAAAACACTTTTTTGAGACGCTATAACTTTTGACAGTATATGATCTCAAAAATATTCCCTGAAAATTTCTAGGCGGCTGGACCAAAATGATTGACTTTGCTCAAGTTACAAAATAGATCTTTCAATTGTTTATAATTGTCTAATAAATCTTTAAACATATTTTTGTTGAAACTACAGTTTCAAATTCAGTGAGTATCTCAAAAATCACTCCAATCTTTCGAAAATTCTGAAACCATTTTCAGATGTAAAAATCTTTGTAAGATAAATGTCCCAATTATTGAACAGCTAAGGTCTAGGGATTGAATTCGGTGTAAAAAAAATATAAAATCAAGGAAAAAACCATCGCTTTCATGTTCAAATGATACTTTGATATTTTCACTTTCGAAAAATCACCCATTAAATTATTTTCAAATGATTTCAAATGAAAAAAAAGAATAACAATGTGAAGCATGCAAATGTCCCAATTATTGAACACTGGAAGTGCCTATGTCCCTAATATTGAACAGGCATGTCCCAGTTATTTAACACTCCCGAGAATTCTTTTTCCGTTCTGAAAATATTATTTTGGGTACAAAATTAAGAAATAAAAGCAAAATCAAACACTTAAATAATCTTTTATTAATCATGTAAAAATACAAAAATAGATATTTAGTCTCTTTTGACAGGGTTTCGGTTCATTCGCATTTGGTTTATTTTTTCTTTTCAACTCGAACTTTATTTTCTTTTTATTTTCAGCTTCCTCGTTTTTATGTTCTGTTTTTGTACATTTTGTCTCAGCTTTCTTGTTTTTCGACTGAAATATCGGAGAACAAAAAATATTGAACATTACATTCGTCTTTTTAGGTTACATTTAGGTTATATTCTCTTTTGACTTTTCTTTTTATGTTTATTGCACGAAAATACAAATAAAAAATATATTTGACGATCTTAGAGTTATTATTAAAAGAATAAAGGTAAGTTTATTCAGGAGCTTACAGTTTTTGTTTGAATAAATCCGATTAACACGATCTGTCACACGTTAACTGTCTCGATGTTTTGATGGGTTTAATGACGCCATCTTGGAGAATTCGAGTGTTCAATAATTGGGACACACTGCATTTTCTATGTCCCAATGATCGAACACCGTATTTTTTAACAAATAATTAATTAATTTTTTTTTTTTTAAATCGTTATTTGTAAGAAATTTTCTGAGGAACCTGAAACGCTTTTACTTTTTGAGATGCGACAGTTTTTAAATTTTGTATGCCCTAACGCGTGAAGCGGTGCGTCTTAGCAAAGATGATAAGCAGTTACCACGAGACGTCAAATCGGGTCACCGTGCTGATTAAATAATTTTTTTCTCTATTGATTAAAGCTTTTTTTTTGCACAAGTAAGGTAACATTTCGATAGCTAAGAGTTCCATATATGTAATGAAATTTTTATAAATAAATAAATGCATGCAGGTGAATGAGAAATAATAAAAATACAAGATAGTGTTCAATAATTGAGACATTTACCTTATTTGATCAAAGAAATTTTTGTTTTTATTCGATATTTTGGAAATTCCTCGGAAAAATCAAAAGATCAACTAAATATGCAAACGAAATTCGTTTAGTATTTTCATTTTATTTCTTTTATTTTATTTGTAGAAGTACATAATAAGGATTCTGTAAACGTAGCTAGCAAAAATGCGATTTTTTCCGGCAGCCGAACAGGTGAAACCCCTTAATGTACTTAAACCGCGAGGAAAAACGGTTCAATTGAAAGTTACAACTGCTTGACCATTCGATCGAGTCGACAGGGTCATCCCGTTTTGTCAATCAGACGATGAGTTCTAGAGCGCGATGCTCGATAAGTGGAAAAAGCAATGTACCGACCAGACCCGAGAAGTAGCGTTATCGACACGCGAACCGCCATCTGTTCGCTCGGACTTAAGGCTACCGACATTTTTCCACGACAAACCCCCCCTCATATGATATCCAACGAGAAATGATAATCGATTTACGAGCCGAAACGTTTTGTCAGATAAAACGAGGCAAAACATTAGACACGGGCATGCATTTTTCAACCCACCGGTTCAAATGTTTCGCACATTTCACGTTATCCCGCCATTAAATTATCCTACCCAAAAGACATATTTTCAAACAACTTCAATCCATCTTCACCTTACGATTTTTCATGCTGTGTTCTTTTATTCTTTTTTTATTTCCACCTGGATGAAAGTTTAATGGAAACTCGTTACTTTTCCATCTGTCTACGTCGTGTCCCGCAAAAAAGCCTCGAAAAATAGATTGACAAATAATGTTTCTGGGTTAGCGTGGTGGAAAATGTGCGTGCGTGTGTGTGTGTGTGTGTGTGTGTGTGTGTGTGTGTGTGTGTGTGTGTGTGTGTGAGAGAGAGAGAGAGAGAAATAAAAGAATATATCGTGAAGCGAGTGCGAACGATAAAATCTTATATTCCGTCGACAATTCCGAAGAACAAAAAAAATAATATCGGTACGAGCGTAGTGAAATAATCATGTGACTGTTCCGCTTTCTACGAGAGTTTGATATATCGTTAGACATGTACAAAATGTGGCGAACACGCTAATAATGATATCGCGTGAATCAAAGAAAGCGAGAATGCATTTGCGACAGGAATAGAACAGAAAAGCTCGTGCTGTCGCAGTTGTTGACAATAATGCGAAACGCGAGTGATAATATAATAATCTATACGTGAAATGATAATGTTTCGTCGTCGCTGATAGGTTTATTTCGTTCGTTATCAAATCAACGGTCGCTATTTCTATTTCTATCACAATGAAAATTCTAGGTGAAATAGTTTATCCTTTGTTGTCTAATTCCGCGAATCGTGATTTAGGGGAACTTTTCACACGATCATGATGGGCAGAAAAAATTGAACGCTGCCGTCGAGAGAAAGAATATTTTGAATGGCACGAGCACCTTTGTCCAAGTAAAAGTCTCGCGCGACGTAGGCCGAGCCTAAAAAGGCCAGGGTTGCCAGCACCAGGGATTATAAAATACAATTTTTTTTGACGAAAGTAAACTCATGAATACGAAGAGCTCGTGGGAACGAAAAGAGCAAGGACAAGGCTTAAGGTCGATCCCTCGATCGTGTCATATTGTATACGAGGCATTCCACGATATTTCGATCTAAATCTTGCCTGGATGATTTCGATTTTCCTCGAAAATTTTAGATTAAAAAAAAACACATTTTAAAATAATTTCTCAAATTTCTTCAGAATTTTTTTTGAAAAAAGGGACCACTTTGTAAAATCTGAAAAAATTCAGAATAATATCCAATAAAATATAACAACATTTTTGGGCTTTGTTCCAAAATGGAGGTTTTAATACTTTTTGAGTAAAATTCAGAGAATTTTGTTTTTTTTTGCAATTTTTTGAATTTTACTCATAGGGTATTAAAATCTCCATTTTGGAACAAAGCCTGAAAATGTTGTTATATTTTATTAGATTATTCTGAATTTTTCACATTTTACAAAGAGATCTCTTAAAAAAAAAACCGAAAAACCCGTGACCAAAAAATTCTGAAAAAATTTAGGAATTTTTTTTAAATGTATTTTTTTATATAAAAAAAGCAGAGAAAAATTGAAATCATCAAGGCAAGATTTTGATCGAAATATCGTGGAATGCCTCATATATATATTTATATATATTTGGGGTGCTTCTGAGCGAGCTCAGGAAAGTCAATAAATCTTCACACTCTGGATGTTCGAAGTTGTCAATTTTTTCTTATCGTCTGATACAGCGAATGATTAATCACCGGGTCTATCGACTTGATAGTGCATGGACCATTTTTTTTGACGCTGCAAGTTCTTTTTGAAAGCATCTTCAGCGTCAAGGAGATTTCATAGCTGAAGGAGAAAAACTGGTATGGGGACGAAAAAAATTGTATAGAAGTTTTCCAAAGGGGTTTTTTAGGCATGTGAAAAAATACTTTATGCTCGCGTGAAGTGAGTGTGGATGAGACGAAAAGTTTCGATGTTATAAGGGGTGAGATCCGATGTTTATTTTCCCTTACAGTAAAACATACAAATGTGTAAAAGTTATTACTCTTATTCTGTTAGGTTGGTAATAATTACGAGGTTAGTCCAGTAATTTTCTCCAGTGTTTGCCGAGAATCGACGATTTGAATCATGAATAAATATTGAGATGGTAAATTAGGCTCGGCATTCGTGAATATGGAACGTTCTTCTATATACTGGCAATTTGTTTTGTGACCCTTGAAATTTGATCAATTTTCAATTCTACTTTCAAGGAGTTTTCACACTGAGAAAAGAATGTACCAGGATTTGTTAACTATTAACAAATGTAAAGTCAAATATAGTGAAATCAATGATATTTTAACTTTTAATAAATTTAATAAATGTTTTTTAACAGTTAATACATTATTTTGACACAATTTAAATATTTCTCAACAACTAACCAATTTTGTAACAGTTAAGGAATATTTAAGTGAAAGTGCCAACTAAATATATTTTATATCACTCAGTACAATAATGGACGCTTTTACGTCCGCAAGCGGACGTGAAAACGTCCATATTGTACCTCGTGATATAAAATGTTTTTACGTCCTCGTAATGTAATGTACTATTTTTACTACGAATGAACTATTTTCTCAATACAGGAATTCACAGAAAAAATATTTAGAAATGAAACCTTTGGTCTCGTCTCAACTCTCCGCCGATATATTTTATTAAAATTCGATCAGCCTGGATAAGTTGATTTTTCGCTAAAGAGAATAAATCAAAGAAGGTACCTCAAAATGGACCCCCTTTATGTCTCTACCAAAATCACTGAATTTTTGTGTTTAATTTTAAAAAATTAAATAATTTTAAATAATTAAATAATTTTAAAAAATTAAATAACTCTACGTCGTTGAATTAAAAAATTAAAAATATTTCGCACGGAGTCGTACCAAAGCCTCATAAAATCATAGGACTATCCCATAATTTTTTTATCAGAAACTTCACCTAAAAAATTAGTATATTTGACAGCGCAAAGCGTGAAATAATTAAAAACCCTATAATTGATCATTGGTAGTCTCAAAATCGAACTACCGATTAATTTTGGTACGAAACGTAAATTTCGTGTAAAGTTCGATCTTAAGATGGAACCTTTACGTCCTTGACTCTTATAGACGGACTCACTCTTTATCGGTATGGAAGTAAAAAATTTCAAGGCCCCTTTGAAGATCCACTTTAGGATGCAGCTTGGTGCCAAACTTGAGTTTCATGTGAAGATTTATTTTATTACTAGGAATTCGAACCTGATAATCATGAGTTTCGATTTATGTGCTTAGTCAGAAAGTCTGAGGAAACTTATTAACTTCGGAGTGATTCCGGGTTCGAGTGCATTTAAAACAGGAACCGGGGTCCTTTGGATGCGCTCATTCGCTGTTTCGCCATAAAAAGTTACGACACGATGAAAATAAAAAGGAGTACTCACACAGAGAAGTGGTATAGGAAGCACTTCCAGCCAGTGGGACGTTCCAGGAAATTGTACACCTGACCCTGGAAAGTCGCTTTTCCGGCACGGCGATGTTCCTTCACCTGGTAACGTCCCTCCCACGTATTACGATCGCCGCATCCACCAACAGCGCCCAGCAGTAATCGGGGATCGACGCCTGTGTGCATTTCAAAAGAAGACGATACGCCGTGTCAGACAAATATGTTTTTGGCATCGTAAAAATAAAAGAACCATTTCATTCATTCTCATTCATTCCTTGAGACCTTTTTTCTTAGTTAATAGTAGATTGTTTTTCTTAATTTCCGTAGCATTATACTCCGGACGTCGTAAAACACCAAGACAATATATATTTGACAAAAACTATATAGGAGTTCTTTCTCAACCGGGCCACTTTTTTTCACCCTCTCCAATTTTTTCCAAAATCTGCCAGTTTGAAATATCAGTCAAAAGGAACGTCTGTGATTTTTTTTAGATTTTTTTAGGCGCTCGTTTAAGATTTTCAATTTTTCATTACGAACACTGTATCTCAAAAAATATTCATCAAGCAAAAAAAAAAAACATAAGAATAAAAACTTACTTATTTTTTCCACTTTATCGAAAAAAATTAAAATCATAATTTTTCTGCATTGAGAAAATTGAAATTTGGCAAAAAAATGAGAATAAAATTTGTTTAAACCTAATAACACACTTTCGATTTCGGTACAAATTTTACAGGATGTCTGTCATTGGGTGAAGAGTCTGCGAAATTTTTTTCAGAATGGCACCTGCAATGTTTACGATGAAAAAAAAATAAAAACCCTGCGAAATCGCATAGCCGCATAAAAATTTCGCAGGGTTTTTGTTTTTTTCATATCTGACATTGGTCAAAGAGTCTGCAAAAATAATTTCAGAAAGGCAGCTGCAATGGTTACGATGAAAAAAAATAAAAACCTTGCGAAATCTCATAACCGCATATAGATTTTGCAGGGTTTTTATTTTTTTTCATCGTAACCATCGCAGGTGCCATTCTGAAATTTTTTTCGCAGACTCTTTGCCCAATGACAGACATCCTGTAAAATTTGTACCGAAATCGAAAGTGTGTTATTAGGTTTAAAAAAAATTTATTCTCATTTTTTTGCCAAATTTCCATTTTCTCAATGCAGCAAAATTATGTTTTTAATTTTTTTCGATAAAGTGGAAAAAATAAGTAAGTTTTTATTCTTATATTCTTCTTTGTTTGATGAATATTTTTTGAGATACAGTGTTCGTAATGAAAAATTGAAAATCTTTAACGGACGCCTAAAAAAATCTATAAAAAAATTACAGACGTTCCTTTCGACTAATATTTCAAACTGGCAGATTTTGAAAAAAATTGGAAAAGGTGAAAAAAAAGTGGCCTGGTTGAAAAAGAACTCCTCATAGATGGATTAAATTAATTAAATTGAATAAATTTAATTACATTCTTGAACTTTGACCGTGCGCAGATTAGTTTTCTAAAGAGTTGGTTAACTTCCAGGCTTCCGCAATTTTTGAAAACTTTGGAAAAATTCGAGAAATTCATTTTAGCCTTTAATTTTTACTACGTAACAATTAGTAAGTTTGGGTTAACAAATTGGAGTTGATTAATTAATTTAAGTTAGCAAAGTGAGTTATTTGTGATGTAACTACGTAACAAATTCTTAACAAAGTGAGAATGAACTAAATATAAAATTATCTACGGACATACTTTGGAAGTTTTTAAAGAATTTTTTTTTCGTGTCCTACGATACGTCAAACATTTCGAAAATGAAACATTGTCTAGTGACTTTAGGAATAATGTGCAAGATTCGATGTGTGCGATTTTTTTTCTATTTTACAATATCGACTCAATGATAGATTTTTGTTCTTGGATCTTGAACTGCAATATAATGTCTGATTTTATTCCAATTCTAATTTTCTTACAATCTTTTTTCACAAAAATCTATAAGATTCATTGTCACTCGTTATTTGGAAAAAACGATACTGAAGAAGATAAAAAGTGGATAGAAAAATGAATAACATCGATGATACATAGAATGACTGATCAACTAATGAGGTATAGGAAATAAATATTTACATATATTCTCTTCCTTTCGTGTAAGGTTACATAAGCCATGACAATCCAACAGTTTACCCAACTTTGAAACTTCAAGTGATTCCTCAAAGCTTCTCGCAATGGAATTGGCATGAGAAGCCCCTACGTTCAATAGAGCCCGTGTCGTGGTCACACTATCTCATTCATTTCTGGTAATTATGGTAATTTCTGAAAGCTCACGAAGGGAAAGAGCTAGCAAGGAGAGAAAAATGATGTATATGCTTTACATAATACATATACACTGTCGTCCAAAAGTTTGGAAACACTCGCCCTGATTCCGCACCGCACAAAAAATTTCACTGCTCTTTTAAAATTGAAGATATTTCAATTCAACAAGTGGCGTTTCCAAGGGGAAATATTCAGCTTCATTTCGCTTTTTCCAAAATATATTTTCTATTTTTTTAAATCCGGTACGCTCTTTGAAACATGATCGTTTTTTGTTTTTTTTTTCGGCGTTCAAATTTTGATGCACGTTCCATGCAAATTTTCGAAAACTATTTTTCGTGTGAAAAACTTGTGGCGAGGAGTATTAGCTTCAATTTCGTTTGTCAAAAATACTCTGAATCTACGGGGTTTTCGTGAAATCACTATGAGGGTAAAAAGATGCGTACAATCATTTTGGATTTAATGAAATTTTTTCAGATTTTTTTTTTCAACATTTTTTTTTCCTGTAAACGAGATATTTTTTTATCTTAAACAATCGGGTCTCTTACCTCATCTACACGGTTTTTCATCGAAAAACCTCATCGCCATGGCTTTTCTATCGAGGAACCCGTGTAGATGAGGTAAGAGATCCGATTGTGTAAGATAAAAAAATATCTCGTTTACAAAAAAAAAATAAATAAAAAAAATTAAGAAAAAAATCTGAAAAAATTTCATTAAATTAAAAATGATTGTATGCAACTTTTTACCAGCTTGGGGATTTCACGAAAACCCAGTAGTTTTAGAGTTATGTTACATTTTATAAATATGGTCGTTTTTTGCAAAGAACTGAATATTTTTGCGAAAAAAAATCGTACGAAACTTAAAAAAAAAGGAAATTGCAGCTAATGCTCCCTGCCACGCGTTTTTCATGCCAAAAACAGCCGAAAAGAATTTTCATGGGCCATGCGCCAAAATTACAACGCAAAAAAACCGAAAAACCACTATGTTTTAAAAGGCGTACCGGGGTAAAAAAATCGAATTTTTTTTCGGAAAAACCGTAATGAAGCTGAATATGTCACCTTCAAAACGCCGCTTCGCGATTCAAAATATCTTCAGTTTTAAAAGAGCAGCGAAACTTTTTGTGCAGTGTGGAATCAGGGTGAGTGTTTCCAAACTCTGCCATCGATCAACTTTACTGAAATATAATCCTGCCGATAAATTTTTGCGATAAAGAAAGAACAATTCTCCGGAATACGATCTTTACTGGAAAATATCTTTCAGCAATATTTCCAAAATATATTCTGAATTAATCATCCCTTCGAAATATTTCGAAAATGTCTTCTGTCAGAGGTTATAAACTTAGTCTTAGCACGTTTGTGGATTCTTCAACTTTCGTAATTTTGCAGTGTTCAAGCTCAAATATTTGTAACGATACATTCGAGGAATAAAACCGTAGGAATTGAATTTAGAAAAAATCGCTCCAAGAGTTTGTTTCAAAAGAATTTTGGATTTTCCATAAATTGCTTATGGACAAAATTTTGTTATCAAAGTTATCACGATAAAATTGTTTAAACTACTGTATGGAAACCGAATTTATCAAATTTGACAAAAATCATTTGTGAGCTTCGAAGTTTATAACTATTAATAATTTTTAGAAATCGTTTAAGAAAGAAATCATGAAAATTGGAAACTTGCAGGTAGCTTTCTGATTTCACTGTTTCGTTCTGCTCATAAAGGTGTGGTAAGCGATAAAAAAAAAATAAGAACGCTAATTTGAAGACGTCTATTAATTCTGGAAACATTTATAATCACGTTTTCACTAATTTTGTTATATTGGAATTATCTAATAATTTCGTCATATGTGACGGGATATTTTTGAAAAATGATACCTTTATTATTATTATTATTATTATTATTATTATGAATTCTGTTTAATTGTCTGGAACGTATGCTTGACAGTCGACAAATCGATTGTTTTTTCGTTTCCTTATTCTCATTGTTGTTACGATCGTTATCGCAATCAATCACAAAAACCTCGGGTGATATGTGATTCAACATAATACAGCGATCACTATTGATTCAACGCGTAATCCATCGTGATGATGTACTTGTTACATCGAGTTCACATTGAGTTTCACGGATTAACCGTCATTTTGTCACTGTGTCAAAGTCATTAATCTTCGGCCCATTGTTCCATCATTTATCGCACGAATACCGCCACTTTTTACGTTGAAAATTGGACTCGAATTAACGAACATATTGATGAAACAACGTTAACAAATAATTTTACAACAGGAATTAATTAATTAGGATTTAACATCAGAATTTAAAGCTTCGTAATGACGAAGAAATTAGAAAAAAAGAGTTTTCCGAATTTGCATACTTTATGCAATCTTTCATCGATTCTTCATGAGACAAATGGAAAGTTCACATATCAGTGAGATAAAAAGAATTAATTTGAATGTGCTATTCGTTTCACTCCAGCTTTCATTTTACAGTCTCCTCTCGAGTTTTCACTCAAGTCTACACTTTTGTCTCCCTGTCGTTTTTCAATAGCAATTCTTTTCCCGTATCAAGGACCTCACGCGCGTTTTGTGCTGAATAGTTGGATACTATTGACCAAACGGACAAAGTTTTTGCACTGCTGACACTCGAAGACCCAACTGTCGACTCTCGGCCGAGACTCCGGGACAATCCGATTAGGGTTTTACAGGTATATTTGCCACTTGCAACCGTCAGTCAACGATGAAGCATCGACGAATTACGGCGACAGAAGCGTTATAAACCAATAACACGAAAAATATGGTTTATATTCCCACACTGAGAAAAAAGTTCAGTTAAAACAACTAAATCCATTTAGTTGAAAAAAATTTAGTCGATTCAATATTAATTTATTTAAAATAATGAAACTATAATTAATTCAACAAATGGATTTGGTTAACCATAAGATATGAGGTGAACTAAATTATTTGATCAATTTTCAGATACAGTTTAGTCCAATTTACACGTTACTGAGTCGCTGTACAGAAATATTTCGTTGATTTCTAGTATATTTTAACTAAATAAATTTAGTTGTAACAAAAAAACAATTCGTATTTTCAATCACACAATTTATTTGGTGCAAAGATATTTATTTGATTGAACTGAAACTTTGTCCATTCAAGCAACGATTTAATCGATTTAATTAAAACTTCCACTGTATCTTTGTTGAATTACCAAAATGATTTCGTTGAACGTCCTGAAACAAATATTTCGTTGAGTCAAACAAATTTTTGCATTTTCAACAAAAAATTTTTCTCAGTGCAGAAGAAAGGATGTCTCCCTGAAAAAAAGATCTCATGGATCTTTTTTTCAGAACGCGAGAATTCGTATTTTTTCAAGTTTAACATTAATGGCTACAATATTATTAAAGCTCAAGCGTTCGCAAACATTTTTAGTTAATTCTACTATGAAATCTGAACACTGCAATTATTTACAAATTTGACACCAACCATCACGTTGTGTATGAGGCATTCCACGAGATTCCGATAAAAATCTTGCTTTGATGATTTCGATTTTTCTCTAAATTTGTTGTATAAAAAAACACATTGAAAACGAATTTCTCAAATTTTTTCAGAATTTTTCAGCAAAAAATTAAGATTAATCTAATAAAATATAAGAACATTTTTCAGCTTTGTTCCTAAATAGAGATTTTAATACTCCATGAGTAAACTTCAAAAAATTGCAACAAAAAAAATTGTAATCATAGAGTATAAAAATCTCCATTTCGGAACAAAGGTAAAAAATGATGTTATATTCTATTAGGTATTCTGAATTTTGTCGGACTTTACAATGTGGTCACTTTGAATAAAAAAAAAATCCAAACGACGCGTGACCAAAAAATTCTGAAAAAATTTGGGAATTTTTTTTTCAATGTGTTTTTCTTTATATTAAAAATGTAGAGGAAAATCGAAATCATCAAGGCAAGATTTTGATCGGAATGTCGTGGAGTACCTTGTATATAGGCAACAAATTCAACCTCAATAGTGAAAGAATATCGATCAATCAAGGGATCGCAAGAATTTTCGAGGTTTTCAAATATTTTTCTGAATATCAGAAAATTTTTAAATTTAAGCTGCTACTTTCCAGATATGTTTTACATATTTAGAAATGGGTACGTAAATCATTCAGTTTCCACGACTATTTGTAATTTATTCTAGATACGATTTCTAGACTTATGACTTCCGAAATATACTACTAATTTAAATTTTTTCCGTGAAAATAAAGCTTTTTTAATGGGTGAGTTAATTTCCTCGTTATTTGCTTTGCTATTTCCAAATTTTTCGTTCTGGCTTATCCAAAATTAATAATGTTATTTCCTCCTAAAAGTAGATTCGACCAGAGTCAAAAAATGATGAGGAAAAAATGTGGAAATTCCAGTTGACACGATATTTTTTAGCATCGCTGAAATACTTAGGCCGCCACTTACATTCGATGAAAAAACGCGCTTGCGTCCTTTTGTGGAGAAAAAAGCAATGATAATAATGTCGAACATTAAACAGCTTGATGGCGAGAGAGCGAGGAGACAAAGTGATACACAGATGAGAGTGGCAAAGCGCATAATATAAAAAGAGAGAAAGAGAGGGAGAGAAAGAGAGAATTTCCAACTGCGCTGTTGCGGTTGAAGCCGGAGAGTGCCAAGGGTACTCGCGGTGAAACTCGCGGAAAAGTGGTAAAATCTTTCAACGGTCAGACAAAGAGCGGAAAATTCTCTTGTGGAAAACGAGAGAAAACTCCCATTGCCCGACTCACGCTTTGTTCGTCGATTCTTTTGAAGCTTCATCGTGGAGCGTTCCGTCATGTTTTTAAAAGTTTTTTTCACGAAAGCTTCGCGGGATTCTAAGATACGGATGTAGAAAGGGATAAGTTGATGTATTCTTTTTACTCAACGATGAAAATTCTCGAGCTCCAAAAAAAATGCAAAAAAAATTTTAAGATACTAAAAACTATAAAATTTTTCACTTTTTTTGAGAAAAATCATCTTTTTATCGAAGTTCGCCATTTTGTTTCACTCGAAAAATACTTTGATCAATTTCAGAAAAAATGCCGCCCAACCTCGAGTGGCTCGACATTTCCTTCTATTTTTTTTAACGATTGAAAAAAAAAGTTTCTCAATTGGGCTTATTTCACAAAGTACCGCTCTGGAAATTTTTGAGGATTTATAAAGGACCTCGAAATTTTTTTAATCGAGAAGAAATAAAAAATTGAGAGTTGTAATCGCCGATTTTTTTTTTTTTTTTTTAAAGTGAAAAAAAAATAGCAGGAAAATTCGAGCCACTCCAGGTTGGGCGGAATTTTTTCCGAAATTGATCAAAGTATTTTATCAGTGAAGAAAAAAAAATTTAAAATGGCGAACTTCGATAAAAAGATGATTTTTCTTCAAAAAGTTGAAAATTTCGTAGATTTTAATATCTTAATTTTTTTTTTCGGAAAGTACATTCAAAAAATATTGTTTTTTTTAACCGTCCGAATAAGTTATTTTATGAAGAAGTTATAGTCACTTTAAAAAAAAAGCTTTTTCTTTTGAGTTGTATAAACAAATTTGAAAATTTCCTGAAAAATGTTTTCAATTGGGTAGAAAAGGAAAACAAAAATGTCAGCCAAATCGAAAGGGGTTGGGTTTAAAAGTAGTCGATTTGACATGGAATGCTCCATATACACATAAAATATCTGTTTAATATTGAAGATTTTGGCGTAAAAAATTTTCTTTACATATATTTTTTGAATGCATTATTTTTGTAGGTAAAAAATAAACTTTACTGTTGGTACAAAAAAGTGAAAAATTGCTGTTTTTTTTCTCTGGGTGAATTTTAATGAGGATTTATTATGAGGCAAATATTAATAAATAAATTTATTATTTATTTATTATTATTATTTATTCAGTGGGACACCGAGATTTACAATGATAAACCCAAGAGAAGCATTTTATGCGTTTGGGAATAAAAAATTCCATGAATGTTCCAGCTCCAACTTTCGATTTCAATCATGCATCAAATGGTTATAAAATTTTATATTCACCTCCGGTAAAAGTGTCATTGTTGTCGGATTGCAGTGTCGCACTCGTTTCGGAAAGTGGAGACGGGGATGGCTTCAATTCAGCCGGTGGCTCCAAGCCCAATAAGTCACTTCCAGCTCCACTTCCATTTCCACCACCAACCTGTACAATAGTGACGTTCAGTGGTCCCCGGTTACCTGTAATATGAAAAAGCCGAATATAAAAAAATTGGACAGTAAATGATCGATCACTCTGCAGCTTTCAAAATTCAAAAATTCAATTTTTGAAAAAGCAAAAATCGCAATTCTGAACATTTCAGGACCCTTTAAGATTACAAGGTATTATATTTAAAAAATTGATCGAAAAATTGAATGTTGATCCTGAATTTTAACGACTTTTAAAAATTCAAAATTCTCCAAATTCATCATTTTCCGAAAAAAAAATTCCGACATATTTTTTTTTCACCGCCCCAAGTATACTCTTTAAAACGAACTCACCGGAATTTTTTCGTAACTATAATAGTTTTCAAGATATTAAAATAATAAAGTTTTTTGAATAAATTTTGAATTTTGCATAACTTTCGAATCATTTGTTAATTTTTTTTTCTTTGGTGGAACTTTTTTTTATGATAAAAAAAAAACTTCTGACCAAATTTCATCGAAATTGAAAGGGGTCGATTCCAACTATTGGTCGATTTGCCATGGAATGACCCATATGTATTTAAATATCTATCGAGAAAAGGTATTTATAAGATATGTTTACAGTTTTGGAAGTAAATTACACGCGAATAGCAGACGTCAACGAAACAGTCCATAGCTCTGGGGATTCTAATTCATATGCTTCGAAATTCTTGCAAAATATTTGAAAAATTATATTCTGTCAAAAAAAATCGTTTTGAAAAAAGTGAAACTTTTACGATTCGGTTTGACTCTTTGATTTCTTCATTCTTCAATCAGGATGAAGAGGTATGGTTATGGGAGTTCGCTGTATTGTTTGTTAGATCGATATTTGCATGACCCATATTTAAAGGTAGGGGAGACCAGGGACAAAAGTAACAGGATACAGTTGTAAGATAGCGAATATCTCCCAAACTATAGTAGGTACCACCGTGTCCCGTAGGCATATAATGATATAATGCGTCTTGCAGTTCCTCACATTTGGTTACTAGGCTAGGAGACATCCGCACTAAACAGACTTGACCGGAGAGGTGCATTGGTACTGTCAGGCCCAAAGTAAACTTTTGCGGCTTTCGATAAACATGAATATCTCGATTACCGTGCTACATAGAGGCATTTTTTTTCATTGCTTCCTTGGACATTTTTGTGTCACCTTTCGCGGTTTTTAAAGCCTCCAGCTTGAGAAAATAAATCAAATTCTAACTTTGAAGTAGAAAAAACCATCTGGGGACAATTGTAACAGTTTTGCCGGGGATGGTCTTAACAGTTTGTCAGCTGTCAATTGTCATGATAATTTCACATCTAAACATTGAATCTAACGTCAAACGGACCTTTTTTTTTTAATTCTCTGTGTGTAAAAATGCCTCTGCAACGCGTAAGAATCACGCAACGAGCCTGTGCCGACATGTCAACGTACGAAGAAGCGTATGAAGAGATCAAAAATGGAAAATCTATACAGGCCAACCACGGCACGTAACTTTGGGTTATATGTCATGTTTCTTTGACAAGTTTGGTGTGTCTGAGACTTTATTCTATTATTTCATGGTTATTATCAATTCGATACGACTATTTCCATGTGTTAAGATTTTATCATTGTGACTGTAATATATATCCTTGTGATAATGTTTGATGTTGTAATAATATTATATAATATTGGTCACAATGGAAGATATAATTTTGTGTTAAAATCTTATGTTACAACTAGCCCCATCGACCGTTACAACTGTCCCCATCGACTGTTACAACTGCCCCGGAGTGGGGGATGGTTGTAATAGCTTCTTACACTTTTTATAAAGGCCTATACTTTTTTTTCAATTTTAGTTACAGACTTCAACATAGAACCATTTTGTCGACCATTAAATTCTCTATGCAAGTACACGTGTCATTTACGTAAGCATTATACTTCGGGCCCAGGAAAAGCCAAAATACAAATTGTTACAACTGTCCCCGGTCTCCCCTATGTGGTTCTCTGAAGTACCGGTTATCCTTCCGCGAAGGAGTCACGTATCGCTCATGCCAAACGAATCTTGATTCTACGATGCGACAGGCTATCAGAGAGACGGGCGAGCTTCAATTATCTCTGTCTCCACGAGTTAGTTTCATCTGAACACGAGACACAATCGTTTTCAATTTGTTCGACAGTTTCGTCGTCGCTCACAATATTCCTTGAATCATAATCAATTGTTCAGACGCGCGTGTATGCAAAACAAAAGATCCTGCGATACACACTGGGGTTAATAATTAAAGAGAGAATTATCCGACTGACTAAATACGCTCGAGTGAAACTTGCACTGACACCAAATTGTATTTTGCCGTTCCTGTGACTGCGATACTTGTCGCAAGATTTTGCTCTGTTACGCTCCGGCAATGGAATAATATTTTGGGCATGAGTTTCGTATGACAGTGAGTGAATTGACAAATGTAAAAATTTGTTAACCAGTGGAAATATTGTGGAATAAAAATTGACAGTCGGTAAATCGTGCCAATGGTAATTAGTGGAAAGTAGTCTTTTAAATTTGATGAAATTCATTTTTACAGCTTTGTCAAATATTTTGTACTTCACTAAAAAACGTTAGTAAACCTTGACCACTAATAAAATAGTATTCAGTGTCAATATTAATACGCTCATACTTGGCAGAGATTTCATATGGTGGAGTTGCTATTCGGTAGAGATGTGACATTTCCAGAAGCTCGATTAGAGGCGTGATGTATTTCTGGTAAAAAAATTACGATCGGAGAGGTAAATGTTCCAATTTGAGCACTTTGGCTTCTAGCCAATCTAATATTAGTCCATTTAAACCTTTAACAGCGGAGTTTTTTGGAGCGTTTGGCAAAGTTCGAACATGGTGAATCTGAATTCATGGGTACCCAATGTGAGAAAAAACGTTATTTGAGAATTTTTCTACCCTCAGAAACTACCCCTAAATAAAAAACCACCCCAATCACTTGAAAACATCTTAATTTTATTTCCCATAGTTTATTTTTGCCAGAAATGGAGGAAAACTCAATCCAGAACACGTAGTGTGATTCTGAAAAACTTACGAATTAATCAACACTTATGAAGAACCCCTCAATTGAGAGAAATTGATCCCTCAAGGGATAAATTGTTATTAACACATTTTCTGTTATTTTATCCTCATCTGAATCGAAATATGAGTGTTTCAGAACTGAACATCAAGGGAACTGTACTTTTGGGCGTATCTCCATTTCTAGGGGTGGTTTTCGATGTTTCGTTACTGTTAGGGGTAGTTTTTGAAGCGGATGTTCTTGATACACATTTTCCATGCGTTTCCAAAAATATATCTGAACTGAACATCAATGGAAGTTCACTTTTGGCCGTTTCACCATTGGTAGGGATGATTTTCGATGTTTCATTACTGTTAGGGGTAGTTTTCCAATCGGATATTCTTGCTAAAAATTTTCGAAGTTATTTCACACACTTGAGATCACGACTCTAAAAAAAATGTTCGCACTTTTTGACAGGGTGTGAGATTGAAGGGGTGCAACCCTTGCGTTTGCCGAATTTTTCATGATTAGATGCATCTTTCATCTTCAAACTGCGACCTTAAAATATCGATATGATCATTTTTATGGAAGTTCTGTGTTTTCAAAGTAGGTGGGACGTATGTTTCCCACCAGCCGTTAAAGGGTTAATTCATCATTTTATGTTCGTTAGGTGAAAAAGCTCACGAAAATGATATAATGTTGCTTATTCACATGAGTGAAAAAAAATATCAGAATTTTCTGAATTGTGACTTCAAACTGCTTTGTTCTACAGGAATTAAAAAAAAACCGACGTCTATATGGTTCATATTAAATACCGTAACTATTGTCGTTTTCAACATGCAGTTCCAGACCTATTTTTTTATTACTTTTTTATGTCTTTTGATTGCATGCATTTTTCCTATGCGGATTTTCCATATTCGGTTTTAGTCTCGATTGGCGAGCGAGCCCAAAGGGCAGTTCGTGCTTTTGTTCAATGTTGAGAGAAAGGAAAAAAGTTTCATACGCTCCGAATGAGGGTGCCTCTAAAAATGCAAACAATATACAGGGAAATGAAATTTAAGGCCAAGCGGACAAACGTTTTTCAACTCGTGAACACAGAACAATCGAGGGTGAAATAATGGAGGCAGTTTTCGTTTACTTTTGTGGTATTCTCGTTTTGTATCGTGAATGTGATTTGTGATGCATCTTAAAAGTTCTGCAAAACTTTCCACGAACATTGGTCTTTTCGGGAAATTTGAAAGAGGGACTCATGAATTGGATCATCGAGTCAAGATTTTTCTTTTAATGACAACTAGTTGAGGAAACAATTGTCAAGGTGGATATGATTCTTTGTCTCAAGTGCGACCGAATACTCAATTTTTTCACCCCTTTAATCGAGGACTCGGATGGCGGAAATTAAACTGTAGATTGGATAGAAAATATAAAAAGAGCCTGAACGATCATTCCTGTGACCCAATAAAAGTTTCGCAATGGAGTATCGATTTTTACGGTGCATCCTGCTAGCTGAAAGACCTTATATTTATTTGTTGATTTATAAAAAAACGTTTTCGTTTGTTGATTTATATAAAAAAACTAAAAAAAAAACCTTGACGCTATAACATTTTTTACAATTGAACGATTGGTCTGATGTCGCATCAATCCAGATGTTTTCTTGAATGATACGTTGAAATTTAAAAAAATCTTATCTTTGTGGGAAAACGATCAAATAATTAAAAGAAAAACGATTGTACGTTGTTAAAAATTTTCACGCTCAAATTTTGCAATTTCGAGCAATGTTTTTTATGTTCTCTGGTCCATTCCCAATCAAACTAGCTTTTGAAATATCGTTAAAATAAAAATAAATAAATGCATTGAAATTTTTAAAGTTTTTAAAGTTCACATATAGTTTAGTCAAAAACTCCGATCTCCTCGCGAACATGGTAATAAAAAGACCATTCTGTTGAATAATAAAAAACAATGTTTTCCGCATTAGGCGAGATTTCATTATCATTATCAGGGATGCCCTCTTCCCATATCAACTCAATTGAACGACATTTTAAGATACACTGTAAACAAATTTTTGTATTAAATTTAATAAAAAAATATGAAGTTTTTATGCATCTACAGTATGTTAATTTTAATATACGCTCGTATATTAAAATTCCAATGCATAGTATGATTTTTAAAGCAGAATCATGAAAAAAGATATGAAAATTAATATTCTTTTATACATTAATTTTACATTACATGTCTGAATTTTCATATTCATGTTATGAAAAATACGTTACTGTAATTGGAATTAATTGTTATTAAACGTATTATAAAAAATGTATAGCCCTTGCAAAATAATTGAATATGCATAGTTTACCGGCCCTAAAAAGGATACATAGAAAAAAAAATCTGCGCGAATTGTCCGATCTAATTTCTCTATCCAACCGCGATTCGAATCTTCGACCCTACCTACCATTCTACCTATCCTACCTAACTAACTAACCCGTAACCTACTATCCTACCTATCGTATCTAACTACCTAACACACTACCTATAACGCTACCGACTACTTATGAACTACCTCTACTTGTGTAATATATGAATGATGCAAACTCTCAAAGTTTTATTCCTGAATACCTGACCCTTCATAAGTTATGTGTCTCCTCATAACTTAATTTCAGAGCCCCTGACCCTTCATTAGTTCTGTGAACCCTTCAAACTGTTTGAAATAAATCGTGACCCTGTCATACGTATTCTTTTTAAATATCATGTTTAAAGACATTTTTTTCAGTGATTGATTGGAATTATAAGAAATAAGTGTATTCATTTTCAATGTTCACTCTTTCAATTTCCATATACAAATATCAAATCTAAGATGAAATTGTTAATTTTCCAATACCATATATATTAATATCGATTTCGCATCCTCATTATTGAAATTTCATTTACTTTTGTATATTAAATTTAATAACATTTTTTACAGTGTAGAATATATTTCATGGAAAAATTGACAACCCTTACGATTTTTTTGAGCATTCCTCGTTCCTCGCCTAACAATTTACGTGAGGAACAATTAACGATAAAATAATTATTTAGCATGTTACTGTTAACGATCTATCATTTTCCAATTCCAATCTATTTATCCATCCATCCGTTCTCGTTATTCGCGTCTTTCCTATCTTGGTATCCTTAAGTGGTAATTAACCTCGGTGTCACTCGATTCAATCCTCGGTAAACCATCTAGAATTAAGTGAGTTTAGCCGGTTGGGAAAATTTTCCTCTCATCTGCGATTTTGCTTGGTAGCCCGAATTAGGGCTAAAGGGGGTTTAGCTGGATGATAATGGACGCTACCCTGTTCGCGGCATTCTAACTAGCCTCTATCCTTTGCTTATTCTCTGTGTTGCACCGATGAGAGCATCGTAAAAAGGGGTGATCCCGCAAAGAGAGAAGGAGAGGGGAGTATGGCATTTATCGATTCAGTTTGGCACCACGGGGCGCGTATTTTCAAGGCTCGACCGAAATAATGCTTGAAAATAATTCATCGGTGCCGGAATGACAATAGATATCGCAGGATAAGCCACACGTTGTTCGAACATTATTTATTTACGAGTCCGGATTGATCGGTAGATATCAATGAGGTTACATTTTTAAAAACCTTCGGGCTAACTATTACATTAGAGGTATATAAAACTCTATTTGTATTTCCACACTTGACCTGGTGAACAATAAGAATAGGTCGTTGAACTAGCGCAGGTGGTTACCTCTAGTGACTTGCATAGTGTTCCATCGGGAATTTCTTCGTGCCTAAACCATTTATCGCTAAAAGCACGAAATATCGATATTTACAGAATACAAATATTGTATCATATTACTCCTAATCGCATGAATTAATCGCTACGTCCCCTTGGTTGTTGGCCTTCCGGGATGTTCGAAAAGGTTGGACGAACCTCACACCGATAAAACAGTTTATTTGTAAGAAAAAACATATATTTAGTTGGCACTTTTACTTAAATATTTCTTAACTGTTACAAAATTTGTTACAGGTTAAGAAATATTTGATGTGTGTCAAATTAATTTATTAACTATTAAAAAATATTTAATTTATTAACTGTCAAAAAAATAATTCGTTTCGCTATATTCAACTTTACGTTTGTTAACTGTTAACAAATCCTGGTAGGGGAGACCGGGGACAAAAGTAACAGGGTACAGTTGTAACATAGCGAATATCTCCCAAACTTTAGTAGGTACCACCGTGTCCCGCAGGCACATAATTCGTCTTGCAGTTCCTCACATTTGGTTACTAGGCTAAGAGACATCCGCACTAAACAGACTTGACCAGAGAGGTGTATTGGTATTGTCACGCCCAAAGTAAACTTTTGCGGCTTTCGATAAACACGAATATCTCGATTACTGTGCTGCAAACAGTCATAATTTTTTTTTTCATAAGCTTCCTTGGACATTTTTGTGTCAACTTTCGCGGTTTTGAAAGCCTCCAGCTTGAGAAAATTAATCAAATTCTAACTTTGAAGTAGAAAAAACCATCTGGGGACAATTGTAACAATTTTGCCGGGGACGGTTGTAACAGTTTGTCGGATGTCAGTTGTCCTGATAATTTCACATCTAAACATTGAATCTAACGTCGAACGGACCTTTTTTTTAAGTTTCTGTGTGCAAAAATGCCTCTGCAACGCGTAAGAATCACGCAACGAACATGTGCCGACATGTCAACGTACGAAGAAGCGTATGAAAAGATAAAAAATGGAAAATCTATACAGGCAACCGCGGCACGTATCTTTGGGTTATATGTCATGTTTCTTTGACAAGTTTGGTGTGTCTGAGACTTTATTCAATTATTTCATGATTTTTATCAATTCGATATGACTATTTCCATGCGTTGAGATTTTATCATTGTGACCGTAATATATATCCCTGTGATAATTTTTGATGTTGTAGTAATATTATATAATATTGGTCACAATGAAAGATATAATTTTGTGTTAAAATCTTATGTTACAACTAGCCCCATCGACCGTTACAACTGTCCCCATCGACTGTTACAACTGCCCCGGGGTAGGGGACGGTTGTAACAATTTCTTACACTTTTTATAAAGGCCTATACTTTTTTTCAATTCTAGTTACAGACTTCAACATAGAACCATTTTGTAGACCAGTAAATGCTCTATGCAGGGGTATACGTGTGATTTACGGAAGCATTATACTTTGGGCCCAGGAAAAGCCAAAATACAGATTGTTACAACTGTCCCCGGTCTCCCCTACATTGTTTTCTCAGCGCAGCGTTCATGAAAACTAATTGCACTAATTCTATTGAAAGGTACTCGAAAAAAATACTTCATCTATATTTCAATTTTTTTCAATTTTTAACCGCAATCATTTGATCGTATTGTGTTTTTTATCATTTTTTTTTTTTTAATATGCAGAAAAAAAGATTTTGTGGACGAAGGAAGTAACTTTTAGCACATTTACATGCCTACTCATTATAATTTTACTGATAGACATATTTACCATTGAAAACTTTACTATGTAACATTTCTGTTAAATCCGGTGACAGTTCTGCTGAAAAACTCTAACTTTTGATATTTTGCTTTAAAATGTTATGCAATTTCAATTTTTTGCCAACGCGATAAGCGCTCTGGATTATTCATTTCCTAAGGTATTCCACTAAAGTTTTTCAGGCAATTTAACATAAGAGTTAAAGATGTTTACTATTAAATTTGGTAAAAATTGATGGAATCTTAAAATTTGTGTAATATTTAGAACAATTTGATTTTGTACATGAATTTTCATATTTGTAACTCCGTTATACTCGTACGAAATTGTTAAAAGAAGTAACTCAATAAATAAAAATAAAAAGTCACATTTCAAGAAAACTCGGTAATTCGTTCGGATGTGACTTTCTTCTGCAGAAATGTCTAATCTCAATTTAAGGTAGTAGTGCACTGTGACGGGTTCAAAAAATCGATTTTTTTTACATTTTTCGCAAGAAAAACATCTCAAAAATATACTCTAAAAGTTTCAGACCAAAATTTAAAATATTTTTCAAATTATAGCCAAAAGAAGAGAGCGATTAACTAATAAGTTATTGTTAAAAATGACTAATTACTACGGTGTGGCAATCACCAGAAACTGTGAATCTCTCGAAGAAATGAAGAGAGCTTAGATAACTTTGAGGGAACGGATGGATTGCTCTATGCACCAGACATAGCTTATTAATTTAAGTATAATTTTTTTATACAAAATCCGTCGTCAAAACTTTAAACCCGTTTTCCTCGAAATCACGTTTTCGAAATTTCGGGGAAGCACTGACTAAAAACTATTCAACCGACTTGGGTAAAAATATTACCCATTTTAGACACACATAGCTAAGTACCTAACCTTTAAAACATTCCATTTTTTAATAATAAACAAAAAAAAATTTAAAAATTTATGAAAAAAAAATCGATTTCGAAGACCTTTTTGTTCACAAGTCCGCCATTTCGTTTCTTTAAATTAAAATATGCATATTAGAGGTTAGAGCACTAGAATTAATCCTACAAAACAATAATCTCTTTGGATTTTTGATTTCAGATGACTACGAAAGGCTTCGTGCTTTCCCGAAACAAGTCACCTTTTTTCGAGGACTCCACTTTGACGTACAAAATCATGAACAAATTCATGTAAAATTAAGTAAACAAATTTTTGTTGTACTCTTCAAGATACAAATAACAACATGTAAAAATTTCAAAACGATCGCATTTTATTTTGTTATTTAAAAAAATTAATGAAAAAACGTCGAAATTTCGGTCGTCACAGTGGGCCTTAAAGGAAAAATAGGAAAAAAGCACAAATTCATCGGCCACCTGACTATAATTAAATGAGTTAAATAATTATTAGGTACATTGGGTTCAACTAACCTGGTCTGCACGGAGGCGGCAGCAATCCTTGTATCTCTTCGAGGGGCATCGCCTGACCTTGATGATCGTGATGTCGAGGACGATCTCTCATGCCTCCTCGCCGGAGCAATAGGATCTATCGTGCCGTTTCTCGGATGTCGATATCGACTCGCGACGGTAACGAGGATGGGGATCGGGATCGGGATAAGGAAATCGGTCGAGTCCTGAGGGACTCGTGGTGACGACGGCGGACGGTGATAGAGCGTCATCGCCCCGCCGTCTCGCCTACGACCATACCCCGCGTTCACCCACGTTTCTTCTTCTTCGACTTTTTCACGATTTCTCCAACGCACTCGAGGCACCGGCTTCCTCTCGTCAACCTTTACCCTTGGGCATTCACCTTTTACTCGAAACTGATGTGTTTTTACAGCCCTCTTTTCCCTTCCTCCCTGCTTTTTAATGCACCTCCTTTTCTCCTCGCCGTATCTTATAGAACTTGTCGCGATCGAAGCTTTTTTCAGCGCTTATCTTCAACAAGAACTTTCCCTCTTCAGGGTTCTCCTGCGAAAAAAAAAATCGAACATGCAACTGTTAGTAGATCTTCAAGGGACTCGTGGCACGTAAAGGTTATTGCAGTTAAAATATTTAAAGATGTGTAATTGAAGTGAGTCTTGGCTGGTGAAAATTCGATAAATACTTTTTTAACTTTTGTCAAGGTGAAAAATAAATCATAATTTTCAATTCTACAATTGTACATCAAATTTTGGTTTGATGTGCGCGCGCAGTCGCTCATAATTTTCAAAATGAAACTTGGCAAAAATCTGCTCATGAAGTCACCAACACCGATCATTTTTTGAACTCGATTGCTGTTTTGACAGCCAACTGATTCTGATTTCGAAGGATATCTGCTATATGATATATTTCTTCATAACTTTCCCTAATACAAAAAAGGGCCATGAAACTTTTCCCCAAAACGGACAATCAGGTCGATTCTTTTTCATTAGTTTCGCAATCGGATTGCAAAAAATGGAAGCTGTCACTGTTTTTTAAGCGAACGCTGACATCTTTCATGTCATCATGATTCTGCTCATTGATAACTGTACAAATGGCTTTTTCACTACAAACGCGACTTTATCACCGTATAAAACTGATGTATACCATTTAGCAAATGATGAATCTATCGGGTAAGTGTTTGCTCAACGTGCCGATTTTAATGTTCTTACTGAATAAACAGGGAACTATTTTTGATGGAAAAATTATGGGTACAGCTATAAATGTGTTGGTGATTTTATGCTAAAAATAACGAAAAATCGTTGAGGTTGATGATTTTGCCAGATAGTTCCCACTTTTGTGACATCTCTTCGGCAACCCCACATTGACAAAGTGTCTTATTTCCACGTGTACCGTGCAACAAACCAACTGGCAACTCGTGGTAACACGCAGTTCGATGAACATGAGTAAAAGGGTGGGCTTGTATCGATGTGTTCCTCGGCCAGTGGGTCTAGTTCATAACACGTTATAGTCACAGTGGTTCTCAACCAGTTACATTGAAATGAACGAGGGGAATGAATCACGAGGGCCACGCGCCTGAGTCATCGACTCGAATGGACGAACTCATACTTATCAGAGATATTATCATAAAGCATTTGTGATGTAGTTAGTTTGTTTCCTTTTGTTGATTTGTTTCGTTTAAGAATAAGACATGATAGTTGAGTCATCAATGTTTTTAGAAGAGCCAGAATTTCTAGCAGACTTGAACTGTTGATCCACGGAGAAAAAACCAGATGCAAATCCAATGGCATTTCATGTGGAGTTACTCTCGAAATGAATAAAATTGTGTGATATTAGCGAAATTTATTATATCTTTAAAAGTCTGCTGGGAAACGATTTCGTTTGAATTTTTTCTAATTGTAATACTTCTGGTGGGCAGGGCTGCAAATAATGCATTACTTTTTGTAATGCATTGCCATTTTCATTACCCATTACAATGTGGTGTATAATGGCAAAAATTTCCATTACCCATTACAATGTAGTGTGTAATGAAAAACAAAATCCATTACTCATTACAATGTGGTGTGCAATGGAAAAAAATTTCATTACCCATTACAATGTAGTGTGTAATGGAAAAAAATTCCATCACCTATTACAATGTAGTGTGTAATGAAAAAAATTTCATTACCCATTACAACGTAGTGTGTAATAGAAAAAAACTCCATGACCCATTACAATGTACTGTGTAATCGACAAAAATTTGCTTGTTCATTACAACTTGATGTGTAATGGAAATCTTTGATATTTCTTATTATATCGTAGTAGTTTTTTGGCCTGGGTTAAAATGAGCCAAAACTAGTAATTAAGTGGTCGCGTGATCATTTAGAACGGCAAGAAAAATGTCATGCTTAGTGCCTCACACTTTTATTCTCATTTTTTCCTATTCTTTATAATTGTCACTTTTATAATTTTCCTTTACAATAAAACTTTTTTGAAATATAACACGTCACTGCCATCGTCTGCCCCGGTGGAACGGCTTTTTAGCTACGCAACGATGATGGACGCTCCTAAATTCAATAGACTCACAGAAAATCACTTTGAGCAAAGGATATTGGCCACAGCAAACGCTGAAAAAAGTATATTCAGAAGTGCAGTTCAACGTTCAACTTTTTGTAGGCACATAGATGCTTTTTAGAATTTAAGGTACTTAAGTCAATAAAATGTAATGCAAAATTGCAATAATGTATTCATCTATATTTTGCCATTCCCAAAATTGCGATCAAAGTTTTGTCCATTATACATTACATTGGAATGGGTAATAGAATTTTTTTCTATTACACACTACATTGTAAAAGGTCATGAAATTTTCTTCCATTACACACTACATTTTAATGCGTAATGCAAATTTAATTAAATTACCACATTATAATGAGTAATGAAACATTTTTCCATTACACACTACATTGTAATGGGTAATGAATTTTTTTTTAATTACACACTACATTGTAATAAGTAATGTAAATTTTTTCCATCACGCATCACATTGTAATGGGTAATGAATTTTTTTTCCATTACACACGACATTTTAATGCGTAATGCAAATTTAATTAAATTACTACATTATAATGAGTAATGAAACATTTTTCCATTACACACGACATTGTAATGGGTAATGAAATTTTTTTCCATTACACACTACATTGTAATGGGTAATGGATTTTTTTAAATTACACATCCCATTGTAATAGGTAATGTAAATTTTTTCCATTACGCACTACATTTTAATGGGTAATGCAAATTTTTTCCATTACACACTACATTGCAATGGGTAATGCAAATTTTTTCCACTACACACTACATTGTAATGGGTAATGGAAATTTGTTCCATTACACATTCTAAAAGTAATGAGTAATGCATTACTTTTACATTACAAATTTCGCAATGCTGCTGGTGGGAAGGATGAAAAGTTCTTGTGGCGGAAAAATAATGATTTGACGGGAAATCATCATTACTCAAGTTATATCCATCTGCATCGGATGACAACCAGCTCAAGGTGTATGTTCAGTGAATCACGAGCCTCACTTTTTATGAACCAGGGAGCCTGCATAAAAATTCCTCAATGCTTCACACTCAAAATCCTTTGGAATGAAAAGTATTCGTCTTGCCGCACCCAATTTCAGAAACTAAGCCTCACAGCTCGACGATAGCAAAGACTAGAGAGGTAATCCTTGCTATCACCTATATTTGAACACACCCAGAAATAAGTCATGCATAATTGCTTGCGTGCTATTAAATTAGTGTAAGAGCTCTTATTTGCATCGTGAGTTTTCCTCACGACCTCAAATGACTTATTTCCCTCATGCACGTAAATTAACAGCTGTTTTGGAGAAGGGTAGACCGAATGGTTAGAATCGTCGTTCGATTAGGAACGCTAAGAGAGAGGGAATCCCCCAAATATTCAGAGAATTCCTTCGAGCAAAACGAATGTTTCTCCGCCATATTAACTAAAATTTATTGGCACTGTCTTCATGCTAAAATTATCTTTCAAAATTATCACAATTATCAAAATTATCACCCAATGACAATTTTTATTTTTATTTGTAATTATTAATGATGGAAGTTATTCGGTATGTGCAAACGTCTGGAAAATATGATAATGTTTAGTTCATCGAAACGCATCGGAGAAAATGGACGTTCGGCGCAGTGACAGACCAGACACGGTCTTGTGTACACAAACATCGGTGCAAATATTTGCTGTCTTATACTGATAAGGTCCGAGCATCGTCGTAAAAGACGCCGGGGATGAAGAAGGAATGTAAAAAAAAGGGAGCAAACGTTGTGCCATTGTACGTACACACATTGCCGATCGATTAGGAATGTAGGTTGAAGGAAAGGAAAAACCTTATCGGGGTTGGCGACACATTGTTTTTCATTACTTGTGAACAAGCGTACAGTTTTTATACAGGATATTCCTTGCAAACTCAACGGTAACGTTCGTAATCAATTATTCACGGTTCAACCTCAACAAAATTCGCGAATTTATTTTACGGTGAAATCGTCAATCTAAAATCCATCAATGTGAGTGTTTGAACTAATAAACAAATGTACTCGCATTCAGTGACGATATTTTTAATAACTTTGGGAATATAATTGAGTTCATTTTTTTTTCAAAATTGCTATGCACGTCTTCTCTTATTGGAAATGAGATTTTTCAACGATGCAGAGAAATAGAAGATCCTTCTAAAAATAATTCTGCTTCGCAGGAATTCTAATTATGTAAATTTTGCACGAGGATATTTTATTACAGTGGGTATATAAACTACTTATTTAAAATACCGAGTAGATATTATACAGTCTATAGCTAATATCGCAAGTGCCCGAGGCGAGGTCTTTGTATGAGCTTCCAAGAGATAACGTTACCCTGGGGTTTACCCATGTAGCAAGTAATACATCCCTGCATTTATCTTGATATGCAAGGTATGTTACATAAATTCCATTATCTTTTAACTTGGAACTGATTTTTTTCGTGATTATTTGCATTATTCAATAACCAAAAATTTCATCCGTATGAAAGTTGAACTATTGAAAATTTTGGTACAAGTTCTAGACAACTTTTTCATAACCAATGCTTTTTTCGTATTTCTGGTTCAATCTTCAAGCCAATAATCCCCTGAAATTTTGTTGAAACCGAAAAATAATAATTCAGGGAAATTTTTGCAGGTGATCGATTTTTAGGTCGATCGCCCTTAAGATTGATTTTTCGTAATTTTCAAAGTTTCCTCATGGTTACAATAATTGTAATATCAATGTGAATACAACGACATTCGCCGTTTTCTTAATTTTAAAAAAGCAATAGCCCTCAATAGGCTCAGTATTCATCAAGACTCTGAAAAACATTAAAATAAAGCGAAAGTATTTTATAGACTTTGACGCCATGTTAAAACCTCGGATGTTAGGAAATCTAAAATCAATTTTCAAATTTAAGGAGGTTCATCTGGTACACGATTTTCAATACAGATGTTGATAAACAAATTAGAATATAGTTATTAGTATCTGAAAAGTTATCTGTTAAAATTTCAAGACCCGAGGATACGTTGTTCCTGAGAAATAAATAGAAATGTAATTCCTAAATAACATGGGCTCTTATGGGATTCCGACTATAAATATAAAATTCACAATCATTACAATACAGATTTTGACGGAAATTTAAGAAATTATGAAATAGTATCTAAGGAATATTTTTAGAGCTTCACAAAATCGATTAGGTACTTGTGAGATTAATAATAAATTAATTAGTCTCGAAAATGCTGATTATTTTGAGGTTACCCATTGTCAATGACTACGCTAGTCACCGCTTATTTTGAGGTTAAGCATTGCCATTTTTCTTTTGACTCACTCGGTACGAAATGAACCTCCTTAAATTCAAAATCTTCTGTATTACAAGTACATTTTCCATAAATATATTTGTTAAATAATTCTTCGGACCAGTTGTTCAGTAAAAAAAAATAATAAACGTCCTCGGATGCATAAAAACAACACGACCATTTTGAACTTTTGTAAATTATGATAATACAGTGTTGAAAAAAAAAATTGAACCACGGTCGAAGCCGTTTTAATATTTCTGATGATAATTAATAAACAAGAATGGAAAATCGATCGAAGATTTTCTAATTAAAAAAAAAATAATGAACCATTCGGAGAGGGCGAGTGTTTTAGACGCCAGCGGATTCAGCGTAAAATACTTCATGTATATAGCATGTAGCTTCATGATAGGCGATGTGGTCTAGACATTTGCGGCAAAGTTTCAAGAAAATTGATATGTATTCTCATGAATCGATACATGAACCTCGAGTTTGCGTGACACTGGCCTTCTTCTATTTAAGATTGTACAGTCGAACCTCGCTAACTCGAACCTCCATGCCTTTATGCCTTTTATGCAATGACATAAAACGCTACGCATTCTGTCCGCATTTTTTAGTTCCTGTTTTACAATGTACGTGGCGCTAGTTATCCCTTAAATACGCTTTACGGCATGCAGAAGACTATTAGCGCCACGAGTGACAAAATTTGACGTAAAAAAGACGGACTTCGAACGAAGTTTGAACTTTCATAGAAAAATCTATATTAACATTGATGATAACGTATTCGTAGGTCTGTTCGCAGTTGAAAATGCAATTCGCAACTCTGTTCGCGGTCAAAAATGCAATTGACTGCCAGCATAAGTTAAAACAGAGTAAAAAAAAAACAGATTTTTTCCAAAACCCTGTAAATGATAGTGAATGAACAACCATTGTCTACCATGTACATATGTACTAAAATACGTTACATTTTGCATAACTTGTATGTACGTCCCAAAATAAAGAATATTTCCACTATATTTGGCGAATTTTTACGAGCCTCTATAAATCGAATATTGTTTTGGTCATCCTCTATAACTCGAAAACTTCGATAAGTCGAAACCTCTCTTACTCGAAGAAATTAGCTCTGCCCCTGAGATTCGAGTTACCGAGGTTCGACTGTACCGAGTCTATCAGGGACTCTTTTTTTCTTTTTTCTATTGTATCAGCACGTCCACTTGGCGTTCGATTTTCGTTCATCTACAAACTCAACGAGAGACACTGGCGAATGTGGAAGAATAATTATTGATAGAGATCGAGAGTCATAATCATAGAGCAGTAGAGTGTTATTCATGAGTCACGGAAATTGAATGATAATAAAAATGAATGACTCCGTCAAGACCTCTTAAGGTTGTTTTTATTTAGTTACATTCTTAGAATAGGAAAGTTAACCGGGAGCTTTCATTGAATGAGGAAAAATTTCTGACGACTGGAATGACGTTAGTTGATCCTTTCTTAGTGACCTTAATTCACTCGATCGATTCTAATGACTGGAGCTTCCAAGAGCATCGATTCTTGGGTCGGTAATTTCGGCATCTCCTATATCGAATCCTTCAACAATAGAAATGTCAAACGGCAAACTCCGTGGATATTTAATTCCTTTCCCTTCGTTTCTTTTTTCATCGTTTCATATATCCGGATGGTTGAATTTAGCCTCTGGCTTCATAATTCTTGCAATATGATCGAACGTCACTATCAGCGAGGGTGGGTTTCATCGTTGTTGATGTTTCACTTATTCTGACGTGTGATCGCGTGAATCTGTGACTTCTATCATTATTTTCGGATGCCTTTTTCCTCTTCGTTTCTCCCTTGTACGGATTCCTGGCGATATTTTTATTTAACGACCTTTCTCACGAGGAATCGGACAAGTTGATGGGGTCTTTCATTCGTACTGGGAAAACTACGAATCGTCTTGTATCACGCAGCACAAATTTGATCCTAAATTTTATCCCCTCACTCGCGCTCCCTCGAGGCGATTTTTCAGCACGAACTTCCTCCCCAATGGATTACATCGCAAATGCCATGATTTTTTCACACGAAAACTACGATTGTTATATAACTTTTGTCTCCTTAAATATACAAGAGCAAGCTCTAAGGATGTATCGATTCTTAAAATACCGGATAAATTAACTTAGTAATGCATCACAGATAAAATAAGGCTTTGGACTGAAATCTAGGTTTCCAGGATTCGAATCCTGCGGCTGGAATCAATGAATTTTTCCAAATGCTTTCCTGCACTCTTTGCAGTTCGAAAAATAATTAAAAATTGTCATAATTGTTGTAAATAATCTACCTAAATACACTGGGCCATTGTTGAAAAAGTTGCAAGAAATGAAAAATGTTATAGAGACATTACTTATGCTAAGCAAACATGTGAAGTAGACTGATTTGAAAGAAGCGACTATTTTTTGTTTTTCAAAATCTCCTATTAAATACTTTCGTGGAGGTGAAAATAGATGCCTGTCAAAATCAGAGCTCTTAATATAAATATTTCGATACGCCTCATGGCTAATTTTTATTTCCCATTTAAATAGCACAGGAACAAAGATTTTCAAACTTTGAATATATCTCGGCTTCAAGTCAATGTACCAAAATAAACGGCACATATTCTTGTAGATAATTGAACGCTCTACAAAAACTTCTCTTACGGTTTGCAATAAACTCACTCCATCAAAAGTTATTCAAGGTTATAGTTAAATCTATAGTAAATTTCACTTTCTTTTTAGTTTCCGGCGAAATGTTGAAATTTATTATTAAATATCGTAAAATCTTTCTTCAAAAAAAGTTTAAATTGCATTAACATAAATTACCTAATTTTTAAAGAAATGACAAACAGTAGTTAACACATATTCACAGTCTAATATACATGTATGAAGGGTTCTTTTTCAACCGGGCCACTTTTTTTTCACCCTCTCCAATTTTTTTCAAAATCTGCCAGTTTGAAATATTAGTCAAATGGAAGTCTGTGATTTCGTTTAGATTTTTTTAGGCGTCCGTTCAAGATTTTCAATTTTTCATTACGAACACTGTATCTCAAAAAATATTCATCGAACAAAAAAAACATAAGAATAAAAACTTATTTATTTTTTCCACTTTATCGAAACAAATTAAAATCATAATTTTTCTGCATTGAGAAAATGGAAATTTGGCAAAAAAATGAGAATAAAATTTTTTCAAATCTAATAACACATTTTCGATTTCGGTACAAATTTTACAGGATGTCTGTCATCGGGTAAAGAATGTGCGAAAAAAATTTCAGAATGGCACCTGCAATAGTTACGATGAAAAAAAATGAAAACGCTGCGAAATCTCATGACCGCATAAAGATTTCGCAGGGTTTTTATTTTTTTTTTCACGTCTGTCATTGGGTAAAGAGTCTGCGAAAACAATTTCAGAATGGCACCGGTAATGGTTACGATGAAAAAAAAAATGAAAACCCTGCGAAATCTCACAATCGCATATAGATTTCGCAGGGTTTTTATTTGTTTTCATCGTAACCATTGCAGGTGAAACTGAAAATTTTTTCGTAGACTCTTTACCCAATAACAGACATCCTGTAAAATTTGTACCGAAATCGAAAGTGTGTAGTTAGATTTTTAAAAAATTTATTCTTTTTTTTTGTCAAATTTCTATTTTCTCAATGCAGAAAAATTATGATTCTAATTTTTTTCGATAAAGTGGAAAAAATAAAAATGTTTTTATTCTTTTTTTTTTTTGTTTGATGAATATTCTTTGAGATACAGTGTTCGTAATGAAAAATTGAAAATCCTAAACGAACCCCTGAAAAAGTCTATAAAAAATCACAGACGTTTCTTTTGACTAATATTTCAAAATGGCAGATTTTGAACAAAATTGGAGAGGGTGAAAAAAAAGTGGCCCAGTTGAAAAAGAACTCCTCATATATTAGACCGTGAAGAACTTTTGATGGAGTGAGTTTATCGAAAAATCATAAGAGATCTTTTTTGTAAAGCGTTAAATTTTCTATAAAAATATGAATCGTTCATTTTAGTACGTTGACTTGAAGCCGAGGTATAAAATTTCAAAGTTTGAATTTTTTTTCCCTGCTTTATTTAAATGAGAAATATACAAATTCACGATGAGTCGTATCTAAATATTTATATAAATATTTATATCAAGAGCTCTGCTTTTAACAGGCATCTTTTTTCACCTCCTCGAAAGTATTTAATAGGGAATTTCGAAAAACAAAATATAGTCGCTTTTTTGAATCAGTCTAATGTGAAGTCATGCGAAAGATATCGTGATACACCAACATGCCAGTGAACCTTTTCAAGTTGCCTCTGCTTTTTAAGTTACTGCATGACTATTCATGATTATGCAGCGTTGCACAGAAATGCAGGAGAAAAGGGTGAAAAGGATTGCAGGGAAGCTTGTCGAGAGACGAGGGTAAGACAGGTTGAAATACTATTCTATCTTTCTTTTTAAAGAAAAGCAAAACTGGGCTCGTCGAAACGAGGAATAAGTGTGCAACAAGGGGTCGGTAAAAAGGAAGTTGAGCGAAAAATGGGTATAAGGGTTTGGAATAAGAGCAAATTAGATTAACAATTGCGGCTGATATGGTTTTTATTCTCTCGACTTATTGATTGAAATCAGAATTGCAAAAATGTAACATCAATGCACTTTCCTAAAAAAAAAAATGATCCGAGCATAATTACCTATCACCAAGATAATGGATCAAATTCTATTGCTCTTTAAAAAATGGATGATACAATAGATTTTATTATCCATTACTAGAACGATTGATAATGTTTTACATCCCATTACCCATGTAAAATATAATTAACAATGCATCGAATTTAATTATTAGTTAGGAAAATAATTGATATTAGGTTAGATTTCATTATTGATCGATAAAATAACGAGTAAAAGAATCGAGTGATGCATCACTAATAAAAATTTACAAATTTACAAAAAATTTACAAAGAATTTTTCTGTATACTCCGTGCAACTGGTTTGCGAATATTTTGTATTATAATCCGAATGAAAGCTCTATTATGAATTATGTTTCCCCTGATAATTGATATCACATGTCAGATAGGAAATTCAAGAACTCAGTTTGAATTAAATCGGAATAATTGACTTGCACCCCAACATTACAGCAGTGTAATTCCAACGTCAGGATAAAATCCTGATCCTTGTGAATATAGTCGTTGAAATTTGTAAATCGGTTGTTGAAAAAAGATTGGTCTTATTTTTGTGGATTGGTGGTTTTTGTGTGAATCTGAAATTGCCCTTCAAAGAGTATCAATTAGCTAAGCGCAGCGTCCTCGTTACTCTCAGTAACTTTTTTTTTTTAATTTGCGTCTCACATGTTCACATTTTTTTATGAACCCATGCATTTACCGTCGCCTCGTAGTATCTCATTCACGAAGCAACGATCTTTAATGGGTTGGTGATGAATACATTAGATACGAAACCGCGTGCGCATGGAGGAATATAGATTCCGTCAACAAGGGTTTTTTTTTCAGCGTTTACGTTTTTCAGGGCATATCGCCATGAAAAGATCTACCCCTTGACGTTGCAGACAACAAGGGTGCTCATACTGATGGGGTATACGTCACGCGAAAGTAAGAGGGTAAGAGAGAGAAAAACAGAGTGAAGAAGAGAAAGAGTGTGAGACAGAAAGAAAAGGAAGAGACAGTGTGTGAGAGAGAACGTTGAGCTTTCGTTGTAGGGCGTTGGACCAACAAAACAGGTGCGGGATTTGTGTGATACCATTGCTTCGAGGATTTTTGAATTATTCATGTACTTGAAAAATGTAAAAGCTTGCGGAAAAGTTGCGTTGAACGGGTCTAAAAAAAGATGTGCAGGAAACCGAATATCCAAGATTTAGTTTACTATAGCTATATATATATGGGGCATTCCATCCCAAATCGGACAGTTTGAAAAACTTTTTTTTTCATTTCCTCAATTTTTTGACATTTTTTAGTACATATCAAAAGACCCTTCCTTCCTGTTTAATTGTGAGATTTTTTTGATTACCCGTTCAAAAGATATTGAATTAACAAAAAAAACCGTTTTTTTTTGTATTTTGGCCATAACTTCTTTAATAATGGTCCAAATTGAAAGTTTTTTTTTCAAATTTTTTTTTTTCATGGTTTTTTCAGAAAAAAATACAACAAAAATATCCGATGCGTTTTTGAATGAGTTTTTTGAGTTTTAAACTGTAAATCGCGTTTTTAAAAGTGAGTGTCATTTTTTATATAAACATTTTTTTTTCTTTAACATCTATCTATTCAACAATTTTTAAGACTAGTCCGATCGTGGAATCTCAGTGCATAATATTTTTATTTTATTTTTGAAAATTAATTTTTTTTTTTTAATTAATTATTATGAATACCAATTTTTGTTACTGTATAGTATTTTTGAAAATAATTTTGAATTAATTTTGACACTTTTTCATTGTTAACAGATTTTCAAAATTAATAATTAATCGATGAGCAAATGACAACAGTTCAAGAATTGTATGAGTGGGCATTAAACCTAAATAGTGTACCGAATATTGCTGTGAAATTTTCACCTAAGAAACATTATTTAGATGCAAAAAAAAAGATGAAGAAGGGACACAAAAATTTCATTCGATTATTCCAATGAGCAACGGAAATGTACGTATTGGCAAAGGAATATTCTAAATCAGGAAATAATCGTATATGTAAGGTTTTCAAAAAAATACGTGAATAAATAAAAACTGTTGTTATTATTGTTCATAAACAGACTTAACGATTGATTATTAATTTTAAAAACCTGTTAACAGTAAAAAAGTGTTAAAATAAATTCTAAAAATTTTGAAAAAATACTATATAGTAACAAAAATTGGTATTCATAATAATTTATAAACAAAAAATAAAAATTTAATTTTCAAAAATCGAAAAAACATAGTAGTTATTGAGATCCCACGTTCGGACTAGTCTTAAAAATTGTTGAATAGATAGATGTTTGAAACAAAAAATTTAAAAAAAATCAAAAATGACCCTCACTTTTAAAAACGCGATTTAAAGTTTAAAACTTAAAAAACTCATTCAAAAACACGTCGAATATTTGTGTTCTATTTTTTTTCTGAAAAGGCCATAAAAAAAAAATTTTGAAAACAAAAATTTCAATTTGGACTATTATTAAAGAAGTTATAACCAAAATATCAAAAAAAAAACGGTTTTTTTGTTAATTTAATATCTTTTGAACGAGTAATCAAAAAATTTTCGAAATTTAACAGGAAGGGTCTTTTGATGGGTACTAAAAAATATTTAAAAAATGAAGAAATAATAAAAAAAAGTTTTTCAAACTGTCCGATTTGGGATGGAACGCCCCATATACGCCCCATTCCCTGCCATTTTGGCGTGGATCTGACCCTTGACCTCTCGGATTGGGCTCGCAATTTTTTATTTGATATTTCTGACTTTAAAAGGCTCTCAGTTTATTTTTTTATTTTTCAGGCTAGAAAGTAAGAACAATCATATGAAAAATCGCGGGCCTAATCCGAGAGGTCAAGGGGTCAGACCCAGACCAAAATAGTAGGGAATGCCTCATATATAAAATTACATATAAAATCATATTAACCTCATTCGAATTATTTATTCAAGTTATTAGAGCTCAAAGTTCGTCAATTCTATCATTTAAAATCAAAATTGATTTTTTAGTGGGAAATTTGATTCGAGATGGATAAAATTTTATTTTTAGTATTATTAACAATGTTCTTCTTGCATAAACTTTTTGAGGTTTTTAAATTTTGTATCTGTTTGTGCCACTCGATATACATTTCATTGAAATGATTCATATTCATACTTGGACAAAAAGCTGTGTTAAGCTCAACAAACACCGATGGTGAATGTTTTTTGAGTAATAACTCGAATTATTTGTAAACAATATTATATTGCCAGTGTCTTTCTCACAGTATAGGCGATAATAATTGTGGGAAATTTGCAGGTAACGCTTGATTGCATTTGAAGCCATTGATGCTCGAAACATTGTACGAAATTATTCATGTTAAATATTCATATTAAATAAATGAACCATTTTCCTCGGTCCAATGATGCAAAATATATTTTCGATTATCAACACAACATACGTTATAGTATAATATCTCATTGAATCAATATGTCGTAGGTGGACTTTAAATATCGCGATTATTTTTCCCCAGTGATCAGTTTGAAAATAGCGAAAAATTTATCTATTTTTCCTATTTTCCCTCAAATTTAATGGAATCTCGAGAACTCATTCGATATGAAATGTATCAGCAAATACGAAAAACGCACTAATTTTTCGAAATGACAAAGCGTCACCGGTCAACAGTCAAGAAAACATGAAATCATGAAAATTAGAACAATGGGACAATAGCTTCAAGGAAATCCGATCTCCCAGAATTTTGTCGAATTGAAACCCAATTATAAAAAAGTATTAGCATGTCTGATGTTATTTTTTAAATCCCAAATAAATCCTAAATATTACATCCAGCTTTGGAGATGTCTAATGGAAGTACAGCATAAAAAAATGGAAAAAGAAATTGGCAAATTGCTTTCTTATTATTTATGCTATTCACTGACCTTTTTACATGAGAAACTGAGAATTGAGAAAGTTCATGATGGCAGATTTGTGGCCAAATAATGAGAAAGTGATGTGCAAATTCGAGCTTGTGCAAAATTTTTAATTTACGCGTATATTTCATTCGTCTATCGCATTTGACCTGAGGAGATGGTCAAGGCCGAAGCTTCTGGTTGTTGTTGCGCGAACACACATTTAACGTGAAGTCGACGGTGCAAATGTTATACGAGACAAAACAGACGCAATGCATGTGGAACATTATTATACATGTGTCTGTGATGTGGGTCAGCTTGTAAGCGTAGTATGAACATCGAATAAGAGGATTATGTTTGTGAATATGCGCCCGGGAGCTTGAAGGAATAATCGAATAATATCACAAAGTGCATGTTTATCTATACATGTGAGGCATTCTCCGTCAATTCCACCACTTTTTTTTTCGACCCTCTCAAATCCGTCCCATAACTTGTCACAGTTTAGTCCCATTTTAAAGTAGTCTCTGCGATTTTTTCCAGATTTTTTAAGCGGTGAATTAAGGAGTTATATTTTAAGGAATTAAGGAATTTTTTCGAATCCACATAGCTTAAAACGGAGAGGATGTACGAAAAAAATATTCCTACAAAAAAGTTATGTTTTTCCATAAACTATTGAATGCAATATGTGTTATATTTCTATTCGTGTTGCAAAGACTATTTTCTGCACACAAAAAAAATGAAAATTAATTTTTTTCGCACGGTCGGACACCTTCAATTCTACTGTCAAATTTATATAATCTCTAATAGTATTAGTGGGACGTACAGAAGAATCTACAAAATGGCAACTGATTTTTTTCGGGATTAAAAAAATGTTATTCACAAAAAAATGCATTAAGTTTGAGAGGGTCGAAAAAAAGTGGCGGAATTTACGGAGAATGCCTCATGTATATGTAGGCATACATGCCATACATATATTTACAGACAGAACTAAATAACTCTAAATTTTAACTAAATAATATCTATTTGAATCGACTGAGATTTTATTGCATCGAACACAATTTATCGTAAAGATTTACAAAAGTTCATGAAACATCAACGTCAAGGTTAAAAGAAAAAAAGTATGTAAAGATGTGAAAACATGATCCAACGGAAAAAAAAACAAAAGAAAAAATACACAAAATATCGTAAAACAATAGAAACTTACGTTATAGAAAAAAAGTCTGCTTCGTTAAATATATTGATAATATTTTTAAAAGTATATTAAAAAGTGCAAATGTGTAAAAGAATCAAACTATGTTTAGCCAGAATGAAAACTGCTTTATATTTGTTATTTTGTATTTATAATTTTGTATTAAAAATAAATTAATCCAATTTAATCATTTTCCATAGCAAAAACTTAATAAACACTTACGTAAGCTTTAATTTGCAATTAATTTTTTTTACATTTTTTAAAAATCGATTCTTACGAAATCGCTTCTTTAGATTCAATTTTTCATGAAAATCGATTTCCTTGATTCGATTCAGAATCGATTGGAGAATCGATTCTTTCCAAAGAATCGAACATCCCTAATCTATTGGGCTGCCATTTCGAGAGATCTCTATGAGTGTCAAATTAATCCCAAAATACTTCTTGGCAGATAATGTAATAGTACCAACTAATTTGTTGACAATTATCAATTTTCGCAAACTAAATAAAAAAAATCGTTTTTTCGATGGGAATTTCACAGCTGATTGCAAATCATACAGACTTTTGTCGAAAAAAAATTATCCATGAAAACAAGCAAGGAAAATCTTAAAAAATATTTTTTTACTGCAATTAAACGTTCATGAATATTCATATGTCAAATTTCATAGCTCGACCGATACGATTCGCTATTAAATCAATATTTCCGACAAAAACTTGTACAGCGAATTCTCATGTAAAAAACTGAACAAAATGAAGAAAAAAAGCTCATTAACAATAAATCCGTAACACATGTTTCATGCCATGTTAATTGAAACAAGTTCAATTCCATTCAAATAGACAATTTCACTCAGTGCTGCCTCCGTTTTTTCTCCACTTTATTCACGGTCTGTTTGTTTACATACATCGAATTTCCGTTCTGTCGCCGTTGTCGCGGAATAAAAAAATTAGTCTAATAAAATACTACATTCCACGTGATGAAGTATTTATAGTCCTTTTAGCTCTTTTAATGAAATTGATGCAAGAGAAATTTCATTGCTGCCCTTAAAGTACGGAAATAAATTAATATAAAAGTTCAGTGACACACTTAATTCTTAGACTCCATTCTACATTTTGTTGTTCAAAAATTTTCCATTTCCGAAATTAGTTTTCCGAGGGGAAGAAGAGCCAGTTGGATATCGCGTTGAATTCAATGCACGGTATCTTTTCACTCACAAATCTCCTCTTCCTTGTTCTATTATTTATAATAGTGCTACTTTTATATGCACACCTGTTATCCAACAAAAATATGTACCGTGGGATTTTATATGTAGTCCTTTTTGATACGCTATAAAGTAATGCCACATCGTTCTCTACGGAAAAATAAATAAATAACGGATTATGCCTCTGAGCAGTGTGGACTGAGTGTTATCTTCAATACTGAATGTCCTCTTGTTCCTCGATATTTTACGGATATTCCAATAACTGTGTGCAGCAGCTGGACATGTATATTTTATTTTACCCTGACACACAATAGAATTGTGATCGAGAACGAAAATAAAAACGATAATACACACTCGTATGTTTATCTTGTTAACTTTTTATCTATCGTAAAATTATGAATACACGTATAAATTATTGTTGGCCAACTCTCGAAACATTCATGAAGATCGAAACCGCACTCTCACTTTATTTGCTCTTAGCTGGTTCGATTTTAATAAATGATAATAATTAATAGTTGATAAAACTTGATTTTTAGAAGTTTCGAAAATTTAGCTAATTTGTTTTGTCACGTTTAACTAATGAGAAAACTTTGTTGACTGACAAGTTAGAATGAATATGGAAAACTTAATAATTCCCTCGAATTCTAATTATTTTTGCTGGTAAATAAGACTGTAAGAAAAATATTTCTATTTTTAAAAATCGAAAAATGTGCTTTTTTCGGGATTTATTCCACTGCACGTCCTCGTAAAAATTTACAATTAATTATATTCTTGTGTTAATGAGATGGAATGTATTATACAACAATATCAATCGAATCGATCTGGACTTGCTCAACTGGTTTTGTGCGATATATTGAAATTTAAAAGGCACTGATGAGATTATATTGTCAACAGTCAAAGCTTTTTCAGTGCTCCCCAGAAAAGCTTCCGTGTTTAACATGCACAAAGAGAACCGGAGAGAAATGATATTCCCTTTTCTCAAGGCACCCGGAAAATCCTGTTACAAGTTTAATGGTAAATCTCCTTGACCAAAACCCAAGCTTAAGGATGACCTGGAGATCTGGCCTGGAAAATATCCTCAATTTTTATAAATACTTTTAAATAATAGTAATTATTTTTATCAAGCTGCCTTTCATTATTAAAAAAATAATTTTTAATTAATAATGGATATTGTGATTAATAATTATTAATCAAATTATCCATGAAAAAGCAAAAAAAGAGTCATTGAGATAATCCTGAACGGGAATTTAAAACTTAAGTTTCTGTTTGGAAAGCTCTGGAAATTGACGCGACTGAGATAATTTGAAAAAAAAGATATGAAATCCCCGGGATATGTCTTCATAAGATCAATTTTTATATGGGTCATTTTCCATGTCTAAACGACCAAGAGTTGGAATCGACCCCTTTCAATTTCGATGAAATTTGGTCAGAAGTTTTCATTTTTAATCAAACAAAATTTTACCGAATGAAAGCAATTAATTTTTTTGTTTCGAAAGTTATGCCAAGCTCAAAATTTCACAATTTTTCAAATCTTTCAAGTTCATTTTTGAAATATCTCGAAAAATATTATAGTTATGAAAAATCGTTCTGAATTCGTCTGAAAGAGTATGCTTGGGGCTACGAAAACAAAAATATTCCGATTGTTTTTTTTTTGAAAAATGATGAATTTGGAGAATTTTAAATTTTCAAAAATCGTGAAAATCCAAGTTTCGTATTAAATTTTTGGTTCAATTTTTGTTATATAATACCTTGTACTGTTCTTGGAAGATCCTAAAATTTTCAGAAAGGTGTTTTTTGTTTTTAAAAAAATATGAATTTTGGAATTTTTAAAAATCATGTAAATCTACGATCAACATTACATTTTTGGTTAAATTTTGTTATATAATACCTTGTACTGATCTTAAATGATCCTGAAATTTTCAGAATGGGGTTTTTTTGTTTCAAAAATATAAATTTTGGAATTATGGTAAAAAAAAATTTTTGTTTACCAAAATACTGTTACTTTTACTTTTTTTACTGCTCAAAATTACACAAACACATGATTGCTCAACTCAACTTAATTGAGAGGTAAAAAAAATTGTTATTTATCAAAATTCAAAAATTTATATTTTGAAACAAAAAAACACAATCCTGAAAATTTCAGGATCTTTTAAGATCAGTACAAAGTATTATGTAAAAAAAAATTTAATCAAAAATTTAATGTGGATCGTGGATTTAAACGATTTTTAAAAAATTCAAAAACTAATATTTTTGAAAAAACAAAAAACACCTTTCTGAAAAATTCAGGATCTTCTAAGATCAGTACAAGGTATTATATTTAAAAAATTGAACCAAAAATATAATAGGAAATTTGGATTTTCACGATTTTTGAAAATTCAAAATTCTCGAAATTCATCATTTTTCAAAAATTCCCACTCTTGGTCGATTTGACATAGAATGATCCACATGCATTAATGAATTTTCGATGAATCAATTTTCGATTTAACGAGGCTATCGTACAAAACGAATTCATTGAAATGAATAGGTTAATTCACCAAAAAAGGTCATAAAGCTTGCGGTCATCGCATCGTGGCGAACGATTGTTAATCCTGGTGTATGTTTTTACATCCGCAATAATCCATTGATGTCATTACCAAGGATTTGCAACGAAAAAAAAAAGCTCCCGTGACGCCTCAACCTAAAACATTGTTCGGTATCATTGCTCCTGCATGGAAGCTTTTGCGCATTTATCGCCAGCTCATATACATATTTGCTGTGGGCGTTGGAATTTGACAATTTTTATTTGAGCCATGCCAGAATCCTTCAGTGCATTGTCAATGCCAATATAAAGGGAGAAAAACGACCGATGCGAATACAAGGAATGGTAAACGACAAAGGACATGGAGTGTGAGGGAGGAAAAATGGAAAATCGCCTCTATCGCCTTCGGGCATGGTAACATAGTCACGCAAATACGCGTAGAGATCGCTGAGTCTTTTAATACCCTGAATCCTCGCTGCAGTGAAACGCCACGTAAATTCTCCGGCAATGTCACGCAGCCAACATACACACACAAGCAAAAAGGGCAATTCGAGCGAAAAGCTCTCTTTTGCGTTCTACTAGTATGCTATATAGTAGGCCACATGTCTATAAAGTAGGCCAACTAACCTGCTCATCTCAAACTGCGTCAAAGAAGTGCACAACTCGAGTGTAACTCCCAACTCAGACATAGTTTTTTTTTTCTTACGAAAACTAGATGACACAAATATTTTCAAACGATGAAATGCCTAACAATCCTACAGTAGACTTTTTTTTCAATTTGACGTTTATGCTTCATGGGAAAAAGAATTGATGACAGGAAAATGATAATTGGTGTTGAAGAATTAATTCAAAGAACCTTAAACCCAGAAATATTTGACCATATACTGTAAAAAAATGTTGTATTAAATTTAATAAAAAAATATAAAGTTTGTATGCATATACAGTATATTAATTTTCATATACATGTGTACAGTAATATTCCAATACAAATATATGAAAAATCAAATAATTTCGTCTAATTTTAATCTACGCTCGTATATTAAAATTCCATTGCATAGAATGATTTTTAAAGCAGAACCATGAAAACAGATATGAAAATTAACATTCTTTTGAATATTAATTTTACATTACATGTCTGAATTTTCATATTCATGTTATTAGAATTGCGTTACCGTAACTGAAATTAAGAGTTGTTAAACGTGTTATAAAAAATATATAGCCCTTGCAAAATAATTTAATATGCATAGTTTACCGGCCCCAAAAAGAGATATATGGAAAAAAAAATCTGCGCGAATTGTCCGATCTAATTTCTCTCTCCGACCGGGATTGGAATCGTCGATCCTACCTACTATCCTACCTATCGTACCTAACTACCTAACACACTACCTATTACGCTACGGACTACTTATGAACTCCCTCGACTTGTGTGATATACTAATTATGTAAATTCTCAAAACTTTTTCCTGAATACCTGACCCCTCATAACTTAAGTGACCCCTCGTGACTTAATTTCCGAGCCCCTGACCCTTCATTAGTTAGGTAAACCCTTACAACTTTAAAAAAAAACCGTGACCCTCTCATAAGTATTTTTTTTTCAATATTATATTTGAAGATATTTTTTTCAGTGATTGACTGGAATTTTAAGAAATAAGTGCTGTAATTTTCAATGATGTAACTTGAAATTGCGAAAAAGTATACAAAAAACCATTTTCATAAACGGGGACGTTAATTTTCAATGTTCAATCTTCTAATTTTAATATGCAAATATTAAATTTAAGATGAAATGGTTAATTTTCCAATACTACATTAATTTCGATTTCGCATACTTGTTATTGAAATTTCATATACTTTTGTATATTAAATTTAATAACATTTTTTACAGTTTAACCCGAGATTAACTTATATTTGGTGAATCGACTCTTGGAAATCGTCCAGCGAATTTTGGGCTCACTGAGCGGCTCAAAATTCGTCTTTCCAGCCACTTTCTCTGCAAAAATGGTCTCTCGAGCAAATGTGCTATCCTCGAACCTTCACATTGTGGACAATGTGTTGGATCATAAATTATGATAATCGTATCTGCAGTATTGATCGCGAATAGTCGACAAATGTGGGAGCGGTGCAACCGATACTCGTGGCTGAAATGATATATTTCCGATTCGTTTTCCCATCGATTGTTTCCTTAATTAGCTGAGCCCTATTGCACAAGACATTCGAGGGAAGGAGAAGGGTGCACGATAAAAAGAAGTGAGCAGTAATGATTGGAATGCCAATCCATACAGTCTCTGATATACATATATTGGTAGAGGCTATTATAGTGCAAGCCACGGAAGAGTTGCTCAACGATGGGCTTGAACTCTTGCCACTGGTCCCACGTAGACATCAGAGTCTATACTTAATTAGCAAATATTTTCACTGCAATCAACGTGCGTGACGTTCGTTTACGAACGACGATATTGCAGCTGCATTTCACCTGGAGGTACGATCGATATATTGTTTTCAATTTTAGCCTCGTTCACGTGCATCACCGTGTGTTAGTGCGTATAATGCATTAACATACATATGAATTCTCTTGTATTTGTTCACCACGAAAATTCATGATACAAAGTTTATTATTCATCATTATTCCCGTATATATACTTTGCTATAAATACGTTGCATTCTCTCTGAATCGAAACGAGCATGTACATACACGAATGCAACGTATGCTTGTCTATTTGACCGGCTATGGAATTAATTCAGAACTCTCAAGGATTCTCCGATATTCGTAACGCACTTTTGTGAACTTTAACTTACTCGGCTTTCATTCAACCTGGCATACTTTTTTCAAATATATTTTTATACCCATCACAAGCAACGCGGGTCTGAAAAGCATCGACGAATTCGATGGTAAAAGCTTCGTTGAACAGCCATTCCATTTTTTGCAGTCTCACATCCTTCGTGAAATGTTTGGAGGAATGAAAGAATGAATGACGAATACGTGAAATATGTCTCGCATGTATTGGATATCTTTTACTTCAGTAATTAAGGTAAATGTCCCAGTTATTGAATAGCTAAGGATCTGGAGATTGAATTCGGCGAGAAAAAAAATATAAAATCAAGAAAAAAAACATCGCTTTCATGTTCACATGATACTTTGATATTTTTACTTTCGAAAAATCACCCTTTAAATTATTTTTAAATAGTTTCAAATGAAAAAAAAAGAATAACAATGTGAAGCATGCAAATGTCCCAATTATTGAACACTGGAAGTGCCTGTGTCCCTAATATTGAACAGGCATGTCCCAGTTATTGAACACTCGAGAATTCTTTTTACGTTCTGAAAATATTATTTTGGGTACAATATTAAGAAATAAAAGCAAAATCAAACACTTAAATAATCTTTTATTAATCATGTAAAAATACAAAAATATATATTTAGTCTCTTTTGACAGGTTTTTGGTTTATTCGCATTTGGTTTATTTTTGCTTTTCAACTCGAACTTTATTTTATTTTTATTTTTAACTTCGTCGTTTTTATGTTCTGTTTTTGTTTGATTTTGTCGCAGCTTTCTTGTTTTTCGACTGAAATATCAGAGAGCAAAAAATATTGGACATTACATTCGTATTTTTAGGTTACATTTAGGTTATATTCTCTTTTCACTTTTCTCTTTATGTTTATTGCACAAAAATACAAATGAAAAATATATTTGACGATCTTAGAGTTATTATTAAAAGAATGAAGGTAAGTTTATTCAGAAACTTACAGTTTTTGTTTGAATAAATCCGTTTCGCACGATCTGCCACACGTTAACTCTCTCAATGTTTTGATGGGTTTAATGACACCATCTTGGAGAATTCGAGTGTTCAATAATTGAGACACACTGCATTTTCCATGTCCCAATGATCGAACACCGTATTTTTTTAACTAATAATTAAGTAAAACTTTTTTTTTAAATTGTTATTTGTAAGAAATTTTCTGAGGAACCTGAAACGCCTTTACTTTTTGAGATGCGACAGATTTTGCATTTTTTATGCCCTTACGCGTGAATCGGCGTGTCTTAGCAAAAACGATAAACAGTTATTACGAGACGTCAAATCGTGTCTCGTTGCTGATTAAATAATTTTGTTCTCTATTAATTAAAGCTTTTTTTGCACCAGTAAGGTAACATTTCGATCGCTAAGAGTTCCATGTATGTAATGCAATTTGTATAAATGAGTAAATGCATGCAAGTGAATGAGAAATAATAAAAATACAAGATAGTGTTTAATAATTGGGACCTGTTCAATAATTGGACATTTACCTTAGATCATAAGAAAATATTATGTATGATTTAATTTCCATATACGATGCATTTTTGATGACCTCGAAAACTTTATTTTTGTTATGGGATTGAATTATATCAGCAAAGAATTGTACAGAATTGTAATACATAATTGCAATTTTTTTTTTTTTAATATCAAGAATTGGAAAACATTATGAGTTGTTCTGTAAAGCTATTTCTCTCACGCTTAAGCTAACCTCAGGTCTTTGGATTTGCAATTATATGAATAATTCGTTTAATTATACGGGAGTTAACCTGTGAGTACAATAATATAGTTATGCACGAGTGGACAAATAGAAGGAAGACCTCAAATCATAAATTAATCGAAATATAATGGCACACAAGTTCGTTCTGCACGATAAGCTTAATAGCTTTGAGCTTAATTCCGAGTCCGGAATTTAGATAGTCACATTCTGATGCAGAAATCTCAATGAAGAATCGTGCAAATTAAAATTTGCATTTTGCTCTCTTATCACTGTTTGCAATCCTCAAATGTTCCGCAATGAACAAGGAGATCTCTCAATTAAAAAATTTCCCTTGACAATTTTTTTAAGAGCTAAACATCTGTGAATAAACAATCCGCAAATTCCACCCTGCACGATTTTTTCTACATCGTTTTCTCATGATTCGAAGTTTGATTATATTTAATTAAGAGTTGCAATTCAAGCGTTCACAGATATATCGTAAGAATTTAAATATGTAATGAAATCTGAATTCTCAAAGCGATTAATGCTTCTCAATTCTAAACCATTGATCCTTATTATCAAGTATATTTGGGGGGGAAACATTAAGCATGATAATTGCAAAAGTACGGAAGTTAAAACCTACGCGAGCATTTTTTTTAAATATGACTGTCTACAAAATCCGCTTAAGCAATTATTTCTCAATTAAATACAAATCGTCCGTATCATATTTCAGATTTCTACAAAAAACTTCAAACTCGATTGCTTTAAAGTTAAGGCTGTTATGAAAGTTACGAAAGCTGGAGCTGCGACATGTTGAGAGCATTTCTCGAAAGTTTTCTCAAAACTCGATTCTTCAAGCTAATATTCTTGACTTCTAGTTGGAGCGACTCTTTAAGGGGTGTGATGCAGTCAAAGACGTGAAAAAACGAGCATTTTCAATAATTTTTTTTAAATAGTTATTAAGTTTGTTTTACAAAAGTGGTTACACAGACTTTTTATGTTATATTTCAGCTTGACTTGTACAAATTTTCAAAGAAAAATATTGATCATTTATAAAAATATCGCCATCTTTGTTGGACCCCCTACGGCATGTAGTGCTTTGCGGTGACCATCATAAAATTTTACTGGATCATCTGAAATAAAAAAAAAAACAAAAAAAATCATTAGATTAATAATAAATCTAGTCCCTAATCGAAGTTTTTTCTTCAAAAATTAACAAAATGGCGATCAACTTTTGATTTTCGTTTTTGGTCGAAAATCGAAAATTATCTGTCGGAAGCCGCTGTTTCGTTAATTTTTGGAAAAAAAGCTTCGATCATAGACTAGATTTCTTATTAAACTAATGATTTTTTTTTGGTTTTCTGACTTCGGATCATCCAGTAAAATTTTATGATGGTCACCGCAAAGCATGCCGAACGGTGTACGACAAAGATGGCGACATTTTCATAAATAATCAATTTTTTTTTTTTTTAATTTGTACAAGTCAAGTTGAAATGTAACATAAGAAGTCTGTGTAACCACTTTTGTAGAACAAACTTAATGACTGCTAAAAAAAATTATTGAAAATGCTCGTTTTTTCACGCCTCTGACTGCATCTCACCCCTTAAAGGTCTTGTTACATATCTACGCTCATGTACTCGGATATTTTGCATCGATATGATTTCCCCCAAGTTTTATTTTGAAAATAAAACTCGTCTAAGAATTCAGAGAATTTTTATATGAATACGGAGGAAATAAGGTAAATGTCCCAATTATTGAACACGTCCCAATTATTGAAAACTATCTTGTATTTTTATTATTTCTCATTTATCTGCATGCATTTACTTATTTATAAAAATTTCATTACATACATGGAACTTTTAGCTATCGAAATGTTACCTTACTTGTGCAAAAAAAAGCTTTAGTTAATAGAGAAAAAAATTATTTAATCAGCAACGGTGACCCGATTTGACGTCTCGTGGTAACTGCTTATCGTTTTTGCTGAGACGCGCCGTTTCACGTGTAAGGGCATGCAAAATTCAAAAACTGTCGCATCTCAAAAAGTAAAGGCGTTTCAGGTTCCTCAGAAAATTTCTTACAAATAAAAATTTTAAAAAAAATTTTTTTAATTAATTATTTGTTAAAAAATACGGTGTTCGATCATTGGAACATGGAAAATGCAGTGTGTCCTAATTATTGAACACTCGAATTCTCCAAGATGGCGTCATTAAACCCATCAAAACATAGAGACAGTTAACGTGTGACAGATCGTGCGAATCGGATTTATTCGAACAAATACTGTGAGTTCCTGAATAAACTTACCTTTATTCTTTTAATAATAACTCTACGATCGTCAAATATATTTTTTATTTGTATTTTCGTGCAATAAACATAAAAAGAAAAGTAAAAAGAGAATATAACCAAAATGTAACCTCAAAATACGAATGTAATGTTTAATATTTTTTGCTCTCCGATATTTCAGTTGAAAAACAAGAAAGCTGCGACAAAATCAAACAAAAACAGAACATAAAAGGAAGCTGAAAATAAAAATAAAATAAAGTTTGAGTTGAAAAGCAAAAATAAACCAAATGCGAATGAACCAAAAACCTGTCAAAAGAAACTAAATATATATTTTTGTATTTTTACATGATTAATAAAAGATTATTTAAGTGTTTGATTTTGCTTTTGATTCTTGATATTGTACCCAAAATAATATTTTCAGAACGAAAAAAGAATTATCGAGAGTGTTCAATAACTGGGACATGCCTGTTCAAATTAGGAACATAGGCACCTCCAGTGTTCAATAATTGGGACATTTGCACGCTTCACATTGTTATTCTTTTTTTTTCATTTGAAATCATTTGAAAATAATTTGAAGGGTGATTTTTCGAAAGTAAAAATATCAAAGTATCATTCGAACATGAAAGCGATGGTTTTTTTCTTGATTTTATATTTTTTTCTCACCGAATTCAATCCCCAGATCCTTAGCTGTTCAATAATTGGGACATTTACCTTATAACCAAGCAAAATATACAGCATATTCATCGGTTTGCCCAACTCGTTCATCATCTACGAAAAGTTACGATGGACCGTGACCCAAAAAGAGAGAGAGAGCAAAAAATCATCTCGTACCTGTTGCGAGGGGAGAATTTTTCTCCCGGCGTGTTTCCAGATATACGACCGCGTTATACGAGCGCGTATATCGCGCTGCACTTTCGCGCTTTCGTCAACTTTTATACGGATCCTTGCACCCGGGGCCGAATTAAAATCATACGTATACTCGCATCACCTCGTCACACATTTCCCTAAGCCCCCGTTTTCTCCCTCTCAATTTTCGTACGTATATTCCCTCTGGATTCACGATCAACACGTCACGCACTTGTACCACGTTTTCTCGAATGTTCAAAGGCCCCTTTTTCCATTATTGCGATCAATTAAATTCAAAACGATCCTCGGGCATCCAAAGTCTCATTTTAATTTCGTGCCACTGTAAGACTTGTCCTTTTGCCCAACAATTTCGGGATGTCCTCGATGCGTTACACGTGTTCGACGCTCTCGTCGGGTCGTTAAGCTTTATCGATGAATCGCTCATGCTTTTATCCTCCATCGATATCAATTATCATCATCATTATTGATAACGTTATTGCCATTATTATCTTTTCTTTTTTGTTATTTCAATAACAATTGCTCGTTTAATCGCACGGATTCATCGATTGGCCCCGTTCCGTCGAGGATCACATCTGATAACGATAGATTATAAGACGAAGTCGCGTTTTATTTCAACATAACTATTGTGAAAGAGTGGTATTATCACTATGCGGCACGATAGAATCCTGCGAGGCTCACTCGCGAACGCGAGCGGGGGATTCTAGCGAGGTTATAGAGAGAAAGCGCAGGAGAGACACGCGCGACCCGTTTCACTGCGCAATCGAGAGTGCGCCTACGGCGAGCTATAGCAAACCCGTATAATATGATGTATATGTATATACATATATATATATTATATACGAATGTGTATATAGGTAGAAAAGTGAGGCGAGAAAGGTATAGCGGAGCTGACGAAAGCACAGCTTGGACGCGACGACGACGGCGGAACAACGAAGAGCCGGCGAGCTTGCCGCCTCGACTCTCTCACGCCGCTTTCGACCCTGATGCTTTTCTACCCTCTACCTGCTGCTTCCTCCATCACTCGACGTTCCTTGCCCGCCCCCAGGCCTATAATATGGATATTGTATAGTTTGATACGCGAATGTAGACGTAGGTCTGACTATATGTGAATACGGTTCAAAGGCAGTCCGCTCAAAATATTAAAAAAACAATGTCCTGTTTAAAAATTACCATCTATATCATATCTAAATACAAAAATATAGTTTTGATAATATCCACATAAATATCCAGCTGAAAATATTAAATAATAATAATAATTAGATAATATTATTCTCGAATAACCGTCAGATGAGGATTGCTAGGATAAAATTGGAATTTAAATATCGTTTTTTGCAGTCGTAATTATGTTCGTAATTTTGATTATGTTTATGAGTGATGATTAATGAGTAGTTTGGAAAAGTTGTATTAAAATAATCTGTTGCAATGTTGATTGAAGAAAAAATAAATCAATTTTTTTTTGTATTTAAGGCGGTATTCTGATCTAGAGACATACATTTTGAGCGCTTCGTCGAGCTCGATTTAAAAAAAATTGGATTATATATGGGTCATTCCATGTCAAATCGACCAAGAATTGGTATCGACCCCTTTCAATTTCCATGAAATTTGGTCAGAAGTTTTCGTTTTTAATAAAACGAAGTTCTAGCAAAGGAAAAAAATTAAGAAAATTGTTTTCGAACGTTATGCAAGATTCAAAATTTCACAAGTTCTTAAATCTTTCAAGTTCATTTTTTAAATATCTCGAAAACTATATTGTTACGAAAAAATCGTTCTGGGTTCATCTTGAAGAGTATACTTGTGGCTACAAAAACAAATATTCCGAATTTTTTTTTTTGAATAATGATGACTGGAGAATTTTGAATTTTTTTAAATCGTGGAAATCCACGATCAACATCAAATTTTTTGTTCAATTTTTTTTTTAATAACACCTTGTACTGATCTCAAAAGATCCTGAAATTTTCAGAAAGGTGTTTTTTGTTTTTTCAAAAATGTGAATTTTTAATAATCGCGTGAATCCAAGATCAACATTAAATTTTTGGTTCAATTTCTTTTATATAATACCTTGTGATGTTTTTAAAAGCTCCTTAAAAGAAAAAAATTATATTTTTGAAACACAAAAACACGATCCTGAAAATTTCAGGATCTGTTAAGATCAGTCAAGGTATATATAAAAAATATTTAACAAAAAATTTAATGTTGATCGTGGATTTACACGATTTTTAAAAATTCAAAAATTCATATTTTTGAAAAAACAAAAAACACCTTTTTGAAAATTTCAGGATCTTTTAATGGAACAAAAAATGTAATGTTGATCCTGGATTTGCACGATTTTTTAAAATTCAAAACGCTCCAAATTCATCATTTTTCGAAATTTTTGTTCGAAATATTTTTTTTTTCGTAGCCACAAGTGTACTCTTCAAGACGAACCCAGAATAATGTTTTCGTAACTATAATAGTTTTCGAGATATTTAAAAAATAAACTTGGAACATGTAAATAATTGTGAAATTTTGAATCTTGCATAAGATATTCTGAAATTTTCGTTTTATCAATAACGAAAACTTCTGACCAAATTTCATCGAAATTGAAAGGGGTCGATTCCAACTCTTGGTCGATTTGAAATGGAATGACCTATATATTTTTACTATTCTTTTTTTACAACATGTTTATTAAAATTTGGACAATAAACAAACAAATTTTTGAGAGAAAAAAATGGAAATTGAATAAGTTATATGCTGGCAAAGTTAAAAAATAGATTTGTAATTAGTAAGAATGTTGTCATAGCCCCTACTTCAGAGAAACCGGAAAAAAAATTTCGCAAATTGGCTTTCTTTTGAAAAAAACATTATGAATGATAAAAATGATGAGAAAGAATGCAAGTTCGAAGTTGCAGGATTTTTTTCCTTATTTTAACTAAATAATTTATAATTTGGTTCATTTACACAATCTACAATTTTTATTTTTTATTTCAGCTTTCGAAAACCTTTAGATCATACTGCACTTCTAGGTAAATTAAATAACAATCGTTCTTCATCATTTGTAGGTTTTCAGAAAAAGGTTTTGCTATATGGATACAAATTACGAAAACTGTAGAGAGTTTGCATGCGTTTTTTTAAATGTAGGAATTTTGTTAAGCCGCAATTTCTTACAGGATTTTGTTTTTAATCAATAATTATCGTCTTTGTAAATTGGAATATATTTTTGGAATCGCAAAAAAACAGATTTCGCGAAAACCAACCTTCCTCCATGAAGAAAGAAAGATAGACTGAATCCAGTGATATAATTCTTGGCAGAACTATAAAATGTAGCTGTACTTCAGCTATGCCGTAGGATTGAAAAAAATGCATGAAAAATCAACGAGGTAGCATCCTCCTGCGATTTTCACGGACATCAATTCTATATTTCACGATCCAAGCAGTCTGTGGATTTGGAAAGTCTCGTACTTTGTCTGTAGTCGTGGGAATGAAAATAAGGGAACGGAATGTTTCATGAGGCGTAGAAAAAAATCATCAATGAATCAATAGATCAATTTTATACTGTTAGAAAGTTGGAAAATATCCTACTTTGTGTATAGTCGTGAGAAGGGTTATAAGGGCTCCAGATGTGCCGAATGATTCATGCAGAACGCGAATTTTTTTTTTTATTATTTCTCGATACTTCACATTTGTTTGAAATAGTCTATTGTAAAATCAAAGATTACTCGGTGAGAATATAATTCACGAAAATTTGGGGTCTCAAAATTGAATTTCCTTTTTTAAAAATAATATATCTGCATTCTGATTGAATTTTTCTCAGCCCTTTTCTACCGGGTCGAACGACTGGATAAGCGCAGAAAGATAGTTCCGTGCTGGAAATTACTTGAGGGCATGAACCTGGAACCAGGACATCAACCCTCTCACCCTAAAGATACTCCGGTCTCACCGGAACGAACTTTTTCAGCCCTTTGACTCGCAAATTCGTTCTACCTCGAGCGAACAAACGATTTTTCAACTTTTCTGGGTGTTCGATCTTTTTTTTTCAAAGCAATGTATATTCATTTCCAATACTGTTTTTATGTGTGAGCTGCTATATTGTTACGACAGTCAAAAGTTCATTCAATAATTTATTTGAAATTAAATGTATGGCAAAATCGGACAGATGTTCTCAATTAAATGGATAAATGATAATTTAAAAATTTATCAATAATTTCTTAATGATTGAAAAGAATGTCATCAGGATCGATGCTAGTCAATATTCGGAGTCACATATTTTTTATTGCCAAAGCGAAAGCAATATGTTCAATACAGAAAATTTAAACAAAATACGTTTTGCAGGTTTGATTATAAATAAAATTTTAATAAAATTGGTAGAGAAAAATATAAATTAAATAAAATTCGTATATCTGATGGAGATTGAATACTATACATTACAAAGTAACGAAGGTTTGATGCGTTCAATTTTGCATGGAAGAGTTAACAAGATTTTGTCGTATGCAATTGGTTCTTTCGTTCCTGCATTGCTATATTATTTATGTGACAGCTGATGTACCCTTCTTGATGATATATATGCGTTACAATGCTTCGAAATTGCCCGTTACTGTTTTATTGCACTCTTCAACGAAATTTTTGTTTAAAAATAAAATATTTCGTCATGGAATTTACTAATTTCTTCATGGAATATAATATCAAGGATTCGAAATTTCTAAACGAGCCAGTAATTATAAAATTCCAAAAAGATTGCGAAATTGCAAAAAAATGTATAAATTGGGCTTGTCTTCGACATTTATAAGGAAAACAAATGTTTTCCTTATACTTTTGAAAAACAATGGGAGTATTAAAAAGCTGCTCGAGTAATTTGCAAGTTGTAAAAGCAGCTGTTCTTTAAACTTCTAACGTATCTGTGAAGCAAAATAGTCCTTAGGCTTCTCTTTTTGCCGATAATTCCGTTATCTCTACTTGATGCGAGCTTAAAGACGAGCAATAGAACCAGAAAATTATGTACCGTTTTGAATAACTATAGAGTTAGGTTTCGTTGACAGTTTCCTGGCCCAGTTTCATCCCAATGTTTTATATGGTATATTTATCAGCATCGTTGGAATGGAAAATGGCGATACAGTATCGTCATCGTGGGAATATCGATTATCTGGATCCAGATAAGCACATAGTATATACTTCAATACAGCCAATATGCCAATATGGAATTAAACCGTCGATATGGGAATAGCTTTAAGGGGACCGAGTCAGCGTGAAATCGGAAAAAAATCGTTTTTTTCCCACGTTTTACAAACTCTCTTGCACCTTTTTACCAAGCCATAGACCCCAATTTTGAAAAATGGCAAATTTACAGACGAAACTGTAAAAGTAGAATTTTGAACATTTCGAAATCCATTTTTAAAATTCTGCAGTTTGTTGGAACTACAGACAAATCGAAGATGTTAATTCTGAGAAAAAAAAATATCAAAACATTATTTGCTCCGAAAACGTCATATAGAGCTTTCGGAGGAGTTTGTAAAAAATTTCAGTGGAAAGTACGTTGAAAATCCTAAATTTCATGTTGTACTTTTTTTTTCGTACGATGAATAATTTTCGCGTTACAAAATGGAACAAGGATTTTTTTTGCATTTTTTTCCGGCTAAAGTATGTAATTTAAAAATCTAAAAAAAATCACGAATTTTCTTGACAGTTAGAATTACTTTATAAAAATTTGTATGTGATTTTTTGTGATTCCAAATAATGGGGTGGCCGACTTGACGTGGAATGCCTCATATATATATGAATATATATGACTCCTAATGGCCGTGCGACCGACGACCTTATGGAAATTTCTCCTCTACATACGACGAACCAGAAAGTGGATAGTTATATAGATCACATTCTCGGAGCATTGGGTGACGCAAAAATTGGGTAAAAATAGTTGCGTCACATTTTAAATCAATGCAGAAGATCTATCCGTCATCATGTTAAGTTAAATTGAGTATGACGAACACTTGAGAAATGTATCAGTTGACAAAAATACTTTCAGGAAGCGACACGAATTCATCTTCCAAAAATTCACAAAGGTCATAAAATAAAATTATCTTATATAAAATTTTATGTTTAAATTAGAGCAAAATAAAATATCAATCTGCATGAACCTTAATGCCGTTGAAAAAATACGCTTTTCATGATCCGCATAATCTTTTTTTATTAAAATAGTTGGAAAATATTTTATTGAAGACTGATATATGTTGAAATTTTGAAGAATACGGCGATCATGAAAAAAAAAGAATTGAACCATTTAGAGAAAACTTATTAATTCGGCAGGGCTATGATACAGTATTGTTGAACAAATAAAAAAAAATCAGCAGTGTTCTCATAGGAAAGTAGAAGCATGAAAAACCATCGGTGAAATTGAATGAGGTCAGGGCTAAACATTGGTCGATTTGCCATGAAAAACCTCATATATATGTATTATACATATTTTATTAAGTTTTTTCAAGGACTATGCACGCCCGTCTAACCACATTGCTTATAGACTGTGATACACGCATGGCATAAATATATATACTTGATCGATCACGCTAAGCCGAGTGTCCACATAGAGCGCGACATTTCGCGGAAAACACGAACATTTTGATTAGCGGAACGGACTCTGCGACTGGCAATGAAATAATAATTTTTTTTAGCGATCGCAAGATAATGGATTTCATGAATTTCATTAAACCTTCGGGAAATACGATGTACTCTTCAATTTAAAATGCATGGAAATTTGCAATAATCATGGAATAATTATTTTCAATAAAAGACATGAATTTTATGAATTTTATGGTTCAAGGTTCAGTAAATACAGCAGCAATGTCTTGGATAGGTTTTGAAAGATAAATTTACCACAATAAAACATTTTTGACGGCGGATCGCATCAGTAGTTATGGTCAGCGTATCTTCAGACCAGAGGTGGGCAGTACTTGGAAGTACTCGGTACTTGCAAGTACTTGAAGTACAGTACTTGCAAGTACAAAGTACTTCAAAAGTACTTCAAGTATTGTACTTAGATTTTTCAAGTCCTTCATGTACTTGACGTACTGTACTTGAAAATTTCAAGTACTTTTCTGTACTTGAAGTACTTTTTTCAAGTACAAGTATCAAGTACTTTTGAATGTGTCTTGCTGATGGTTGCATGTGCAAAGCCTTTGAATATAGGTCATTCCATGTCAAATCGGACAATATTTGGAACTGACCCCTTTCAATTTCGATGAAATTAGGTCAGAAGTTTTCTTTTATCATAAAACAAAGTTGTAACAAAGGAAAAAAATTAAAATTTTTTTTCGAAAATTCAAAATTTCACCATTTCTTCGAGTTTATTTTTTTAATATTTCGAAAACTGTTATAGTTACTAAGAAGTCGTTCTGGGTTCGTCTTCAAATGTATACTTGGGGCTACGAAAAAAAAAATATTCCGAAACAAATTTTTGAAAAATGGTGAATTTGGAGAATTTTGAATTTTTCAAAATCGTGAAAATCCACGAACAACATTAATTTTTAGTTTTATTTTTTTTATATAACACCTTGTACTGATATTAACAGATCCTGGAATGTTCAGAAATGTGTTTTTTTTTGTTTCAAAAATATGAATTTTTGAATTCTGGTAAAACTTTTTTTTTTACCTCTAAGTTAAGTGAAGTTGATCAATCATGTAATTTTGACTGCTTAAAATTACAAAATTACATGATTGCTCAACTTAAAAAAATTCATATTTTTGAAACTAAAACAACACCTTTCTGAAAATTTCAGAATCGTTTCAAATCAGTACAAGGTATTATATAAAAAAGATTGAACAACAAATTTGATGTTAATTGTGGATTTTCACGATTTTAAAAAATTCAAAATTCTCCGAATTCATCATTTTTCAAAAAATGTCGGAATATTTTTTTTTTTCGTAGCCTCAAGTATACTCTTCAAGACGAAACAAACGATTTTTCATAACTATCATAGTTTTCAAGATATTTAGAAAAAAAAATGTGAAAACTTGTTACATTTTGAATTTTGCATAACTTGTGAAAAAAAAAATTATTATTTTTTCCTTGGTAGAACTTGGTTTTATGATAAAACAAAACTTCTGACTAAATTCATCGAAATTGAACGTGGTTGATTCCAACTTTTGGTCGGTTTGACATGGAATGATCCAAGTACCAGAATTTAGGACACGTACCCGAAAACTTGAAAAGTACTTTATACTGGTACTTGATTTTTTCAAGTACTTGTGCATCAAGTACTCGTCTTGACGAGTAATTGCAAGTAACAAGTACTTTGTACTTCAAGTACCTACGGTACTTTGTACTTCAAGTACCTACGGTACTTTGTACTTGATACTTGAAGTACTTTCAAGTACTTTGCCCAACTCTGCTTCAGACCATGCAAAAACTTTCCATCATCATGAAAAAAAAAAGATTAATAGAATATAAACAATATTCGTAAATTCGGTACTTGAAAAACCTTGAAATATGTTAAATCTCAGACATTAAAGTTCTATCGAGTTGAAATTTGAATCGATAATAGTTTGACTAGGGGATAAAACAGGCAACCTTTTCCTGACCGTCAAAAAATCAAAACACCTCGAAATGAGAAGCTCTTATCAATACGTAACGGCGTACTTTTCAATAACAAGAGAAACTCCATTTTTTTGGACAAGTGGTAACATTTTTTGGGAAGGAAAATTTGTCGCCACCTTGTGAACGATTGCAGAACTTCAACGGTACAAGTGAAAATCGATAAGGTTTCGCCAGGTAAATTTCTTTTCCTTAGAAAATCAAAGTAAAATCATTTTAATAGAAATATGATTTATTTTCGTAAAACAAAATAAATCAGAACTTTGTGTCGTTTTTTGTGGCAATCCTTCGATCCATGCTTGGGTAACTTATGATTCAATTTTCCACTTTTCTCTCTCTTGTTTCACTGTTATCGTTACCTATTGGACAACGCTAACAACTATTGACTACCATCTGTTCCAATCCACTTAATTCTTCAGGCAAATGATACCCTACTGCGGAAAAAGTCTCGAATCGTCGGTAATACTCGTCAGCCGATAACGATGCGAAGAGTAGATTTCTTCCGTATCGGCAATCGAACGAACAGAAAAAAATATAAAACCCCGTGTCTCGAATTATCGATAAATTGCGAGAAGCGAAATTCATTCTTATCAACCGTCGAACGTCAAAATCCAAATCTTCCCTTCCAAGACTCTTGAGAAGTACGACTGCCATCCGTTTAGGGTAAAGTGGTCGATATTGATTTTTTATATACAGAGTTAGCTCCAAACAAACTAACTCCCGAGAACCTTTCGGTCATATAAGCCCGATGGAAAAAATGGATCCAACTCGATCGTAAATGTCGACTGTTTAATCGTCCGAATTATTCCACGTAAATATTTATATCGGTGGCATTAACGGACCGCTTAATTTCCATTAACATAATGAACGTTTCATTACATGTATAGATATATATAATTTGCAAAAATACTCGATTTTCGTTCACTCGTTGTACAACGTTGTTGCCGGACTAATAATTTAGTGGAGAGGACAATTGGGGATGGGGTAGGTCACCTATGATGACTCTAATTGGCGCACACGACGCTTTGGATGCACGTTTGTCCTGTTAAAACCGCAATTGCACGAACGACGAATAATGTCTCGAAACTGTTGATATTGTACACAGGGGCGTGACATTATAATGATTTGACAATGCACAATCTCGATGATGAACGTAAATTGAGATTCGCTATGTGCGTTTGCGTGGTCCACTCTACACTGATTTTACGTCCATGGCAATTAATTTTCACTTTTAGCTTTGGTCAACGAAAATTGCCACCATGCGACCAAATACAGTTGACCAACTCACATGTGCCTGGCTGTAAATGGAACAAAAGGACGCGATGGACGACCGCATTTCACATTTATTGAATATTTTACCAAGGCTCATCTTTCTCTGTTACCGATTCATTGTTCGCCGGAGCACACTTCATGGTACCCACTTGTGCGGATTGATTCGTTGGACAAATGTAATTTAATTTATGTGACTATTGTTAAATGGTGACAGCACGATTTTTGGCTTCATAAACTGAAAATACGTGAAAGGGACCGGAATTTCATAAGGATGGGCAAATAATTTGGCACATTGTGAATTGCGCGTCGATTTCTCATTTGTTTTCATCGCATTTCACGCTTCCTTCATGAGCAGTTTCTTAAATTTCTCTAATGAGTAGATCGATTGTTTCAACTTAGAACCCTAGATAAGCGATATTAATCATTTTTGTCACTTGGTGCATGTGAAAAAAAATTGATATCGATTTACGAACGTTTTTTAAAATGGCAAAGTTTTTTTCGAATCTTTAAATAATTCTTTCAATATTGAATATCAACTATCCTTATCATTGAGTCATCTGTATAAAAAATTTGATCTCGATAGTTGCAGAATTACCATCGTCAGAGTACCATCAGGCATTTGGTAGAAGGGATTCGCAATTTTGACGAATTCGCACTAAATTAAGGGAAACGCCACTGTGACGGGTTGAAAAAATCGAAATTTTTAGTTTCATTTTCTTACATATATTCAAAAATGTGTAAAGAAATTTTAAACTCAACATCTCAAAAATTAATTGAAATATACCCAAAGGAAGGGTAGAAAGGTAGTCCTTTGGGACTACCTGCCATCATATGACCCGGGAATAGATATTTTAATGTAGACAAAATTTACGATATAACTAAAATCAGAGTAAATGAATATGCAATGAAAACTTTAGCCGCGTATATCTCAAAACGACTTTTTTTTTTAACACGGTGGCATCGATTGTTGGAAGACCAATAAACCGATAAAAAAATTTTTTTAATTTTTTAATTTTTCCCATCACATTGGCTAAGGTTGTGCGTAGCTGATTTTGAAAATTTTGAAAATTTCTATTTTTTAAGACCTTTTGAAAATAAAAAAAACGATTAAAAAAAATCAAATCAGCGCCATTTCGTGAAAAAAATTATTTAAAAAAAATGGCTAAGCTTAACGATAATCACTGTTGTGTAGATTTGGAAAAAATTTGAATTTTTGATTTCAGATGATTTTTCATTGCTGTATCGCTGCAATCAGGAGGATCCATTTTTTTTTTATTATGTCATTACGTTTATCGTAACAACTTTGTCAATTTTTAATATTTTTCAATGAAAATTTGTATTAATACAGTTGAATATATTATATTCAATAAATTGCTTCCTGTCTGATCCTCAAACAATCATCCCTGCTTACAACAAAAATTCCCAAAAATCGGCTATTTTTGGCCCCGTCACAGTGGCATTCCCCCTTAAGGGGGTCATCTAGTGTGAGACCTGTTTTTTAAATGTTTTTTTTCGGGAATTTTTTTTTTCAAACCATTAAAATGAAATAATTTATGAATTGTGTATCATTTTTATTAATATTTGAACAAACTTTGTGAATTTTTTGAAGTGAATGTATTAAATATAATCGGAGATACACCGCCCAATAAGAACACATATAAAAAAAAGGTGCTCCACTGCTGCCATGATTCCGGCCGTTCTGCTTGTCTGAAATTAAAAAACCAAACGCCATTTCAATTGTGAGACTTGAGGCTCTACCGTGAACCAAGACAAAGTCAGAATTAAAAAAAAATCATTTTTTTAACGCTTTAGAAAAAAAAAATACAATGCGAAAAATTGAATTTTTGTTCTAAAGTCTCAGTCTCACAAGCCTCAAGTCTCACAATTGAAATTGTTGAGTGTGCGGGTTCTCGCGGATAGACGCGTCGTCCGTTCTCTGAGGTCGTAAGTCTCAGGTCACGAAAAATCAACCGTCCCTCTCTGGGGTCGTAAATCCCAGATATATCTTTAGAAGCTGATACACGAGAATTAGGCGCACGGCTCCCACTTGGCAATGAGTCGCAAGAGAAGGAGGTTGAAGAATTGATCACTTCACAAATTAAACATAAAACAATATAATTAATATTTAATTTGACTGTGATGAAATGTTACAAGTTTTGAGAGTAAATAATCAGATCAGGACAGTAATGGTCGTGCTGTTATTATCCCGACAGATCAGGACAGTAATGGTCGTGTCTGGATTCTTCTACAATGTGTTAAGTCAGGTCAGGACAGTATTGGTCGTGCCTGTACAAAATCTGAAGACTGAATGTTAAAATAATTTTCGTACATAGCTGAGGGAGTATGCCCCTTTCGAGGTAAGAGACGTCGAGGTGGGGGTACGAGTTATTTTCCGAATAGAAAAAAAATGGGAAAACTTTCAAACGCCTGGTTCACATCTGTTTAGCAAATTCTCAAGATGCCTGCCTTTGGGGCCCTTCTACACGAAAATCGTCGAGCGCAAAAAAAGGGAAAGTTCTCCAGACCCCTTTATTGCTCGTACCCTCGCCTTTTCGTCGTGGCTTGCTCGACGCATGTAAAAGTTTATTTTCTCAAAATGAAATAACTCGAGTCTCCACTGAACAGAAATGGCGTTTGGTTTTTTCATTTCGGATAAGCAGAACGGCCGGAATCATGGCAGCAGTGGAGCACCTTTTTTTATATGTGTTCCTGTTGGGCGGTGTATCTCCGATTATATTTAATACATTCACTTCAAAAAATTCACAAAGTTTGTTCAAATGTTAATAAAAATGATAAACAATTTATAAATTATTTGATTCTAATTGCTTGTCCAAAAAAAATTCCCGAAAAAAATATTAAAAAAACAGGTTTCACACTTGACGACCCCCGTAAAGGAAATAACTACCAACTTTAGAATCGATCGATCGAGACTCGTATTTGAAATCATTCGCAAGATATGAACGAATATTTCATCGTCTGATGGAAAAAAAATGATCATTAATCATCATCCCAGTCTATCCTACAAACATCATCGCCGTATCGTCGCGTTTCATTCCGGTCCCCTCTCGAGACTCTACGTATATAATCAAATCTCCGTCTCGCGACGTCTGAGTCTTTTTATCGTATTACGTTACGGGAAGAGGAAGAAATTTTGTATTTTCCCGGAGTCTTTCTCGCTTCGCGATGGGCGCGGGTAGTCTGCAAGACGATGAAATCAAAGGACAGCTGAGGGGATGAGAGCCAGACGATGAGAAGAGATTTACAGACTTCGTCTGCAAATGGTATCGAGCATTCTTAAAAATACTAAAAAGGGATTTTCACAGGAAAAATAAAAAAATTACGCTCGAGCGCAATGTGATGTAAGAAATAATCCACGACAAAAATATAACACGACCGTAGATTATTTTCTACGGACGTCAGCATGCACATACACAAACACACACTCACACACACACACAGCACATCTCTTTTACAATTCATTGAAATTCATCGGAACGTTTCTTTTATTTTTATCACGACTCTCCTTCGTCTCTTCGGCACGTATCCAAGGGTAGTAGATCGTGAAGGAAAATTGTTACACATGCGCAGTAACTTTTTTTCGTATGTATCGGAACCAACCCAAATGTGTGTGCGTATGTGTGTGTGTGTCGGTGTGTGGGTGAGGTCCCGGTATTCGGAAATGACGTTACTTCCGGCGAGTATATGCGAATAGTAGCGAAACCAGAGATCTCAGGTTCCATCCAATGTGTGTATGTGTGTATGTGCAGTCAAGAGAGCCGAGAGGGTAGAAGTGATCAGTCGGAGGTCTCCGGTCGTGGCTATTTCCGCTTCTTCGAGTCTTACTGTACTCTTTCAGTGATCACGTACTCTATACCATCCAACGTACATACCAACTGTTGGAAAACCTTTCCAAGTCCATCTTCTTCCCCTCGCCCACTTTGTCCTCCCCTTTCCCTATTTAACCTATCCCAACCCCTCATCGCTGCCCTTATTCTCGACAAAACCCCTCTCTCGCTCTCTCTCTCTCTCTCGCTCTCTCTCTCTCTCTCTCTCTCTCTCTCTCTCTCTCTCTCTCTCTCTCTCTCTCTCTCTCTCTCTCTCTCTCTCTTCCTGATCCTGTTACTCGTGTCAAATAAGGACTCGGCAGGATACACGCTTCACTATGACCCTTAGAAACATACGACCCTTTGATTATCGAAGCATATATAAGGGGGTTGCAGAAATACAAGAAGTAGGTTATAGACTCAACGTCTCGCATCAATGTCTCGTTAGGTGAAATGGGCAATGGAAAATATCGCAAGCTTTCGAGTGGTCGTCATATTATCAATGGACATGTAACTGTGGATGACACAGTAAAGAATGTAAAACGTCAGCAATGAATTTTCGCAGAGCTTGGCAAATCTCTTGAGAGAGATGGTTTCTCAAACCACGCGTCCTTTTACGAATCTTGCGAGGTCACCAATTTGTCCAATGTTGTTTTCTTCAGGGTTTGATTTCTAGAGTAGGAACAAGGACTTACCAACGGAGCGGCAAATTTGAGGACTCTTTTGAAGTAGTTTTGAGATTGGGAAGGTTTACTTGGTTCGGGACTTTCAGTTGGTAAATGGTGGGTCTCTTATGTTTATAAGTGCACTCCATATAGACTTAAATCATAATTTCGTTGGAAAAAAACGTTCTCAAAAGGTCCCGTTATAAAAGAAAATTTACGGTTTTGTCCCGCACGAGGCTAACCTAAACCCTGCAAAAAATTTCTGAATGGAGTCCTTTTATCCGCATCCAAAGTGGCTGTTCAATTACTTTTTCCCATTTTTATGAGACAAATTTTAAGGTCAATGACTGCTGTTGCTCCAACTATAATTCTCGCAAAGCGATTCTGAAAACAAGTTAATGGGCAGTGATAAAATTTGGTGGTGAACGAAGGAAATCCGAGCCACAAGCGTATATCAAGCTCAATGGTTCTAGTTGAAGCAAGCGTGTTACATCAAAGAATCGGAGGCGTAAATAGAAGAGGTTGAGGGTGGCATTATAAATCTGTCGAGCTGGTTAACACTGTTGAGGCATAATGGGTATAAAGCCTTGGCCAAGGCTATTCGCAAAACGGCAACGGAAGAGGAGTGAAGCTCTTGCAACCTTCTCCCCTTCGTGTTCGATTATAATCGTCCGTGCTCGCTACTGCCTCTACCACGAGCTCCTGTTCTCTGCTGAGAGGGTGGATATACGGGTAACACTCAAATGGGTCGCGGGTATTTCGTGTTTCGCGATAGGGCTCCCTCTCCCGTCTATTAGGCAGCAGGAACTTACACTTACACAAATACTGGGTTTGTGTACGTCAAAGAAATAATTAAGAACCCGAGTTATCTGCCTTGAAATTGAATTGATAAACGCGCAAATGTGTCGGTTTGCTGTACGTAATTTTCCCACCTGTAAATCGTGTTCTACCTGAGGTTGTATACATAACAAATATATACATGTATACATTATATATGGTCGATTATATAAATATAAAATAATAAGAGGAACGGAGGGAAATAACCTGGGCGATAATAGGCGGGCAGGACTCAAACCGCACAAGCCCTTAGCATACATCTGGGTCATTCCATGTAAAATCGACCAAGAGTTGGTCGACCCTTTCAATTTCGATGAAATTTGGTCACAAGTTTTCGTTTTCAATGAAACGAAGTTCTACTAAAAGAAGAAAAAAAATTTCAAAAGTTATTCAAAATTTAAAATTTCACAATTTTTCAAATCTTTCAAGTTTCTTTTTCAAATATCTCGAAAACTTCTATAGTCACGAAAAATTGTTCTGAATTCGTTTTGAAGAGTATAGTAATTTTGAAAAATGACGAATTTGGAGAATTTTTAATTTTCAAAAATCGTGAAAATTAAAGTCTCATATTTTATTTTTGGTTTAATTTTTTTAAATATAATACCTTGTACTGATCTTAAAAGATCCTGAAATTTTCAGGATGGTGTGTTTTTGTTTCAAAAATAATTTTTTTTAAATTTTGGTGAACATTTTTTTTCCTCTAAGTAAAGTCAATCATGTAATTCTGTAATTTTGAGCAGTCAAAATTTCAATTAATGACAATTTGAAAGAAAAAATGTTTTTTTACCAAAATTCAAAAATTTATATTTTTCAAACAAAAACAGACCATCCTGAAAATTTCAGGATCTTTCAAGAATAGTAGAAGGTATTATATTAAAATGTATTACCAAGGTATTACCAATGTAATGTTATTTTTTATATATATGGGGCATTCCAAGTGAAATCAGAACATGATTTCCCTCACCCCCTACGCTTTGCGTCGCTTATTTTTTGTTGGCTTCTATATCACCCCAAATGAGCCCTGATTTTTTCAGATTTTCTCCCCCTCTCTTTGTCGTCCCACTATGTGTTTTTTTTTATGCAAGAGGAAACATCAAAAGGGACCTTTTTTAAATTAATGATTTTTTTTTACAAATTCCATATCCAAAAATAGTAACTTTTTTCATAATTAGAAAGTGAGCCGAAGCCTGACAATATTTTTTAAAAATTATTTTTTATTTTTCGAAAAATCAGAAATTTGGAATATTTAGAATTTTAATGATTACATCTTATAGTAAAAAAAAAAAGAAAAAAGAAACCCATCTTGCAAAAATGTCATATCTTGCTTAGTTTCATATTAATTTTTCGTAATCGTCCGTAGAGAATTACGGAATAAAAGTAAATCAAGGTGATTTTTAAAAAATTAATATGAAACTAAGCAAGATATGACAGCAAAAAAAAAACACATGGTGGGACGGAAAAGAGAGGGGGGAAAAATCTGAAAAAAATCAGGGCTCATTTGGGGTGATATAGAAGCAAAAAAAAAATAAGTGACGCAAATCGTAGGGGGTGAGGGAAATCATGTTCTGATTTCACTTGGAATGCCCCATATGATTATATTGTACATGAATTCATGTGCGCGAAAGTCTGAAGAATGCCTCGCGAACAGGGAACAATGGAAGTAATCGTACGTGCAACATGTACATCGAGAGAGGCTGGTGTCGATAAAAACAAAACAAAATCGCAGGTCTATTAATAGTCGAGGGGCGAAAGAGAAAAAAAGAGAAAGACAGGATATATATTGATATATATATATATATATATATATATATATATATATATATATGCTTCTGTCTCGTTTCGAAAAAATTTTCAATTAATATTTCGACGTTCTTATTTTATTCTCTAATATTATACGATATGATCGATTTTCCATTTCACGTTGCTACAGAGTAATAGTCCTCGTGATTTAAGAGCCTGGCTTAATTCCTGCAAGTGTGGGCGTGTGTGTGCGTGTATATGTACGCGCGCGCGCGCGTGTGTGTGTGTGTGTGCGCATGGTGTGTTCATTATAAAAATGAAACAGCGAAGGAAAATTGTTAATTATTCTTCGGTGCTTTTTCCATCGTACCTTTCCGTGGATGTAGGATGGTGAGTAATCGAATACTCGGATAACAATGGTGTCCCGAGGGAAAGTGGAATGGGCCCTGAATAAAAAGGATTGGAATATTCCGTGCGAAGCGATATATATAAATTCGCGCCGTCTCTCTCTATTTTTCGTATAAAACCACGTTATAACTATGGTAATGTCCGTTGAATAGTCGGTCGCAGTGTAGAGCTGACCTCGATGAAATATTATTAAAAACAAAAATTAATAGTGTACGAAATTGTGAATTAGCGATATTAGAAAATCTCGCGAGCGCGATGACAAAAGTAATTATGTAAAAAATTGAAACAAAAATTCAAATGGAGAACAAAAAAATAAATAAACGTGTTTATTTTTAGGTTTTTTTTGCCTCTGGTTAATCTCCATATGAATTCGAACAAATGTTGGATTTTTATTTGAGGTCTGAGCAACGTCAAACCCCTTTCATATGAATAAACTAACGAAGTTAACTCAATGACATAATCCCAGATTTTGGAAAGAAACCGTAGATTCTGGGAGCACTGCCAGATTGAATTTAGGGGGCGGGGTCGAAGAGTCGACTAACCAATATTTCGAACGGCCGAAGTCCCGAATTTTACGATTACGAGCGTTAGAATAACGAAGCGCCGAAATCCCGATCGCCAGAAAAGAGAAAGTCGAGAGAGCCGCCCCATGCGTAAGAGAGAGAGAGGAGGCGCATCTCTCTCTCTCTTACGCATGGGGCGGCTCTCTCCGCTGTCGCTTATCTGGCGTTCGGGATTTCGGCGCTTCGTTATTCGAGCGCTCGTTATCGTGAAATTCGGGATTTCGGCCGTTCGAAATATTGGTTAGTCGACTCTTCGACCCCGCCCCGAATTTAGTATTGGGATAGGCATAATTGTCAGTCTTTCTTTCTCGCTGTACCTTATTCCTCACTGCAAATTCTTCCTACCAACTTTTAATATTTCTTTCAATTTTTGACAGGCTTCCAGGAGAAAGATTCGACGAAACTCCGAATTGTCTAACCTTAAGAAATCACGTTTGCGGTATTCGCAAGATGTGCTCCTCTGCATAAGCATTTATTGATGATAAGTACATACGACAGGCTGGCAGTGATCGGCAGTATCGATTTTTTTGTCAACGATATTGATTTTATTAATCATTTTTTCGAAAAATTAATATTAGTAAAAAAATATTACTAATTCTTTATAAAAATTCGTAATTAGCGAAAAAATATTAGTAATTTTTCTAAAAAATTAGTAGTTAGTAAGAAAATACTTGCAATTTTTCCAAGAAAATTAATAATTAGTGATAAAATATTTCTAATTTTTCGAAAGAATTAGTAATTAGTGATAAAATATTTCCAATTTTTCCAAAAAAATTAGTAATTAGCGAAAAAATATTACTAATTAATTTTAAAAAAACAGTAATTTGTAGAAAAGTATTGGGTATTTTTACATACTTGTGTGTACGGATTGAGTCATGATTATAAGCTCAAACAACTCTATTCAAAAAGTTGTTTTATTTTTTATAATAATTAGATTTTTTTGAATATTTCACACATTAGTATTCATTGTATCGAATGTCATACGATATCACATAAGTTATTATTAATACGAATATTTAATCAGTACCTATTAAAAAATACATTAGTAATTTTTATTTTAGTTATTACTTTTTCCAAAATTAATTTAAAAAAAAATTAAATTATTGATTCTTTTGGTTATTTAGCTATATGTTTCTCGCTAATTACCAATTCTTGGAAAAAATTAGTAATATTTTATCGTTAATTACTCATTTTTTGAAAAAATTAGAAAGGTTATGTCACTAATTACTTATTTATTAGGAAAATTAGTAATACTTTGTTACTAATTACTAATTTTTTATAAAAAATAGTAATATTTGTTTGCTAATTATTAATTTTGTAATCAAAATTAGAAATATTTTGTCACTAATTACTAATTTTTAGAAAAATTAGTAATATGTTCCCGCTAATTACTAATATTTTAAAAAATTAGTAATATTTCTTTGCTAATTATTAATTTTTCGAAAAAATTGGATAATAAAAATACATAGATTTTTTTTGCCGATCACTGCAGGCTGGAGGCTATTTCAAGTTTCCTGGTAAAACAGGGTGCGTTGGACGAGAAACTTTAGTAATTCGTAACACCTCCACCTTGTGGTCGTAAGAGAACTAACAATTTCATACCTATGGTATATGTAACTTACATACCGCGTGTATATTTTACAGTGCGTGTTTGCCATTATTTCGCAGTGGTATTTTCTCGGTAACGCGAGAGCACTTTTTCCAGGGTCTGGTGAAAATTTCATCCGCCATAAGTATATATTATTTGCATGTAACAAGTGTACGTTTGGATCGTCAGCACGAGAGACAGCGAGGTATGTTATTTATTTGTGAGAAGACTGAATTTGAGAAATATGAAGCATTGAAAAAAAAAAACAACTGCAAAATGAAAAAACAATGATGATCAACGGACACATCGAAGAAGAGCAAGAACCAGCAAATGCCATGAACAATGAAAAAAAAAGTTAGTTTATGTCAACCGCATTAACAATCACAATCACATGTGAAGTAATCCTGTAGAAAACTGTTAACTGTGTAAGAAAAGAAATGAAGATCGACTAAAAAAAATAGCTTTCAACGCTTCTGTATTTCCTGCAAATCTGGAACCAATCCATCAAGTGCTATTAGAAAAACACCTTTGAAGTTCAAAGTCAGAGTATTTCAATGACCTTTCAGAGAATGCAGCTGAAGGATGATACAATCGATTAAAAAAGTGTTTTTGAGCAAGTGCAATTTTTTGACCCACTTGGGTAACCCCTTAAAATGGACGTGAAATGTTTTGCCGATGTAGTTTCAATCCAGAACTTCAATACGACAAAAAAAAAACGTGTTATTCAAGCTTATCCCAATACTTTATTTCGAAATTTCATTTCACAAGCCTGCACCTCGTTTTGGGCATGTGAATCCTGCGCTGTGATAACAAACGCTTAATTGGGTGAAAAGGAGGCTGAAAACGTGAAGAATAGCCGCACGTTTGGTAACACATTTATTTTTCGATGTATGCACGAAGTTAATTTTGTACAACAGTGAATCAACGGTTACTCGCAATAATAATCATACAGCAGCGTGCTGAGAGTATACCGAGACCGAGTCTCTCTCTCTCTCTCTCTCTCTCTCTCTCTCTCTCTCTCTCTCTCTCTCTCTCTCTCTCTCTCTCTCTCGTATCTCGTTAATAAACGATGACCCAATTGTGGCCTCGACGTACATGCGAAAGCTACCCCCAGCAGCTTTGCATAATTCTCAATAGTTTGTACGTGCGGACGTGCGCACACACGAGCTTAAATGTGTGCTTGTTTGTGTGCGTAGTCTGCGTGACTGTGCCTACAATAGTTACGTGAAGTGCACACTGAACTATCACATATACATTCCCGCTCAAAAGTTTGGGAACACCAAAAAAAAATTCACAGGAAAATTCTGAAATAATTCCAAGCGAATCCGTGTATACCTACGCTACTTTTTTCATACTTGACATTTTCTTTTAAACTCTGTAGTCTTCGAGTTACGTTGCATCTTTTAAAATTTGTTTTCTTAAGCCAAAAGTGAAATAAATGTGGGAGAAAAAATCGTACGAAAATTTTGAAGAAACGAAAATGGAGCGTCTGCTAACCCTTCCAAAAGTACCGTAGATCAAAAAGACAAAAAAAAATGCCCTTGAGTTATGCGCCCGATTCGCGATGATCGAAAAAAGGCCAAAAAACGGTAACTTAAAAAAATGCGTACCGGATCAAAGAAAAATCATAAAAAATATTTTTAAAAAGCAAAATAAAGCTGATTTCCTTCCTGGCAAAACGTTTTTTTTTTAAATCTGATCTTTTTTTTTTGACGGAGTTACGCTACTTCTAGTGCGGCAAGAAATATTGACCGGTGTTTCCAAACTTTTGAGCGAGAGTATATATGTGACGAATTGCAAAGTATGTAGCCGCGGACCCACTAGCTACGATTTAGACACATCGTGGACACAAAATGTGTGTGCGAGGAATGAACGCAGAAGCATGCACCGTGCGAATTGTTGGCAGTTTCACAACCCTCTCGGTCTCCCTCATATATACTCCCTTTCTATCTTTCCCTTTCTCGGTATAGATATACGTATATATATAAATGGTAATTTCTCTCATCTCTCGGTACCTAAAAGCATGAGCGGTTTTGTACGGTCTTCGGGATCGTTGGCATTCGCCCAAACATCCCTCAACATCATACGAGGATTAGCGCGAGGGCGTGAGACTATCCGCACATTCACCACGTATGCACATACCCGTATAGATGCAACATTAATATGTGCATATTATAAATTCGGTCAGGACTCTTCGTCTCGAAATACGATCCCCAAAACCCTGCGAACAAGTCACATTTCTTTCGCTTCAGAGTCTTTACCAACGAGTTAAAACGACCAAGCTGTGCTAAACCCATTTTCGCGTTTGTTGGGGCAATTGTAGCCAAGAATGACGGAATCAACATGGCGGAAGCTGTGTTGTGATTGTGGTGAATTTTGTTATTACTGACCAATAGAATTTCGAGTGGGATGACGAAGAACTGCCTCGTCGTTCATTCAATTCTTTTTTCAGCTAAATAACTAAGTAACTAAGATAATTGATCCCAATTTATCCTAAAAAGAACCTCTCTGCATAATAAAATAACAACAACAACAACAACACCAACAACATCAACAACAACATCAACAACAACAACAACAACAACAATAATAATAATAATAATAATAATAATAATAATAATAATAATAATAATAATAAAATTTGAATTGAGGAGAGTACTTACAAATACTGCCGTCCAAAAGTTTGGAAACACTCGCCCCGATTCCGCACCGCACAAAAAGTTTCACTGCTCTTTTAAAAATAAAGATATTTCAATTCAATAAGCGGCGTTTCAAAGAGGACACATTCAGTTTCATTTCGATTTTTTAAAACCCGGTACGCCTTTTAGAATATGGTAATTTTTCGGCTTTTTTTTTTTGCGTTGAAATTTTGACGCACGACCCATGAAATATTTTTTTAAACTATTTGTCACAAGAAAAATTTTTGGGAGGGAGCATAGGCCTCAATTTCGTTTTTTAAAAAGTCTCATACGATTTTCTTTCCGCAAAAATATTAAATTTTTCGGAAAAAACGACCATATTTATCAAATGTAGCGTTACTCTCAAACTACTGGGGTTTTCGTGAAATCACTGGGAGGATAAAAAGTTGTCTACAATTATTCTGGATTCAATGAATTTTTTCAAGAATTTTTTCAAATTTTTTTTTTTCGATCATTTTTTCTGTCAAGGAGATATTTTTTTATCTTAAACAATCGGGTCTCTTACCTCATTTACACGGGATTTTCGATGAAAAAGCCGTGTAGATAAAGTTTTCCGATAAAAAAAACCGTGTAAATGAGGTAAGAGATCCGTAGATAAAAAAAATCTCTCGTTGGCAGGAAAAACATTAGAATTTTTTTTTTTTTAATTTCTGAAAAAATTGTGTTGAATCCAAAATGATTGTATGCAACTTTTTACCGTCTTAGTAAATTCACAAAAACCCAGTAGTTTTAGAGTTACGCTACATTTTATAAATATGGTCATTTTTAACGAAAAATTGAAAATTTTTGCATAAAAAATCGTACGAACTTTTTAAACAACAAAAATATAAAGCTTATACTCTCCCCACAAGTTTTTCACACGAAAAAAAACAGTTTAAAAAAAAATTGATGGATCGTGCACAAAAATTTCAACGTAAAAAAATGCCCTAAAACGACATTTTAAGGGGCTTACCGGGTTGAAGAAAAATCGAAAAAAAAATTCAGAAAAAGTGAAATGACGCTGAATATGTCCCCTCTGAAACGCTGCTCTTTGAACTGAAATATATTCATATTTAAAAGAGCAGTGAAACTTTTTGTGCGGTGCGGAATCGGGGTGAGTGTTTCCAGACTTTTGGAAGGCAGTGTATATCAATAAAGACGAACCCGAAAATGTTCTGTCTCTATGAAAGCCACAAAAATATGTTTATAGGCCAATAAAATGCGATAATAAAAAAATAATATAACAAATAAATTATAATCGTATAAATTATATAAATGATATAAATTATAATCGATTAACAATAACTGAAATTTCTATATATCTGTTGCATGAACATTTTTTCATAAACGCCATTTTTCAATTGCAATCGGAGTAAGTAATACGAGGTTTCCAATAAAATGAGATGGGAACACCTTTGTAATGCAGAAAATAAAATAATATTACACTATCACAATTTTGCGATTCAACAGTGACTAATTTGGCAGGCTAGCAGCTGTCACACAGTGCCCCACTTTTCACCGTGCAGCAGTAATAACGAGTCTCCCTCTTTCTCTATGACCTGGTTCTCCTTTCATAGAATGATCGCACCTCCAATTTAAACGACATTTTACAACCAACATTTCACGTTTGCACAGGAGGCGGCAGCGGGATGCTCTTTATTGTCTCACGGTGTGTGCGTCCGAGCAATCGCGGAGACCCGGAGGCGAGAATGCGTTGTAACGTCGTCAAGCGTCCTCGTGCTTTCAGCCCCATCTTCGCGCTCACAAATGTTCCATTCTCCCTTCCTCCATCTCTCTATCCCTCTTCATCTCGATCTCTCTCTCTCTCTCTCTCTCTCTCTCTCTCTCTCTCTCTCTCTTTATCCCCTTAAACGTCGTAAACTTGTCAGAGTGTTCAACAATGAGTATACCCATTGGCTGTATACAGCAGAGAAACGCGTGAGACTTCATGGGCAAACGAGGATCCTCGAGAGAGCTTATTGGAACACAACGGCAAAACCCGCGTCAGCTTGCACGCAATCCTCCCTGTTTCCCAACCCTTTCTCTTTGCTTCCTCTCTCCCGTTGTTTTCATCGTCTCTCCACCCCTCTCTTCGTCGCAAGCTGCGGTGTGTATCACACACGCAGCTTCTGACTCTTAACAATGCAATGGCTTGTATGATATATATATGGGGCGTTCCATCCCAAATCGGAAAGTTTGGAAAACTTTTTATTTTCCTCAAATTTTTTATATTTTTTAGTACCCATCAAAAGATCCTTCCTGTTAAATTTTGAGATTTTTTGTATCACTCGTTCACAAGATATGGAATTTTTTTAAAAACCGCTCTTTTTTCGGTTTTTTTGGTCATAACTTCTTTAATAATGGTCCAAATTAAGTGTATTTTTTTTCAAAATTGTTGTCTTCTTATGGCCTTTTCATGAAAAAAATACGAAAAAAAATATTCGACGTATTTTGAATCAGTTTTTCGAGTTATAACTTTGAATCGTGTTTTCAAAAGTGAGTGCATATTTTGATTTTTAAAATTTTTTTTATTTCAAACTTCTATCTATTCAACAACTTTTAAGACCAGTCCGGTCGTGGGCCCTCCATAATTACATTTTTTTAGATTTTTGAAAAATAAAAAAAAAATTCTATAAAATATTATGAATACCAATTTTTGTTACTGTATAATATTTTATTATTATTATTATTATTGTTATTATTTTATTATCAATTTTTAACAACTTTTGAAAATTAATAATGAATCAATGAGCAAATAACAACAATTCAAGAATTGTATGACTGGGCATCGAACCCAAATAGTCTACCGAATCTTGCTGTCAAATTTTCACATGAGAAACACTATTTACATACAAAAGAAAGATTTTACTTGCGATACAATACGACTAAGTCAATCACAAGGACACACAAATTTCATTCAATTATTCCAATGAGCACCGGAAACGTATGGGCAATGGAATATTCGAATTCAGGAAATGATCGCATAGGTAACATTTACAAAAGAATAACAATTAATTATTAATTTTAAGAACCTGTTAACAATAAAAAAGTGTTAAAATAAATTCTAAATAATGAAAAAAAAGATTATACACTGTATACATTAATAAAAATTGATATTCATAATGATTTATAGACATTTTTTTTATTTTTATTTTCAAAAATTGGAAAAAATAATAATTATGGAGAGCCCACGACCGGACTGGTCTTAAAAGTTGTTGAATAGATAAAAGTATGAAATAACAAATTTTCAAACAAATCAAAATATCTTCTCACTTTTAAAAACACGATTCAAAGTTTAAAACTCAAAAAACTTCCTCAAAAACACGTCGAATATTTTTTTTGTATTTTTTTTTCTGAATAGGCCATAAAAAACAAATTTTTTTTTAAAGTACTTAATTTGGACTATTAGAAGAAGTTATGACCAAAAAACCGGAGAGTGGTTTTTTTTTAAATTTAATATCTTGTGAACGGGTAATCAAAAAAATCTCAAAATTTGACTGGAAGGGTCTTTTGATGGGTACTAAAAAATATAAAAAAATTAAGGAAATAAAAAAAAAGTTTTTTAAGCTTCCCGATTTGGGATGGAACGCCCCATATATACCTACTTATCCACCGTTTGAAATAGTATACCGGCTGCAGGTGCACAGATAACCATTTCTGGAAGCAAATAACATCTTTGTGAAACATTTTCCCGATGGCGAATATATCCGAGAGCATAATGTCTATTTTGTCGTGATCATGGAAATATGACTCGATTGACGGCTATTGTTGGCTATGAAGAGTGTGGGTTTCCTTGTCAATTGAAATTCCTCCGAATTCGACGGCGGTGGAGTGCAAAAGGGTATTTTCATGCCATTACCTCGACGAATTGCTTCACAAATCGATGCACGCTCCGTCGTTTTGTTTCTCAGCAGTCAAACTTCCAAATGTTCCACATTAACGAGCAAAATATAGTCATATTCGTGCATTTCCGTAAGTCGAATACTTTGCGAATATTATTGTCAGCCACGAGTTTGGGAACATCCGAACGAGTATCAACGAGTTCTCATCGTTTTGCACAATAGAGAACTTGCATGCATCTGAAATCTGTATTTTAATCTATGGGACTCGAAAGTAGGATAAAAAATAATGTATTTCCCAAGACAGTTTTTTTTTAAAAGTAATATTAACGCTGCAAAAAAATATTCTTCAACTCTAATTTTTCTCGAAAAATTTGAATTGACAACCATATTGTTGTACCCAACTATCAGCGCCAACAGTGTCGCGACCGGGAACTACGTCCCATTGTAAACAGTTTTGGCCCCGGCGCGAGCGGGTAGAGAGAGAGAGAGAGAGAGAGAGAGAGAGAGAGAGAGAGAAGCGCGCACCAAACCTTTCTTTTCGCTGGATTATTTGGCACATGGACAAATATCTTTTCTGGTGTAGTACTTGTTGTGTTTTTGCACGATGGTACAAAACAAGACATGAACCAATCCAAGTTTGGTTGCGGGGTGAATGAATCCATAATTGCTTTGTCAATTTATATTTTTTCTGTGATACTTTTGACGCAAATAATAATATTGAAGAATATTATACTGTAGGTTATACGTGAGTTATAGGTTAGATTTTTGCGTCACCGAGAGCAGAAACTGTTTACAATGAGACGTGGTTCCCGGACACGACATTGGCGGCGCTGATAGTTGGGTACAACAATATGGTTGCCAATTCAAATTTTTCGAGAGAAATTAGAGTCGAAGAATATTTTTTTACAGCGTCAATATTCCTTTAAAAAAAAACTGTCTTGGGAAATACATTATTTTTTATCCTACTTTCGAATAAAAAAATTTAAAAAAAACATGCAAGTTCTCTATTGTGCGTGCAAGTACAACTTCTAACTATTGCATCACATTCTCCTGTTTGACTATTACAAGTCTCATGGTTTCATTCGCCATATTCTGAAGAAATATCCAACCGAAACTGCGCGTATTCGCGATATTACTTCGAAGAGAAAACTGTTCCAAGCTTCGTGGGATATGCAGAAGTGAGCGAATCCGTTTGCATGCTTCCATTGAATTACTTTAATCGATACCAATCGCGTTTGTACTAATGATCCTTGTGGAAATTTATATCGTCGGAATCACGCGAGATATATGGGTTGCGATAGGGCAGTTCTTTTTTTTTTTTAACGTGTCTTCATGCATGATGCGACATGTGTGACTTTGCTGGGCCCCTGTTGGCGATAAATGGGTCAATTCGGTGGGTTTTTATTTTCAAATCGTTTTATAGAGGCCGTTTGATTTCTCGGTTCGTTTTACGGTCGTTAATGTAAGCTCTATTCAATTAGCGCATCGATGAGACCGCGCGAAGCTCTCTCGTTCTTTCCGCTGCCGAATCCCGTGCCACGGCGCATTATACAGCCGCGTGCAGCTCATCATGATACGTTGAATCTATATGGGTATTTACGATCATTGCCGAGCGTGAAAATAACGCTATGTTGAGTAGATTGGGGAGGCACGACAGGTATATTTAGGGGAGGCTGGGGCACGACGGCCCTCCTCTAAAAAATTATTTTTTAAATATTTTTTTTTCCCATACAAGAATTAAAAAATGTATCACACAAAAGAATTAGAAAAAAATTGCTTAAAAATTGATAATAATGATTGCTATTGTCTTTAAGGGGGTCGTCTAGTGTGAAACTTGTTTTTAAAAATGTTTTTTTTCGGGAATTTTTTTTGGACAAATCATCAAAATAAAAAAATTTATGAATTGTGTATCATTTTTATTAACATTTGAACAAACTTTGTGAATTTTTTGAAGTGAATGTATTATAAATATAATCGGAGATGCACCGCCCAACAGGAACACATATAAAAAAAAGGTGCTCCACTGCTGCCATGATTCCGCCCGTTCTGCTTATCTGAAATCAAAAAACCAAACGCCATTTCAATTGTAAGACTTGAGGCTCTACCGTGAACCAAAATAAAGTCAGAATTTCAAAAAAATCATTTTTTTACGCTTTAGAAAAAATATTCAATGCGAAAAATTGATTTTTTTTTCTAAAGCGTAAAAAAATGATTTTTTTTTAATTCTGACTTTATTTTGGTTCACGGTAGAGCCTCAAGTCTCACAATTGAAATGGCGTTTGATTTTTTGATTTCAGATAAGCAGAACGGCCGGAATTATGGCAGCAGTGGAGCACCTTTTTTCATATATCGACGGCAGTATGGAAGAACGTGCTATCTCAAATTGTGCTAGAAGAACGTGCTATCTCAAATTGTGCTAGAAGAACGTGCTATCTCAAATTGTGCTAGAAGAACGTGCTATCTCAAATTGTGGTAAAAGAACGTGCTATCTCAAATTGTGCTAGAAGAACGTGCTATCTCAAATGATGAGAGAAGGAGGTGGTATCTCCAATTGATCACAACTGAAGATACCACCCTCTTCTCTCATAATTTGAGATACCACCTTCTTCTCTCATTATTTGAGATAGCACGTTCTTCTAGCACAATTTGAGATAGCACGTTCTTCCATACTGCCGTCGATATGTGCTCCTGTTGGCAGTATATCTCCGATTATATTTAATACATTCACTTTAAAAAAATCACAAAGTTTGTTTAAATGTTAATAAAAATTATACACGATTCATAAATTATTTTATTTCAATGGTTTGACAATAAAAAATTCCCGAAAAAAAACATTTATAAAACTGGGTTCACACGAGACGACCCCCTTAAGGTACTAGTCTACTTCAGAAGACGAAAAAAAAACAAATTTTTAAGATTTTTTTTCTCAGCTCCTTTAGCAGATATGACTATAAAACTGTTATTACAGCATCGTTTCATCCTTCGAAAGTACAAAACAAAAATTTATTTTTTATTTCAATTCATTGAATAATTTATAGAAGGCGCCAAAGTTGAAAATGTCTTTTCCCATGGCCGACATTTAATCTCAGGATTGGCAAGTCAGAAACAGAAAACTAAAAAAGCATTTTGAAGAAGAAGGTTTCTTACATAACAATCTACCACCGTTAATGAAAAATCGATTAAAAACAAAAATTGCGGATGTTTGAAATAAATTATGAAAAAATTAATTTTCATTTTCATTTCAAACATCTGCCATTTTGTTTTTTTAATCGATTTTTCATTAACGGTGGTAGATTGTTGTGTAACTGTCGGCCATGGGAAAGACATTTTCATCTCTTTGGCGCCTTCTATAAATGATTCAAAGAATTGATATAAAAAATAAATTTATGTTTTGTACTTTCGAAGGATGAAACAATTGTTGTCACAACAGTATAATAGTCATATCTGTTGAAGGAGTTTAAAAAAAAATCTTAAAAATTTGTTTTCCTTTGCCTTTTAAAGTAGACCAGTACCTTAATATACTGGACTATACTGGGAATCTAAGGAATCATGGATTCAGTGTAAAAATCGTAAGGGATGGCCTCATGATTCCACTGCAGGTATGGACAAAGATATGGACGAATATTTTTGTGATTATTCCGAAAAGTAATTTTTTACATTCTTCACGTAATTTAATGTTTCATTTAAAATTTTTATTTTTGTTATGTTTTTGAATAATTATGATAAATCATCATTAATGTTATTGTTTATTTGTTTAACATGAAAAATATACAGATTAATTAAAAATTCGTTGAATAATAGATAACTTCTATATTTTTCAACTATTATTTTTTAAACCAAAGCAAACTTTTAAAATTTTTTGGATAAATGATTTTGTTTTTCCTTTGAACATTTTTCAATTTTGTTGAAAATGCACTTTTTTTATGGTCCATTTTACACCAGATGTAGTGCATCCTCCTAAAAATGGATGAATACATCAAATTCATCATAATTTAAAGAAAAATAGAAAAAAATTGTCTGACCTAATTTTTTAGGGTGGTCCATTATGCCCCAGGTATCGCGGATCGGCCTAAAAGTGAGTCAATACATACAATTTATGATAATTTGACAAGAAACCAAAATTTTTTTTACCAAATTTTTTAAGGGTGCCTAGGGGGGCCGTCATGCCCCACCCTTCCCTATGTTTATACAGAACAAAATTTGTAAATGTCCATTACAGGCCCGGTATAAATCCAGATCAGAGCAAAGCAGGTTGAGAGGGAAAAAGGTTAATTCTACCCCGGTGTTTTAATGACTATCTGGTAGGCTTTATTCGCCAATAAAGTTTGACCCGAACGTGCGTTTTCACGCACACAGGCTGACACTTTTTCAATCAACGTTATGCACTTGCCATGTTTGCGATATACGCGCGCATATCGATGCATAAATATTTCCCGGGCATTTATACAATTCAGGTGCGAGCCCTTTCATTTTCCAACGCGCGTGTGTGTCAAACATTCTCGCGCACGGTTAGCGATAAACGAGGTGAAAGAGAGCGCTGAAACTCACTGCAACATCACAAACTCTACTGCCCCTAGGTTTTTACCGCACAATTGTATAAAGGATTCCTGAACAAACTAGTCATGTCTCAATTTCGACTCTTCATATTTCAAGCACTGATTTTTCACTCATTTGCATTAGGAAATAAATAAAAAATGTATTAGAAAAATAGTGAAAAATTAATAAGGAAAGTGATACAAAATTAATAAGGGAAGGACGCGAGGTTTCGAAAATTTGTCTGTGCGAGATGTACATCTTATGTCCTTAAACATGTAACTTTTTCGGCCGAATTGAAAGATTTAAAATAATAATGTACAGGAACGATATATTTGCAATTATTTAAAAAGTGGGCTAAAATTATGTTTCTAATCTTTCAAGATTTCAATGTTCTATATTTTTTTCTTCAAAATTTTATTTTTCACAAACAAGAAAACAAATCTCTGCATAATTAGTCTATAAGTAAAGCGGATGCTGATAATTACAATGTCTGTTGTTTCAAACGTAGACTAAAAAAAGGGCCGTCATTAATGTTAAATAAAAATATACAAAATATATCTACTCAGATAAAAAAAACAATAAAAAAATGATTTTTAAAATAAAAAAACGTTTTAGATTCGTAGCTCAAATTTTGCTGTAAACTTGAAACTGGGTAAAATTTTTAATTAAAAAAATTCGAAGTACCACTTTTCGTCTATACATTTGAATAAACTGTTAATTTGTTATCTGGCACCTAACTTTGGAATAACTCTGGATTTGCAATTAGCCCAATAGTGTGAGATTTCCAAAGATACATGAAGAAATTTAGCCTCGTGAAAATAATTCGAAGGGTTATTCCAAGATGCTTACAAACTTATAAAACAATTACGGCTAACGTGGAAAAGCGTCGGGATTTTAAATATTAATGAGTTTGGCCGGGAATCTCTCATATATAGTGCAGGCAAACCAGTGGAGGTAGTAAACGTTCTCTAGTGTATATGGGGCATTCCACCTTAAATCACGTGGTCATCGGCCTGTCCCCCTCGGATTTTGATGTCCAATGAATTGTGGGTTTCGTTTGGTATGACTTCAAATTTTCAGAAATTTTTATTTCATTTTTCAGGGGTTGCCCGAGCTAAAAAATCATTAAATTGAGGGAAAACATAAAGAAGGCCCTTTTTCAAATTAATGAATTTTTTTCACAGAAACTAGAGCCTGGAACAGATATTTCCATCATAATCCGATAATGGGCCAAAAATAATTAACATTTTTTAAAAATTGTAGTAACGATATATATTTTTTTTTAATTATCCGTTTTAGTTCAGGTCGTCGAGGTTGATAAATTTTCGAAAATTGTTGTCTGTTCACTCTTAAGACAAGACAAAAAAATCAAGTTTCACTAGAAAAATGTTTTTATTGTTGTTATTCTCACACAAGATACAATCAAAATAAGAAATTATAAAAAATAAAAATTAAAATACAAACAAAAAATAGTAATTATTTTTGGCTCATTATCAAACTATGACGAAAATATCTGTTTTGGGCTCGAGCTTCTGTGAAAAAATTTCATTAATTTGAAAAAGGGCCCTTTTACGTTTTCTCTCAATTTAATGATTTTTTAGCTCGGGCAAGCCCTAAAAAATAGAATGAAAATTTCTAAAAATTTGTGGTCATATTTTGGGTCAAGCGAAACCCACAATTCATTGGACATCAAAATCCGAGGGGTTCAGGCCGATGACCGCGTGATTTGACGTGGAATGCCCCATATTCATATATAGGGCACGTAGCAATATATGTGCGCTCGCACATTGCGGCACAGCGGCCCGGGAAATTTTATAGGAACAATTACACGCTTTCTGAATGTTCCAACCAGCGCATTGGTATGGAAAGGGTAAAAATACATGCCATGAGCATGGGAGAAAATGTGCGGTAATGCGAACTTCGTGCTTACGCTGGGTTACGCGCGTAATACGGGGTTATATGACTGCGCATCACCTACATATGGGGCATTCCAGGTCAAATCACGTGGTCATCGGCCTGACCCCCTCGGATTTAGTTGCCGAATTTTTTTTGTGCATATTTTGCTCCCAAAAAAAGAGGTTATTTTTTTTCAGATTTTGATTACTTGTTTTACCCCATAAAATTATTTTTTTTCCATAACTTTTAAGTAAAATTGAATTACGCCCAGTTTTAAAATTCTGAAATTTTTTGCATTAATTCTATAACTAAAAACTAGTATTTTCATCCTAGTTTGAGAGTGGGCCGAGAATAATTTATATTTTTTCTTCAATTAAACAAAGAAAATTTCTTTACACATTTTGTAAATTAAATATTTGAACGATGGTTTCCTGTAGGATAAAAAAAAACAAAAATAAATCATCTCTTGCCAAAAAAATTTGTTTCCTATATTTTGATAATATATTTTCTGTATTTCGCTAATAGATTTTCTATATTTTGATAATAGTTTTTTTGTTAATAGTTAGATAAAGTTTTTATATTGTTTTCGTGCTCCCTCCGAAAAGTAATACTTTTTTTCAATGCCTTAATTAATCGATTTTATCAAATCTATTACTAAAATGTAGGAAATCTATTATCGAAATACAGAAAATATATTATCAAAACATAGAAAAATTTTTTTTTACCAAGACACAATTTATATTTATTTTTTTTCCCCTATAGGAAACCATCATTAAAATATTTAATTTAAAAAAATTGTAAACAATTTTTTTTTCTTTAATTAAAAAAATATATTAATTATTCTCGGCTATGATGAAAATACTAGTTTTACCACTCTCGAACTATGATGAAAATACTAGTTTTTAGTTGTAGAATTGATGCAAAAAATTTCAGAATTCAAAAACTGGGCGTAATTCATTTTTACTCGAAAGTTATGGAAACCAAATTATTTTATGGGATAAAACAAGTAACAAAATCTGAAAAAAATAACATCTTTTTTTTAGACCAAAATATGCTCAAAAAAAATTCGGCAACTAAATCCGAGGGGGTCAGGCCGATGACTACGTGATTTGACCTGGAATGCCCCATATACATCTATATATCTATATATATATATATATATATATATATATATATATATATTTGTATAAAGGTTTTATATGTACGAGTGGAGAAGGCGCTCTCTGCGTTGTTAAATTCATATTGTCCACACGAGAGATGACGGCCGCAAGTGAAGAAACAACGAGGCAAGGACACGACATGGGAATGTCCCCCCATAAAGCATGAAAAATAGTTCATCCTGCAGGAAAATTAGATGAATATTTGAGATAAACTCTCTCCTGTAGCGGTTCTGCCGGAAGAAACAGAAAATAGCGTAGCGCCAGGGAAATCCAGTGCTACATTAGTCAGATTCGTGAAAAGTGTTTCCAAAATATATCAATCCTCAAAGACTGCATGAATGAGAGTCTGAAAATCTCGATCACAAACCCCAGGGTTGCCAGTGAGTCATTATTGTCACTATTGGTCACTATTTGAAAATCGTGTCACTTTTCTCATTATTTTCAAAATTTGGTCACTATTGTCCCTATTTCAGAGCTCAGAAGTGGTTAGAATAGAGGTGTCGGTTAGAATAGGGGACAAATTTCGAGAAATCATTAAATTCGGATGAAGAAAGCGGGGTTTTGAACCTTCAAAGATTACGAAGAGAATGAGCGCAGTTTAGATCCAAAATTTCGAGTAGAAAAAAAATTATACCTATTTTAGTGGACAGATGTCATTTTGGGCAAAATGTAAGACATTTTTTTAAAATGTTTTTTCTTCAAACTTTTTATCGATGTATTTTGTCCCCCTGAACACGAACCTACCAATAGTTTTCTCAAAAAATCACAATTTTTATGAATTTTCATCAAAAACATGTTTGCTCAATTTTAGCCCCGTTCTGAGAAACCTCAAAATCGTGAAACTTCAAACGATCATAACTTCCGATCGGTTTGATCGATTCGGAAATTTCTTATTCGTACGTAAGCCTTGTCACTAAACTTAGAGATTGCCTTTTGGGTCATTCTGATATATAAATTCTTGTAGAAATGACGGCAGTTTGAAAATGGCCGAAAAAAACAAAAAGCCTTAAGAAATATGCAAAAATCGATGATCGAACTATAAAAATCTGCCAAAAAACGAAAAATCATCAGAATCGGATGTGCAATGTGGGGTTTTGAACCTTCAACGATTACGAAGAGAATAAGCGCAGTCTATAGAGTTTTGGATAGAAACAAAATTACACCTATTTTAGTGGACAGATTCAATTTCAGCCAAATGCAAAAAAAAAAATTCTATTTTTTTTTCGAATCTTACATCGATGTATTACGTTCCCCTGAACACGAACCTACCAATAGTTTTTTTAAAAAGTGAAAATTTTTATGAATGCTAATCAAAAACATTTTTGCTTCATTTCAGACGAAAAAGACTAGACGAAAAAGTCACTATTATGTCACTATTTCTGTAAAAAAGAAGTCACTCCTCTACTATTTTTGACCCTCTAAAACGCTGGCGACCCTGAAAAAACCACCCCTACGCACACCCACACACACAGATATAGGGTAAAAATGTGAGATCTTTTCCCTCTCATTGTCATTGGGAAAAACACAAACATTTTCCCTCGTCAATCTCCAATTCCCAACTCATTTTCGTTCTTTTCCTAACTTTCATATATTCTCAATCGACAAGCCGATTATAATTCGAGCACGTAGCTAGCGGATGGGACGAACGTATATGGGGAGGAAAAAAGTTTTTAAGACCAGAAAATGGCGTCTGTGTGTGTGGAAAGAGTTTTTGCTGCTGTCTTGAGAGCTCATGGATCATTATTCGAGTATCAAACGACCGGTAAGAGCCTGAGAAGAAACTTAGGATGAGAATATCAGGTTGCGATATAGCGGCATGGAAAGATCGAGTAGAAGGAAGATAGAGAGGGAGAGATTGGAGTTATGCACACGCGAGCAGAGGCCAAGAGGATCGAGCTATGCCGCAGAGGGCGATCACACTTTTTCATTTGTGCCGGAAAGCCGATCTATGGCCCTATTAGTCGATAATGGTGAGATATACAGCTCCGGGAATAACGATCTTATATATAAACCGTTAAAGCCGATCATAAATGTTAGATAAAATGTCGCGACGCCGAGAAAGAGCGCCTTTATATGCGCGTTGGAGCTCGGAGCGCTATCGACTAAAACTCTTTATTTCCCCTCTCGCTCTCTCTCTCTTCTCTTGCGCGCTTTATCCATATTTTTCAAGCTTGTAGGCTTCACGCTGCTTCTTACTGTATGTATGCAGCATATACATACATGTCATACTAGGGTGAGCCAAGTTATAAAAACTTCACGAGCGTTCCAACCCCACGACTTATAGTACACATCAGGCATATAGTCATGTATATTTTATATGGATGTGATCGTTAAATTTCAGCTGCTTCGGTATGTCCTAACGAATCTGTACACTGGTAATGTACGGATTCTCCTACGGGTGTTATTAATAAAAAATCTTTTCAAAAAAAGCGAACGTAAACTGCTCATTAGCTCGACTTTGGTCCTCATACGACTCCATTGGACAATGAATGGGGACCCATTGGGATTTCCGCATTTGTCAATGGCGTATAGGAATGACCATTGATCAGTGAATCCATTGAAAAGTCACCATTGCCCAATTACGTCCATTGGAAAGTAAATGCGGATTAACTGAATGATCAGCGTTACCCAAAGATGTCCTTCTGAAACTAAATGCGGCTTAATCGATGAATGATCAGCATTTACCAATGATGCCCATTGAATAATAAGTAACGAATTATACAATGGTCAACATTTATCAATATATTGGATTCCCCTAAGTATTTATTAAGATAAAATTATTTCTATATCGGCTTTTTCAGTTCATGCATCGCATTGCCAAAAAATGAGCAGGTTCTGAACATCTTTTGTGAACTTATAAAAATCGTGTTTTCGTAATATGAAAATACGATACAATAAAATTAATAACAATAATAATAAATTAACAATCATTGCCTCGTTTATTATCATTCATTATTTCATTATTATAATTATTTACTATTATTATTATTATTATTATTTATTTATTAATTATTATTTACATTATCACATTTATCCCGCGAGAACAAGCGATCGTGCGCCTGTCAAATGTTCGTAACGTAGGCAGAGGATTATTATTATTATCACCACGAACCGCGTCGCGTTAGTTCCAAGACTTGGCGCGAGATGTCGCAGGACGGCAACCACTGAACTCCCATACGGATTATGCGAAGAGTATACTTATATCTAGACGGGTGTGAGCACGGAATATTAGCAGAAGTCGGTATCGAAAAAATCCATGCAAGATGTTCTTGCCAGCTGATGTAATTGTACTTATTTATTTAATTCTCCTAGAGAATTTCCGTTCACTTGGAAACTAATATTCTTTTCGAGGATTGCCGAACGGCGTGTTACCCCAAGAAAGGGATAGCCTCGAAATAAAATGCCTACATCGAAAAAAGGGTACCTCGAAAGATCTAATTGATCAAAAATCTCCATCGATGATCGCCATTCATTCTTCATTGCCCACAAAAACGAATGGAGATGAATGGCGAATTATCTAGGGAGATTTTCTCCATTGAGTTCCCATTGGATAATCCCCATTCCATTTCAAATGGGGAAGTCGATCCTCATTGGAAAATTCCCATTCGTTTTCAAATGAGGAATTCAATGGCGATTTTTCAATGGCGACGAATGGAGTTTTTTACTACGGGTTCGACTTCCTCTTTCGTCCTCTCTGTTTCTGTATTTCATTTCCACATTCATCAAGAATTAAACTGGACGAGGCAGAAAGAACGCCGAATCCAGAAAATCATTGTGCAGGTTGGTGGCCCATATCTGAGAGAACGGAGGAGCCGATTGAGAGAGAGAGAGAGAGAGAGAGAGAGAGAGAGAGAGGATGGCGCTGAGGAACGCGCACTCTCAGAGCGGACGATTCGATGAATATTTAAGGAATATCGCGAGCTGCAATCTACCGCTCGTGCCGTCTCTCGGATCTACAAATTGGGAAAGTTGGGCGCCCCATACTCGTTGCGTTGGCTGCCACGACCTCGGAGGGAGAGAACCACGGGTTGGTTCGAAGGAGAAAGATGAGGGGTTGGTTTTCGCCCCTGTATAGTCTCAAGCATCCCGCTCGCCTTCCTTCACGATCTGCTCTCTTACTCTCCACGGTCCTCTCTCTCTCTCTCTCTCTCTCTCTCTCTCTCTCTCTCTCTCTCTCTCTCTCTCTCACTCTCTTTCTCTCTCGTACGAAATAGTGTTCTCGCGTCTCGTTGCATTATCTTCGGAAACTTCGTGACATCTTATAAAGTTTCCAACTTTTGTTATGCGCACATTCAAACTTGTATTTCTGTCTCTCTCATTGCCCAGCTCATTCTCTCCCTCCCACCGACCTTTTGTCTCATGGAGTGTATCTCTCTGCTTTCGGGCCGCTTCGTACGGGCTTTGGCATACACACGATGGCAAAGGTTGCTCTCGCGGCGCTTGTAACCAGAAGAAAAGCCCACGTTGACGCGTGCCACTGTGAGTGGAGCTCGAAAGCTTTGAGTCTTCCACCTTCCCTCGCATGACAATGTCAATGACGCCAAACTTTGATGTGCGATATGGATCGAGATTACGGGAATAATCTGACAGCATACATTTTTTCGCGACTCGGATTTACAGGATGGAGAAGATATGTATATGAGTGATTCGATTAACGTCTTGAGCTCGCCCTTTCAGATATGGTTCATGAGCTTTTTCTAGTATTATATAAGGGTAATGAACACAAAGGGTTATTTTAGTAAACAGATTCCGTTTTTGCCGAAATGAAAAAAAAAAGGATATTTATGGAATTTATTTTCTGACCTCATGGGAGACTAGGAACGACTCCTCTCCTAAAAAAATTGATCAAAAAAATTTTTGGTTTCTTGTCAAATTATCGTAAATTTGATGTATTTACTCACTTTTAGGCCGATCCGCGATATCTGTGGCATCATGGACTATCCTAAAAAATTAGGTTAGAATTTGTTTTGTTTTTCTTCAAATTATGATGAATTTGATGTATATTCATTTATTTTCAAGCTGATGCACTACACCCGGGGTAAAATGGGGCATCGATAAAAATTTGAAAAAATGTATTTTCAACAAAATCGAAAAATTTTCAAAAGAAAATAAAATTATGTACACGGAGAGAAAAATCTGTTAAAAATTACCGTGCTGTATTATAATCGTGATGTAAAAGACACGATACGGAATTTTTACGGTGCTGTATCAGAAAAATTACCCCACTGCATCAGAAAAGTTCGTCATTTAAAAAAAAAAATTTTTCATAAAATACCATAATTTTTGTAACATGCATTTATAAATACTGTATTACGTGTTTTTTACATCACGATTATAATACAGCACGGTAATTTTTAACAGATTTTTCTCTCCGTGTATTATCTAAAAAATTAAAAAACAAAATTTTTGGGTCGAAAAAATTGTTGCAAGATAAAGAAAACCATTTTTGACGTTGAAAACGATTTTTAAGATAAAAATAAATTTGTATCATTTTTTAGAGGGGGCCGTCGTGCCCCCAAAAAGTTTTTGTTTTTTTAGAAGGGGGCCGTCATGCCCCCAAAATCTATTTTGTTCTTTTCGTATTTCGGTAAAATGTTGGTGAATTTGTCATACCCCTGCCTCGCTTATATCGATGTATTTTTTCCCCCTGGACACGAACCTATCAATAATTTTACTGAAAACTCAAAATTCTCATGAATTTTCATGAAAAACATTTTTTTCGATTTCAGCCTCATTTTAGAAAACCTCGAAATAGCGAAATTTCAAGTAGTCATAACTTTACTTAAGCTTGATTGATTTAAAAACTTCTTATTCGTACGTAACAGTTATTGTCATTTAATTCGGAGACTGCCTTTTGGTTCATATCGATAGTCACATTTTTGTAGAAATGAGAAGACTTTCAAAATAGCCGAAAAAAGGGAAAAGGGTATCCCTTGAAAAAATTGGCAAAAATCGATGGTTGCACTTTGAAAAATTGCAAAAAAATTAGAAATAATCAGAATCGGATGAATCAAGCGGGGTTTGAAAGCTACAACGATCGCAAAGAGAATGTGCAAGTAGAAACCACAATTTGATTTGGAAAAAAAATTCTAGCCATTTTATTGAAGCAATTTAATGTTGACCAGAATTCGAGAAATTTTTTTTTTCTATTTATATTTTTGTAAACCTTATGTCAATATATTTTTTCCACGGAACATGATCTACTCATAATTTTCGCAACAACTCAAAATTCATGAAAATGTTCATTTAGACTAACGAACTCAAAAATTATACCTTCACAATAATATTTATCTAAATGAATACTTAACAAATCTAATCATTAATATAAATACTTATTTAATATTATTTACCTGATTTAACACGAGATGGATGCTTATTTATCGATTAATGAATTATCTGTGCTCGTATGAATGTTTGGATCAGGGCTGGACGCGTTGCTTCCTTCATAAATTGAAAGTCTTCCGAGAGTCAACTTAGCTAGAAAACAGGCGGACGTTTTCGTTTTTGACTCTCGACGAAATACTTCCAAAATCGACGTTTTTCCATTTCCTACCCAGCAATCAAACTGCTGAACGCGTACTTTAGATTCCTTGAGGTAAAATCTAAACTTCAGCCAAGAGTCGAGAAACATCCCATGAAGAAACGTTGAGTTTTGTTCAGTCTGTAAACGACGATCCCAGTTGAAAGCTGCAACGCTGGCTTTGCTTCATTTCGCATTAATCCGGAAGTGGGCATGGAAGTACAATGGTTAACTATTTCGCACGTCACATTCGCACGGTTAATCTACAAGTTTCAGTGTTCCGTTCGCTGCTTTCTATGGAAATAGTCCACCAAAACTGCGTTCGATGTTGGCATTCACGTGACACTGCATCAACAGGAACACTGTTCCCGGTTTCCTTTCTTTCCGTAGGAGAGTAAGCGGATTCATTCGTATTCATCCCATTAATTATTTTTATTGATATTAACCTTGAGAGGTCACACGGGGTCACACGACTACTTTCCTTTTTTTTCTTTATCAATTTTTTTGAATATATAGTCATTTGATTTTTCAAAAACTAATTTTCAACACATCAACTAGAACGTTTGAAGGATGTTCTGTAATTTTTTGAAATTTTTCCGACCGATAGTTTGGTCACAATACTTGTTCAAACATAGACAAGGTCAAATCAATCCAGATAAGTGTGACCACGGAGGGTTACTTCTAAATAAATATGATTTTGATTAAAGTTCATTTTAGGCTCAATGACATTTCATCCGGTAGGCGAGCGTGGGGCTAGTTGTAACAGGGGTAAGTTGTAACACTCAATTTTGACCGGGAATTTAAAACATTTTGATTTAATTTTTTTGCTCAATGTGCTTCTTATAACTCGCAGCATAAGGTAAATACCGCTAATACCCCGCGAGACATCAAAATAAGAGGATATGCATACGAGCTCTATTTCGGCCAGGTTTCGTAAAAAAAATACTCACGAAAATTTTGATTTTGACTATTAAAATTAAATTTATTGTTTATTGTTTTTTTCTTGTTACATCGTTAATTTAACTGGCTTTAATTTGCTTTTTTAAAAATTATTCTAAAGTTTTTAGTTTTCGAGATATTTCATTAAGTAGACATAATGAGCCCATGGGGCAAGTTGTAACATGCTAGAACTTGCCCCATGCACGTGTATTTTTTTCTGCTCTCTACATGTATTTGTATAAATAATATTATTACAACTTGTAGTATGGTGATTACATAGTATTAAAAATTATTTGCGGCTTTTTGTGCATTCTTTTACTCTTCTTTACTCTAATATCGCCCAGAAAAATATGCTAAGTTATTGTATTGTATTTTTTTTAGCATGAGAGACTACCAAAGATTATAATCATCACAAGAATGAACCACGATGAATAATACAAGACTGTGAACCAATGAAAACGTGTTCTTTCTTATAAATGTTGCCAGTCTTTTCATTGTTACAACTTGCCCCGAGGCTGTTACAACTAGCCCCAAACATGGGGTAAGTTGTAACAGCTCTCATTTTTTCAAAAAACGTCTGGTGTAAAAGATGGGAAAAGATTTAACATTATTTTTCAATTGGAATTAGTGCTCGGATATATACTTTACAAACCCTCTTACTCAGAATCTTAAAAGCATACATATTTTAGGTGTTACAGGGCTTTTTCCAAAAACTGTTACAACTAGCCCCACGCTCCCCTAACTCAATATCAAGCCTAACCCATGCAAAGTAGTCTGACGCATCAAAAAATGCTTCTGCAGGTGGAAAATAACTTTGATGGAGAGAAAAACATTCATATACTTTTTTCTGGTAATTTCCCGTGGGTGCATATAGAAACAATGTGCGTTACGACTAATGGACCAGAAAACGCGGATTATTTTACACGTGATCAATCAATACATTCCATAAAAAGCCTTATAATCAAGATTATCAATAATCATACGATAATACTGATGAATACAGCTGATGGGAGTACAGCAGCAGAATGTGATTGATTATGACTGCACGAAGAAGATGTCATTTTTTGGAGGGTTTTTGTTCTGCATTTTGTTATTTCCAAGTGATTTGTAATCTGATAATTCTTGGGAAAATTTTTCCTGGTACTGCGACCGACTAAATACATTATCAGAGTCCACTTTGACGTTATCGAATGAAAATATTGACCCCACGACCTCTGCACTTGTACGAATCATTCCATGGAGTAGCCACAGGTTAATTGGTATGGATTTGGAACGGTTGTTCTTTCCCTTTGTCGTGTCTCCTTACTGTATCGACAATGTAGATAGATATACGGAAACTCGCATGAACAAGGTTCGGCCTGTATATACAGACCAAGAGAAAAGGATGGAAGAGCCACGAGGGGAGGCTGTTGGACGTAATAGCACACCTTGGTTATACGTTATATTATGTACGATGTACTATATACACACGATGGGTATACGGGACATGGGACATGAACAGCAGCATAACGAAGACACGTATAACGAAAGCTTGCCGTGATACATCATGCATAACAAGCGAGAAACTCTCGTCTGAATCCATATCGCGCTGCTCGAATAGTCTCAGCGTTGCGGGGTTGTCGGTATATCCAATGTTCCTACATTATTATGTATGTATATCTAATATATATATGGGTCATTCCATGTCAAATCGACCAAGAGTTGGAATCGATGCCTTTCAATTTCGATGAAATTTGGTAAGCTGTTTTCATTTCTAATAAAACGAAGTTCTGCCAAAGGAAAAAAATTGAATTTTTTTTTTTTTGAAAGTTATGCAAAATTCAAAATTTCACAATCTTTCAAATCTTTCAAGCTTATTTTTTAAATATCTTAAAGATTATACTTGGGACCACGAAAAAAACAATATTCCGAAAGAAAATTTTGAAAAATGATGAATCTGGAGAATTTTGAATTTTCAAAAATCTTGTAACTCTACGATCAACATTTAATTTTTGGTTAAATTATTTTTTTATATAATACCTTGCACTGATCTTGAAAGATCCTGAAATTTGCAGGATGGTGTTTTCTTTGTTTCAAAAATATACATTTTGGAATTTCGGTAAATTTTTTTTTTTTTTTACTAAAATACTGTTACTTTTACTTTTTTTACTGCTCAAAATTACGAAACTACATGATTGCTCAACTTTACTCAACTGAGAGGTAAAAAATAATTTTTTTTTTTAACAAAATTCAAAAATTTATATTTTTGAAACAAAAAAACACTATCCTGAAAATTTCAGGATCTTTTATTATCAGTACAAGGTATTATAAAAAAAACTGTAACCAAAAATTTAATGTTGATCGTGGATTTACACGATTTTTTAAAATTCAACAAATCAGATTTTTGAAAAAACAAAAAACACCTTTTCGAAAATTTCCGAATCATTTAATATCATAACAAGGTATTATATTTAAAAAAATTGAACCAAAAATTTGATACTTGGAACTTGGATTCTCACAATTTTTGAAAATTCAAAATTCTCAACATTCATCATTTTTCAAAAAAAAATTCGGAATAGTTTTTTTCTCGTCGTCACAAGTATACTCTTCAAGACGAACCCAGAACGATTTTTTCGTAACTATAATAGTTTTCGAGATATTAAAAAAATAAACTTGAAAGATTTACAAAATTGTGAAATTTTGAATCTTGCGTAACTTTCGAAAAAAAAAGTTTAATTTTTTTCCTTCGGTAGAACTTCGTTTTATCAAAAACGAAAACTTTTGACCAAATTTAATCGAAATTGAAAGGGGTCGATTCCAACTGTTGGTCGATTTGACATGGAATGACCCACATATATATATGTCTGTTATATTTCTACCCATATATAATATACGTCAGGCTGCCAGAGTATCTGTATATACGTTTCGCGCAGAAATGTCATTACCGCGTTGACAGATTCGATCAGAAATTCCATAATGACAAATAGAGATTGATCCTGAAATAAATTGCATCTGTGCCCAATTCCCACGTTAGCTTCTATGTCCTGGATGTTGTATTAAGCCACGAAAAAAATTATAAGGGAGCATGTACCATTCGGACCAATTTTATTCCCAATCTTATTCCTGTTGGAATGAAAAAGGAAGCGATTTTTTTTTGTTTTTTGTATTTGCTCATAATTGTGGTTAAATGCTGGTAGCAATTTGTACGCTTGAACACAAAGTCCGACGACAAAACACTTTTTTGCATCACGAGGAAAAATAAAAGCAGGCAAAAAGCCAAATATTCAGGAAGCCCGTTAGAGGGTGTAAGGACCGTGACCGTGCCAGCTCATTTTGCGAATATAATAAACACGTGACATTGGGGGGGGGGGGGAGGGGGGAAGTTTTTTAGTCTACGTGAGATGCAATTCAACGCGATTTGGGGGATGACTCGCAGAGGGGGTTAAACTGTGAATAGTGCGAAATGTCACATTCGTTTTGGCCCTTGAAGAAATCTTATTAGCAATCTACTCTATTCAGGAAACACTTCTGTGACTCAAACATTAAAAAATACAAAAAAAATCTGAAAATCTTCGGCATAAGGGCGAATCTACAGGTTCATCTGGTATTTCTCTATGAAAAACATATCGTTACCCTGATAAATAACAAATTATCAAATAACAACTCTGCAGTGTAAAATCTCTTAAAATTCAAGTGTCTTGAGGGTTTATACGGAGTCAGGATATTCAAAAATAGTACATTACATTACGAGGACGTAAAAACATTTTCTGGCGAGTGATGTACAATATTTTATATCACGAGGTACAATATGTACGTTTTCACGTCCGCTTGCGGACGTAAAAGCGTCCATTATTGTACGGAGTGATATAAATTGATTTTTTGAAGTTTCACGTTAATAAAAAAAATAATAATTTTTTTTTTTTAATTAATTTTTAATTAATTAATTAATTTTTTTTACTTTGAATGATTATTTAGTTGGGGAGATATCTCGCTCACCGCAAGACGCCTTTTTTCAGAGGACCTGTCGGAGATCGATTACAGCGGCTTTAAGAATCATTATTTTTACCAATAAAGAACATCAGAACAAAGTTAAAAATTACCACAATATGTAAATAAATTTTTACACTAATAAATGAAAATATCTATGCATAAAAAATTCTAGAAAGATCATTTTGTTCCGGCCTCTTTGCTGGACTCACTTTTCTCTTCAATGCGATAACCTTCCTACCCTGTAACTCCTGTTCCAAAAAAGCCCTTTGAAACGTTTCCAGGAAACGTTTGCAATCGAGCAATATCTCAAAATTTCATTGCGATCAGTCCTGTAATTTTACCGGATTTCGTTCATTTCTGCGGCAAACGATTAATCTCCCTTTCATCGACTTACCCAACTAGGGAAGCTCAAACTTCCCACTTCGATTCCTCACCATCTGTATACAATATATGAGGTATTCCAGCCCAAGTGTGTACACCCGTGACCCTGACCCTCTCGGATTTATTTGATTTTTTTCATATCATCGTATTGAGTCTAAAATACACCCTTATAATTTTTTTAGATTTTTCCAAACATCCCTTAATTCGGGAAAAAAAAATTTTGAAAAAACGCCATTTTTAAAAAATCTGAAAAAATTCTGAAAAAACCGTGATAATATATAAAAAATTTCGAGCTATTACCCGTAGTGGGTCGATTTTTTTTTCTGTGTTTTACAAGCTATTAACGTTCTCAAAATTCCAAAAAATTCTCAAATAGCTCACCTTGAGCAAATACTCAATTTGAGTACCAAAATAATTCAGTATCTGCTCAAGGTGAGCTATTTGAGGATTTTTTGGAATTTTGAGAACGTTACTAGCTTGTAAAACACAGAAAAAAAATCTGTCCACTACGGGTGATAGTTTGAACATTTTTATATATTATCACGGTTTTTTCAGAATTTTTGTAGATTTTTAAAAAATTGCGTTAAAAAAAACAATTTTTTTTTTTAATCGAAAACGTAAAATACAGAAACAAATCGGCCCACTATGGGTGATAGCTTGAAAATTTTTATATATTACTACGGTTTTTTCGGAATTTTTTCAGATTTTAAAAAAATGGCTTTTTTTTTAAACAATTTTTTTTTCTTGAAATAAGGGACGTTTGGAAAAATGTGAAAAAATTATGAGGGTGTATTTTAGACTCAATGCGATCATATGAAAAAAAATCAAATAAATCCGAGAGGGTCAGGGTGACGGGTTTACACACTTGAGCTGGAATACTTCATATATAATGTGTACGTTGTGTATCACCCGGAAAGGAAGCAGGTGAACGTGTACTGCGATGCAATAATATATAAGTTTCTTCGTGGACGTTAATGTACGAGGGAAAGAAGACCGTGGAATAGACGACATTAGTTTTACGCTCAACATGCTGAAAAATTATCGTTTCAGCGGTGAAACTCGAGTTATCTTCACAATGGTCGACGTCGTGCCTGCGGTCTAGACAACTATGAGGCAGCCCCGATGTATTATATCGGTGCCTCGTATATACCGGGGTTAAATGTAGTTCATGATTCGATATACTTTCAAGTACCAACGGTGCATCAGCAGCGAAGTCGAGAAAGATCTCTCGACCGAACGGATTAATGTACCGGTGAGTTCGCAAAGTAAATTTAAAAAAAAAAAAAAAACAATGAAATAAATATACAGAATGAAAGATTGGAGGAGGGTACGAGGAGTTGCGTAGGAGATGGCTTTTGCCCTGGAAAAGGAAATTCAACTGAGAGCAGGAAGAAGAGAGGACGGTGAATAGCGAAACTGTAGCTTCAGCTGTACATTTTTTATACGCGGGTCATTCCATGTCAAATCGACCAAGAGTTGGAATCGACCTCTTTCAATTTCGATGAAATTTGGTCAGAAGTTTTCGTTTTTAATAAAACGAAGTTCTACCAAAGGCACAAAATTGAAAAAAATAAATTCTAAAGTTATGCAAGATTCAAAATTTCACAATTTTTTAGATCTTTCGAGTTTTTTTTTTAAATATCTCGAAAACTATTATATTTACGAAAAAATCGTTTTAGATTAGTCTTGAAGACTATACTTGTGGCGACGAAAAAAGAATATTCCCAAAAATTTTTTTGAAAAATGATGATGAATTTGGAGAATTTTGAATTTTAAAAAATCGTGCAAATCCATTTTCGACGTTAAATTTTTGGTTCAATTTTTTTTATATTATACCTTGTACTGATCTTAAAAGATCCTGAAATTTTCAGAAAGGTGTTGTTTGTTCTTAAAAAATATGAATTTTTCAATTTTTAAAACTTCCGTAAATCCACGTTCAACATTAAATTGTTGGTTAAATTTGTTTTATATAATACCTTCGATTGATCTTAAAAGATCCTGACATTTTCAGGATGGTGTTGTTTTGTTTAAAAAATTAAAAGATCCTGAAATTTTCAGGATGGTGTTTTATTGTTTCAAAAATGTTTTAAGATCAGTCCAAGGTATTATAGTAAACCTTTAACCACAAATTTCATGTTGATCGTGAATTTACACGATTTTTGAAAATTCAAAAATTCATATTTTACAAAGAACAAAAAACACCTTGCTGAAAATTTCATGATCTTTCAAGATCAGTATAAGGTATTATGTAAAAAAATTGAACCAAAAATTTAATGTCGAAAATAGATTTTCACGATTTTTAAAAATTCAATACTCTCCAAATTCGTCATTTTTCAAAAAAAATTTCGGAATATTTTTCTTTTCGTAGCCAACAAGTATACTTTTCAAGACGAATCCTAAACGATTTTTTCGTAAATATAATAGTTTCCGAGATATTTAAAAAATAAACTTGAAAGATTTTTAAAAAATCGAATCTTGCATAACTTTCGAAAAAAAAAAATTCATTTTTTTTCCTTCGGTAAAACTTCGTTTTATTAAAAACGAAAAATTCTGATAAAATTTCATAGAAATTAAAAGTGGTCGATTCCAATCCTTGGTCGATTTGACATGGAATGACTCATATATATATATTACACGATAAATAGAAGGCTGCACTGTGCAGAGAAAAAGCACGAGAAAAGCGGTAGAAATCGGAGTGAAAAAGGGTGCGCCAAAGGGAGAAACTGACTCGCGCGTAATCGAATAATTTGGACGCTGGTCACGCGGTTCTGTACAAAGTACAATAATTGGTTTGGGAAGACCGTAAATACCGATACAACGGTGGTAATTAGCCGTGCTTCCTCGAAGACGAAGAAGCAAACGGCATCGAGAATGTACGCTTTTCTCATGCTCTCCCTCTCATGTTGCTTTTTGTTTTTTTTTTTTTTACTTCTTCGACGAACCTTTACACGAACGCAAGTTTTTCTCGTGGCTTGTTTTTCTTTTTTTGCTAACTTATACAATTACGTGTGTGCACGATCGACTGCGCAAGAAGGGGAAGATTTTACGGTTATAATTATCGAGTTGAAGGATTTTGCCAGTGAATATTTTTTGTCAGTGTTAATGACTCGATCTAATCGTTAATCCTGTTCCAAGGAAAGCTACAGCTTTTTATGAAATGTAATTTTTATTATAATTTGCATAAATTCGGTTCTCAAGTTGATACTAAAATAATTACCCGTCAATTAATAGTGAAAATGTTGATTCTTCATGAAAAGTCGATATTTGCTGTCTTTTGTTTGAAAAAAAATTAAATGGTCCTAAGATTGTAACTCTTTTATCAATTTTTGTCGAATACAATAGGAAATAATCATGATCACCACATCAACTCTGCACAAAATATCAGAGCAGTATTTCAAAAACTGCACAGAACGTTTACAAGATATTTTTCAGATGCAAAAATAAACCATCAAATTTTGATTTGAATTTCAACTCATAAAAGTTTAAACCTCCGATTGACTTTTACCAAATTTTATACCCAAAATTCTGGATCAAAATTGCTGACGTTAGTGCATCAACTAGTTTTTTGAATTATTTAATTTAAGTATTTTTTATCTGAAAATTTTTTCTCATAAAAATAATTATATTTCCGCTGTGAGTACCGTTTTTGTAACATTTTAGGACTTTTTTCACTATCAAAACTTTTCACAAACTGCATTTCAAAGAAATTTTGGAATAGAAAATTTTATGTATTGAATTAAATTAAAAATTTTCGTCTACACTGTATGCGCGGCTGCGGTGCGACACGACTTATTTATGCGTGTCAATCAGGGTCGTAAATCCTGATACCAAAATTTAAATGTCCTTATCTTTTGACACCGCGGCTTTTTTGTTATTATCACGCATTACCACACCGCAAATTAATGGGATGAGGTTCGTTAGTTTAAAATAATCAAACAAATCACATTTAAATCTTCAATTAACATAAACTTAAATTATTACAAAAAGAGTTGGTTAATAAGGTGTGATTTGACGATTAAGTTGAAGTCTCGTTTTGGGAGAGCTTCTGCTTCCAATTGATGTTCTCGGAAGGAGATCAAAAACGTATCTGCTTGTGAAAATTCATTTCTGTTCGATGAGGGCTCCGTGAGCTCGTGGGTGTGTCGCCAATTTTTATGAATACATTTGATTGGTTAACACAAATTGAAGGGTGGAAAAATAATACAACATGTGATTGGACGAAAGAAAATGTAAGGTGGGGGGCATTTCCAAGACGGTTCGATTTTCTCTCCTTTGGGAAAATCATAATTATATTTCCTCACGTGCATTGGTAGCGAGGGACCGATGAAACTGACCGCGGAGCGCGAGCGAGAAAAAAGGGTCAAAGAGTGCAATAAAAGTTTTAACAGGACTCGCTCGATGTCTCGAAAAATGAGGCGAGGGAAAATATTCAATATAGCTTATAAACGACGAAGACACAAATATAGCAATATCGCTTATAAAAACGACGAAGACAGAATATGGCAATATAGCATAGAGTTTAACGATAATGAATATTTTGAAAATGCGAATCCTTTATGGATCTCAAAGGAAGGATTAAAATATTGTGATTTCGCTGCCGGGAAAAAACCGCTGGGGAATTTTTTCTTGAGAATATGATAGAGCAGATGTTATAACGGTGAAACTGGAAAATACGCTCATATAGCCAGAAAATCCTATGACTAAAATAACATTTTAAATATTCCGTTCGCTACGGAACATACTCCCCCCTTGAGAGAGTACCGATCAAGAAATTCAAAAAGTGAATAAGCATATATATATATATAACATGTAACATTATATCCTATTTTGATCATTTATTTGATCGTATGGATGGAGCGCTATCGTTGTTGCCCTCGATTTGCAATGGCAATGGAGCAAGCTTGCGGATGTTTCGGTCGAGAAAGCCTCTCGCTGTTTTTACTCGCGCCACTCTGATGATACCATCGGCCCCGGGTCGTGTCTCGACAACTCTGCCCATGAGCCATCGAAGTGGTGGTAGGTTGTCCTCCTTGATGAGTACAAGAGAACCCTCTCTTAATTCGTGGGATCCTCGAGACCATTTATGGCGAATATTTAATTCATTTAAATATTCTTTGTGCCATCTTGCCCAGAAATCACGTTTCATTTTTTGGATATGTTGCCACAATGACAACCGATTTGATGGTGTGTTGCGAAAGTCTACCTCGGGTATGCTCGTTAAAGAATTGCCAATCAGGTAATGACCAGGAGTGAGAACGAGAGGATCGTTTGGATCTGACGATACAGGGGTTAAGGGACGAGAATTGAGGATCGCTTCGATTTCAATAATGAAAGTATTAAATTGTTCAAAAGTGAGTAATTGTTCACCAATCACGCGTCTCAAATGATGTTTAAACGATTTTACCGCGGCCTCCCAAATTCCGCCAAAATTCGGCGATTGAGGGGGTATAAAATGCCATTCAATCCCGCTATCAGCGCAGAAGTGTAATATTTTGTCCTTTTGCTCCTCGGATTGTAGATGTATGAGCAATTCTTTAAGCTCGTTGTTAGCGCCGACGAAATTTGTCCCATTGTCGGAGTGGATGCTGCTGCATTTTCCTCTCCGTGCAATAAATCTTTTTAGCGCCGCGAGGAATGCTTCGGTGGTCATATCGCTGACTAGCTCAAAATGCACGGCCTTGACGACGAGACAGATGAAAACTGCCACGTATACTTTGACGCTTCCTCGATTTCGGTGTTTTTTCTCCTTTATGAGAAATGGTCCGCAATAATCTACTCCGACGTTCAAAAATGGTCGCGCCTCGGTGACTCGAACTCTCGGTAGATTACCCATTACGTAGTTAGCGGACGGTGGATTTGCCTTGGCACAGACGACACACTCGCGGATTATCTTGCGGATATAGTTTCTCCCATCGATTATCCAATAATTTTTTCGGAGAGAGTAGAGCGTACTTTGCACACCGGTGTGATAATTACGGATGTGCTCATATCGTATGAGTAAGCTCGTGACGTGATGTGATCGCGGTAGAATTATTGGATGTTTCTCCGAAAATGAGAACTTGGAGTTCGTGAGTCGACCGCCTACTCGAATGATGCCGCTGCGATCTAGAAATGGAGATAATGAGATGAGCTTGCTCTTTGGATTGACCATCCCCTCTTCCTGTAAATCCCTCATCTCATTTGGAAAGCCAATTGTTTGCACGATCTTGACAATAGTTTCGTTTGCTCTATTCAATTCGTCGCTGGTGAGTTGACCCCTCGCATCCTTTGGAAATTTGAAACGAAGAGCGTAAGCAATGAATCGTCGTAATTTTACTATTGATGAATATCTCGCGAGAATGTCGCTTTGAATGGGCGTGGCGAGACATTTAACCTTTCGTAATCCTGGTACCTGGACCATTTTGGGAATTTCTAATTGAGGCCACGTATGTTCTTCATGTGTGAGCCATACAGGGCCCTTTTTCCATTTTGGATCGGAAATATACGCCGATGGAAGCTGACCTCGCGAGATGAGATCAGCCGGATTATCAAATGAACGAACGTGACGCCAATCACCCGCGTGCGTTTTTTCTTGAATGATAGTCACACGATTAGCCATGAATGTCAACAATTGATAAGGAGGTGTTTGAATCCAGTTAAGAACTGCCGTATTGTCACACCAAAAATAAGTTTTTTCGATTTTCATGTCCAATGCTAAATGAACAGTTGAATATAACTTGGCGAGAAGAGCGGCTCCACAAAGTTCGAGTTTCGGGATCGTCATCGTTGGAATAATTTCCTTTCCCTCTCCCTTGAGCAATGGATTGGCTTTATTTTCCCCTTTTAGCGGCGCCACCCGAGATTTTGCGCATAAAAGGGTAGTAGACACCCTGCCGCTGCTATTTATTGCTCTGACGTAAATGCAGGCCCCATACGCCCTTTCGCTCGCGTCACAGAAACCGTGGAGCTGTATATTTCGGCCATCGTGCGGTATAATTTCCCTGGGAAATTCCAAATTGTTGAGAAGGTCTAGCTGAGAGGCATACTTTGTCCAATCCGTGTGTATTTCAGCTGGAATAGATTCGTCCCAATCGATTCCTTCTCTCCAAAGCTGTTGCATAATCAATTTCGCGTACGTCACGACTGGTCCAAGAAGTCCGAGAGGATCGAAAATTCTTGCAATGTGCGATAAAATTGATCTCTTGGTGACACGATCATCTCGTGCAATGGGATGGATCGTATAGATGATAGCATCCTGTTCAGAATTCCAATGCACGCCGAGTGTCTTGATCGTATGATCGTCTTGAGCTTGCAGTTGCAGATTGATGCTGCCAGATGGGAGGCCCTTAAGGAGATCGGGATCGTTTGATGCCCATTGTCTGAGGTTTAAACCCCCCTTTTTTAGCAGTAGATTGATGTCATCTCGGAGCTTCATAGCGTCGTCAAATGTTGCTGCTCCAGTCAAAAGATCGTCGACGTAAATATCGCGCTTAATAATCCGAGCGGCCATTGGATGATTGACGAGCTCGTCGTCCGCTAATTGTTGTAGGCACCTCGTTGCTAAAAAGGGCGCTGGAGCCAATCCGAAGGTCACGGTGTTCAACTCGTATGTATTTATTGAGCCGGTGTTATCACGCCAGAGAATTCTTTGATACTTCCGGTCTTCCTCGCGGACTTTAAACTGTCGATACATCTTCTCGATATCTCCTGTGAGAACGTATCGATGATTGCGGAATCGCAGCAAGAGTGAAAAGATGTCATCCTGGATGGTGGGTCCTATCATGAGAGCGTCGTTCAGAGATATCCCAGTGCTGGACTTCGCCGAACCGTCGAAGACTACTCTCACCTTGGTGGTGAGACTGCTATTTTTTATCACTGCATGGTGCGGGAGATAAAAACCTCCCCCCGATGCCGATTTATTTTCAATTTTGGACATGTGACCGAGAGTGAGATATTCTTCAAGCACAGCTTCGTACTGTGTCTTGAGATCAGGGTCTCTTAGAAGTTTTTTCTCGATGCCGATGAGGCGTTTTATGGCCATCGATCGAGATTCACCGAGAAGTTCCTTTTTATTGTTGAACGGGAGCGCGACGATGTAGCAACCACTGTCGTCACGCCTCACGGTCCTTTTAAAATGTTCCTCGCAGCTATTTTCCTCTGGAGAATTATGGCGCACTGCATTTATCTCTTCTATCTCCCAAAAACGCTTCATGATGCCCTCCATGGTGGAAATGTGGCATTGTCGGTTGTAAGGCGACAAGCCATCTGTAGGAATTGCCCCTCCGATAATCCATCCTAATCGCGTTTTTTGCATGTATAGATCCGGACCGTCAGGTTGAGAGAGGTTTATTTGCCCCACACACAGAGTGGCGAGCGTGGTTCCCGAACCGATAAGCATGTCGACCGCGGCTGGTCGATCGAAATCGGGATCGGCGAGTGGTGCATTGCGTGGCAATGAAAATGAATGACGCGAAAGTCGTTCGTCGGGCACTAATCCTGCGATGTCGTCGATCGTTAAAAAATTGAGAGTCCGTTCGAAATTATAAAGTCGCGATCTTATTCTCGCGCTGACCAAATTGTTTGTTATTGTCTGAATTTTGTTCATAGCGCCGATTGGAACCGAGAGTTGCGTCTTTTGTAAATCGAGTCGCGAGGCAAACAATTCGCTCATAAAATTTGTATTAGAGCATGTATCGAGCAAAGCTCTACACGGCACGAGTTTTCCGGAACCGTCGTAGACGTTAATTTTTGCCGTTATCAATAAATCTTTGGACGGCATTGTAGCCACGAGACTAATGAATTCGGAGCTCTCAGACGCGACTCGCGGATTTAATAGTCATGCTTGTGAATTTTTCGCGGGTGAAATCGCGTTATCGGTGGATGTTGATGCTGACGATTCTCCGAAATGCAACCACGAGTGATGCCTCTTGTGGCAGGTTTTGCACGTGAATGTTGACGTACATTGTTTAATACCGTGGCCTGGATGCAGACAATTTAAGCACAGTGATGCTCGAGAAGCTACCTGAAACCTCTCCTTCGGTGAGAGTCCCTTGAATTCGCGGCATTGAAACAGATTGTGCTGATTATTATTGCACATGGGACAGTTATTGTTCGCGGTGGTTACGAAGCATCGACTCGATTTTGTCGCCTTGCCGTTATGGCCGTTGCGATTTTTATTATGCCCGTTGGCATGGTCGTCCTTGAAGATGATAGATGACTCGTCTGACGAAATGACCATCCGTCTGAGAAAGGTGATTAACTCGTTGTAATCCGGGAGCTGATCGTCCTTCAAAGACATCTTCCAGTGTTTTTTGGTTGTTTTATCGATTTTTGATAAGACAATGCACAGTATCATTGTGCTGAATGTGTCTTCTGATAATGATTTTAAGGCAGCGCAGTGCAATTCCACCGAATTAATTAATTCACTGAGCTCGTGAGCCGATTCTTTCTGCATAGCTGGTATATTAAAGATCTCGACAACGTGTCGCTCACGAATTCTACCTTTATCTTCGAACATTTTCTTCAAGAGAGTCCACGCGCTTTTATATCCCTCGTCAGTTGTCTCAAATTGCCTGACGAGGCGCTCGGGTTCTCCGCTCAAACAAGATCGCAAATATTTTAATTTTTGTGTATCGCTGAGGCCTGGTCGTTTTCCTATCGTCGATTGAAAATCATCTTGAAAACTGAGCCATTCCTCGTATTTCCCACTGAATTTGGGAAGGGCTTGCTCTGGCAATCGAGTCAAAGTTGATTGAGAGGGGGCGATTTGATGCGTCGATGATCCGTTATCACTTGCAGATTGTGCAGATGCCGCGCTCTCAGATGCCGTATCTTGTAATTTATAGGCCTTTGCTCGCAAATTTGTATATTCCTCTTCCATCGTCTCTTGCTCCGCGTAGTGATCTATATCAGGCTCGATTTCTTGAAGTTCTTCGGTATATTCATCTAATTTGCTGAATGTAATCTCTAGACGCTCCAAATGAGCTCTGAGCTTGTGCAAATCTCGCGATTTTTCGAGTTCTACCAAAAGATTCTTGAAATTGGTAATTTTTGATTTTATCGCACCGCGTTTCCGTACGAGTTGGTCGCGGTTTTTCGCGATAAGTTGTTCGTTCGACATTTTGAGCGACGTGAAAGCGAACTGGGAGTCACGATAAGGAAGGAATTGATTGACAATAAGCGACTCTTAACGAGCTTACCTTTTGATGTATCAGCCTCGGAGCACGATGAAATTCCACTTGATGAGGGTGTGTTGGTCTTCCCGTCCTTCAAATGGAAACTCTCCTTGGCGTTGACGATTGGTTTGTAGAGGGTGTGTGATTTTCCCGTCTACACTGATTCACTGGCACTTAATTTGTAAAGTCCAATAACGCACCACGCACACGTGAATCAGTCTATCAAAGTTCAATTGTGTAGCACTTCACTGTACTTTCGCGGATTACGAGGATCCGGCTCGAAGGACCAAAAAATGTATGCGCGGCTGCGGTGCGACACGACTTATTTATGCGTGTCAATCAGGGTCGTAAATCCTGATACCAAAATTTAAATGTCCTTATCTTTTGACACCGCGGCTTTTTTGTTATTATCACGCATTACCACACCGCAAATTAATGGGATGAGGTTCGTTAGTTTAAAATAATCAAACAAATCACATTTAAATCTTCAATTAACATAAACTTAAATTATTACAAAAAGAGTTGGTTAATAAGGTGTGATTTGACGATTAAGTTGAAGTCTCGTTTTGGGAGAGCTTCTGCTTCCAATTGATGTTCTCGGAAGGAGATCAAAAACGTATCTGCTTGTGAAAATTCATTTCTGTTCGATGAGGGCTCCGTGAGCTCGTGGGTGTGTCGCCAATTTTTATGAATACATTTGATTGGTTAACACAAATTGAAGGGTGGAAAAATAATACAACATGTGATTGGACGAAAGAAAATGTAAGGTGGGGGGCATTTCCAAGACGGTTCGATTTTCTCTCCTTTGGGAAAATCATAATTATATTTCCTCACGTGCATTGGTAGCGAGGGACCGATGAAACTGACCGCGGAGCGCGAGCGAGAAAAAAGGGTCAAAGAGTGCAATAAAAGTTTTAACAGGACTCGCTCGATGTCTCGAAAAATGAGGCGAGGGAAAATATTCAATATAGCTTATAAACGACGAAGACACAAATATAGCAATATCGCTTATAAAAACGACGAAGACAGAATATGGCAATATAGCATAGAGTTTAACGATAATGAATATTTTGAAAATGCGAATCCTTTATGGATCTCAAAGGAAGGATTAAAATATTGTGATTTCGCTGCCGGGAAAAAACCGCTGGGGAATTTTTTCTTGAGAATATGATAGAGCAGATGTTATAACGGTGAAACTGGAAAATACGCTCATATAGCCAGAAAATCCTATGACTAAAATAACATTTTAAATATTCCGTTCGCTACGGAACATACACAATGCTTAAACGTTTAGATCGAAGCTGTGGCAAAATTAAAAAAATTTACTATCAATTGGTATTACCAATTGTCGGAGAATAAGGAAAATATCTAGGGATAGAAAAAGTGGCTTCGTGGAGAATGCATCTATATAAATTAGGTGACATATACATATGTCTGTACGTGTATAAAGTATAGAAGGAGAAAAAGAGAAGAGACGAAAAGTGGGATGTCGTGCAGCACGGCAAACGAAGTGATCAATGTTTCAACGGTTGATGTTGTAACCACTACCAAAGGTAATTCCTTCCTTCTTTATAAGTATATGGGGCATTCCGCGTCGGATCACGCGGTCATCAGCCTGACCCTCTCGGATTTTGATGTCCAATGAATCGTGGGTTTCGTTCGGCCCAAAATATGACCTCAAATTTCTAGACATTTTTATTTGATTTTTTAGCGTTTGCCCAGGCTAAAAACTTGTAGTGAGAATGATAATAACAACAAAATTTTTCTGGTGAAAGTTGATTTTTTTTTCTTAGTTTCAGAGTGAAACTACAACATTTCTCGAAAATGAGACACTGAGAAAAAAAATCGTTGAATGTGCAAAATCGTAAGTTGAATACGTTCAACTAAATATTTAGTTGTACAAATCAACATTTTTTTGCCTGAATAATATTTTGGTCAACCGAAGCGCAGAATTATTCGAGAAAGTAATTATTTGGTTAGACCAAATAAATATTTAGTTGCACGTATTCAACTAACGATTTTGCACATTCAACGATTTTTTTTCTCAGTGCCTCGACGACCTAAAATAAAATGGATGATTCAAACACAATTGAAAAAAATAGTAATTATTTTTAGTCCATTATCGAACTATGACGAAAATCTCTGTTTTGGGCTCTGGTTTCTGTGAAAAGAATCTCATTAATTTGAAAATGAAATCAAAATTTCTAAAAATTTGAGGTCATGTTTTGGACGACACGAAACACACATTGGATATTAAAACCCGAGAGGGTCCGGCCGATTGCCGCGTGATTTGATGTGGAATGCCCCATATAGACACATATGTACGTGTAGCACAGCCTGGCCTTTGCGGAAATCCGCGGCAGACAAAGAGAGCGAGGAGAGAAATTACTCTCAGTGCAATTAAGTGCAGATATGAATTTTGCATGCTCATGCATTACAGCGAACGTTAATGATCCGACGCGGTGCTAAATAGTTGCAGGGAGTCAACGACAGGTGCGTCGTTTCGACCATTCATCGCACCCGCGACAATCCATTCTGCTCAACATTTCACCGCGGTCTCTGTTTGCGAGAAACATTTTTTCCCCACCGCCTCGAATAAATTTATCGTGTATAAATGTCCCTCCCAAACGACTCGACGAATTTTCACGTGACGTTGATTAATACTCCACCTCTGTATCGCGCGATTTGTGTAGACCAAAATGAAGAATTTAACAAAAGTTTGCGCCAGGAGAAACAAAAAATTGAGAATTGAGATTCAGTTACTGAGCGTTCGCATTTTAAAGCACAATAATTGCACAATAATGCTAAGAATTAAAAATGCAGTGGAAAAGAATTCCACTTTTCACAATATTTGGATTTTTGGCTGCCCACTCAATTTTTTTATTATGAGAGCAAGTCTTCTCATGAAAAAAATATAAAAGGCTCACATCGAATGCGATTCGTTCACTGAGAGAAAAAATTACTAGAACCAATGAAATAAAGTTTTGAAGGCAAAAAATCATTTTTTTCATTATTTGCCAAAACATATTAGATTGGTTCCCTTATACATTTACTTGGTTCATTTTTTTCAGTCAATTGCATAAATTTCTGTTTCAATAAACGAATTTACTTGAATCTAACAATATGTTATCAATTATGTGTAATATGTCGTTTGAATCAAGAACATATTTTATCATTCAAAACATGCAGGTCTTTTAATACAGGAAGCACTGAGAAAAAAAATTTGTTGAATAAACAAATTAATTAGTCCAATCAACAGGAAAAATGATTGATTCAATCAAATGCGTGTTTATTAATTGTTGCTAAGCATTTTATAAAAAATACATGGCCCTTGCCAAATAATTTAGTATGCATAGTTTAGTGACCCCAAAAAGAGATAGATAGAAAAAAAGACAAATCTGCGCCAATTCTCCGATCTAATTTCTCTGCCCGACCGAGATTCGAACCCTCGACCCTACCTACCATCATACCTATCCTACCTAACTACCTAACACGCTACCTATTACGCTATCGACTGCTACTATGCACTTGAAAAAAGTTAGGAGTTATGAAGATTCGAATATAAGAAAACATTTCAAAAACCAGTTTTTTAAATTTTTAATAACTTATGTATACTATTAAAGTATACTATAGAAATGATAGTTCTTTGCTTGAAGGAAATACAAATTTCATCATTGCAAACAAATATTCTATTGGAATAAAATAATGTGTTATTTATTTTACTACAGCTTCTTTTCAAATAATCACAATCAATTTTATATCTAATAAATATTGAAAATACTACATAAATATTTTTAGAAGTAAAATAATGATGAATTTATTGCAAAAAAATAATTTTGTTCGAAAAAAATAATTTCGTATTGAAGTCATTTTTTAGATCCAAATAATCTCATGTTTATGATCCCATAAATGTAATTAATCTAATGAATACAAATTCAATAAAATCTATTTAAATACAAATATTTTTTGAAGTAAAATAATAATGACTTTATTGCAAGAAAATAATTTTTTCGAAAAAAATAATTTTGCATCGAATTCGTTTTTTTGATTCAAATAATCTCATGTTTATGATGCGATCAATGTAATTAATCCAATGAATACAAATTTAATCAAATCTATCATGCATTCAATTGTTACTATTAAATAAAAGTTTAATATAATGGAGTAATAGATTCGTGAAAATATTATTTTAAGTGAAGAGTGATTTTCTTGGTTCAACAAATAAATAATCGAATTAATACTTTCATTCAATAAATTAATTCATGTCCTCAAATTCAGTAATTTTTTCTCTCAGTGTTGTACAAACAAAAATTAGAAATTCAAGATTCCACAGAATCGAAATGAATATTAGCTGAATTTCTTCTTAAAAAAATTTAAATAAATTGTTTTTCTTTGTGGGACTTTTGAGACGAATACGCAAAAATAAAATGAGAAAATTTTTCTGCGGATAAGAAATTATTTCTCTCGATGTAAAAGACTGTTTGCTTCGAATGATATTCCAGTTCGATCATAACCGTCTTATTTCTCGAACCTGAGAGAGAACTTTCGTTCTTGACATCAACGAGGCATTCAGTGAAATTTTTTCGATAGCTGTCGTGAATTTTTCTCAGGTGCAGAAGCCATTTTCGCAATATTCGTCCTACAGCTGCTCGTGAGGAATTTTCTTATTTATATTTGTTATACACGCGCGATATAAAATTCCTGAAACTTTTATTCTATTTTCATCGCGTTCCTGACTCCTACTCTTTATCACTGTTTCATTCTTTTTTTCTCTCGTTGCATGTCGCTTCATTTCTTCTCTCGGAGCTTTTTTGCTCTCACATGCGCCTCGCCCTGTCACCAAAGTTGCCTCGTCCCTCCTCCCTCTCTATCTATCTATCTTTCTCTAGTTTCAAGTTATGTGGCATTATTAAATAACTGAGGAAAATTCATGTTTGTGGAGTTTGAAACGTTGTAAAGTTGCAGAAACTTACAGAACTGTCAGAGCTTGTAAATGACAACTGAGCCATGTGACTGTCATGCAATCAATTGAAATTAATTTTTTTCATGCTCAAAAAAGAGTTTGTTTAGAGCAACTTGGACGGTTTCTTGAAAAGAAAGTCTTCTTTACTTGATAAAATTAATTTTACACTCGTAATCCCACCGAAAGACGTTTTTTGTTAACAGAGAGATTTTGGAGAGCCGATGCTGATTTTTTATCGAAAAAAATGTTTTCCCTCGAGGTTTGGTAATTGAAAAAAATTCTATCACACAGGAAAAACTTTTCCCTTTAATAAACTGCCGGTGTTGCATTGAACTTCCGTGCAATACCTAAAAAATTTATTTAAAATTCACCCTCGAACGTAAACTCCTTGATGTTTATTTTTCGTCTTTTAACAAAGTCTTCCGTTGGGATTATGAGATTGCAATTCATTTTTTTATGTAAAGGAGACTTTCTTCCCCAAGAAACCATCAGAATTGCAGTGAACAAATTTTTTTTTTGCGCATCAAAAAAATTAATTTCAATGCGCCAGTTTATGACAGCAACATTGTCCAATTGTCATTTACAACGGCTGAGAACCAGAAAGTCGCTGCAACTTTCTAACGTTTCAAACTTCACCGACATGAAAATCCTCCGTTCTCCCGTCCATCAGAGCTGTACTCTCGGTATCAACTTTACGCGAGATAACACAACCCGTTACACAACTTTATATATGGGGCATTCCTCGTCACACTAACCACTTTTAACCCCAACCCTTTTCCATTTGGCTAAAACTTTTTTATCTTTTTCTACACTATTAAAAACATTTGTCAGAATTTTTTCAATTTTTTTTACCCAACCGATAGAAAGTTATGAATTTTTCTAAAAAATTGGCTTTTTATTTTCCAAATATCTATAACTTTTTCAAAAATTGACTTATCGGGACGTTTTAAAAAATTTTTTTTTTCAAATCAACTTTGAAAAAAAAATAGAGAAAAATTATTCAAACCGATCTTCAGCGTTTTTTTTTTTAATTTTCGGAAAAAAACGAGAATTTCTCGATGATCGTCCTTTAAAATTTTTTAAATAGAAACTTTGACATTTTCTGCAAATTCTATGAAATTTGCACAGTTGGGACTTTTCGCTTTCTATTTTTTTTTTTTCAATTGAAAAAAATTATTTTTGTTTTAACTCAGCTTATTTCTCATAATACCACTCTGGGGATTTTCGAGAATGTTGAAAGAACCTCAAAGATTAAAAAATAAAAAATAATAAATGAAATTGAAAGTGGTAATCATAAAAAAAATTTCAATGTTTTTCGAAAAAGTAAGAAAAAAATAGAAGATATTTCTGAATAAGTTTTTTATATTTTTTTTCTGAATACTACATTTAAACAAAAAAAAATTATTTTTTTAAATTGTTATTTGGTTCATTTTTTGGCAAACAACAGGCTTTTAAGAATTTTTAAATGATGTTTAATTTGTGATATGGAATTCGTTTCATGTTTTTTTCCACATTTCGCTTTTTTTTTGTTTAATTACCCAAACACCATAGGTTATTAAATAATATTAATTTAATAATATTATTAATACAATAATAAATAATAATTTTATATACAATAACTATAATTCCATCACAAATTAACCACTTAAAATTTTTTTAAAGTCTGTTGTTTGTCTAAAAATGAACTAAATAACAATTTTTCCTTTCATTTTCTTTGTTTTTGAGTGTAGTTTTCAAAAAAAAATATAAAAAAATTATTCAAAACTATCTTCTATTTTTTTTTCTTACTTTTTGAAAAACTTTGAAATTTTTTTTTTGTAACTTTGAGGTTCTCTTAACATCTTCAAAAATCCTCATAGTGGTATTATGAGAAACAAGGTGAGTTGAAAAATAGATAATTTTTTTCAATAATAAAAAAAAATGGAAAACGAAAAGTCTCCACTCTGAAAATTTCAGAGTATTTGCAGAAAATGTCAAAGTTTGTATTAAAAAAAATAAAAAAAAACTAAAAACGGCGATCATCGAGAAATTTTCATTTTATTCCGAAAATTGAAAAAAAAAAAAAATTGTTTGAAGATCGGTCTGAATATTTTTTTTTCCTGAAAAGTATATTTAAAAACAAAAATTTAAAAAAAAACCAAACGTCCCGTTAAATCGATCCTGGAAAAAGTTATAGATATTTTGAAAATAAAAAGGGAATTATTTCGAAAAATTATAACTTCTCATCAGTTGGGTAGAAAAATTTGAAAAAATTCTGCGAAATGTTCTTGATAAAGTAGAAAAAGATAAAAAAAGTTTCAGCCAAATCGAAAGGGATCGGGGTCAAAAGTGGTCGATTTGACGTGGAATGCCTCACATAGAAATATATATAATATATACATATAAACCAACGGTATTTCTATATAATATTTTCATTTTCCCCCATGTATCCATGTTTTCATCCTCCTCAGCAACCCTCCGCCTCCTTTTGCCATTAACTCGCTTCGCATTTTTTCTCTTGAGTCACTCGTCGCTCAGCGTTGTTTTCTCACGACCGATAGTCCTCCCACGGGATATCCGATAACTCCTTTATCTCTCTCAGCTCTTCCTCCCTCCTTCTTCCTCTCTCACTCTAACTTTATTGTCTTATTTCGCCATCGCATAACGACATCGACATCGCGAGCTGGTACACGATCGGATCAATGTCTTGGCTCGTTCGCCAATGAGAAGAGGAAAAAAAAAATGAATGGCTACGGGAGAAAAATGCTAAAACGAAATCCTCGCCTCGAACGGCAAATAAACAAATAACGACGGTTTCATTCGTCCGCGCACATAGTTATGCCGATTGCAGAGCTTCGGCTTATCTAGCACGGAGCTATTAATCGATATGAAAAACTGAGAGCTCCAAGGCAACGCTTCTCTCGACTGCCGATTAATGGCCAACGCGCCGGGCGAAGGATTAAATCCTTGTGTACAGATATAGTATAAAGTTGGGACTTAGTGCCCTCAGTGAACCGACCCGAATTCCGGCGTGATACTCGCGATTCATTTTCTTTAGCCGAAACTACTTTGGCTCTGGAGTTAATTTAATGGCGGACGGGGATTAGTCCAAGGAATATTCATTCTGGTGCTGAGCTATCTCCTCTTCTCCGGGTGCACTTATTGGGCCAAACCGAGTCAGGGAATTCTCTTTTATATGTGCACTATATACGTGTTGTTATCAGCAGTGTTACTTATACATGTCCACGGAGCTAGACACACAATCTTTGTGGTACAATTCCACGACGATTCTGCCGTGGGATTCCCTATCCTGCGCGCGGACTAAGGATTTTTCTAAATCACCCCTTCGAAATCCTCGCTCCGAATGAGTTTTTGTGGCTCGTAAACTCTCGATTGTGAGTGCGCTTATGTCTCACTCCAATTGAGCCGCTTCCACATGATATTACCCGGCAATTATCTCTAATGCGATAAATAAAGCGCCGACTCTAATTCTGATACATTTCGCGGAGCTTTAGTTTCAAACGATCGTTCCAAATTTAAGTCGTTCTAGTTCACGTTCTTGTCCCCAAACGCAAGTGAACCTTGGCTTTTGGAAAGAACAATCGTCGACTTTCACATTGGAGCAATTAGTCGTCGGAGTAACCTGAAGTAGTGCATTTATATTTGGCCTCTGATAGAGCTTGTCGGGGAGGTCCTATATTGGCTCAGAGAGTGACTATTGAAAATCGGTCTTTGTTTAAATTGATTTGACTCCAAAGTAATGGTTATTTTTTTTAGAAAGTTCGGCTAGATGATTTGAATTTTTTTCAAATCTTGTATTGAACGACTCATGAGTTTAATGAGTCGTTGCATTAGGAAGAAAATTTTTTGTATTCGAGGTACTCACGTAGTTCCAGGAGTAAATTAGACGGAACTGCAGTAGAAGGTCCTTCATCTGAAAGGAAGCAAGAAAAATGTATTTCAGATAAGAAGAGAACATGATTTATTATTATTTGTTAAAATGTATTATTAAGCTGGCTTCCTGACATTTTCTGAACATTTTTAATTGATCGAAGGATTATTTTTCTGTCGTATCATTTTGATTGATGAATAAAAATGGCTAATTTTTATTGCATAGATCAAGATTTCGAACACCCGCCATTTTGCGTCGATTTGATATTTCGATAATTCTCTCGATTAATAACGAGAAAAGCAAAATACCATTTAAATTCATTCGGTTTTTATTTTCATTTTTAATAACCTGGATCCAAATGGCATGGGTCACTGCAAATGACCTATTCCAAAAGTGTTTTTCGGTTTGGGTTCAAAAACCATAATAATTATATATCTTCCTATGCAAACAAATATTAAGCGTTCTTTTGATGTTACTGCTACCAATATAGAACTTTTGTGGAAATATGTAATTATATATTAAAATGTATTAAGCTGGCTTCCTGACATTTTCTGAACATCTTCAATATGTAAACATCCAGTAATTGATGGAAGGATTATTTTTCTGCCGTATCTTTATGATTTGATAAATAAAAAAAGCTAATTTTTATTGAATTATTGCATAGATCAAGATTTCGAACACCCGCCATTTTGCGTCGGTTTGATATTTTTTGCTCATTCTCTCCATTAATAACAAGATAAGCGAAATACCATTAAAATTCATTTAATTTTTATTTTCATTTTTAATGACCAGGATCCAAAGGGCATGTAACCTCTTTCAGAAGTGCTTTCCGGAAATCGACTTCAAAACCACTATAATTATATATTTTCCTAAGCAAAAAATATCAAGCGTTCGTTTGATGTCACTGCTACCAATATAGAAATTCTGTAAAAATATGTAATTGCGAACGTCAAGAGAAAAAAAGCGTTGCTCCGGGCTTTCTGCCTGACGCAGAGCCCTCATTCCATCGAAGGTCATCCAAGGAAGGTTCTACTGTACGGCAAAAGGTACAGGGGGATGATAACAGTGTGCGACGCGAGTTGTCTATCTATATATAAATTTTATATCCCGTGTATGTCGGAAAAGTCGACGGTGAGAGCGGCGCAGACTCGTGGGCGAAGCCCTGGGTCGACCGCGGGACTCTCGTCAGCAGTTACTTTTCGCGTTTCGAGGAGAGCGCGCTCCGTGTGGCATCGTCGGCGCACGAGGCAAGAACATCCCGCAGAGTGTGGCGAAAGCGCGATATCACGCATATCCACGAGATACGGAGCCCGGTTCGCGAACAGGACGCCAACGGCCCACAATCGTCCTACCTCGTCCTTCCATTCGCCTCTCGTAAAACTACCCCGCACAAAACCACCCCATCGCGGGAGTGCTCTCTCCCACATATATATATATATATTTACCTGTACATCGACAAAGACCCAAAGAGGAGGAAGAAGAGGAGGAGGCGAGAGAGAGATAGCGGGAGAAGGTGAGGAGCGCCTATATACATTCACCCCGAGTGGAATTGAGAGGGATACTCCACCACGCCGTCGCCACGCTCAAAACCACCCCCTGAACCGCGTCGTCGATGCTCGCTGGTGCTGCTCCACGCTTTGGCAAACCTTCTCGCGCGCATCCACACGACAGATCGACGTTGACTCTCGTTACGTGCGGGACGGAAGCGCGTTTTTTTTGCTCTGCGAATCGTCGTCAACGTCGTCGAGTCGTAAAATCTCGGTTTCGGCGATATATCGTCGAAAATATCACGGGGAAAAAACAATAAAAAAAGGAGAATACAAAAAGGTGTAAAAGGAGTTCCAGGTTCCTTTGAGGACAAAGATACAGCGATTGTGGAAATTGGAGCTGAAGGGGGAAATTTCGAAATTCGACGCGGTGGGTTAACGAGAATATCGAGAGTTTTTCCCAGTGGGAGAAAAAAGCAGAGGCGAGAAAAGGGCTATCACGGTGCGAAGGGAAATAAGATAAGCTGCAGAATCGTGATGGATCATTGAACTTTGAAGCGAAAGCTCGTTCCCATTCAACTCTTCTTCCTCGTTTTTCCGTGTCTTCCTCTTGAAGAAAAGTGTCCACGAGGATAAAATATTAAGGGACAATTGGTACATAATAAGAGGTTGCTTAATCTGGCACGTTTTAACGAAAGTTTGTCAATAGACGACGTTTTCACTGACTCTCAACGCTACGATTCGTCAATTGTTTTTCACGACTCGTCTCCTCGTCAGCTGTGCTCGTCGTTTCGTCGTTTGTGTGTATTTTTCGCGTGTGTTTTTCCTTTATTTTCCTCCTATCATTTCAATATCAGACCCTCAAACTCAGAATTAATCGTCGTTGAACTTAATCGTCATCGTTTTGTTCGTACACGAATAAACGCGTATTTTTCTCACGAGCCAAAGTCTCTGGACTCGGGGGAGAGAGGGGTTGAAACCTGGTAGCAAAGCTGCGCGGCGAGAGGCATTTTGAGGGTTGGTTTAATGAAAAGAGGGGCAAAGTCGTGATTTTGCTCGGAGTGCGCGAAGGTTGTGGGAAAGAGAAGGAGGAGAAAACGTGTTGCGACTGAACAAGGAGGGAAGTCGAGAGAGAGAGAGAGAGAAAAAAAGGGAGGAAAAAATTAAAAGCCAGCTGAAAAGAGGGATAAAGTGTGTGCGCATTGATATACGAGGAACGATTGATTAACGAGTCTTTGGAAAGTCGTTTTATCGGTAAAACGTGATAAACCAGCGGAGAACCAAGCTCGAGCTTAATCGGAGCACAACACTCGTATTATTCGCTTAATTTTGCCGATCGATCGATTGATACGATTTTGCGGGGGATTTTATCGTCGACTGATAATGATAAATTTTCGTGAGTGAAAACGTGATGATACAGAGTATTTGATACATATATGTATATGTATTACAGGTAGATGCGAGATAGAAAATAAAGGAGAAAAATCGATATATCCGAAAAATCGAGCTTGCGAAAGCTCGTTGGAAACAACGGTCGGGAACTTTGGAAAGCACGAATGGTCTTCGTTGTCGTGATCACCCAACTCCCAATGGTCAGTTCTGGACGAAACTGTAGAGAGCTTTCTCGTGTACAAGCGAAATTCCAATTATTCGAGTAACGGACAAATTGCTTCGGAATAATTGATAAAGCGAAGAGCACGTCGCGGTGAATCGGTCAACGGTGTATAACGAAATCGAGGTTAGATCCTCTTTATCCGTTTCTCTATATCGCGATTTCTGCGCGACGATATTATCGTGGTAAACGTGACGCGAGGGAGACTTCAACAATTTGCGAAGCTTTAGAAATTCTCCATAAAATAGCGACAGAGGAATACGATAAGAACCCTTTTTTCTTCATCGAATGTTCAATGAGATCGGATTTTTGAATTTGTAGTGATAATCGTGTACGTTTTCTGCCTTGAAACTTCGCAATCAATCCTTTGCGCCGCAAAGTAGAATCGTGCAGAGTTCGGCCATTCGATTCTCGTTTCCTCGATAATACGATCGGAGAGTTTGAATTCGCGCGGCAAAGTGAATACCCCAAAGTGCAACCCTGATAAGACAATCAAGCAACAGCAGTATCCGCGTGACGTGATCGTCAGTATCAATGATAAGGGCAACCAAATCATCGAGTTGAGGTTCGTCATACAATATTTTTACCATCTTCATTGTCATTGGTTTCTTTTAGGGAAAATGGATTAGTAAGTTATTGGAACATCGACTGTAATGTCCTTTCTGATATTTCCTCATTATTTGAGCGCAAAATCATTGATGCGGTATAAGGGTTGTTTCTTTTAAACTTGATACAAATCCGTGTATCATCTTTGAACGTCAAAATCTGACTTTTTTTCAAAATCCAACATGAATTACTTTCGGGGAAGTAAAAAAAGATGCCTGTTGAAAGCAGACCTCTTAATATTAATATTTAGCGGTCTCTCATCGCGTATTTCTATTTGCCATTTAAATAACACAGAAAAAAATTTCAAACTTTGATGTTTTATACCTCGGCTTCAAGTCAATGTACCGAACTGAGCCATACATATTCTTGTAGGGAATTGATCGTTCTACAGAAAACGTTTCTTCTAATTTTTCGATAAATTCACTCCTTCAAAAGATATTCACGGTCTAGTATATATGTATAAATCTTGAAACCTGTTGGCTACCCTCAAAAATCAAAGATATCGTTGAAATAAGGGTCTCAGAGCAACGATCCGATTTTTTAAAAGTTTATAGAGGGCGTGCAGGACGTTTGAAAACGCCATTTTTAGCGTTAAATTCACTTTAAAATGCAAAAACTGCTAACAAATAAATCTTTATTTTGGAAATTTTCATAATTTATTTAAAAATAAAGATTTTGTTTTTTTAGCAATTTTCGCATTGTAAGCAATACTGATACCGAGTTTTATGAGAAAAAAGATGGAAGAAATACAAAACAGTTTTAGAAGACAAAAATCAATATTTAATGGTATAATAAATTGAAAAATAGTGATGAAAATATTGATTTTCAAAGATTTTTTTTCGAAGATATGAACCATTTGTTAATGTTCAGTGAATGTGGGTTTGAAAGAGTACATATTTGGGCACCTTATATCAAAAATTCATAATTTTTTGAATGATCTGTTTCCGTTTATCAGTGATAAAGTGAATTTAACGCCAAAAATGGCGTTTTTTAACGTCCCGCGCGCCCTCTATATATTGTCAAAAAGTCGAATCGTTGCACGAGACCTTCATTTTAACGATATCTTCGATTTTTGAGGGTAGCCAACAGTTTTCAAAATTTTCGATTCACCCTAATGTATATTAGACTGTGGATATGTGTGTGAACTACTGTTGGTCATTTGTTTGAAAATTAGGTAGTTTATGTTAATGCAATTTAAACTTTTTTTCAAGAAAGATTTTACGATATTTAGTAATGAGTTTTAACATTTTTCCGGAAACTAAAAAAAAAGTGAAATTTACTACAAATTTAACTTTAACCTTGAATAACTTTTGAAGGAGTGAGCTTATGGAAAAATCATAAGAGACTTTTTTTGCAAAGCATTCATTTCCCTACCAGAATATGTAACGTTCATTTGGGTACATTGACTTGAAGTCGAGGTAAAAAATTTCAAAGTTTGAAATTTTTTTTTCTGCATTATTTAAATAGAAAATACAAATTTGCGATGAGAAACCGCGAAATATTAATATTAAGAGGTCTGTTCTTAACAGGCATTTTTTTTCACCTCCCCGGAAGTATTTAATAGGGGATTTCGAAAAAAAAGTCGCTTTTCTAATGTTTATGGTAATTTATCTGTATTTTTCGTCGAGCATTATTGACTTCTCTGTGTAAACGGGGACGCAAAGGATGATTCTGTAAAAAATTCTAGAGTTCACAGGAGTCCAAAGAACCTTCACAATGTCTGTGATGACAAAAACGGGTCACGCGTCTTCGGAAGCAATTAAATTTGTCTGATTCTCATCATGTCTTTACTCTTTGCTGAATTTTCAAATATTAATTTGAATTGTTATCTTAAAAATAGATTATAATCTACCAGCAATGAATTATTTTATAATGACATTAGCAATGGCGTGCTCGAAGTTTCAAGAAAAGACTATGAATTAAGAATGAACATGAGCGCATGCTTAAAACTTCTTCTCTTCGTATTTCACTCTCACGCTCCTGATTGGCCCAAGATTACAATAAATTATCCGTAATCTATAAATTGTGTATGGACGTTCAATATATCTTGCATCGCGTGTTTCAATGTGTCATGAATTTTTTAACCCGCCGCAGAATTTCTGTGCATTCAGTCAAACAGCGTGGAATATTTATATCTGTATCGCAACACGAATGATATTCAGTCGAATTGCATTTATTAAAATTACTTTTATTCAATTTTAGCTTCATGTTCCCTTCGCCAAAGAGCGTGTGTTTGCCTCGACGGCATTATTAATTAATCATAAAGTTCCAATTCCATTAATCGCTTCGATGCTCATCGCACGAGCAACGAAATGAGAGAATATGAGAGGATAAGGTATAAAATGCTGACCAATGGCGTGCACTCGTTGCAATTTATTCAATCGTCGGCTAATTAATTGATAAAAATCCGAAATACATGATATCCGGTGTCTGTCAATTAAATATTCATATTAATATTTTTGTGTAGAGACGGATGATGGATATTTTGAAAATTATACGTATTACCCGTAGTCAAAAACTCCATTGAATCGCCAATGGCAACCAATGGTCCTCATACGACTCCATTGGACAATGAGTGGGGAATCATTGAGATTTCCGCACTTATCAATGGCGTATAGGGATGACCATTGATCAGTGAATGGATATCCATTGAACAGTCACCATTGCCCAATGACGTCGATTGTAAAGCAAATGCGGATGAACCGAATGATCACCATTACTCAATGATGGCCATTGGAAAGCAAATGCGGATGAACTGAATGATCAGCATTACCGAAAGATGTCCATTGGAAACCAAATGCGGCTAAATCGATGAATGATCAGTATTTGCCAATGATGCCCATTGAATAATGGGCATCATGAGTTCCGAGACTCACCGCGAGATGTCGCAATATACTGTGTGAGGTCTCTCCCATACGGATTATGCAAACAGTATACTTATATAGACGACCGAGAGCACGAATTTTATTCGACACCGCAGAGTCAGGCCTCTCGAGAAGTCATGGCTCGAGGAAAGGCATACCCGTAAGATTTCTCTGTAGAAATCTTCTGCCTTATACTATTTTTTTGTCAAAAATTCTCTTAGAGAATTTTCGACTTACACTGTCGATGAATCGACAGCAATGAAAAAAATGCTGTAGTAAAAAAACTCGATTCGTCGCCATTAAAATATCGCCATTCATTCTCCATTGCCAAAATAATCAATGGAGATGAATGCCCAATTGCCTAAGGGGATTTTTTCCATTGAATCCGCATTGGATAATCTCCATATTGTTTCAAATGGGGAAGTCAATCCTCATTGGAAATCCCCATTCGATTTCAAATGGGGAATTCAATGGCGAAAATCCCTATAGGCAAATCGGCATTCATCTCCATTGGTTATTTTGGCAATGGGGAATGAATGGCGATTTTTCAATGGAGACGAATGGAGTTTTTTACTATGGGTACACAGAACTTCAGTCAAAAAAGGAGGTTTTCGCGTCAATATTAGGAGAATAAAAATTCCCCAGTTTATATTTCATTTCTATCATAACCTTAAAGTGTAAAAAAAAGTCTGGAAGAAATTCTGCGAAAGAAAACGTTCTTGAGTTTCCAAACCTAATTTTAGCAACCTTGCATAGGATTATTTTAATAAAGTCGAAATCTCGGGATAATACGGAAAACACTATTTTTTAATATTTGAGTGAAAAATAATGAAAAAAAGATTCGCGGTTTTCGAAGCATTTTTTTAAAATCCCAAAAATCTAAAATTCCGAAGAAAAAAAATTTAATAATTTTTTTTTTTACACCATTTTAAGAGCTTTTAAATCGGAAATTGACCGAGGAACTCAAAAACATTTTTCTTGACCTTCCAAAGGTTTTCCGGTCGAAATCACAAAAAGGTGACAAAGATTAGGTTTGTTTTTTAATTGCAGTTATCCAATGCTATCCGAATTGTCCGAGGATAAGCCTCAATCAACGCGAAGCCCCGAGCGGAGGTTGAATAAGCGAGACTTTATTCTATTCGAAGACACGTCTCTCATCCAAAAATGTATATCGATTGAAAATAATCGATATCATTTATTGGGTGAGCAATTTCTTCTTGATGATATTCTTATATATCTCGCTGCCCTTGACCGAATCTGGGGCAGGCTTTGAAAGCTCAACGAAGGATTTGAATTTGTATATATTCTGTTTATAATACCTCTCGGCGAAAAAAGACTCCTTCATCAATTAATCAAATTGATCGCTGGGACGAAGCTTCGGGTTACTTAGATTTTTAAATAAAACGCCACTGCAATTCGCCTCCATCTCAATTTCAGTCCAATTATCGATCAAATTTAATCATCCAATTCCACCGCAGATTTGATTTTTTTGCTCGCCAAATATATCACAGTTATCAATGTCACCTTTGTATCAATAAATCGTTTCAAACTAAATCCAGATTATTCGGTGTTGGATAACATCAGTGGGCGGCAACATTCAAGTAGTATTTTTGCTGGGGATCACTTATTTTTATTTTTAGGTACTCACTGTTATAAAAGAGTGCCTGCAATTGCAATAGCATCTTCGATTAAGAAATTTTTGAACCCAATAATGCTAAACTTTTCTCCAATAAATCTCTTAATTTTTTAGAAACCAATTAAATAAATTATAATTTTTTGACAGAATTATTTTGTCTAAATAAAACTCATGGCCCAGAGAGTTTAAATCCTCTTCAACTCATTAAGATAAATATTAATATTCAAAGATCACAAAAATGATTTTTCTTCAATTTATTGTTAGTGCTACGTATAAAAAAATGAAAAAAATAATGTATATTGTTAAGGTTTGGCGGAAATTGGAATTCGCTGGAACTGATTTTCTCTTGATATATTCGTATCTATTCCCAGAGGTGCCGCAAAAATTTATATTATTCTTCGAGAATAATTTTGTTTTCTTAATGAGGGTTAAAACTTAGGAAAATGTAAGTATTTCACTGCCTTGAGTTAAAAAAATTAAAAAAATTAGCTGATCGTCTAATTTAGCTGTCAGAATATCTATATGTATACTTAATACCCATGAAATAATTAATTATATATATATGAGGTATTCCTGCTGAAATTTTCACGTCCGAACCCGGACCCTCTTGAATAATTATGAAAAAAAATTTCCGAAAAGTATTCTGAAAAATAAAAGACACGTATCTTTTTGTTAAGGCCGAGAATTGATATGTTTCGTCGTACGATTTTAGTAAAAAATCCAAATTTTTCATCAACTCTCTACTCTAAACACGTAGTATCTTGATAATTCGAGATCCTATCGAAAAACACTTCGGAAAAAACTTGTTCGTTATAAAACGAGTAAAACAATTGATATTTTTTTAAAAAAATTGTCGGTGCACGAAAGTTTGTTTTTACTTCACAAAACACAAAAAAACGTTTTTTTCAGCAAGTACGCCACCTCGAATTATAAAATAAAAAAATTGTAAATATTCTATAGGAAATCACGAAATTTTTAAGACCAGAATGAGAATGGCAAGATCAAAATCCGCAAGGCTACAGCCAATCAAAGTTTCGTCTTGACCTTATTTTTGAGCCAGATCATGCAGAACTATATGTTCTCGAAAAATTATACAAAAAAATACATTTGAATATTTATTTCTGTATATAAGTTTTCGAGAATATATAGTTCTGCATGATCTGGCTTGAAAATAAGGTCAAGACGAAAATTTGATTGGCTGTAGCTTTGCGGATTTTGATATTGCCATTCTCATTCTGGTCTTTAAAATTTCGTGATTTCCTATAGAATTTTTACAATTTTTTTATTTAAGAATTCGAGGTGGCGTACTTGCTGAAAAAACGTTTTTTTGTGTTGTATGAAGTAAAAACAAACTTTCGTGTGCCCACAATTTTTTTAAAAAATATCATTTGTTTAGGGTAGAGAGTTAGTGAAAAATTTGGATTTTTTACTAAAATCGTACGACGAGAAATATCAATTCTCGGCCTTAACAAAAAAATATGTGTCTTTTCTTTTTCAGAATACTTTTCGAGAAAAAAAATTCACAATTAATCAAGAGGGTCCGGGTTCGGGCGTGAAAATTTCAGCGGGAATACCCCATATATATATGGGGCTATTATGGCAATGGACACCTGTTGAATTAAACAAATCTTGGAAAAATTATAAAGTCCTATGAAATTGAAGGAGATTGTGAAAATACTCTTAAAATGTCTCTGTTCTGTTCGCTCGTTGTCAATCTGATTCTTTTTCTTCTTAAGTTAAAGCTAACGATTATTTTCTCTTTGGATGATAGTGTTAATATCGCCGTAGAGTCTCATATCCACTCCATGCCACATTCAACCTCATGCTATTATGTAGATGAAACATATCCCTCCGTGGTCACACTTATCTGAATCGATTTGACCTTGTCCATTTTTGAACAAGTATTGTGACCAAACTATCGGTCCAAAAAATCTCAAAAATTTAAGGAACATCCTTCAAACATTCTAGTTAATGTATTAAAAGTTAGTTTATAAAAAATCGAATGACTATATATTCAAAAAAATGCATAAAGAACAAAGAAAAGCAGTCGTGGGATCATTTTGACCCCGTCTAACCACGCAAATATATTCTTGGATAAAAAATATATACTTATCTTTAGTCGCTGCATATTTGTAGTTATATTTACATCTAATGACGCTTTTATAAAAATGATTTCAATTCGATTTCGAAACCCCAAACATCGTGGGGTGAATGAATATCGGCAGCCTCAGCTATTCAGTTCGAAGCAGGACTGCAGATTATTAAATTTCTTTGCAAATGAACGAAAATGTTCGGTAAATTAGAATCACATTGTTTACTGGGGCTCATCGCATTGTAAACATACTTCGTCTCCATGCAAATTGTCAGATCCAAAATTTTTATTATTAATCTTGAATACTTTAAGAAATTTTATGACACTGACCTCTACAGAGTAACGATAATACGTTGATATTAGAAAACCTCATTTATCCAAGATGATATGGGAAAAGCTTACCTAGGGTTAGTTAATTTTGGCATGATACGGGCAACATTAACTAATTCTCTTAAATTAACTAGTTTTCACTCCACTATTGGTGAAATTCTAATCATCAGCGAGGAATCTTTAGCTTCTCAGACATTCCGTTAAAGCCAACAAAAAAGGTTTTGCTACGTTGGAACGATTAAAAAAGAAACGTCGAAAAAAGCTATCCTGAGGATTAAAAATCCGATTTCCATTGAGCCTTACATATAAAATAACTGGGTTAACCAAATAATGACGATATAATGAGTTAACTAAATAATGACTACATAATGGGTTAACTAAATAATGACTAAATAATGGGTTAACAAAATAATGACTACATAATGGGTTAACTAAATAATGACTAAATAATGAGTTAACTAAATAATGGCTACATAATGGGTTAACTAAATGATGACTATATAATGGGTTGACTAAATAATGACTAAGTAATGGGTTAATTAAATAAACCACCCTGACTTTGGAATAACTGTATCAAGTATCTCCATAGTTTCTCAAGCTGTAACACAAGTGCCTTTCGTCAATAGTTGATCAAACTACTGAGATTTTTGGCAGTGTAGCAAGATATTATAATGCACAACGGAGGATTAGGACTTAGGGTATAGGGATGAGAGAGAGTTTGAAAGCTTCGAGTTGTCGAGTGGCTAAACTGATCCAGATATACACTGGTGGTTTTTTTCAACATATATATCGGTGCCCTAACGTTTATACCGATCTAGTAATCCCACAAACCGCATTATTCTGCCTCGTTACATGGTTCGGCAGTTCGAGACCGCGCGGTCTACCGGACGAATCGACTGGTTTAGATATATGCAATATGTATGTATATTATACATATATAGGCTATTATATATGTATGTATAGGACATTCTGCCTGTACCTGTGCCATTCTCAAATCGATTATCCCCCTCCTCAATCGCACTTAAATTGCATATTTGTGTATATATGTAGATATATATGTGTAGTCGATGAGGCACCCATTTATGCTCTAGTTGTACCGGTAGATTATGTATATAGATCACTATACGTCGATTATAAACGATCCGATGCTAATTTCTTCCCTTACATAATATATTACATATATATATTTATGGATAACGGTGCGATAAATCTTGAAAGTGTCATACCACTGGAAAAGAGCCACCAAACTTTCCGCCAAACCAGGCAAAGAGACGCGTATGTATATGAGGTATTCCATACCAAGCCGACCAATCCGTAGACTCGACCATTTTTGATTTTGTTGAAAATTTTCTATTTTTTTGTACGTACTGAAAGCAGTCTCTCTGAATTTTTTTTAGATTTTTGTCTCAACCCAACTAACCACAATAAATTTTTCTAAATTTGACAAATTTTTTTTTCAAATGCCCATAACTTTTTAATAACCGAAGATATCAAAATAAGACAAAAGATCTTTTTTTCGTCTTGAGTTGCAATTTTATTTTAAAAAATACAAAAAAAAATATCGATATTAATTTTCATGTGTTTTTTAAAGTTTTAAACACAAAATCTATATTTTTTTTCAACTTGGGCCCTTTTTATTTTTTTTTTGCAAAAATTCCGCGTCAACTAGTGTAAGCATTAGTTGAGTTGAGATCGGGAGACTATTGTGTTATTATTTTTCTGTGATCATGTTCACGAAATCATCAAATAACGTATCAATACTTGAGCGTTAATAACTAATAAATATTGATGGTCGTTACATCGAATGACACTGAAACGGATGGCAGACGGATCAGGCGTGAATTAGCGTCGCAGTGATCGTTTTTTTTTATTTTTTCACGTTTTTTATAACTTCAAAAATAGATAAAAAATACAAGTTATGAGAATCACAAGCTGCCAATTTCTCAGTACTTGTAAAAATGTCTCTTAAAAAGCAGTGCATTTTTTTTTCCAAAAAATCCAAAGGGTCCAAGTTGAAAAAAAAAATTATTTTGTGTTTAAAACTTCAAAAAACATATGAAAATAAATATCGATATTTTTTTTTGTATTTTTCAAAAATAAAATTACAATTCAAGCCGGAAAAAAAGATCTGTTTTATTTTGGTATCACCATTTTTTCATGTTTTTTATAACTTCAAAAATAGATAAAAAATATAAGTGATGAGAATCACAAGCTGCCAATTTGTTAGTACTTGTGAAAATGTCTCTTAACAATTGGTGAATTTTTTCAAAAAAATAAAAAGGGTCCAAGTTGAAAAAAAAAATATTTTTCGTTTGAAACATCAAAAAACACATGAAAATGAATATCGATATTTTTTTCGTATTTTTTTTTTTATAAAACTGCAACTCAAGGCGGAAAAAAAAGATCTCCTGTCTTATTTTGATATCTCTGGTTTTTAAAAAGTTATGAGCATTTGAAAAAAAATTGTTTCAAATTTTGAAAAATTTATTGTGGTTACTTGGGTTGAGAAAAAAATCCGAAAAAATTCTGAGAGACTGCTTTCAGTACGTACAAAAAAATAGAAAATTTTCAACAAAATCAAAAATGGTCGGGTCCACGGATTGGTCGGCTTGGTATGGAATACCTCATATGCATGTGACTTTATCATAATTTTCCAGAAGAGCTGAGAACTCTGCTTGTTCGATCTCTTCTTCTCGTAGGATACACATATATCTATGTATAATATTATCCATCCTGATGAAATGAAAAATTCTTACGAGCTTGATGAGAAGAAATCGCCCACTTCCATCCTGTCCTCCCATCTTTCGCTTGAAATATCCTCGATCGAGTTATAACTAAAATATATAGGATGAACCGAGCCCGGATTTCGAACAGACCTCTCCACGCCCACACTCTCGCCAATTCTTATTTCTCCGTGTGTGTGTCGAACGAAAATTCTCTTCATCCCCCTCGGAATATCGTATGAAAACAGACGAGGAAAGAGATGGTCAGGATTCGCTCGCTCGCCTCCTTTTTCTTTCATTCCCACGACGCTTATTCAAATGGAAGGAAATTTATTTATTCAAAAAGGTATTTTAGTTAATTAAAATTTCCATCGAATGAATAATCATGAATATTTAGAGAGATAAAATGGCGATAACATCTCCGTCTGGCTCACGTGCATATTTTAATATTTATACACTGCAAGACGTATACAGGATATATATAGTGGTAGAGAAACATTGCACCGTGTTTATCGGAAAAATGCAAAAATAAACGAGGAGCTGAAGAATTCGAGAATCGGTTAAAATAATCGCCGTAGGATTCTCAACAGAACGGTTTACATGTATTTGTCTCAATAGGATTTTAAGAAAGTTACAGTTGAGAGAGAGAGAAAAAAAAGTTTATTTTAAGGATTGAAATTACTCCCTAAAAGTACTAAAAGTAGGGGCTTTTTGGGGCGTGGTTTCGCAGTTTCATCCAAGAGGAGTTGGTAAATTGAAATGAAACCAATTGCAAAATGTTTCTCACAGTAAAATGATACAATTTCTCATTTGAACATTTTACGCACCCTGTTTGCAAAAGAGTTAACTACCCCTTGATAATAATGTTTTTAACACAACTCAAAAAGTTTTAATCCAATTCCAATGAAATGAAATGCAAATTAAAGAGCAAAAAAGACGATTTTACATATTTTGTACAAGGGTTCTGATACCAATACTACGAAACACCTATTATTTAATAAAATTTGGAAATTTATAAATACATTTATAAGCAATTATAAAATGATAAACTTTTCATCGCTTACAAATAAAGTGATTTAAAAAATTTTAAGACTCGGTATAACCTCTCACGATAACGATGAAAGCATAAAAGAAAGTTATTGTAAGAAGATACTCGTTATTGCGAAATTGCGATATTTCATAATTCAATATATTTCTGAGGAGCTCGGTTTACTTGATTATTTTTTTTTATATCGCCCTATAACGTATCGTATGTACGCGATACGGATATATTTCTCATTAATGGGGGAATAAAATATGACGGATAAAAGGTTCGCGGTACCGTGTGAATACCGTCACTTTTCTCGTTACTTTTTGTTTCGCGTGAACCATTTGCGGCGAGTTGTAAAATGCCTTCGATATATAGCAAACGCGAGTATGAGCTGCGGATGTTGCAGCGGAATGTCCACCGCGAGCAAACGAATAATACTACTTTTCCGGTGAAATAAAATGATTTTTTATGATCCTTCTCGTTGGAGACTGGGATTTTATATTTTATATATATATATATATGTATATATTCGTTATTTCTTTCAAAGTTGTGTTCAGGTTTTTATACGTATCCACAGAGGGTTGCGGCAGTGCCAAAGGCGGTATTTCGACATTCCGATATGTTTCTCTGGATCATTCCCATGTATGAGGCTTTTCCCACTTTTTTCGTCATGGTGATTGCAGCCACTTTTCTCGCGACCCTCACAGAATCTATTGTTACTTCGCTACTTTCTAACACTATTAAGGTACTAGTCTACTTTAAAAGGTCAAAAAAAGCTAATTTTTAAGATTTTTTTATCCCAGCTTCTTTATCAGATATAGCTATAAACAGGATTGCAAATAATGCATTACTTTTTTTTAAAGCATTTGCATTTTCATTAACCATCAACATTTAATGGTTAATGGATAATGGAAATTATTTTCATTAACCATTAAATGTTAATGGTTAATGAAAATGCAAATGCATTAAAGAAGTAATCCATTATTTGCAACCCTGCCCATTACAATGTAGTGTGTAATGGAAAAAATTTCCATTACCTATTGCAATGTAATGTGTAATGGAGAAAACTTTGATTGCAATTTTGGGAATGGAAAAATATAGATGAATAAATTATTGCAGTTTCGCATTACATTTTATTGACTTAGGACTTAGATTTTCAGGTACCTAAAATTCTAAAAAGCATCTATATTATAGATGGTTTTTGGAATTTAACGTACCTGAAAATCTAAGTCCTAAATCAATAAAATGTAATGCAAAACTACAATAATTTATTCATCTATATTTTTTCATTCCCAAAATTGCAATCAAAGTTTTGTCCATTACACATTACATTGCAATAATAACATAGATGCTTTTTAGAATTATAATATAGATGCTTTTTAGAATTTAAGTTAACCGAAAATCTAAGTCCTAAATCAATAAAATGTAATGCAAAATTGCAATAATTTATTAGTCTATATTTTTCCATTTCTAAAATTGCAATCAAAATTTTGTCCATTACACATTACATTGCAATGGGTAGTGGAATTTTTTTCTATTACACACTACATTGTAATGGGCAGGGTTGCAAATAATACATTACTTTTTTGAATGCATTTGCATTTTCATTAACCATTAAAATTTAGTGGTTAATGGTTAATGAAAATTATTTCCATTAAAAAAAGTAATGGTTAATGGTTAATGAAAATTATTTCCATTAAAAAAAGTAATGGTTAATGCATTACTTTTTCATTAAAAATTTCGCAACCCTGGCTATAAAACTGTTTTTACAAGATTTTTGTATGCTTGGAAAATACAAAAAAAAATATTTTTTTATTTTGATTCTTTGAATAATTTATAGAAGGCGCCAAAGTCGATAATGTCTTGTCCCATGGTCGACAGTTAATCTCACGTCAGGATTGACAAGTCTGAAACAAAAAAATAAAAAAAGCATTTTAGAGAGGAAGATTTCTTACACAACAATTGACCACCATTAATGAAAAATCGATTTAAAATAATGGCGGATGTTTGAAATGAAAATGAAAAACTGAATTTTTCACAATTTATCTTAAACATCCGCCATTTTTGTATCGATTTTTCATTAACGGTGGTAAATTGTTGAGTAAGAAACCTTCCTCTTTAAAATGCTTTTTTATTATTTTGTTTCAAACTTGCCAATCCTGAGATTAACTGCTGGCCATGAATGAAGACATTTTCGACTTTGGCGCCTTCTATAAATTATTTGAAGAATCAAAATAAAAATTTTTTTTTGTATCTTTGAACGGTGGAACATGTTGTAATAACAGTTTTCTAGCCATATCTGATAAAGGAGCTGAGAAAAAAGATGTTAAAAATTTGCTTTTTCGGCCTTCTAAATAGCTTTTCGTTTTTTTTTAATTAAACTATTTCAAAAGTCTTTTTTTATTTCGTGTAAACACATCTGGACATGAAACTTGCAGAAAAAAATTATCCAAGCGAAAAGTAAAAATAATTTATATCATAGAATTGAGAATTTTTTGAAAGAAGGTAATGATTTTCGTATTACATGAATCTACACATTACCAAACGTTTCGGTGAATTTAGCTGCAAAGTAAACGTGAACATTTTCAAGAAATTCATAAAAATATCTTTCCAATAGGAAAATGAAAAAAATAATTTAATTTAAAAAAAAAACTGCTTGTCTCATTTTTGCTATAGATTTGTTCTGCTAGTAAATCATCAAAAATCTTCAATAATTCACAGAAATTCTTATCAGCTGGTTCAACAAAATGGCAAAATTCTAATCATTTCTAGAAGGGTCGCGAAAAAAAGAGCTCAAGTGTTACAGAATTTTCCATTACAAATATCTCATATTACGTATATTGTAAAAAGAAGGTCTGTTTCTTTTTGGAAGCAAATGGAAAGGTCTGTTCTGTTAAGAATGAGCGTCAGATGAGGGCTTTCAAAAAAACTAATTCACTTAGCCTGCCTTTTTTCTTCCCCCAAACTCCGCTCGTAAAATGAACGGCCCGAAAAAATCTTCTCTGTCAGATATATATCATCGAATTTAACCCCCGGAATATACAGAATGGTGCGGTATAATCGATAACCGAATTATTGGAAATAACAAAAAAACACAGAAAAGGAAGATACGAAAAAGGAGCAAAGGGAGTGTTGCTTCTTTCGCATGCCGTGATCATCGGAGCCACGGAGAAAAAGAACGTTTCTGTGTGTATATCGATTTTCGTCGATTCGCAATAAGCCCGATTCGACACGAACGAATTCTCGCGCCTTCGGCAACATGCAAAACGTTCACGTTTGTGGGGGTTGCGAAAGTGTCTGCGAGGGAATGAGATCTTTGTATGTGTGCCATGCAAAAAAAGCTTTACCTCGAACGAAGAGCTATAGAAAACGATATGAAGCCTGAGGGAGAGAGACGGAGGGCGAGGAAAAGTGGAATTGCTAAAGAAATGTCCCTTCTCTCCGCGACGATTCTTCAACACTCCGTGCTTCCTTTTCACTATTCGTTATTTTTCCTCAAGAAATGAGGACCTACATGTGTATGTATGCCCGACAATGGGACATTCGAACTACCTCCCTGGTACTGAAATTTGTGATAGAGCGAGAGAGAGGGAGAGAGAGAGAGAGAGAGAGAGAGAGAGAGAGAGAGAGAGAGAGAGAGAGAGAGAGAGAGAGAGAGAGAGAGACGGGTGCAGCAGAAAGACGCTTCCTCGTTTCCCCGGCGAGCACCTCCAAGATTTCTTTCTCGTTACACAAAAGTATAACGACAAGGGCAAGAATCACGACGTCGAAAAAGAGACATAAGAAAGAAGATTTTTAAAAATGCTCAATTCTTTAAATTCATCATTTTTCAAAAAAAATTTCGGAATATTTTTTTTTCATAGCATAAAATGTACTCTTTAAGATGAACCCAGAACAATTTTTGCGTAACTACAATAGTTTTCGAGATATTAAAAAAAGAAACTTGAAAAATTGAAAAAATTGTGAAATTTTGAATTTTGCATAACTTTCGAAATTTTTTTTCTAATTATTTCCGTCGGTAGAACTTCATTTTATGATGAAAGAAAATTTCTGAGCAAATTTAATCGAAATTGAAAGGGGTCGATTCCAATTATCGGTCGATTTGACATGGAATGACCCATTTACATTAATCCCTTTCAGGACCATTTTTATAATAAATACGCGCTTATAGACTTATAGAATACTATTATATTCATTTCAATATTGCAATAAAGGTAAAAGTCCCAGTTATTGAACAGCCAAGGATCTAGGGATTGAATTCGGCGAGAAAAAAATGTAAAAACAAGAAAAAAAACCATCGCTTTCATGTTCAAATAATGATACTTTGATATTTTTACTTTCGAAAAATCACCCTTCAAATTATTTTTAAATGATTTCGAATGAAAAAAAAAAGAATAACAAGGTGAAGCATGCAAATGTCCCAATTATTGAACACTGGAAGTGCCTATGTCCCTAATATTGAACACACATATGTCCCAGTTATTGAACAATCTCGAGAATTCTTTTTCCATTCTGAAAATAATATTTCGGGTACAATGTTAAGAAATAAAAGCAAAATCAAACACTCCAATAATCTTTAATTAATCACGTAAAAATACAAAAATATATATTTAGTCTCTTTTGACAAGTTTTTGGTTCATTCGCATTTGGTTAATTTTTGCTTTTTAACTCGAACTTTATTTTCTTTTTCTTTTCAGCTTCCTCGTTTTTATGTTCTGTTTTTGTCTGATTTTGTCGCAGCTTTCTTGTTTTTCGACTGAAATTTTGGAGAGCAAAAAATATTGAACATTACATTCGTATTTTTATGTCACATTTAGGTTATATTCTCTTTTTACTTTTCTTTTTATGTTTATTGCACGAAAATACGAATAAAAAAGATATTTGACGATCTTAAATTTATCATTAAAAGAATCAAGGTAAGTTTATTCAGGAACTTACAGTATTTTTTTGAATAAATCCGATTCGCACGATCTGTCACACGTTAACTGTCTCTATGTTTTGATGGGTTTAATGACGCCATCTTGGAGAATTCGAGTGTTCAATAATTAGGACACACTGCATTTTCCATGTCCCAATGATCGAACACCGTATTTTTTAACAAATAATAAATTTAAATTTTTTTTTTAGATTGTTATTTGTAAGAAATTTTCTGAGGAACCTGAAACGCCTTTACTTTTTGAGATGCGACAGTTTTTGAATTTTGTATGCCCTTACACGTGAAACGGCGCGTCATAGCAAAAACGATAAGCAGTTACCACGAAACGTCAAATCGGGTCACCGTTGCTGATTAAATAATTTTTTTCTCTATTAATTAAAGCTTTTTTTGCACAAGCAAGGTAACATTTCGATAGCTAAAAGTTCCATTTATGTAATGAAAATTTTATAAATAAGTAAATGCATGCAGGTAAATGAGAAATAATAAAAATTCAGGCGAGTGTTCAATAATTGGGACCTGTTCAATAATTGGGACATTTACCTTAATGGAAATAAGTGTGCAAAACACAAAATGGTCTTCATATCTTGATATCGATGCACAAGATCACAACTCGGGGAATTCCGTTATTTCTCTGGCGATATCGAAGAAATCGTTTCGCAAGGAATTGCCGCCTGTGGGAATCGTGTTCGAGTGAAAAAGGAATTCTCCGCTCTCATGATCATTGCCACTCTCGATTCGAATTAATTTTCGCATTTGAGCGAAGCGGAAAAGGAAAATCCGAGGAGAAATGTGAGAGCGAGATCTTGCAGAGAAAAAAGAAACCAGTTCAAAAAAGAGCTCCGCAGGGACGACCTCTTCCTGTATATATATATATATATATATACATATATATATATATATAACGTGTATATTTCACATAGATGTATGAGAAAGAAGGTGGACGCCAATAAATTCAATCAAGACTCGCGCCAAAGGATTTCCGCGACACTCTGAGCTTTCTCGACGCTGTGCACGCGCCGACATGGAATTCCCATACTCTGACGTGACTCTTACCTTCTTTTCCTCTAGGAATCCATCTCTCTCTTTCTCTCACTTCCGCTCAGTTCTCCTCTCTCTTCCGATCTTTCGTATATTGGCTGATAGCATTTTTCCTATTTTCCACTTCCTTTTGCTCTTTTCCCATGTCCTGATTCAGGCTTCGCATTGCACTTTGACTTTATCCTTTATTTTCAGAATTAAGTTTCCCATTTGGAGAGGAAAAACCAGTTCCTGTCTTGGACGAAATTTTTTTTCCACATTTTTTTTCAATTTTAATTATGAATCTTAGTTCATTAATTTTGTTGCAGTGTTAATAAGTTAATAAGTGTTAATAAGGTAATAAGTGTTATTAATGTAAATTAATTTTATGTATTTTTAAAGTAGAATCGCATATTTGGAATCGGCCTATTCCTATCATAAATATCGTTGAATCCCATTTAAGGTTGTTTAGAAGCTATGAAACCTTTGAATGTTAATTAAATGTTCAATAAATAGCTTCTCAATCGTAGTGAAATTTTTACACGACCTCCTGAATACTTCATGTAAGAACATACCAAATTTTCAGAATTCTATCATCATTACTTTAACCTCCTCAAGGGTTAAAATAAAAAATAATGAGAAAATTCTGAAAATTTGGTATGTTTTTGCATCAGGTATTTAAGAGGTCGTGTAAAAATTTCACGACGATTAGGAAGCTCGTTATTAAGAAGCTAACGTTTTGTTAAAAACAATTTTTTAAAGGAATAAAAAAAATATTTATCAATAAAATTCGTTTTCTTTCCATTGCTTCCAGTATATTGTGGATATTAAAAAATTGAGAGGTCAAAAAAAAAAACTTATCACAAAGTTATATCAGTTTCCATGACTACATTTAATTTTTTAAATTTTGTTAATCTTAGCTATTCGATAACGAGCTTCCAAATCGGCGTGAAATTTTTACACGACCCTCAAATACTTCATTGAAAAACATACCAAATTTTCAGAATTTTCTCATTGAACGTGATTTGCTTCTAAACAACCTTAAGGATGCTTTGCCTTTACCGTCCCAGCCAAAAATTTGATCTGATTGAAATTTCCGTACTTCGTGATACAGTAAAAACCTTCAAAAATTCAGCAACATTTGGCATACATAAATAACAATTATCAATGATCATATTGCCCAAAAGTTATTAATAAATTGTTTAAACAAATAATTATTCAACAATTTTTTAATAAGTTCTTTTTTTTCCTAAACAAATCGAATGCGTTAATTTTTCTGAACCCATGTGATTTTTTTCAGAATTTTTTCTCTCTTTTGAAATATTATAAAAAACATTTTGAAATATACACAAAAACTGCTAATTTTGTATATGTTTTTGCATAGAGGTTTATCATCAGCTGTGAAAAGTTTCAAAGACACAAGGCCAAAAAATACATAAATACAGCCATTCTGAAAATTGGGAATTTCAAAATAAGGAGAAAATTCTGAAAAAATTAATATGCGTTCTGAAAAATTAACGCATTTGATTTGTTTGAGAAAAAAAAGAACTTATGGAAAAATTGTTGTATAATTATTTGTTTCAACAATTGATTAATAACTTTTGAGCAATATTATTATTGATAATTGTTGTTTGGCATACCAGATGTTGCTAAATTTTACCAGATTTTTCTTGCATCGAGAAGTACGGAAATTTCAGTCAGATAAAATTTTTGGCTGGGACGGTAGGGGCAAAGTATACTCAATCTGATACAATTTTCCACGACATGCTGAACGTAAGGTTAGTCAGTTAGTGACACTGTCCTAGATTGAGATACCGGTGGCTCAATTTTGATTGCCATAAATACAGTTTTTGACGAATAATAATCCAATTAACGCCTAATTAAAAATAGTTTTTCACTTTCAATTATTGGAGAGGTACACCTTTTAGAATTAAATATTCAAAATAAAAATGAACCAGTGAATAGTACGACACGCGTCTCACAATCAGCGGCTCCACAGCAGCAGTGCTAAACGAAACCGACTAGCTACGACGAGCGACATATTGTGAATTTTGTTCGTGATGTTAGGATAAAACGACATAAAACTGGTATCAACATCTTCAGCAGGAACCAGGCTATCGACGAGATAAGAAAAAGATTAACTTTTGGTTAGGGATTTACTTAAAATCGCGGTGTCAATAACTGGGTCAAATAATTGAGGTTATGCCCCTGTTGTTGAGCCTCGATTTGTCAGCTGTTGCTTCGAACAATTTTCTTGGCTTATTTATTCTAATTTGCTGTGAAAAAACGATTTAAAGAAAAGAATATTAGCTTTTATCAACGGAAGAAACGGAAAAAAATAGACAATATTGAAACTATTATGATTTGTGAACATTTTTGAAGGTTAATGTCAGTAACTGGTGACGCGCAGGCGTCATGAGCTGCGCTACGAGTGTCATAAATCGGTAGAATGCAGGGGTCACAAACTAGGACATGGGCGTGTCTTCAGTGTCAGGAACCCCGGCAGCAGAGAAGCGCGATTAAAACAATGATTTTATTAATAAATTTTGATTTTTTCACTTTTACAAGAGGTGAATCTCGTTCGGGGGGCTTTAATGTACATGTTGAAAATTTTATAGTTTTCGCTTTGGGTATATCACGCATGAATAAATAGCGGAAATCCGACACCGCGGCTCTAAAAGTGTCACTAACTAGGCCGTTTACCTTATGAACCATTGATATCATGCATGAGTTATCGACGGAAACCGTCACTCATCATTAAACGGCAAAATGCTGCTATCGGTTTTGAAAGTTACTTGGCTATTTTCGAAATTTCCAATTAAACAATCGAAACATGTAGAATCAAGAAATTCGACGTTCAATGGATGTGATTTAATTTGTAGGCTTTCAGACGTAAAGAACAAAAATAAAAATCCATTAAACTGAAATTTGAATTAGTTCCTTCTCGTTTCATTTTTTCATTCTCACTTCGTGAAGAATGAAAATGTTGTCAAAAAATACAAACTTTCCTGACAGGAAAATTTGTAATTTTTAGCTGATATCGACACTATCATCTAAAAATTGTAGTTATCTTTCGGAAATGAGTATCGATTTTCTCATGGCGACTCATGAGCAATTTTCCAGGCTTTTCCTGAGATAAGCTCTTTGAGTTATGCCAATCATCGAGAGGAATGAAGCCATGAAACGACTAGTGACTGAAAAGGCCGGAGAAAAAAGAAGATACGAGGGTTTTTTTAAAGGAAAACCTTGATAAGCGCGTCTGTTTATAGCGTACCCGTAAACCTTATTCAAGAAAAAGGTGGAGGAGGATATACGACGAGAAAAAGGAAGAGGCAGCCGAAGGAAAATAGGGAGAAAGAGTAAACGAGATGGGACAGAGAAATAGTTCACTTTGTCATCTTTGGGTTTAAGTACGTTCTCATTTACGCCTTCACTAGGTTTTTTCATCCTTGTAGACTTCTCTCGGCACATGACGTTTTCTCTCGCCCTTTTTTTTCTTGCTTTCATCCTTCTTGATCCCGCACTTCTGTCTCTAGTTCCATCCCTCTGTATCTTCATCTCAGTGCATACTACGGTATCCAATACCCATTAATTTTAATGACGAACGCGGTCAGTCTCGCATGTACCTCATTTATTGTACAGCGAGACACTGACAGAATCGTATGACAGTGCCGTACCTTCAGGTACGTTGAAAACGCCATTTCTGCAGTGTTCGAGCGAGGAAAAGCTCGACCACACGCCATTATCCTCTTATTCATCGCGATAAATCATACATTTCACTCGCTTGTCTCTGTTCTCTGCCTCGGGATTAGAAACTAAAAGAGCAAGACAACTATGAAAGGTCCTTGCGAACATCCAAGAAAAATGGATCAGTATTCCTGGTGTGCGCTTTATTTATCCCATTCCCATCCCTTTTATGGATTTCAAGAGGACGAAGAAAAAACAAAATGCGAAAGAGTTCTCTGTTCCATAAAAGTTTTCTTTCCATTCGCAACTTTGCCCTTAGGTCCTTTGGAGTTTGATTCCATTCTCTTCCCTTTTTTACCCTATTTCTTTCACTCACTCTCGATTACAATGGACATTTCGTTACTCAAAGAATTCCCTGTGTTTCTCTAGGTTATGTTTTTTTCGTCGTACGATGGACTTTTCTTATAAATCTAATGATGAGAGATTTTACTGATGGACTAGTTTTGCAACAAACTAAGTGAGAATACCAAGGCAGCGAAGCGAAATGAGTGGGTCAAATGGAACACGAAAGTCTCAATTGAGTCCTAATTTCACAGTTTTTTTTGAGACTTGTGTCGTTCCCGAATAAATTAAAGTAGTATTACAATTTCAAACACAATAATAAACGAATTTTTCGCATATTAAATAAGTTAATAATAAACGTTAAAAATATTGTTTAAAATGTCTGTTCGAATCATGAAGTTCTCATCAAAGTAAAATCTTATGTATAGAGTTAAAAAAGTAGACAAACAATTTAAACTTTCATCGTTGCTGTTTCTTTGGAAATTGAGGGTTGTCGAAAACTCGAAAGGATAAGGTAATGTCCCAATTATTGAACAGCTAAGGATCTGGAGATTGAATTCGGTGAGAAAAAAATATAAAATGAAGTAAAAACCATCGCTTTCATGTTCAAATGATGCTTTGATATTTTTACTTTCGAAAAATCACCCTTTAAATTATTTTTAAGTGATTTCAAATGAAAAAAAAAAGAATAACCATGTGAAGCATGCAAATGTCCCAATTATTGAACACTGGAAGTGCCTGTGTCCTTAATATTGAACAGGCATGTCCCAGTTATTGAACACTCTCGAGAATTCTTTTTCCATTCTGAAAATATTATTTTAGGTACAATATTAAGAAATAGAAGCAAAATGAAACACTTGAATAATCTTTTATTAATCATGTAAAAATAGAAAAATATATATTTATATCGCTCAGTACAATAATGGACGCTTTTACGTCCGCAAGCGGACGTGAAAAAACGTCCATATTGCACCTAGTGATATAAAATATCGTGCCTCGCCGTCGGCTCGTCCTGCAAACTCACACTCGTCAGAAAATGTTTTTACGCCGAGTGATGTACGATATTTTATATCACGAGGTGCAATATGGACGTTTTCACGTCCGCTTGCGGACGTAAAAGCGTCCATTATTGTACTGAGTGATATAAAATAATAAAAATTCAAGATAGTGTTCAATAATTGGGACTGTTCAATAATTGGGACATTTACCTTAAGGATGGAAATGAAAATAATAAAACAACCAATCCTAGTCAATCATATTTTCAAGAATTGTGCAAAATTTCAATAAGATCGGTACAATAGCTTTTGGGAAATAGTGTCTCTTACTTTGATTAACTTGAAACTTTGGGAAAATATTCTAGGCATATTATACTATTAGGTGAAAAAATAATTTTTTTTTTTTAAACTCATGTAACTCTTTAAATACCGAAAGATCAATCATCCAATCATGATTATATGCCAGTGGATCTATTGCCAAATATCTTGCATTTAGTTTATATTTAAGGAGAGTGAAAGAGAGAGAGAGAGAGAGGGAAAGAAAGATCGTTTCTTACAGCACGCGCTGTACGATGAGATCTTTCGTTTAGTTATATCCGAGAGTGTGAGTTAGGGATAACTCGTTGCAGCACGCCAACACCGTGGCACCTCTGCCAGGCTGATTGACGGTCTTACAGGGTGCAGAACATGCTCGGTGAGTGAGTGAATGAGCGTGAGAAAAAGCGAGTGAAAGAGAGAAACGGCGCGACTTGCACACGAAAGTGCATCCACCCTTGGCTCTCGTCACGAGTGCAGCAAACACGTGTTTGTGTCTGTGTGTGCTGGCTTTTCACTTTGCTCAATGTATATTAAAGCACGTGTGCGCTATACAGACACCTCGACGGAAAGCTCCATTCCGGCGAGTGTGGAGTACCTGTAAAAAGTGCAATAGAAAAATGCATATGGCAAGTTCCATACGGTTTAACGAGAGCAAAGAGGTGGAGAGCAGGAGCGAACCGAGCTTATATCGATGAAAAGTATTCCGTGAAAGCTCGGCAAAGCCTCGCATTATTGGTAAAGCGTGAGCATACATAATACGCATCTATGCCGATCGTAAAGTGCAGTAAGCGGACGCGGTAAGTGCAATTCTAGAACAATTTCAATGCAATTCTGGAACAATCCACGTTCGCCAGACAATAACGTCGTAAAATTGATCCGTCAGAGAATAATGTCTTATTATAAGCGGAGAGGAGAGGAGAGGGGTGAAGAGTGTGAGCGCGGTTTGCAGCGATGCAAACTCTCTCGAGGTATTTATAAAAGCCAAGCGAGGGATGAGAAAACTGCGGCGTGAATTGCCATTAATATTCTCACACGTACGACCCGCTTATGCGTTCATATAGCTAATATTCTTGTTTATCGATTGTGGCGCAAACATGTTGAGGGTGTGTGAGAAGAGAGAGCGAGAGAGAGAGAGAGAGAGAGAGAGAGAGAGAGAGAGAGAGAGAGAAGAGAGAGAGAGAGAGAGGGAGAAGAGAGAGAGAGAGAGAGAGAGAAAACGGGTTAATGGAGGAGCAAAGCAGCGAGAAAAGTCGCGGGGGACGCGCTACTATATTTTTCATTACAACGCGGAAGCTGCCTCGGCGGATTTTATACTGTATGGATATATTCAGCTACGAAACCGTACGCGAGTTTTTGCTTATAAGGAGCAAAAGCAGAAAAACCATATATCGGTAAATACACGGACGAAACTTTTGCAACTTTCACGTTCTTCCTGTTTTCTCTCTCTTTCTTATCTTTTGAAAATTGCGAGATTTATCGGTCGCACAGCGTGGCTCCACGCTTTCGCTCTACATTTATAGAGGGAACTCTACCACGAGAAATAGGAGGGAGACTTGAACTGTGGGGATGAAAAAAAAATCAAAGAAATATCAAACATGGTCTGACGGAAGTCCGAAGATTTCCACGTTGTATAAACAAGATTGGTAAAAATTCAAATAGAGGGTAGAATTAATTTTTTGAAACTTATACTCAGGATTTGGAAAAACCAGAAATTTTGAAAATTCAAGCGTCACAAAAAATGTTGTTTAAAAAAAAAAAAATTTAATTTTTATTATATATTTCTACAGAAGTTTGAGATTTTTTAAAATAACATCTTAACAAGTATTAGAAATCTTTTTGTATAAAAGTATAAAATTGTGAGAGACTTGCAGCTGATATCCGGAAATCAGTTTTTAAAGTGTTTTTTTTTTGTGCTGAGCACAAAAAAATCAGATAGTTTATTAGGATATTGGCTTATTCTGTGAGAAGAAAAAATATCCAAAATATCGAATCAATTTTTTAAATTTAATTTAAATTAATTTGTTTGAAAAAAAATAGCATTTTTAGTTAATGAAATGGAAAGTATATTGGAAGAAATACTCTCGGATCAAGTACTAGATTTTTAACTGAAAAAAGCCAAGCAAATTCTAGAAATATCAGTTTAGAGTTTCAAAAGCTGAATAAAACAGCTTCTGTGGATTTTAATCCGATAGCCATGAAATTTTGAGGGAAGATTTGAAAAAAATCATTTTGAAAAAACTGATATTCCAACTTTGACGATTATGCATAATTTTTTACGGTTTTTTTTTTTACTCACAAAACTTGAAATGTTTGAAATTCGATCTATCGCATTAAACGTTCGTCCGAATATTGGACAACGATGAAATTATTCCTCGTATCGTAATTTATCAATATATCCAATGCCAATTATCAATTCAATGCTCGTTCGAATCTCATCAATTTTCAATCAGCGGAAAAAACCATACGACATGCACGTCAGGATGTAAAGGGCAGGTTTTTAATGAAAGCCGTTGTATAAAACCATTTTATAATATGCAAATTGCGATTTTGCGTTTTTTTACCGAGCACAAAACAGAATAATTGTTTATTGTAAATATAGAAAATTCGTCATGACCTTTCGAGGAGAAACGGAGAACGCGCGTGAAGTGAGGATAATTTCAGGGATATACCTTCAAAATTGCGCCGTCTCGACACAATTCCCGCGTAGGAAAATCGATAATTTCGACAGTCTTCTCTGTGACACTCTCAAGCTCTCACTCTCCGGAGATTCGTTAAAACTCCTCCGCAAGGCAGTTTCCAACGTGGCAAAGCTCTCAAAGCTTTTTCTTTTATGGGAAAAAGACGTGTGCGACGCTTATGGAGAGACGGCAGTCCTCCGTTGTAAGCAAAGGGATAAGAAAAAGTGCTGAAGAAAAACCAGGGCGATATAGCAAATAAATAGGGAGGAGCGGAGAAAACCCTGTTGTCGTTTTCAAGGTATAGGTTTTAGCACAAGGAGAGCAAGTATCTGAATCGACGTGGTGAGAGACCTCTGGTTTATCTTATACCGGGGTCTTTTCACTACCAACTTCCCTCATTTTTTAACATGTTTTTTCCCTTTATTTACACTGCTATTCAAATAGTATCAACTATTCCATCAAACCGATGAAATAACGGTCACGTTTTCGTCGATTTATATTCCGAATATTGTTCATATTTATTGCAAAGACTCTGATCACTTGAGTTAGTAAAATTTGACGTCATCGACAATAATTAACAATTAAAAGATCGACGACCCTATTAAGAAGAGCAAAGCGTTTCATAGCAGTCAAATGAGGGACTAAACTTTGAAAATCGTTTTTAAAAATAATTGCAGATTAATTGCCGACAGTGATTCCTATTTTTTGCGGTATAGCATTCTTCCTAACGTTACATAACTAATAGCATTAGTTTTAGAAAATATACTCAGTTTCAAAGCAATTTTTTTCTTCTTTGTTTGTAATAATAATCTGACATCTTGACTCGTTTTTAATGATTCTGGATTCATTTCATTTAGTATACATTAAAAGAAAATACCAACTTCTCGCTTATCCAGCTCTAATTTGGTGGAAGCGAATCATTTGAATCTTCAGAAGGAAGTTGGGACACTTCACCCTCATTAAATTAGTGCTGAATTTCGGAAATCCTTTCCTAAGCTTCAAAGGTTTCGAAGTCCTGATTTGCATCCTTGATAACGAATTCTTGCGATAGATAAAAAAAAAAGTACTGACCTCCGACAAATTCCAATGCAGTGTATTTTTGTCTAGTTTGATCTCAGAATAATTCGCATTTTGTGGTCCAATTTTTATGAGTGAATGTCGATGAGAAAATGAACTCGTTTGTCCATCAAAAAGTCAAGAGTTTTTTATTTTCCAACTATAATTATAAAAAATAACACAAATAGTTGGTTCATGGATAATCTTTTAAAGAAAATGAGTCAAGAATCACTGAAATTGAATAAAAAAATTCGGGCATTTTTTTGCAAAAACTTAACGAAAACAAACTTCCTCAAAAGTTGACATAAAACAGCTGAAACTATGGAAAACGATTCAGTCCGATTATTTTTCCAGATTCCGTATATTTGTTACAATACACGTCACATTTCCTTATTGGCGATGTACGAACAAATATTTTCGGAGCCGATTTCTAAAATTTATCACTGATTACAGCATCTACGTCGGGTAATGAGTTTTTAAAAAGAGACAGGGTAAAAAGCCGGATAGTTGCCCCGGTTTTTAATACACTATGTTGAAGATGTCCCTATAGCGTTAGCGCTTTTCTGTCATTATTAATATGCAGCCCTCGCAGTCCTCAGTGATCAAAAGACATAGGACAGGGCCCTCAAGTTTCGTCTGTGTGAGCAAAAATCTTCCGCGGTAAGACCTCGACGATCGTTGTAATAATAATGGTAAATAATACTAATTGTTATTGAATAAATAATGTTAGGGTTGAGGATTCAGTCAACTATTTGTTTCCTTGCATGCATCAGAGTTTCAACTACACGATGTGATACGGTATATTGTTAAATAGCTTTTATTTATTTTTTTAATAAAAAAGGCAAGTATCCGTGTCGAAAAAAATAGTCACCCCAAATTCTTTTCCGGTTAGTTGCCCTAACGGCAATATGACAAAAACCCAGGTGTGGTCCTTGCTGGACCGAAGTTAGTTTAGCACTAGCGTTTAAAGAACTGGATAAGAAAGAAAAACTGTTAATCAAAGGTATTTAAAACAATAATGAAACTATTAATTATAAAATAATAAAATTGATAATAGGATATCTAAATAAAAAAATAAAATTTTAAAAATATAATTAAATAAAATAATCTGTAACTTAATATTGATAATAAACTCCTTCGAAGTATTTTCGACATGAGGCGACTATCCGCCACGTTGGGCAACTATCCCTCTTTGAAGAGGTCAAACGAAACGGGATTTACTCAAAAACAATATTAATTGGGTTTACAAAAATAGTGCACAATGAAAGATTAAAGACCAATGTTTCAATATACACGAAGCATATTGTCAGTAGATACTTAATTTTTAAGTAATAGAGCTTTTTCCTTAAGTGGGGCAACTATCCGGCTTTTACCCTATTATGTACAATTTCGCGCTCTCGACGCTTGGTCTATGCAGTTTCTTCGGAAGTGTCTAATAGAGATGACTGAAAAAATGAGCCAGTCACTAAAGGCTCTCTCTCCTCGGAATACTCCATTTTCCGGGCACGTTGCTGACGTCCTCCGCTGCGCCCCGCGCTTCGCATCGCGCGTTTCGCGAAATAGTAAGAAGCGAGAGTCTCTCGTATGCGACAGTATGACACACAACGCTGAGTCACCATACCCATAATTCACGGTATGTAGGCCGCGCCGAGCGTCGTATAATACATGTACGTAGTACACAAGCTAAAAATATAGAGGGCTCCGAGAGGGACCGTCTGAGAGAAACAGGCGCGGAGAGGGAGAAAAAGCGAGTGAAAGAGAGAGAGAGAAAGAGAGCCAGTAAAGTAGAGTACTGACTTCCTGTGGGATAGATCACCGTACAAACACTCTGGCGATAAGACCCTACGCCAGCGTTGCATCAACGGTAAAAGTTTAACGGCCTCGAAACTCCTCTCTTTCCTTCCTCGCGCCCTCCGAGGGAAAAAGAGAGAAAAAAACGATACCGAGCATATTTGCCCCAACATCCCTTCTTGCCAAAGTTGCGGGGTTGGATATTCTCGCTTTGCCGTTTCCACGTTGGTCGTACCTCTGTATACCGTAACTACTTGCTGTATCCACGCTTTTCCTTCAGTCGGCTGTTTCAATACACGTGTAGATATGTATATGTATATATATATGTATATATATATATATATATATATATATATATATATATATATATATGTATATGTATATATACATATCTACAGGGTAAATTTCAAAATTAGAGCCCACAAGTTTTTAACGAGTTAACGACCGTAAATGCAATTGTAATAGGTAATAATTGTCGTTTTCAACGGTAATTTTCCGGGTAAAGAACAATGAATGAAGCTCGAAACGACTCTCGTGTTTTGCATCCCAACAGAATAATGAATTTTAATTGTGAATCATGATTAATGCTCCACAATGATTGTAGGTAATCAGATATTTTCCATTGTTCTTCATTGAGCGAGGCCGAAAATCGCAAAAATGTTTGCGATGTTTTAGAGAATCATGATTTTATATTTTTTGATGAGTTTGGTGCATACTTCCTTCTTAAAAAGATATTTAGCGCGAAGGAATTTGTGACCAGATCGTTTAGATTTAGAAAAAATGGTACGAATTTCGATACTAAAATAGATTATCTCACGAGATGATCGATTTTGGTTAATTTTATTTTTGGGAATATTAAATTATGATTTTTCATTATTATATTATAATTGAAATAATATTATTGAATGATATTTTAGATAATCTACTAATCGTTTAAAAAAAAGTTTCGTTTTTGAACAATGTGATTCTTCAACTATCACGACTCCGCTCAAGCTGTTATACGCAGTCAGGATTTTCAAAAAATAGATTTTTTTTAATTTCAGTTGCGTAATGTACATAAATTTAAGTATATACACAGAAAATTTCATGCCAATTCGACAAATATTTTTGAAGTTACAGGCATACTTGTAAACCCGTAATTATTGCTTATTGCTTATTGCGTATGCTATTTATTGCCGTGAATTTATGTTAACATTTTTTTTATATAAATTGTACTGATTTTTTAATTTTGGCGAACAAATTTTTTTTTTTACAAAAATTCAAAAATTCATATTTTTGAAAAAACACCTTTCTGAAAATTTCAGGATCTTTTAAGATCAGTCCAAAAAATTATATAAAAAAAAATTAACCAAAAATTTAATGTTGATCGTGGATTTGCACAATTTTAAAAAATTAAAAATTCTCCAAATTCATCATTTAAAAAAAAAATTTCGGAATATTTTTTTGTTCCTTGCTCTTGAAGTATACTCTTCAAGACGAGTCCAGCACGATTTTTCCGTAGAAATTCGTTTTATTAAAAACAAAAACTTCTAATCAAATTTCATCGAATTTAAAATTGAATTTGAAATTCATAGATTCCAACTATTGATCGATTTGACATGGAATGACCCATATAAATTCTTACGTTAATCAATTTCAATATCTTTCCAGAAAAATTCTTGAAAAATCCTTTTTTTTTACCTCCTAACTGCGTATAACCCCTTAAACAACCCCTGCATGTTCTCGATTCTTTGATTTCTTGCGTTTGTAACAGGATACACGTGAATTATATTCGGCGTCAAAAGATTGCATTCGTGCGGGTGTGCAAGTTGGTGAATCCAGAAAGGTCAGCTGGTGAAAACGAGGTCACACTTCGCTCTGTGGTCTGCTCGGTCGGATCGAGTCTGCGCGCCGACCAAAGCGGTGGATTGGGGTGGTCGGATGAGCCCAGGGAGGATATAGAAGAAAGACAAAAGCTCGGGCATATGCAGCCTGGTACCAGGCAACATTTGGGTCACAATGCGCGTTTTCACACCACTTGCTGCTCGCTCAAACCACACACCAATCCCTTCATTTTTTATTGTTAATTATCCGACGCCAAAAAATGTCAAATTTCGGAGATCAACGAAACTAGTGTAAACAAGAAGACTAAATGAAGTTTAATAAGATGCCGATTCAAAAGGACTTTCTCAAATGTTTTGACGCTGGCGACAATTCAACATCACAGGGACAATTGTTTATGAAAAATAATGACAAAATATGGTATTTTTATTGAATCGAACAGGTTGGTTTTTGAATTTTCGAATTTCTAGAAGAATAAGCTCTTCACTTTTCGATTCCATCTTCAGTGAGGGATTGAAGTTGAGACAAACGATCGCGTTTTTCATTGTTTGCAGGAAATTTCTAATTGAACAAATGTTAATATTTCATTGGAGTCAGAAAAAAATTCGCCCAACTTTTGCTGGCGTTCCTTTTTTCCACCAATTTATCATGCTTTCCAGAATTCTGTTTCATCGATAATAATTGAGTTATCGAGATGGGGAGCACTCATGGTAGATCGATTATAAGAGAAGGGGACACAATCTGTTGGAGAAAATTATGTTATTCAAAATAATTAAAATTTGAAATATCAATTTATTCTATTATTCCTAATGTTAATTCATTGAAATAATGTCAAAAATTTCTTTATTAATGTTTATTAGACTGATCACAAAAAACGACGATTTTTTGTTTTTCGAAATAACATACTAAATACTTTCGGAAAGATGAAAAAAGATGCCTTTTAAAAGCAGAGCTCTCAATATAAATATTTAGACATATCTCATCGCCAATTTCTATTTCTCATTTAAATAACACGGGGAAAAAAATGTTAAACTTTAAAATTTTATATCTCGGCTTCAAGTCAATGTCCTAAAATAAACGATATATATTCTTGTAGAGAATTGAACGCTCTGCAAAAAATATCTTATTTTTCGATCAACTCACTCCTTTAAAAGTTATTCAAGGTTAAAATTGAATTTACAGTAAATTTCACTTTTTTTTTAGTTTCCGGCAAAATGTTGTATCTCATTAGTAAATATCCTGAAATCTTTCTTGAAACAAAAGTTCAAATTGCATTAACATAAATAACCTAATTTTTAAAGAAATGACCAAGTTTGTCTGTATTCACAGTCTAATCTACATATATATTAGAACGTTAATAATTTTTAAAAGAGTGAGTTTATCGAAAAATCATAGGAAACCTTTTTTGTAGAGCTTTCATTTCCCTACAAAAATACGTATTGTTCGATTCCGTACATTGACTTGAAGCCGAGGTATAAAATTTCAAACTTCGAACGTCTTTGTTCCTTTGTTATTTAAATGGAAAAAAGAAATTTGCGATGAGACATATCTAAATATTTATATTGAGAGCTCTGCTTTTAACAGGCATCTATTTTCACCTCCCCGAAATGGTTTGATATGTTATTTCGAAAAACAAAAAATAGTCGCTTTTTTTGAATCATTCTAATGTTTATATTCGAGCAGACATTCTCAATGAATATAATCGATTCCTTTGAATTCGCCATCGTTTTTCCGAGACCCTTTTCTGTAACGTTAATCTACCTTCTCCAAGAATAAAAATCACAAACTTCAGGTCTTCTTATGTTTCAAGCTGCACAAAATTGTTAATTGACATTCATGAAGGATATCCAATTCTAGTTGTAAAAAGAACGTGACCACTGTCGGACTCATAAGGCATTTCCATCGTTTTGTTCGGCTTGTGCAGGGCGGGTTCTTCATTTCCAACACCTAGATCAACCCAGAATAATATATTGAGAAGGGCTTATGTTATACCTGCTTGTGTATGGGTTCTATTCATGGAGAAATTTCTCAACGAGCAACTCGGATCGACGAGCAGTATCGCTATACACCGCATAATATCATGAGATTCATGGAAGGTCTATATACGAAAACTCAATTTTGGTAAGAGGCCATCACCGTAACCCATCGTATACAGGTATAAATAGAGAGAGAGAGAGAGATGGAGGATACTCAATACAGAGTTTATATGGGTATACCTTATGTAATGTATAGGAATATGTAAACGTACACGTGGATAATAGTGTGGTGCAGATTGTGCGGCGGATCGAAAAGCACGGCAAATGTTTGTTCCTGCAGTGACCCCAAAGCACACAAATACAATATTCAAAGGACTTTGAATGCGACGCTGAGGGCGGAGCTCGGGTACCTTATTTGATAAACAAAAAAAAATATCCCACTGCATTTGATATCACATCCAGAGGTTGCACTTTGATTCAAGATTTTCTCAAATCTTCTTAACATTCCCCCAGTCTAAATCTTAGATTTTAACCTTTCTCTTGAAAATCTCTCAGAATGCGCAGATCTATATTTCAGTCCGTCTACATTTGCGTGCGATATAATTGCTGTCGCTGTCTGCGAAAAAAAAACCGAGAAGACCGTTGAAAACGGTTAAATCCACTCTCTAATCCACTTTAATTCGAGGCCCTTCTCAGCATCCACCTTTTCCGTTTTCACTGCGAAACGCCCGGATGTACCGCCCTTGCTTAAAGCTCGTTTTTTAATTGCTTTGAAAATTCTTGTCGCAATATCCGGGACGAGGCCATTATTTTGCATTACATGGAAAAAAATGATCAGTGAGACCGGCTGAGATTCCCATTAATTTTTACAGTTTTCCCCATCAACAGCGCCTCCTGGAAGGGCAAACAGTGAAATTTGCATATTTCTTTAATACAATATACAGATGTCACATATGACACAGTACATGCTCATTAAACGAATTTTTACAGTGTGGAACAGTAAAATGTGCACTATGTGAAACTTTATATTTCTGTTGTATCCGGTGAACTTTTTACACATTTCACATTGTAAAAATTATCCAGGGCTCGTGAAAAAATTACAGTGTACACTGTGAAAATTGAAAAGAACGTAGTGTATTTTGTGGTATGTTTTTTATTTTTACTGAAAATATTGCAATTTCTGAAATAAATTATAGTGTAGTGAAACGTTTCGACATTTGAATAAATTCCAATTTATTCAAATATTGCAATAAACCGTTATTTATCCTCGCTCAGGCTCATAGCTTCGAGGGCTTGTACTTGACTAATTAATCGTGAGATCAATTAATGAAGCGAATCTAGTTTAACCTCGCAGCCATAAAGAGCACGAGCATCACCGAAATGCAATGGTGATCTGTTAAGAAAATGTAGTCTTCAGTCCATGGGACTGCTCGACCACAGGACGCGGGTGATGTTCCAACAATTGTATGTCAATTGAGAACGCCGATGTTGGTAATACATCGGACCTTATAGGGGCTCGGTGACTCTCTCGCTGGCGCGAGAGGGCACGCCGTCCGACGCCATCTAGCGGATCCCGGGCAAAATGCAGAGATCGTGGCCCGCTGCAGGTCGTCCCGTTACAGCGCCACACTGTAAAAATTGAAATTGACGTTGCATATTTTGCGGCGCGCATTTTATTTTTCACTGGAAACACTGCCATTTCTAATTATGTGCTTTGAACATTCTACAGAGACCATTGTAAATTTTACAGTTCAAACACAGTGGATTTCGTCGTTTCTGCTTGTTATTTATACTTTGTCATTTTTTTGCGGTGAACATTGCATTTTTTACAGTGTAAATCAGCATTTATAATGGTTTGAAAAGTAGATACTACATTAAATCCATTAATTTATAATGGAATCCCAGTAAAACGCCTGAATTACAGTTCTGAACTGTATATTTTGCATTGAATTCAGTAATTTTTAAAATATTACACATGAATTGTAACTGATCATTTTTTTCCGTGTAATTATGAAAATTATCCGCAAATCTTGATGGTTTTCCCGCACACTTGCAGACTTATGGCGCAGCCACGAATCCAGGAAATAGTCTGCAAATGGCAGATTATCCACACCAGGCAACGCTGCGGGCTATTTATTTCTTTTTCACTTTTGGTTTTTATTATAAATTTCTTTCTAACGCTGCAGAACTCAAAGAAGTGGCGAAGTGACGGCAAATGATGATTCACATTTGATTCGCGCAAATTGCCACGCACCGGGGACGAAATATGATGACGAATCGATAGATCGAAATCTAACGGCCATTGGATTGTGTTTTTACGATGAAATCCATGCGGTACTTTCATCGAAGAGGAAAGAAGGCGATGCACATTTGATATGGACCAATGAATCAATGAACTTAATGGAGCAGCGCAAACTGATAATTACGAATGAATTGCCACCGACGGTTGGTCAAAGAGAGAAAATCCTTTTATTTTTACTCCAACGGATTTTTATATTCCACCACGTCGTCGATTCAGTGAGTAAACAAAATGGAATACGCGCTCATAAAGAGGCGCACGTACTTCAATCGTGTTTTTTTGTGTGCAAAAATGAATCATTGCGATACATGAAAGACACGAAAGAATATATTCCAGTGATCGGAATTCATTGAAGAATCTGCAGTTATTATTGCTACCCGAGAAGGATTCCAATCACTGAAAAAAAATTTTCTGGCTGTGTGGATTGAGTAGAATTCATTAATTTTGTTGCAAGTTCGTACGAATGTACACTCGTGCGCACGAAAAGCTGCGACTGGGTCAATTTTGAGCCTGGATCCACTAAAGCAGCTCGTCCGCGAATAAGCATCCGTCATGACGACAAAGGGGATGTCCTCAATGTGCAGTAATCTCACTGTACGCTCCGAGATGTACAGAAGCTGTACAGTAGGAAGAGGATTAATGGGATTCCTCGAGATGCTCGAACAACGAGAAAAGCACATTGTGTAATAAGCTCTCGTTGAAAAATGAAGAGCGAAATGAGAATTAATTTTGTAAAATGTTTCAGGATGAATTTGTTAATGTTGTTGGATGTGTAATCGTCGAACGAAACCCAAAAATTAAAGAGAATACGCCGATACCCAACATATTATTCAAAACACTTGGCAGGTGTCGAATTTGCCAGAATAAAGGAGAGAATCGAGCAAAACTGAAAGAATGGAAATAGTATTGATAAGGGTGATTCGTTTCAGGGTAACTTTTTTTTTTACCCATCGTGCCCTAAAACCTTTAGTTGGTACCCAAGAACAAAGTTTCGTGAAAGGGGGCTGTTGTCAAAAAATATTTAGAGGTCGCGAATCAAAATAGAAGGTTTCCCATTTGATTAAAATTGGAAAAAAAAATTTCTCATTATTTCTCTACAAACAATGACACCGCTGAAACGGTTGAATTTACGGACATGGCTCAATGAACTTTATTGCAGAGTATCATATTTCCTATGAAAACCCACTCGGAAAATATCGCGATATCAAAATTCGTGGAATGGTAACACTAATAATGAGAATTTTTTTTTCAATGTTAATCAAATGGGAAACCTTCAATTTCGATTCGCGACCTCTAAATATTTTTTGACAACACCCTCCTTTCACGAAACTTCGATTTTGGGCACCAACTAAAGGTTTCCAGGCACGATGGGTCATAAAAAAGTTGCCCTGAAACGAATCACCCTATGTATTGATTTTTTTGAATCTCTCTCATAGTCGATGGAAATGGACAATTCTTGGGCCACAAGCGATTGGAGAAAATATCGGTGGGATCATCCTATAAAGCTTTTGAAACATTTTACGTAATCTTTTGAGACTCTCAAACGCGTGTATTCCCACGAACGTTTACCAATCACGGTAAGAGTAGGAAAAAATAAGGAGGGATCCAAGAGCCATGCTTATTGCTGGCTGTTGGTCTCAAGATTCACGAAGACCGGCACAAGATGTCTTGATCCCTCACAACCGAAGACTCTGGCTGATCTCCGAGTAGGATATAAGCTGGGTGCATGTCGACGAAGAGGAAGAAAAAGAAAACGACGAAGACGAAGACGACGACGACGACGACGACGACGGGTTCTCTCCTCAAGCTGAGGTTCCAACCTAGCGTTACCTTGCCTATGTTTCTCCTCTGCAGGCCTTTCTTTCCTTCATCGTTTTTTTCTCTCTAAGAGAAGACTAGAAGAGGGACCAGAGCTCCACGACGTCGGCCAATCTCGGCTTATCTCACAAGTATCGCATTTTCCAGAATCCCATTCGCTTTTGCTCTTACTCTTTCTCACTGTCTCTTACTTCTCAAACGAGAGGTCAGGGATTGCCCCCATGTCCGAAAATCCAAGCATTGCCTCCAGCTTGAAACTCTCGGAACCCCGGTTTGGGGTAGAAAATGAGGTTTGCCCTCCGGGCTTGTTCTTCATCTTTCTTCCCCCTCTTTCTGCCCCTGTCTTTTACGTCCGATTGATTTTCCGCACGATATATGAGGCAGCACACTGCTGAACAATAACTGCAAGGGTCAACGGGAATGACGATGATCAAACGTTGCAGAACAAAAACATGAATCACCTGGACCGCGGTCATGATGTCCGTTTGGAAACTGCATGTAGATAGACATGAAGATTGTAAGCTATCAGAGTCCATTGGTTCAACATCAATGAGAAGAGTATATCAGTTCGACTAAACAGTAAATAGTGAATATATTATTCAATCGTGATTGGAGATCGTTAAACTGGATATGAGAAACCTTTTGTCGTATCGCGAGCGGTATCGTCAGCAGCTTCTTTATAATGCTTTCACGTTCAAACGTTCGAAACATTCCATCAACGGTATTCGGAGCACGTTAAGATGAAAAGCAAACCAAACAATCGGTACAATTTCATTGAAGCCTGGCTATCGATCGATCCGCACTCTCAAAATGAAAAAGTCGGTCGAGTCCTCAATCACCGATGGCCGAGTCCTAGATGCAGAATGCATCAATCGATTATGAACGATAAGCAAAACCTAGTTCAGATATCACCATCGCATGGCTAAGTCTCACCAGCAAAAGTTTTTCCTGTTGCTACTGCGCACACTGGCGGATTTTTGATGATAATGTCTAATGAGAGTATTATAAGGATATTGAAAATAAGATTTTACCTAGAATTAATACACAGCCTTGCTAATAACGGGTTTTTTTTTATCTCTCTTAATGGATAGTTTTTGAAAATTTCCAAAATCACGAAAACTGCAAATCTAGATGAAAAAAATTGGTTTCTACCTGAAAAGAATGATATTGAAGTTTGCATCGTTGAGACACAACGAACATTAGTTTTCTTCTTCGTTTTAAGTACGGTTTACCTGTTTTTTCTATTTAGAACCCTAAATCGTTAATAGAAAGCCCAAAAAACATTTCAATCATTATTTACTTTGAGAACACATCCTTGAGATTTGTTAATTGAAAATAAAATCTATTGAAGTTAATTTTCAACGTAGCAAAGTTGTACATCGATGAAAAGACAACTTTAATCATTTGTTATTTGAAAGCATCTAAAGATTTTACAAAATAATCATAGGGGACACCGGGGACAGTTATAACAATCTGTATTTTGGCTTTTCCTGGGCCCGAAGTATGATGCTTACGTAAATGACACGTATACCCTTGAATAGAGCATTTAATGGTCAAAAAAATTGTTCTATTTTGAAGTCTGCAACTAGAATTGAAAAAAAGTATAGGCCTTTATAACAAAGTGTAAGAAATTGTTACAACCGTCCCCTACCCCGGGGTAGTTGTAACCATCGATGGGGGCAGTTGGAACAGTCGATGGGGCTAGTTGTAACATAAGATTTTAACATAAAATTATATCTTTCATTGTGACCAATATTATATAATATTATTACAACATCGAACATTATTACAGGGATGTATGTTACGGTCACAATGATAAAATCTTAACACATGGAAATAGTCGTGTCGAATTGAGAATAATCATGAAATAATAGAATAAAGTCTCAGACACACCAAACCTGTCAAAAAAACATGACAGAACCCAAAGTTACGTGCTGTGGTTGCCTGTGATAGATTTTCCATTTTTGATCTCTTCATACGCTTCTTCGTACGTTGACAAGACGGTAAAGGCTCGTCGCGTGATTCTTACGCATTGCAGAGGAATTTTCGCACACAGAAACTTAAAAAACGGTCTGTAAGATGTTAGATTCAGTGTTTAGATGTGAAATTCTCATGACAACTGACAGCCGACAAACTGTTACGACCGTCCCCGGCAAAATTGTTACAATTGTCCCCAGATGATTTTGTCTACTTCAAAGCTAGAATTTGATTAATTTTCTCAAACTAGAGGCTTTAAAAACCGCGAAAGATGACACAAAAATTTCCAAGGAAGCTTATGAAAAAAAATCATAACTGTATGTAACGCAATAATCGAGATATTCATGTTTATCGCAAGCCGCAAAAGTTTACTTTGGGCCTGAGAATACCAATACACCCCTCTGGTCAAGTCTGCTTAGCGCGGATGTCTCCTAGCCTGGTAACCAAATGTGAGGAACTGCAAGACGCATTATGTGCCTGAGGGACACGGTGTTACCTACTATAGTTTGGGAGATATTCGCTATGTTACAACGGTACCCTGTTACTTTTGTCCCCGGTCTCCCCTGTGACTGAAAATGTTATAAGCTATGCTCGGTCCGAATTTGAAGTCAACTGGGGAAATAGATTTCGATTAAGAAGCATCTAAACTTTTTACAAAATTACTTTGCCGTATGACTGAAAATGTTAAAGACTATTATTGGTCCAAAATTGAAGTCAATCGGAGAAATAGATTTTGAGACACCTTTTTAGAGTCCTTCACAATAATGATTTTGAGTCCTTCACAAAAGTCGTCGTAAATCGGTCAATTTTCGGAACTGTCCCAAAATCTTGGTCACAAACGAAAGTCAAGATCCTCAGCCTTGAAACAACACCATAAAAAGATGGATTTTTTTTCGTCGTTTCAATTGTTTATAGGAACAACTTAACGCAGCCGTGTCGTGTTCAAATCTTCGAATTCATAGTTTACCACGATGATGACAAAAACATTCTCACTGCGGTAGTAACTCGGCTAGCAGAGGGGCGGAATTCTTTTTTTTTTATTTCCACTGTAATGATGTACCAGGTGGCGTCTATGTAGGTCACCGGGATTGCGTTCGTTATTCTAGTCACACACAGAGGAATGAAGCAGTCGACAGCAATGGGTGAGAGAGCAGCAGAGGGAGAGAAGGTAGAGTCGGAGTAGTTAGGGTTGATGTGCGGGTGTGTACGTGAAAATACGGGAACCACGTATGTGTGATGCTTTGTGAGCGAGCTCACACGTGTGGGCTTTTTCACCCTTCGAAAAGGTACCGACACGTCCGCTCTGCTAGCCCGCTGGTCATGGCACATTGTCCGTTGCTTCTCCGCGTACTTCTTCGTCCTGCGCTACATTTCTCCATTCTCGTGCTTCCCCGAGAATCGTATCGCGTGTTCCGCACGATGCAAGCACATGAGAGAGAGAGAGAGAGAGTGAGGTGAAGAGGAACGGAAGCAGCCACCGTTCCTTCGGGAACTCGTAAAGCCCCAACTCGTGACAAACCGTTGCGCTGGCCCACTCGAATTCCCGGGTCCCGCGAGGAGTAACAACGTCCACAAGCTTCATGCTGGATACGTGATGCTCTTGCGACCTTTTCCTCCTTCGTAGTGGAATACCATTGTCCGGGTGTGAGAGTATGGAAAGCTCGAAAACAAGAGGGACACGAAACTGTCGTTCGTTCAAGTCACACGGCACGCAAACCGTGTTCGATTTGATACATCGTTCAATGCGTCAGCCAATTCCCCGGTAACGATTTCTGGTCCGAGCCTTGACAGATTCCACGCAGCACTATTTGTCTACTTCACGCGTCTGATTCCAGTCTTCCAACAGAGCTTCACTTTTTTATGTGTCGAAGTCATTTTCCCAAAACCTGAGGCAGACCCACAGCTTTGACCATCATTGGGGAGGAGTCCTGTTCGTATATTTGGGACTGATGAGGCAATTTCTATTTGGCTGACGCATTCGGTCTAATCACTGGAAATTAAACTGCAAGCTCGAGTCTCATGGTGGCCTCTGTAATTGTTATTTAGGTTGTGTCAGCTGATTTAATCAAACGAAACGATGGCGGGTTACCATGGAAATGATTACTTCCAACGTGTTCCAACTTTATCGTGAATTTCCTTTGGAGCTGCATAATCTGGGTTGACTATTAGAACAAGACTACAAAGGCATGTTGGACAAATCGGATGAGAGAACGACGGGATCTTCTGATTTACTGTCTTCAACTTTGGACCGAGAAGAAACTAGTAAACATTTTACCTGTTTACGCTGTCGGATATAACGATTTTCACTCGTTCCTTTGGTGCTCAGCTTTGCGTGCAGAGCGAAAAGCGTCTCAATGGCTTCACTGCTATACGCATAACCCCGGGCATTTTCCAACAGCCTCTGCCCGCTGTCTACTTGTCTTCGGTTCTCTCGTATACTCTTGGGCTGTGCGTTCTCTGTGCGACTGCTCTGTGAGATCGACCACCCGCGTGTTCTTGCTACGAGAAGGTACGAAGAGGGGCAGCAGCGAACGAAGCTTCCTTTCATGAAGCTTTTCAAGATGAAAGAAAAATGTTAGCGAAGCATGCTCCGTCAGATAACGCTGTCACCGGAAAAAGCAGACGAGGCGAACGGAACAACGTCTGGCGAGTGAAGATGTGCCCATGGAAGAAGGTCTCTTCGAACTCTGTCTTCGTATAAACTGACTTGGGAAAACTCGAAACTGAGATTGACGTGGTTTCTTTACGAGGGGAGAACGAACAACCCACGACAAAGTATAACGACATGGAAATCGGATACGGGCTTGTTGTGATTTCAACGTTCAAATGTTTAAGAGAAAACATTGTCATTGCTACCAAATTATATCGTGAGATATGTCTTCTTGAAAATATCTGGCATCTCTTGAACATTCCAAAATATAAAGTGTTTATTTTTACCTACTTGGTGATGAAACTAAAATTTTTAAGGCGGTATTCTGGTCTAGAGACATACATTTTGAGCGTTTTGTCGAGCTCGATAAAAAAGCTGAAATATATTTGTCTCGTTATTTTTTGTAGAACATTTTTATTCATATTTTGACAATAAATAAAAAAAATCGAGAAAATAAATGAAAATGAAATAATTCATGAGCTGGTAAAGTTGGGGGTAAAAAAGGGGTTTGCAGGTTAACACTATTGCAACCTTTCGTAATCCGATACAAAATTTAAAAAAATATTCTTAATTAGTAAGAATGTCAATATAGCTCCTACCTCGGAGAAAACGAAAAAAAGAAATTTAACAAAATGGCGGCTCTCTGAACAATAGAAGGCGGTATTCGAAAGTTATTGAAATTTAAGAATTTTTTTTCGAGGAAATAAACTTTAAGAATATGCACAAAGAAAATGATTTGTTCAAAATTCTGGACCAGAATACTTCCTTAATGGTGTAATCGTGGTACACTTACATCTCTGTCCGAATTCATGCTGACCAAATATTTCTATCTATTTTCAATATTTATTTTTAATATGTAATATTGAAGTACCTAAACACTTAAAAAAATATTTTCTTCCACTTATTTTGTGATTTAGCCTACAGTGACCCGATTGAAACGTTAGCCTATGCATTTGCGAGACTTTAATGTGAATGAATTTTGAAAAAAATGAGACTGCTAGATTTTAACTAGAAATTTAAACTAGATCAGAATAACCCCTTAATACCATGTTGAAAGTTCATGAAAAGAGAACTATGAGGCTTAAGAGATGAATGAGGGAAAAATAAAAATATCGACGATTCAAGGATCACTGAGAGCGATATATCTCAGATCTACGTACCTCCACGTATCGAGCTGTGTTGGTTTGTATTTTCCGGAAAGCTTTTATCTCGATAACAACCCATGCAACAGCGGTGTATAATTACTAAATATACGTCACTCAGCTCGCGCGATAAAAGCTCGAATGGGAAACAACTGCCCCTCGCCCACCCCTTGAAAAGTGAAACGTAGTGCTCTCAATGCTATTATTGTTGTCGTCAACGTCGTTACTGACGTCACTATGCAAGTGCAAATATCCAAAGATTGTGCAATATTATAACGTGTTAAACACGCGATGAGTCTTGTTCGAAAAATTTACTTCAAACGATTCATTGATAAATCAAAAATTTTCAGCAGAATTATTAAATTTGATCATACAAATCATGTTTATAAATTATTGCAATAAAATCCAATAATTCGACGGCAGTATGGAAGAACGTGCTATCTCAAATTGTGCTAGAAGAACATGCTATCTCAAATTGTGCTAGAAGAACGTGCTATCTCAAATTGTGCTAGACGAACGTGCTATCTCAAATCATGAGAGAAGAAGGTAGTATCTCCAATTGATCACAATTGAAGATACCATCTTCTTCTCTCATAATTTGAGATAGCACGTTCTTCTAGCACAATTTGATCTCCAATTGTGATCAATTGGAGATCATACAAATCATGTTTATAAATTATTGCAATAAAATTCAATAATTCGACGGCAGTATGGAAGAACGTGCTATCTCAAATTGTGCTAGAAGAACATGCTATCTCTAATTGTGCTAGAAGAACGTGCTATCTCAAATTATGAGAGAAGAAGGTAGTATCTCCAATTGATCACAATTGAAGATACTACCTTCTTCTCCCATCATTTGAGATAGCACGTTCTTCTAGCACAATTTGAGATAGCACGTTCTTCCATACGGCCGTCGAATTGTGCTCTCTAAACTGTTCTTGAAATATCTGTTTCAATAATTGAAATTAGTACACGTTTTACTGAATAATTAGACGAAGTTGGTTTGGTTCGGACAGCTTATCTTCCTGCGATGTTAAGTCTGTTTTCGATATTCGTTGAGTAATTTACGAAAGAGGAAGTTTTTTACGAAGATCAATGGAAATTAGGAAAATTATCAAAGATGCTATTAATTAGTTCCGAGAAGAGTGACGAATGATTTCTCGTATTCATTTGTTGAAAGGTGCAATTATGAGAAATTTTCGACTGAAGATTGATTCTCTGATTCGAACGAGCGGCTTTTCCGTAATTCATTTCATGACCAACTTTCATCGGCAAATTGACCACTTGGCGAAAATTTGAAAAGCGTCTAGCTTTCCGTAATTGCGTTTGTACGTAGTCGCTCTGATTTCGATTCAACAGCCGATGATCTCTGAGGGTTTTATGGAAAACATACTTCAAAGGTCCAAATATTCGGAGAGAAATAGAGGGAGCAACGGTGAGGGGACGCAATTGAACGTAAAGGAGGTGCTGTATTTGCCAGCCACGCAGTCATTTCCAGCCGCCGGCTACAATCGCACATAGACGCCCGTGAGTTTAGTACAGTAGTAAACTCCGCTATAGAATTGCCTTTGGTTTCGCCATAATACTCTACTCTGGCAAGGTTTCTCCAGTCTACGACTCCGGGCGTCACGGAAATTGGCTTGTAACCTTAGCCACCTAAATGCTGGGTTCATATTGCCATTGGAAGGTTCTCTATCTCCTCGTCTTTGGCGTCGTCCCCATTGGTGAGTGCTCGTTTTCCTATTCCATTCTGCATGGAACTATCTCACCATCTCTCTCTCTGCACTTCCATCCTCTTTGGTAACTGTCCTGAGAGGAAGAGGAGCTTAACGGCGAGCCCTCCGGCGGGAGCTGCTTAATTTAATCCAGTCAATTATTGTTCCGCGTAATTTAACAGTTGGCAGTGGTCGCTCTATCCTCCCGTGGAACAGTCGAACAACGAGGAAGATGTATAGAGAATGGTGGTGGCAGACGTATAATCTCGAATAGAGAGATTTTAGGACGAGACAGTAGCGTAGATTTGTTCTACATTGAGCTATAGACATATGTTTACTGTCAGAAATCTCTGTTGTTTCAAGATTGTCGGACGTGCAACATTTTTTTGACACAACATCAAGACCTATCGGATTTTACTAAAAATTTTCCGGCAAATTTCTATCTGAAGTTAGAAAATACACGCCTATTGTCCCGCCCCCGTTATGCCCGTGATGCCCGTTATGCCCCTTAATTAATTGAGGGGCTACATGAGTTTGAAATATTCAGAAAATCTGTTTTTGCTTCCTCATAAAGAAAGCTTTGTTTTCGTGAAATTTTTTTTTCAAGACTTTCATGTCAATGTTCAAAATGTCCCAAAACATCGAAAAAACGCACTTAGAAAAAATGTCCGGACATATGTATGTGCGTGTGTGTGAATGTGTGTGTGTGTACGCCTTGTGCTTTCCTTAAAATGAATATATCTGAAGAACGGTTTGGGCGATGAACTTAAAATTTGGTATACAAGTAGACCACGCACTTAGTGCAAATGTTTTTGAAATTGCAAAATAATTGTCAATTTGGCGGGACCTTCAATTTTTTGTAAAATGTTTGTGGGTCGTCTAACTTAAGTAATTTTGCAGTTGTCATCCTGAAATTTTATGTGCAGATACACTTTATAATAAGGATGGTTGAGATTGAATTTGGAAAAAATCGTTCAAGACGTTCGGTTAAAAAAAAAAATTTCATTTTCGCAAAAAATTTGTACGTTCTCTAAGTTTTGTAATTTTGCATCTATCGAGCTGAATTTTTTTGTGACGATACTTTCAATGATAATGAAAAATCATATTGAATTTCATATAAGTCGCTCAAGAGATTCGATTGGAAGAAATTTTTGAAATTTTCAAACAAGTTTCGTTAACGCTCCAACATTCGTATTTTTAGAAGTATCGAGCTAAAGTTTTTTGCATGAATACACTAGATTACGAGAATAGTTTGCGTTGAATTTGGTGAAAAACGCTGGAGAGGTTCTTTCTTAAAAGTTTGTGAAATTTTCGGAAAATACTTGTTAACACTAAGTTTCCTAATTTGGCAGATATCGAGTTCGCTTTTTTAGCAACAATACACTAGAAGACAAAAACTATTAATAATGTAATTGAACGGAATTGCTAAAAAAATCATGCAAATTTGAAATTTGCACATAGCTTCTTCATTTGTTTCGCTCGTTCGTGAAGCTTCCTTTATGAAGAAGCTATGTGCAAATTTCAAATTTTTTTATTTTTTCATCTAATAGTACAATGTGTCTAGAATATTTTCCCAAAGTATCAAGTCAATCGGAGTAAGAGTCTACAGGAGAAAGAGCTTTTGGAAGTTCCCTTCATTAAGCTCATTACTCGGCTTAACTCTCTTAAGTCTTCAATGCAAATTTTATAAAATGTTATTCAACTGTAACTCTTTTATATGCTTAGAATTTTGAATGAAATAATTTATGTATTATACAAAATATAGAGAAGACATGTTTTTTTTTTAACCTTTATAACCCAGATAAGCCATTAACCTCGCGTACCTGATGGAAAAGGACTTTTCTCTGTAATAACAGAATATCCTGCTGATGGGAAGACATTTTCTAAAATCCAGCAATTTTCCTCTGACTCAGATTTCTCTGAAATCTAATAACAAGATCCCCAATGTCATAATAATCATTTTTTATGAATGGTTTCAAAATGCATTTCAAAAGTTTTGCGCATTCCATCTGGGATGAGAATTTTACCGAAGCTGCTGATAAAAACCTTCTCACGTATATCCGTACAGACAATTAATGGCTCTTCGTACAGATTGCAAAAATTTCGTATCCTAGGGATATCGGGGAAGCCGTATGACAGAGGCATATTCCATCATGTACGCATGCGTCTCCGACGAATTTCCATAATTATAAATTGGATACGGGTAACTCGGGGAGCGGACCAACGAACACCGTTCGACGCACAGCAATAGTCGCTCTGCGCTGTGGATCAATCACTGACAATATTTTACGGCAGGCCGACCCAGCCGGGAAAAAAAACGAATAACTTACTTTGTCGATAGCGCCGAGAGGGTGGGCTTGGATGCGGCGTTGCACGAAACAGAGGCAAAATAGTGTGGGGCGGGAAGGCCAGCGAGGGATGCCACTTTGGGGTGGTTGGTCCTTTTTTTTCACAAACTCGATAGCGAGAGGAATACAGAGAAAGCGAGAGAGAGAGAGAGAGAGAGAGAGAGAGAGAGAGAGAAAGAGAGAGAGGTGGCCTCGCACATCCACACTCCACCTCAATAACCCTCTAGTAGCTTTTTCCTCCCTCCATCCCTTACTGTCTCCGATGGTACGACCGAGAAAACTCTAGCTCCTTTTTTTGGGACATAGACTCCGTGATGCGACGCCATTTGCACGACGCCGTTGGGAGTATGACGCCGAAGTGCTTACTTTTTTCTCCGTTCCGTTTTTATTAATTCACTCACCTTTCTGCCTGAGTCTCGGCGAATGCCAGAACGAAATTTGCTCTCGCAATTGCCGATGATTCCCTTGGTAGAGCAAAACCGATGCCAGTTTTACGGACGAATCGCTAATCTACGTTTTTGGCGGAGGGTGCATTGGAGAAACTTTGTAGGTCCTTCAACTTGCATCCAAAAGAAGAGACGAATTGAGCTCTGGGTTCAATTAGTCTCTTCTTTTCCAGCAAAGAAACAATTGAACAGCGTTTAAGGTAAATGTCCCAATTATTGAACAGGTCCCAATTATTGAAAACTCTCTTGTATTTTTATTATTTCTCATTCACCTGCATGCATTTACGTATTCATAAAAATTTCATTACATATATGGAACTTTTAGCTATTGAAATGTTACCTTACTTGTGCAAAAAAAGCTTTAATTGATAGAGAAAAAAATTATTTAACCAGCAACGGTGACCCGATTTGACATCTCGTGGTAACTACTTATCGTTTTTGCTAAGACGTGCCGCTTCACGCGTAAGAGCATGAAAAATTCAAAAACTGTCGCATCTCAAAAAATAAAGACGTTTCAGGTTCCTCAGAAAATTTCTTATGAACAATTTAAAATTTTTTTTTAAAATCAATTATTTGTTAAAAAATACGGTGTTCGATCATTGGGACATAGAAAATGCAGTGTGTCCCAATTATTGAACACTCGAATTCTCCAAGATGGCGTCATTAAACCCATCAAAACATCGAGACAGTTAACGCGTGACAGATCGTGTGAATAGGATTTATTCAAACAAAAACTGTAAGTTCCTGAATAAACTTACCTTTATTCTTTTAATGATAACTCTAAGATCGATATATATTTTTTTTATTCGTATTTTCGTGCAATAAACATAAAAAGAAAAGTAAAAAGAGAATATAACCCAAATGTAACCTAAAAATACGAATGTAATGTTCAATATTTTTTGCTCTCCGATATTTCAGTCGAAAAACAAGAAAGCTGCGACAAAATCAAACAAAATAAGAACATAAAAACGAGGAAGCTGAAAATAAAAATAAAATAAAGTTCGAGTTGAAAAGCAAAAATAAACGAAATGCGAATGAACCAAAAACCTGTAAAAAGAGACTAAATGTATATTTTTGTATTTTTGCATGATTAATAAAAGATCATTCAAGTGTTTGATTTTGCTTTTGTTTCTTAATATTGTACCCAAAATAATATTTTCAGAACGGAAAAAGAATTCTCGAGAGTGTTCAATAACTGGGATATGTCTGTTCAATATTAGGGACATAGGCAATTCCAGTGTTCAATAATTGGGACATTTGCATGCTTCACATTGTTATTCTTTTTTTTCATTTGAAATCATTTAAAAATAATTTAAAGGGTGATTTTTCGAAAGTAAAAATACCAAAGTATCATGTGAACATGAAAGCGATGGTTTTTTTCTTGATTTTATTTTATTTTTTCACCGAATTCAATCCCCAGATCCTTAGCTGTTCAATAATTGGGACATTTACCTTAATTCGACGGCAGTATGGAAGAACGTGCTATCTCAAATTGTGCTAGAAGAACGTGCAATTTCAAATTGTGCTAGAAGAACGTGCAATCTCAAATTGTGCTAGAAAAACGTGCTATATCAAATTGTGCTAGAAGAACGTGCTATCTCAATTTGTGCTAGAAGAACGTGCTATCTCAAATTATGAGAGAAGAAGGTGGTATCTCCAGTTGATCACAATTGGAGATAATATCTTCTTCTCTCATAATTTGAGATAGCACGTTTTTCTAGCAAAAATTGATATAGCACGTTCTTCTAGCACAATTTGATATAGCACGTTTTTCTAGCACAATTTGAGATTGCACGTTCTTCTAGCACAATTTGAGATTGCACGTTCTTCCATACTGCCGTCGAATTAGTCTCTTCAATGGGACTAGAAGCAAGGTTAGCTTCGGATTGTAAGAGAGCTATGTAACCATGGCTAAAGTTCATCCCTATCCACACTTGCAAACAATTTTCGGGTGACCAGATAAATGGTTAGGAATCAGAGTTAAATAACTGTAGTCAATTTTGAGGAAATCAAATAACCCAAATGACATTTTGGGTGAAGGAGGGTAGGGACGTAAATTATGTGGTTCTGTACCTTTTGGCGTTGCATACATCTGCTTTTGGGGCTTAATAAGAGATATTTGATTGTACAGCAACTTCAGCTTACCTCGACGATTCGTCGCGAAAATTAAACCAGAAGAATAAGCCAGCAATGAGGCCGGAAGTACCGCGAGCAGCGGCGGTAGGTAAATAACGACGGTATATCGTATACATACAAAGCGTAGAACTAGAACTAGTGCTGAGTTGATGCCGGGAACGGGTGTATCTGCTATATTCTGCGTATATGAACTTCTAGGATTTAGTTACTCATACACAAGCTTCAGACCTACTAGTCCCTCTTGTCTATGATACATCGAGGATATACATACATGTAAGACCAAAGCACGCTTTCCGCCAGCGGCTTTTCCGCGGAGTTACGTATTTCAGTAGATGAAATATAGCGGATTGGATAGCGCATAAGACCCGTGAGAGCGAGTGCGCTGCAGAGTCTCATTCTCACTCGTTCTTGCGAACGGGTGGAAGGATTGTCGGACGATGATATCTCTCGCCACTCCACGCTGTATCCAAAGTCGAGTGATATCAAGTCTGAGTCTCATCCTTCAGCCTAGAAACTGTTTATACCGTGAACACACACACACACACACACACAGACAAATGTGTGGATGTTGCTCATTTTCCTAAGTATGTGCATCCCCGACGTTACGCCCATTACAGCGGGAAAACGTTTCATTTCCAGTCCGACAATTCACGAAACTCACCTACATTACATTGCACATCTGGCATTCCACGCCAAATCGGCCACTCTTGAACCCGACCCCTTTCGATTTGGCTGAAAGTTTTTTATCCTTTTCTACCCTATGTAAAACGTTTCTCAGAATTTTTTCAAATTTTTTTACCCAACCAAAAAAAAGTTATGAATTTTTTTTTTTTTTTTAATGCTTTTTTTTTAAATAGCTGCAACTTTTTCGAATTTTGACTTATCGGAACGTTTTTTATCACAATTTTCGTTCTTAAATGTAAATACAAAAAAATTATTGAAACTTATCTTAATAGTTTTTTCAAAAGATTTTTGGAAAGAATCAAAAATTTCTCGATGATCACCATTTTTTATGTTTTTTTTCTTTTTATTATTTCAAACTTTGACATTTTCTACAAATCCTCCAATTTTTTCAAATTGGTGTTTTTTTTTAAATTTCTATTTGTTTCCAATTGAAAAAAAATTCTAGTCCCTTATTTCTCATAACACCATTCTGCAAATTTTCAAGAGTGTTCGGAGAACTTCCAAATTTGAAAAAATGACAATGAAAACAAAAATTGAAAGTGGTAATTATCGAAAAAATTTGATTTTCTTCGATAAATTAAGATACAAAATAGAAGGAAGCTCTGAATAATTTTTTTGTATTTTTTTTTCAAAAAGTACATTTAAAAACAAAAATTCAGAAAAAAAACGTTCTGACAGATAAATTTAATTTTGAAAAAGTTATAGCTATTTGAAAAAAAAATTTTTTCGATCATTACCACTTTCAATTTTTGTTTTTATTTTTAAAATTTGGAAGTTCAAATTTGGAACACACTCAAACATGTTCAGAATGGTGTTATGAGAAATAAGGCTAGTTGAAACAAGAACATTTTTAAATTCGAAAAAAATAGAAATAAAAAAACCCCTCTGAAAAAATTTGAGGATTTGCAGAAAATCTCAAAGTTTGATATAATAAAAAGAAAAAAAAATCGAAAATGGTAATCATCGAGAGATTTTTGATTTTTTTCCAAAAATCTAAAAAAAAAACAATGAAGAAGGGTTTCAATATTTTTTTGGTATTTTTTCAAAAAGTAAATTTGAAAACGAAAATATTGAAAAAAAAAGTTTCGATTAGTCAAATTTTGAAAAAGTTATAGCTATTTTTTAAAAAAGACGATTTTTTCAAAAATTCATAACTTTTTTGTTGAGTAAAAAATTTGAAAAAATTCTGAGAAACGTTTTTCATAGGGTAGAAAAAGATAAAAAAAACTTTCAGTCAAATCGAAAGGGGTCGGGTTCGAAAGTCGTCGATTTTGCGTGGAATGCCCCATATATACCTGTCGTGGCATTCAGTCCCAGTTCAGTACATGTAATGATCCAGCTGTCCTCTAAAAAGGCGTAACCAAGCTCATTCTGCGTGCTAAAACGTTGAGCCCGTGCTCTTTTGTCGTTTACGTTGCACTCGATACACCGCTTGATATCTTCGCACATATGTACCGGCGAAATCCTTCAGGATTTGAGCTTTTCGTTCTCGACATATACAGTGAATAGCGGTTCTGTGGATTCGACATTTAGTCTGTCGCTCTTAGCTGCTCTTCGTTTCTCTCTCTCTCTCTCGCTCTCTCTCTCTCGCTCTCTCGCTCTCTCTCTCTCGCTCTCTCGCTCTCTCTCTCTCTTTCTCTTTGGCTCTATACCTTTCTCTACTTAACTCGACTCCACGACAGAAGGATTATATCTTCCTCCATCGTCGAACCGGTGTATTACCGATCTCTGGCGCGGATATTTTGTCCCAGATCTGTCGCGATCGCGAGCAAACCTCTTCCAATCGTCTCTGAAAACTATGACATTCGCAGATTTACATCTGATAGCCTATTTTTTCCATCTCTCGTCTCCTCCAGACGAAAAATATCACTCCTTGAACTATCCGATTTCGGATTATCGAAAATTAGCGTGGATGCGATGTTATTCAATGGAAGAGAAATATTGATCTCAAACGATTCGTCAATTTTTTTGTGCTGCAAGCCAATGAGATATTTTCGTTGACGCAGCAATCGCGAGTTCATCACAATGATAAAAAGTATTCGGGGCGGAAGATTATATACTTGGAAAGGATAAACGGTGGAACGGAGCTTTTTTTTATTATTTCTTTCTCCAGATATTTCGCTAATCCGATGACGCAGAAGACTCGCGGAGATGAGAGAAAAAAAATGCTGATATAATTTCCTGGGAAAACGATTTGGACCGAGCTTACCTGTATATAGTTCACAGTTTATAGGTAAATAGGGGGCAAAATGGACATTGGAGGTAAAATGGACACCATAAAAAATTATCGGGAAAAAAATAAAAATTCAGAAATTAAGGGAATTAGCATTATCATTGGACACGCAAACCAGATGACAATTTCGACATTTTCATGATAATTTCCTAGCACGAGTAGAATTTTTTTTTTAAATTATAATTTTCATGGCATTAAAAGAAACACCTCAACATACTCTATAAATAGTATTATGCACTGAGAAAAAAAAAAGTTGGAATCAACTAAATCTGTCATTCAATACGTCCAAACGAATATTTAGTTGGTACAATTCGATATTTGTTTGCCTGAATAATATTTTGGTTGACCGAAGCGCATAAATATTCAATAAAATAATTTGAAGATTTATGCGCTTCGGTCAACCAATATATTATTCAGGCAAAAAAAATATTGAATTGTACCAACTAAATATTCGTTTCGACGTATTGAATGACAGATTTAGTTGATTCCAACATTTTTTTTTCCCAGTGTGGAACCCTCTTTTATTACAATATTTCGACAATCTGACGTCCAAAACAAAATAAGGAACCAGGCGCAAAATGCTATATTTTATATGTTTTGTTTTTTTATTTTAAAACCAAAATATTTTTTTTCAACTTGGACCATTTTGATTTTTTTGAAAAAATTCACTACTTTTTGAGAGACTTCTTACAAATACTAAAATAGCTTTGCAGCTTGTGATATTCATAACTCGTATTTTTTATCTATTTTTAAAGTATTGAACTTTTTAAGATAGACAAAAAATATAGGTGATGAATATCACAAGCGGCGAATTTTTTACTACTTGTAAAATCGTCTCTTAAAAAGGGGTGAATTTCTTCACAAAAATCCAAATTGTCCAAGTTAAAAAACCAAACTTTTGCGTTTAAAACTAAAAAAAAAAATCAAGATTTTTTGTTTGTATTTTGTTTATAAGACTACAGCTCAAGGCGAAAAAAAAGACCGTTCATCTTATTTTGATATCTCCGTTTTTTAAAAAGTTATGTGCATTCCAAGAAAAATTGTGTGAAATTTCGAAAAATTTATTGTGGTTGAAAGGGTTGAGACAAAAATCCAAAAAAATTCTGAAAGACTTTCTTCAGTACGTACAAAAAAAATATAAATTTTTAAACAAAATAAAAAATGATCGGGGCTTCGGATTGGTCGGTTTTGTATGAAATGCCCCATATATAAACACAGTTATATACGTATATTTATGTGTGTCCGTATTTTATACGTGTATATGACTCGCTGTTCACTTTTGAATCTCCAGGGGTGGTAGTTATGGAGATCATCAGCCTCGGCCAGATTGGCTTGCATCGAACCACCTCTTCTGGTGCTGACCTTCCACAAATCCGGAGCCCTCTCATATACCCGGAGATTTGATACGAATTTACATTTTAATGCAATTCCGCGGATAAGTCCGTACTTTAATTTGCGTCAACGTCATAATCAATGCAAATCTTCAACCTCTCTCTCTCTCTCTCTCTCTCTCTCTCTCTCTCTCTTCATCTCTCTCTCTCTCCCTCACACATGCACGCGCACACACACTTGTTCTCCCTTGTCCACTTTTAATTAATAAACCAACAGCCGGAGCAGCATTCACTGTTGTGTTAATCCTTCTTTAATAAATTATATATCCATACGTTCATTAATGCAATTTTCCATAATCACAGTAACGATATGTATAGAATATTCGTGAAATCAAGCTGTTGGTATATCCTTCGTGAATATCATAATTTAAATATTTCAGTTTCATTACTGCTACCACGTGCAAAAATCGAGCTCTCTTATTTTTGTCCGCTTAAATGCATTTTAACTTCCATATTAATAAAGTTTTTTTAATCCAGTTTCTCATTTTGGTCTCCTTGAAATGTTCTGAAACGTCAAGACATTGCATTTAGGAAAAATTAAGATATCTTGAGAACATTTCAAGCGATTGCACCCAAACTTGGTACACAAATGGACGATTTATTATTTCTCTTCATTATTGGTTGAAATTTTATTCAAGTACAGAATAATTGTCAGCTCGGTGGATAATTTAAGCTTTTGTACAATTTTTGTGAATGCCCTAATTTTATTGAGATTGCATATTTTTTGAAATTTTTGGCACAGAAACATACAACAAGAGTGATCGAAGGATCACAAAATTCGAGAATTATCTGATATTGAAAAGTTCTTGGAACATTAAAGAAAACTCGCCATATCTCACAAATTAATTTAATTGATTAATCAAATTCAATTAATTAATTCAATTCATTTCCCTGCTACAGATTTTAATTTTTTTGCTCAAGTGCACTAAGTAACAAAAATGATTTGAATCTGGAAAAAAAATCACTTCAGAGGCGCGGTTTTTCAAAAAAATGTTGAGATCCCCAAAGAATGTTTGAAAACGCTCTACTTTTTTCAGAATTTCGCATCAATAAAGCTGAAGTTTTTCTTCGAATATCGACGCTTGGAATATTGAATGTGGGAAAAATTGTACGAGTTGAAAATGTTCATAAAGCTTCTTGTTTTTATTTCGCCCCTCCTTAAGCTTCCTTTATGAGGAACCCACATTTCAATCACTTATTAATAAGGGCCTGAAGACACTATTCTTCGGATCGATCTTAAGATCAAACTTAAGACCAAACTTTCCATTGAACTCAAGTTGGATCTTGAGATCGAACTTAAGTTCCAATTCAAGATGAATCTCAAGTTCGAACTTGAATGTCTTATAAGTTCATACTTAAGTTCAAACTTTAGTGCGAACGTCAGAGCGATCTGAAGTTCATCCTTAAACTTGGTTTGAAGTTTGATCTTAACATCCATCTTGAGCTTGAACTTAAGTCCGATCAAACTTCCTTCATCGCCTCCGTCGACCGTGTTTTTTGGCATCAGTTGATGCCAAAATAATTAAGTTCGATCGAACTTGAGTTCAAGCTCAAGATAAATCTCAAGGTCAAATTTCAAGCCCAGTTTAAGTTTGATCTTAAGATCGATCTGAACTTCGCACTAAAGTTTGAACTTAAGAATGAACTTATAATGACACTTGAGTTCAATGGAAAGTTTGATCTTAAGTTTAAAGTTAAGATTGATCTTAAGATAGATCTTAAGATCTTAAAATTCGGGCCTTAGAAGAGGCTCAGCTGGTGATAAAATAGAGACAAATTTTCTAACTTTCAGGCCTCTTAATCATTTAACTAAATCCATGAATCTAAAATTACGTTCTGGCTCTCATTTAACAACATTTCATGCCAATACTCCCTTTATGCAGTATTAAAAAAAAAAAAAAAAAAAAAAAATGCAATGGCTCATATTAATCACCGCAGTTATTCAATGTTCAGGAAGAGAAAACAAAAATTCAAAAAGGTTCACGTCGATCATGACACGGTTTGTTACACCCGTCCACTTTGAATTCCTATACGTGGTGTCGAACGCCAACAAATATCGTGGAATTTTGATCGTTCGTCAGTATCATCGACATCCAAAAACCTCGATGTGGTATTTTTTCGTCCCTTTCCGCATCAACCTCCATATATCGTGTCCAGTGTTACCTTTTTTTTTTTACATATTCGCTTTTTCGTTGGAAAATTTCATTTACAAATGTTCCACCAACATTGTGCTACCTCTTTGTTCGTGAAAAAATATTTTTTTCCAACCAAAATTGAGGACGTGCCTGTGGGACTCGTGGTTCATCGCAGAGAGAATTTATCATGTGAATATGGATTGGTACCTCTGACTTTTCTGGGCAAAAGTGCATACGATTGGCATCCATAAGGGCGACTTTCGATAATGTAAACGGTAGTGATTATCCTTTTGAAAAAACCACGAGGTACATTCATCCGAATTTCGTATCATTCCACGTGAATGTGTATTATCCGCGATTGCATTGATGAAATCCGCGGATAAATAAGCGAGGTGCATTCAGTTGATATATCATGGGCTCATATCGACGTGAATGGAAAGTTCATCATTGTTGAAAAAAAAAATCTGATGGGTTATACAGCGATATTTCCTTTACAAGTAAAAAAAAAAATAATAATCGTATAAAAGATATTGGCGAATGCTTAAGGGGGTCGTCTAGTGTGAAACCTGTTTTTTTATTAGGTGTACAAATAAGTTTCCGCGGTTTGTCAAAAGATGGCCCCACCAGAAGGTTATGGAGAAATTGTCAGATGTAAAACGTAATATCCCAAGTTTCGTCATCCGGCAACACCATAACCTTAAAGTACTAGTGATTCCGTATCAGCATCACGTAATTTTTTTCGTGCAAAAATGTCAAGTTTTGTGCCGAATAAGCATCATTTGCGGGAACTTTTGATTTACTTCTTTAATTTGAAAAAATCTGCAGCTGAGGCGCATCGATTGCTTCTAGAAGCATATGGTGAAGCTGCTTTAAGTGAGAGAAGTTGTCAGGAATGGTTTCAAAAGTTTAAGAACGGTGAGTTTGACGTGAAGGACAAAGAACGGACAACGGAACGGAACGGACAAAGAACCTGCGAAACCATTACTGGAGCTCTCTACCGAACACAATTGATGAGATTGAGTCGGGCACTTAAGGAAAAACGCGCCCATTACTACTCCAGACACGACAAAATTATTCTTTTACACGATAATGCTCGTCCACATGTTGCGGCGCCGGTAAAAACATACTTGAAAACACTCAACTGGGAAGTTTTACCCCACCCGCTGTATTCACCAGACTTAGCCCCTTCCGATTATCACCTGTTCCGGTCGATGGCACATGGTCTGTCTGAGCAGCGCTTCACATCATTTGAAGACACCAAAAATTGGGTAGATTTGTGGATAGCGTCAAAAGATGAAGAGTTTTTTCGACGGGGTATCCGAATGTTGCCAGAAAGATGGGGAAAAGTAGTGGCAAATGATGGAAAATACTTTGAATAAAACGTAATGTACTGTTCCTTCACAATAAATTCCTAATTTTTTATAAAAAACCGCGGAAACTTATTTGTACACCTAATATTTTTTTTCGGGAATTTTTATTTGACAAACCATTGAAATCAAATAATTTATGAATTGTGTATCATTTTTATTAACATCTGAACAAACTTTGTGAATTTTTTGAAGTGAATGTATTAAATATAATCAGAGATACACCGCCCAACAGGAACACATATAAAAAAAAAAGGTGCCCCACTGCTGCCATGATTCCGGCCATTCTGCTTATCCGAAATAAAAAAACCAAACGCCATTTCAATTGTGAGACTTGAGCTAGGCTCTACCGTGAACCAAGATAAAGTCAGAATTCCAAAAAAATCTTTTTTTTGTAACGCTTTTGAAAAAAAATTCAATGCGAAAAAATGAATTTTTTTTCTAAAGCGTGAAAAAAATTTTTTTTTTTGAATTCTTACTTTATTGCGGTTCACGGTAGAGCCTCAAGTCTGACAATTGAAATAGCGTTTGGTTTTTTGATTTCAGATAAGCAGACCGGCCGGAATGTCCTGTTGGGCGGTGTATCTCCGATTATATTCAATACATTCACTTCAAAAAATTCACAAAGTTTGTTCAAATGTTAATAAAAATGATACACAATTCATAAATTATTTGATTTCAATAGTTTGTCAAAAAAAAATTCCCGAACAAAAATATTTAGAAAAACAGGTTTCAAACTAGACGACCCCCTTAATCATTGGGGAGATTCGATTCAGAGAGTATGCATTTCGAGGAACGGAATTAATTTATCGTGGCCGAGTGATAGCGCTATAATTTGTAATTTGAGTGTGTTTCGTCGTTTAGTCGGCTGTAATTGTAAATTGAAGTCAATCACCTCGAGGGAGATCGATTGCCGGGGGGCTCTTATCGGGTCGACGTCGTCGACGACGACGACGGCGACGACTGGAGCTAAAGTAAATCCAGTGGCCCTCACACCGTGTATATATTGACTCAAGCGAATTCTTTCCATCTCGCGCGCTGGAAAGGAATTCAACGCCCGATGAAATGGTTCGAGGCTGAGCCGTATATTGAGACAGGGCGCGCGAAGGGGATGAAAATTCGCGCTAACGTGCTCGAGAGAGGGTTAAATAAGAGGAGAGCTCGAGGCAAAGCGTGAAAACTTTCATGGCTCGCTCCTTGCTCTTTTACATTTAATCATGCGGCGCCGTTCGAGAGTGAGATTCGAAGGGTGAGCCTTAAGGAGAGAGAGGAAATCTTCTCCGCCGCGTGTCCGACCTCGCACCATCCCCGGGCGAGTTCTCTCGATCCCTTCGAAATGACTGTGCGAGTGTTTGGGCAGGCATATTGCCTCTCGTTGGAGAGTTCCTCCATCCGGGCTCTGTGTTTGTGTGTGTGTGTGTGTGTGTGTGTTTTCTATGGCTGAGAGTGCCGTCACCGTTGGGGTAATCGTTTCTTCGTGATCTCGTGGTATACCGATGGCAAAGTATAAATCGACATAGGGATGAAAGAAGCAACGGCGAGGCGATGGTTGATCTGATGAAAAGTCGATTCGCTCATCACTTTAAAGCGGGAGCTTCAACACCCTCGCATTTTCTAGATGCCCCGATAGTTCTATCGTGAGAGCATACATTCGAGTGGATCCTCCTTCACCACGGTAAAACGATTTTTGTATACATACAATATATATGTGTCATTTCATATCAATTCAACGACGTTTTGACGGTGACTCCTTCGATTTTTTTTTTTATTTTTGCTTCCTCATAAAGGAAGCTTTGTTTTCGTGAAAAAATTTTTTTTCGCGATTTTTATGCCAATATGTTCAAAATGTCCTAAAACATCAAGAAATCATATTTAGAAAAAAATGTCCGGATGGATGGATGTGTGTGTGTGTGTGTGTGTGTGTGTGTGTGTATGTATGCTGAGTTTCAGATGGAAATGATTAATAACTCGAAAACGCTTCGAGATATCAAGCTAAAATTTGGCACACTTGTCGAGCACGAATTGCTCTTCGTTATGAATTTTTTTTTTTTTTTAATTATAACGGGTGTTCAGATTTTATCGACTTTTTTGGTTTTGCCAGAATGGCGTAAACGCTCTAGCCTCTGCAATTTTCAAGATATTGCACTCAAACTTTGTACAAAATTAGTATAGCTATTAAGGTTGTTTGGTATTGAATTTGGCGAAAATCCATGGAGAGATTAAAATTTTATGAAATTTTGAATTTTTTGAAAAATCGCCTAAGCGCTCTAACTTGCGCAATTTTTAAGATATTGTACTGAAACTTTGCACAGAGGTAATATAGCTGTGAAGGTTGTTCGCTATTAAATTTGGCAAAAATCTATCGAGGGATTAAAATTTTATGAAATTTTGATTTTTTTGAAAAATAGCGCAAGCGCTCTAACTTGCACAATTTTCAATATATTTCACTGAAACTTTGTACAGAACTTGTATAGCTATCAAAGTTGTTCGCTATTAAATTTGGAAAAAATCCATCGAGGGATTAACATTTTATGAAATTTTAAATTTTTTGAAGAATAACTTACACAATTTTCAATATATTTCACAGAAACTTTGTACAATACTTGTATAGCTATCAAGGTTTGTTCGCGATCAAATTTGGCGAAAATTGATCGAATTTGCACATTGATTACTAATATTTTTCAATAGTTAACAAAGCTTCCTTTATGAGGAAGCCAAATTTGATCGCCATACCGTGTGTTAAAGGAAGTTATGTGAACTATGGACAAAGATGAGGAAGCAATGTGCAAATTTCAATTTGCAGGGTGTTTAATATGTTATTGAACATGCAAAAAGAAGTATCCATGCCAATTTTTAGCTCTCTATCTCAAACCATACCGAAGTTATTCATTTTTCAAGAATATACTTAAAATAATCATAACTTCTACATTAACCAAGATATTGTAATTTGTCAGGAGGTCATCTTTTTTTCCAGGTAATTTTTGAAAAAAAAATTAAAAATTAAGAAAACCAAATTTTTAATGTGTTTTTAACTGTTTTGAGTTAAAAAATTGGATTTTCTTTCAATGGGACCCCTTCGATTTTTTTCAAAAAAAATTATAAAATTCTACGTAAGAAAAACAAAATTTTTGACATTTTACCGAAGAGGGGATTCAAATAACTTCTTATCGAAAAAAAATGTTCTACATGCTTCTACATTCTACAAACTTCTGTATTAACCAAGCTATTGTAATTTGTCAAGAGGTCATTTTTTTTTGTTTTTCAATTTACTTTTTGGAAAAAAGATTAAAAATTAAGAAAAACATATTTTTAATGTCTTTTTAACTGTTTTAAGCTAAGAAATTGGATTTTTTTCTAATGGGACCCCTTCGATTTTTTTCAAAAAAAATTATAAAATTCTGCGTAAAAAAACAAAATTTTTGAGATTTTACCGAAGAGAGGATTCAAATAACTTCTTATCGAGAAATTTTTTTTTTCGATTTTTTTTTTCGTAATTTTGATCTTTTTTCCTTCTATGACTACAATAGTTGATTTCAATGATGTTAAAATAAATAATCCAACTTGCCCCACATATTTCCATTGTAAATTACAATAATTAACATGAAGAATTACAATTTACAATGGAAATATGCGAGGCAAGTTAGATTATTTATTTTAACATAATTGAAATCAACTATTGTAGGCATGTTCTCCATGGAAAATTTTCCGCGGAGGAAAATATAAGAAAATTATCCAGAACACCAGAGCCTCTTGTCTTTATGCGTCGTTATTCGAAGGAAGCTTTCAGAATATAATTATTCTCACTATATCTGTGTATATCGGAAGGTGAAAATTAATTTATACACTCGATAGAGCAAGAGTGTTATTAAGCTCATCCGAGGATGATGAGTCGTTTTCTATGATGAAACAATCGAGAACGGATGAGAGTAACGTACATCAAACACGGCGTTGTTGCGCGTTTCTATGGGATGGTTTTCCATACATAAATATATGAGGTATTCCGCCTCATCCGAACCCCCTTTTAGACCGACCTCTTTCGAATTGCTTGAAACTCCAGCATGTTTTAGTATTACCTGAAATTATATTGTACACCAATGTTCAGGTCTCTAACTATAATACTCTTTGGAATAAACCAATTGTCATATTTCAAACTTTTTGCGTATTCAGCTCTTCGGAGCTTAGGCACGACGCGAAATGAAATCGAAAAAGTCTTTTCCAATAACTTTCGATCGGCAATTTCCTGCGCTTTTCGAAAAAAATATCAGCGATTTCGAAAAAAAAACGATTTCATTTGAATTTTGGCCAAAAACTGAAAAAATTGATTTACAAAAAATAAGCATAGTTTAATTCAGCGGAACAATTTTTTTCATGTTTTGTATATATCTGAGAAGTCACCATATAAATTTCAAGTGGGAACTCGCATCCGTTAACAAATGCCAAGTCTTTTAGTAGAATAAAAGTTCTTAAATATCGTGTTTTTCATATTCAACAGTTCTCTGATATATCATATAGTTTTTTCAACGAATTTCGAAATTTATAAATTTATTGAATTCAAAATTTAATAAATTTGATTAGTTAATTAATTTAATTTCGTTAATTTAATAAATTTCCTAAATTCAAAATTCGTTAAAAAAACGCTATATAATATATCAGAGAACTATTGAATACGAAAAACACGATATTTGAGAATTTTTATCCCACTAAAAGACTTGGCATAAGTAAACAGATGCAAGTTCCAACTTGAAATTTATCTCTTGACTTCTCAGATATACACAAAACATAAAAAAAATTGTTCCGCTTAATTAAATTATGTTTTTTTTTGTAAATCAATTTAATCGGTTTTTAGCCGAAATTTAAACGAATTCGTTTTTTTCGAAATCGCTGATATTTTTTTCGAAAAGCGCAGGAAATTTCCGATCGAAAGTTGTTGGAAAAGAATTTTTTCGATTTCATTTCGCGCAGTGCCTAAGCTCCGAAGAGCTGATCAAAAGGTTTGAACTATAACTTTTGGTGTATTCCAAAACGAATTATAGTTAGAAACCTGAAAATTGGTGTACAATATACTTTCAAGCAACACTAAAACACACTCGAGTTTCAAGCAATTCGAAAGTAGTCGGCCTAAAAGGGGATCCCGATGAGGAGGAATACCTCATATGCCTACACAACTAAACGATTTTCGTGGAATATTAATAATCTCCAAGAGAAAGATAAACGCTGGAGTTTTCACGTGTAACCGAGGCCATTGTGCCTGACGAGACGTTTGCCAAGAGCTGAGGGAAAACGATCGTGTGCGAGAGCAGTAGCAACAACAGAGAGACGTTTAACGAAAGCTATTGAAGCTTAAGCTACTTACATACGCGTATGCGGCAAAGCAGAAAGCTCGTCTCGACGCGCGTCTCTGTGGCTGACAGCTTTGGGGCAAAAGCACATCACCAAAGAGGAAATTTATCACGATGACGGTGCGCGATATTAAGCACCCTCTTCCCCTCACCCCGAGACACACACTAAGTTGCCCTGATCGGTCCTGTTTGCGGTAGGCAAACAAAGCAACTGTTCCTTCGTTAAGACGCGCTTCTACGTTTCCTATATGATTGCTCGTAATTCTTGAGGGGTCCTCATGGAAAATCGCGAAAACGATTAGTTCACGATCATTGTTCGAGACACTCTCAAAGGGATCAAACAAATGTAACGATGGAAATGGTCTACGGAATGGGGAGGCTCGTGTGAGCTAAATTTTCGTGATAGATTAAACTGTTTATGGAAAATCATTGATTAAAATTAGTAATTTACAGCCTTGTTTACAAAAATGTAGCGTTGAGTGGTTTAGCAGATAGAAAGACGATATAACGTTCTTCGTTTCACATTTTTAACAGGATACAATCATAATTTCTTGACGTTATCATGTTTCAATTTTGATGATTACTTGATGCGCAAAGATGTTGTTACAGTTCAGATTAGTTAAGTTTAGTTTAGATCAGTTTAGTTTCGTCAATTTTCCTTTCTAATCCTTCACAAGGCTTAGATAGTCTTTCCATTCATCGGAATGTGTCTCTTTGGACTAAGACATGTACAAAGCTTTAACAGAAAGAGAATACCAGAGCATTATCGTGTTTAAGGCCGTGTTCTAGTGTAGAATTTTGAAAAAATCGCTTTTTTTTTAAATATTTTCAGTGTTTGATGTCTCGAGAACGTACCCTCCAAAGGAAATTTAGAGATTCCAAATATTAACGGAGTTATAGCAGTAATTAGTGAGGTGGAACTAACCGACGTTTTTTTTTCCCACCCCCACTTCATCATCCGGTATCTGTCAAGATATTGGATTTTTTTTTCGTCCATTTTTTTGTAGAATATTGAAGAATGAATAAATATGTGGTGAAAAAATGAATGCAAGAACACGTTTAGTTTTTTTTTCCATAGCATGTTGAAAAAACCCTAAATTTCGGCTTTCTACACTAGAACACGGCCAAAGACGTTTTCCTCGAAACTACTTTTTTCGAAACGATTGACATGATATCTCCAGTTGTATTCAACCGATGTAGTTAAAAAAAATTGTGAACATTCTTTATACACCCCTCTATCGCCCCTACCAGATTTATCCCGAAATTTTGTTTCTAACTATTTTTTAAAAATTCACAATTATGAAAAAAAACGGCAAAAAATGAATTTTTTTTTCAAACAGCCGCCATTTTGTGAATTTTGTTTTGCCTGAGGTAGGGGCTATAATGACATTCTTCTTGATGAAGAATATATTTTTTTTTCTGATGCATAGAACGCCCGCAATCACGTCAACACGCAGAGGCCGTTTTTTTCCCACCCCCACTTCATCAGCCGGTATCAGTCAAGATATTGGTTTTTTTTCGCCAGATTTTTTGTAGAATATTGAAGAATGAATAAATATGTGGTGAAAAAATGAATGCAAAAACATGTTTAGTTTTTTTTGTTCATAGCATGTTGAAAAATCCCTAAATTTTGGCTTTCTACACTAGAACACGGCCTTAAACGCCACGTCGATACTGGTAATGACCATTACTCGACGTTATGAGCAAAGCGATGCAAACCCGTGATAACCATTCCTCATGCATCGATGATCTTCAAGGGTGAAGTGACTTGGGACCGTTGATAGTGGATGCTCATGATCAGTGAGACAAACTATTCTTCTTGTGTAATGGATTCGATAGATCTCCCGTTAGCATGGAGTGGAAGCAGATTCCGGGGGATGCATATCGGACTAGTCGTCATTCGACATCCGATATCATCATGGGTCACGAAACATCGGTCACTAGCTACGTTTTGATACTTCCGTTGTAATTCTCGATAACTGGTTCGGCCGGATATCCGTATACATAGTTGAATGTGCATTGGAAACTCGTTGCAAATACAAGTGTGTTATTGAAAGAGTTTATTCCAATTCTTGACACTATATTATTCAGCCTCGTACATGTATAGGGGTCATTCCATGTCAAATCGATAAAGAGTTGGAATCGACCCCTCTCAATTTCAATGAAATTTGGTCACAAGTTTTCTTTTTCAATAAAACGGAGTTCTACCAAAGGAAAAAAATTGAAATTTTTTTTTTCAAAAGTTATTCCAAATTTAAAATTTCACAATTTTTCAAATCTTTCAAGTTTATTTTTTAAATATCTCGAAAACTATTATAGTTACAAAAAGCGTTCTTCATTAGTTTTGAAGAGTATACTTAGAGCTACGAAAAATATATATATTCCGAAAAAAAATTTGAAAAATGATGAATTTGGAGAATTTTGAATTTTAAAAAATCGTGAAAATCCAAGTTCCGTATTTTATTTTTGGTTTAATTTTTTTAAATATAATACCTTGTACTTATCTCAAAAGATCCTGAAATTTTCGAGATGGTGTGATTTTGTTTAAGAAATTTTCACGATTTTTGAAAATTCGAAATTCTCCAAATTCATCATTTTTCCAGTTTTTTTTCGGAATATTCTTTTTTGTAGCCCCAAGTACCCTCTTCAAGACGAATTCAGAACGATTTTTCGTAACTATAATAGTTTTCAAGATATTTAAAAAATAAACTTGAAAGATTTTAGAAATTGTGAAATTTTGAATTTTGCATAACTTTCGAAAAAAAAAAATTAAATAGTAAATAAATAATTATCACAATGCTTAACACTATTTTTCAGCCTCGCACACGTATAGGCTAACGTTCAAATCGGGCCACGTTATGCTAAGCCACAAAATAAGTGAAAGAAAATCTTTTTAAGAATATTTTGATAATTCAATATTACATGCTAAAAGTAAATTTTAAATAAATATTGAAAATAGATAGAAATGTTTGGTCAACACGAATTTGGACAGAGATGTAAATGTGCCACGATTGCACCATTAAGGGAGTATTCTGGTCCAGAATTTTGAAAAAATCATTTTTTTGCATCTTCTTAAAGTATAGACCCTTAAGAATATATCCTCGAAAGGAAATTTTTCAATTCGAATAATTTACAGAGTTATAGCTATTTTAGTGACGCAACAACTACGCTCATCACGTCGGCGCAAATCGGACTATAGACGTTTTTCATAAAACAGCATTTCTCAGCACGGCTGACATATCTCAAGTTCTACTAAAAACTCAATAGATTTACTTCAAATTTTTCATCAATCTTGAATGTATAACTCTCTATCGCCCCTACAACTTTTGTAACAAAATCATCTTTTTTACTATTGCAAAAAAATCATAACCTATGAAAAAAGAGTCAAAAACGCCTTTTTTATTCAGAAAGCCGCCATGTTGCGGTTTTTTTCCGTTTTCTCTGAGGTAGGGGCTATAACGGCATTCTAACCTCATCTTTAGCCTTTTAACCTAACTTTTTTAGCCTCAACTTTACCAGTTAATATTCGGAATACTCGGAATACTCGGAATTTTTTTTGTCTATTGTCAAAATATTAATAAATATGCTGCAAAAAAAAATGGTAAAAATATTTTTCGTTTTTTTTTTTATTTAAGCTCGATAAAACGCTCAAAATGTATGTCTCTAGACCAGAATACCGCCCTAATCGCGAATAAAACATTACAAATAACAAGTGATGATAATATTTTAACTTATATAGTCTAGCCGTAACTTTCGGCTGGATTTTCGTTGCATTTCGGTTATATTCGGTTATTCCCCATATCTGCAGAACGGCGCTAACTAGCCATAACTCAATCCCTTCGTTGATCCCTCCATTAACTTAAAGCACACGTGTAACCGAGTTAACCCACCGCTCGGTAACTCACAGCATTACCAAGCGGCATCAGCATCACTTGCAGAGTGTGTGGAGCCAGATCCGGTACCATCACCGTTGCTACATACATAATATATGTGTATATCCACCAGAAGCGCGAACTATGCCTCCGGCGATGTTGAAGGTGTGGCGGACCAGTACCAACATTTCCACCTGTTCCGCAGTACATCATGACCCCGTCCTCGAGCTTCAATCCACGCTTTCTACTTCCCCGCCACTCGTTTTCTCCCGCTCCATCTCCGCCCTTCTCAAGCCTATTATTACTTCGGCTCTTCCGGAATATTTACGCTCCATCGCGTATATCCACGATCCTCGGGCTCTACCGAATTCGTTTACATACGCTTGATGATCATATCGAAGCATCGAAGCGTTAACTTCAAACGTTCACATATTGTATCAAGGGTTAAACTTTCTCAGTGTCGATGATTATATTGACCGACGATATTTGAGCACCTAATATCGCATCAATATAGCATCTATTTTCATACTCGTTCGTGATAGTGCTGATAGACGTTTTCGCACAAAAAAAAAGAGGAGCAAACCCGCAGGAGGTAATAATATTTGCATTGAAACTCGTAACACACCTCTGTGAATTTCATGTAAAGGATAAATGTCAAATTGAAATTTTTCAATGAATTTATATAAAATAGCCCTTGTTTTTCGAAAAAAATCATTTTGTACACGATTAATTGTATAACAATTTGGGTGTGTGTGTATTCTGAGTTTCTGATGTAAATAATTAATAACTCAACAACGCTTCGAGATATCGAGCTAAAATTTTGCACATTTGTCCAACACGAATTGCCCTTCATTATGAAATTTTGTTGTTTCAATTCTAACGGGTGTTAAGATTTTATCGACTTTTTTTCGTTTTTGCAACATTGGCGTAAACGCTCTAGCTCCTGCAATTAGCAAGATATTGTACTCAAACTTTGTACAGAATTAGTATAGCTATTGTGGTTGTTTGGTATTGAATTTGACAAAAATCGATCGAAAGATTAAATTTTCATGAAATTTCGATTTTTTCGGAAAATAGTGTAAATGCTCTAATTTGCACAATTTTTAAGATATTGTGGTGAGACTCTGTAAGGAACTGGTATAGCTATCAAGGTTGTTCGCTATTAAATCTGGCGCAAATCCGTCGAGGGATTATAATTATATGAAATCTTTAATTTTTTGAAAAATAGCGTAAACGCTCTAACTTGTGCTATTTTCAATATATTGCACTGACACTTTGCACAGAGCTAATATAGCTATCGAGGATGTTCGATTGAATTTGGCAAAAATCGATCGATATTCTAACTTCGGCTATCTGCGAGATATTTTATTGAAATTTTGTAAACATTCAAAATAGTGATCAAAATTGTTCGCTATTGAATTTGCCAAAAATCAAATTTGGCAAGAAGTAAATTTGAAAGAATTCGGCAAATTTCCCCATTGATTACTCATGTTTTTCGATAGTTAACAAAACTTTCTTCAAGAGGAAGCCAAATTTGATCGCCACACTTTGTGAAAAAGGAAGCTGTATGAACTATGGATAAAGATGAGGAAGCAAATGTGCAAATGTCCCGTTTGCAGGGTTTTTAATTAGTTTTAATTAGTTACAAAAATCGAGAATGAATTTTTATAAAAAACTGTACAAGCATTTTTCTCTCAATTTTATTTTTAAAATAAGTGAAACAAAATATCTTCAAAACGGCTGCGCTAAATCTTGAAACTTTATCTACATGTAAAAATCAAGTATTCGATCCAATGATTTTCTAACCAATGTAAACTATCGAAGTGATAAATGAAAATTCTATTTTTTTCACAAAGAACTGGATTCACTTCAAACTCATACTATTTTGAATTAATTATAGATTTCAGAAAGTCCTTCGATCCATCATCACTAAATAGTAATATACTAAAAATTTTAGTTTTGTATTTTATCTCAATTTTCGATTATCCGATTCCCAATCAAAAATCGACTGTAACTCGGTTATAATCATAAATTTCCATACAAACGTATATGAAAATTTATAAAAATACGATTTCTGAGAATAAAAATTGGAAAAATACGCTTTTCCATCAACGTTGCTGTTTGCTCTCATCCCTCACTCCTAAATTTTTGGACTATTCGAAATCCAGGACACACATCCTTCTCTCCACTTTTCCGCATACAATTCTGAATGCCCATGAGTGTTTTTGTCGCTTTACGTGACTTTTCTCTCCAATTTTTTTTTCGCTGTTCGCAAAGTACTTTTGCTAGAGCTGAATCACTGGAAAACCCGTTGTTCGAGGGGAAAAGTGTCAGTGGTTCTGGAGGCACACGGTGTGGTCGAGAAGAATAGGAAGAAATCCTTGTGTGTGCCGCAGTACATGTAGTACATACGCGGGTGAACTATATTCTGGACATTTGTACGATGCAGTTCGCGATGCAGTACGATGGGGCTCCATTCGTGACCGGAGAAAAAAAAGCACGAGGACGCTTTAGCGTCTGCACATCTACACATAAACGTAAATGTACATGTATATACATATGTATTGGGCATTCCACAGCGATTCGACCTGGATCTGACCCTTCACCTCTCCGATTTTGTCCGCAATTTTTTATGGTTTTGTAGTACCTCTGAAAATAACTCAGGATTTTTTTCAAATTTTTTCAGTGCGATTTAACTTAATTATAATTTTATAAACAAATTACTGTTGGCCCAAATTTAAAAATCTGAAAAAAATCACAAAAATCCCGTTTTCTATATGAAAAATTTCAAGCAAGGATCTAAAGTGGGCAGCGGTTTCCTTCTGTTGGTAACAAGCTTTTTTGAAAAAAAATAGTTGTTGTAGTTGTGAGACATAACAAATAGATGTAAACAATACGATTTTATTGCTAATTTTAGTTTATTCACTATCTATATTGCAACACATTAACCTTCATCGCTATCCCTGTTGGTCACGGCATTGACCTCTTCAACATCGAAGATGTCCTGTTTCCTATTTTCCAGCCATGGGCACCCATTTATTAAACCGGAAGAATGATTTATTTATGAATTTACAATGAAAAATGAGAAATTTTATCGTTTTTATTTGAAAATAAAGATTCGATGGTTAAAAAAAAAGTTTACGTTTAAAAAAAAAGAAAAATCATTCCCATCAACATTGACGTGTTTGTGATTTTTCAGAATTTTTTAAGATTTTTCGGTTTCCCTTGGTATTTAAAAAATGTAAAAATCGAAAAAACACTTTTTCAGCGGGAAGACCCCTCGGCATCGATATAGAAAGCTGTAATTTTGCAGAAAATTGTTTTTTTAGGTTAGGAACTTTGGAAAAAATCAACGCCACAAAATCCGTTGGGGGCCGATTCGCCATTCTTATCCGGCAAAAACCTTTGGGCTAAAATTGATTATAAAATTATAATTAAGTCAAATCACTCCAAAAAAACCTTAAAAAAATCCTGAGTAGTTTTCAAAGTCACTACAATACCACAAAAAATTGCGGACATAATCGGAGAGGCGAAGGGTCAGACCCAGGTCGAATCGGTGTGGAACGCCCCATATATATCTGTATATTGTGCAATAGAAAAGTGCTCTCGAATTCGCGATTTCCTACGGGGACACATCTCGTTCAACGATGCATAGCTCTCTGGTGTGTGCTCTATATCCTTTCGTTTCTTCGCGGGTGCATAAATGGGGGATGCACGCCGGGAACCTTGGTTAGTTTGACGTGCAGCCCGCGACCCAAAACGTTTTTCCCCGATAAACGTAGCTATATCTTCCGTTTCGTCTTTCTCTCTGTCCTTTTTGCCTCTTGTGTGTCATTCGCGAGAGACTGCTTTGCATCTATCTGCTCATATTGTATATATACCTATGTAAAAAAAAACCACATGTATACCATGTATATATGAGGCATTCCACGCCATTTCGATCAACATCTTGCCTTGATCATTCCGATTTTCCTTTAAATTTTTTACGTAAAAAAACACATTGAAATACATTTTCCCAAATTTTTTCAGAATTTTTTGGCTACCCGTTTTTTAAATTTTATTTCTTTTCTTTAAAAAAAAGGACCACTTTGTAAAATCAGAAAAAATTCAGAAAAATCTAATAAAATATAACACATTTTTTGGGCGTCGTTCCGAAATGAAGATTTTAATACTCTATGAGTAAAATTCAAAAAATTGCAAAAAGAAAAAATTTTACTCATAGAGTATTAAAAATCTCCATTTTGGAACAAAGCCCAACATTTTTGTTCTATTTTATTAGATTATTCTGAATTTTTTCAGATTTTACAAAAGGGGTCCTTAGAAAAAAAAAATCCAAAGAACGCGTGACCAAAATTTCTGAAAAAATTTGGGAATTTTTTTTTCAATGTGTTCTTTTATATAAAAAATTGAGAGGAAAATCGAAAGCATCAAGACGAGATTTTGTCGTGTCATTCCACGACATTCCGATCTTGCCTTGATTATTTCGATTTTCCTCCAAGTTTTTTATATAAAAAAAAACATTGAAAATTTTTTTTCCAAATTATTTCAGAATTTTTTGGTCACGCGTTCTTTTTTTTATTATTATTATTATTATTATTATTATTATTATTATTATTATTTTTTTTTTTTTTTTTTAAAGGGATCCCTTTGTAAAATCTGAAAAAATTCGGAATAATCTAATAAAATATAACAAAATTTTTGGGCTTTGTTTCAAAATGGAGATTTTAATATTCTGTGAGTAAAAATTTTCATTTTTTCAATTTTTTGAATTTTACTCATGGACTCCTAAGATCTCAATTTTGAAAACGAAGCCCAAAAAATTTGTTCTATCATATTAGATTTTGCTGCATTTTTTCCGATTTTACAAAGTGGTCCTTTTTTTCAAAGAAAAAAAATAAAATCCAAAAAAACGCGTGGCCAAAAAATTCTGAAAAAATTTGGGAAAATGTATTTCACTGTGTTTTTTCATATAAAAAATTTAGAGAAAAATCGAAATGATCAAGGCGAGATGTTGATCGAAATGGCGTGGAATGCCTCATATATATATAATATGTATGTATGCTCGGGGCGACTTATTGCGCACGCTATACATTTTCTGGGGATACACGTACAAATGGTCTCTGGTGGGGGCGAATTTTATCGAGTGTGAATTCGTACGTCCCATATTCTTCGCGGCCATTAATCTTGTCGAGAGCTCTTCTGTCGACGCGCTCGTGTGTGTGGGCTGGTTTTTTCCTCGTCTCCTTTTTTTTCTTTTCTCTTCGAATGAGAGATTTCAAAGTAGGTGGCGAAGAGCGCGCAGAGTTCGCGAAAAAGCGCGCGAAGCGCGAAAACGAGAACGCGGAAGAGAGGATCGAAATCTCGTTTCAAAATTCAACCGCGAGAATGGATTTCTCGTGTAAATGGAGAGACAGAAGCGATGGAAATGGATAGCGTACTTGTTTGGAAATTTTTAACCGAACGTACAATCTTTTGGGTATGAAAATGGTACAAAGAAATGTGACAGGAGAAACGGAAAAGCAGTCAATTTGTCGCAGGAATCGTGGAGATGTGTTATTAATGGAAAATCAATTTTGGAAAAGGATTCGTGAAATATGGATGAAGATTTTGTAGATGAGTTATTTCATAATATTAAGTTTTGCAATAAACAAGAGTCGGCTACTTTAGTTTCCTGAAATTATATTTGCTGCCATTATTGCTACTTCAAATTTACGACTTTGTTAATTGTTATTTACAAAATGAAAAAAATCATAAACCTTCGAGAGTTTGTGTAACAACGATTTCCCAAATTTGTGCGAAGTCTTACCAAAATAATTAGAACATGCCTGAACGTTCGACACTTGGAGATTTAAGAAATACTATTTAGCGATTTAAACGGTTTTAATTAGATGTGGTGATATAAACAACAAAACCACCTCAACATAAATTAATACCCACACTTGAAAGCAAGTATAAATACTGATGTAATGGAGGACTACATGAAGAAGCCCATTATTTTGTAAGTGAGACAACATCGATAAAACCAAACGGAGCAGGTGTCTCAATTTTATTTAACTCTTGGACGAAAGAAGGACTCGGAACCGCAGTTTAAAACAAGACACTTTTCTCAAAAAACAAGAAAAAATGGGCATTATTGGATGCAAAAAGCATTTGATTCAATATGCACTATTGGTGCATGAAGGGCAATTGAGTGTATATCAGAATAATATCGAACTCCGCTGGTCCAATATTAAACTATGGTCAGCTTCTCCAGCCTTGATACCGACGTCAACGCCCCAAAATTTCAAAAATCAACGTAATGTTATGACACGAAGGCAACTTTAGTATGATTTTGCCAGGATCAATGTGCAATAGTGCTAAAAAAATCTATATCGGTAAATCAGCGACCGTTTTTATCAACGGTATTTTTTAAGTGTCATTGTAATGTATTGTTTCCAATGATTATAGGCAAACTCTTGATAGAGTAGTATACTGATGCCAAAACTTTTCATTATTTGTCAAAGTTTCATTAAAATCCATTTATGAGTGTTGAAGAAAGTTTGAATGCGGTTTTTGAATCGATAATGTAGAAATCATTACAATGTCCGTTTTTAGCAGAGCACAGAAAAAAATGATCTGTTTGAACTGCTGAGATTCCCATTAATTTTGACAGTTTTCCCCATCAACAGCGCCTCCTGGAAGGGTAAACAGTGAAATTTGCATATTTCTTTAATACAATATACAGATGTCACATATGACATGGTACATGCCCATCAGACGAATTTTTACAGTGTGGAACAGTAAAATGTATACTACGTGAAACGTTATATTTCTGTTGAATCCGGTGAACCTTTTACACATTTCACATTGTAAAAATTATCCAGGGCCCGTGCAAAAATTACAGTGTACATTGTAAAAATTGAAAAGAACGTGGTATATTTTGCAGTAGGTTTTTTATTTTTCACTGAAAATACTGCAATTTCTAAAATAAATTATAGTGCAGTGAAACGTTTCGATATATGAATAAATTCCAATTTATTTAAATATTGCAATGGACCGTTATTTATCCTCGCCCAGGCTCATAGCTACGAAAGCTTCTACTTAACTAATTACTCGTGAGATCAATTAACGAAGCGAATTAGTTCAACCTCGCACCCATAAAGAGCACGAGCGTCACCGAAATGCAATGGTGATCTGTTAAGAAAATGTAGTCTTCAGTCCATAGGACTGCTCGACCACAGAACGCGGGTGATGTTCCAACAATTGTATGTCAATTGAGGACGCCGACGTTGGTAATACATCGGACCTTATAGGTGCTCGGTGGCTCTCTCGCTGGCGCGAGAGGGCGCGCCGTCCGACGCTATCTAGCGGATCTCGGACGAAATTCTGAGAACGTGGCACGCCGCGGGTCGTCCCGTTACGGTGTCACACTGTAAAAATTGAAATGAACGTTGCATATTTTGCGGCGCGCATTTTATTTTTCCCTGGGAACACTGCAATTCCTAATTATGTTGTACCCTTGTAAATTTTACAGTTCAAACACAGTGGATTTCGTCTTTTCTGCTAGTGATTTCTACTCTGTCATTTTTTTGCGGTGAACATTGCATTTTTTACAGTGTAATTCAGCATTTATAATGGTTTGAAAAGTAGAAACAACATTAAATCCATTAATTTATAATGGATTTCCAGTAAAACGCCTGAATTACAGTTCTGAACCGTATATTCTGCTTTGAGTTCAGGAATTTTTTAAATATTATACATGAATTGTCATTGATAATTTTTTTCCGTGAGGGAATTTGCTCTAGAACAGAGAGTTCATCATCAAGAGAGAAAAAAGAGTTTCTGCTCTTTTCAAATAAAATTTGTAATCGGACATCAGATCATACCCTCATTTCCGGATAAATAGATCAGTTTCATTAATCTCAAAAATGAAAAACAACAACCACTTTAGAATAGAGAGCTCATCAAGAGTGAAAAGAGAGTTATTGCTCTTTTTAAACAAAATTCGTAATTGGACATCAGATCGATCATGTCCCCATTTCCGGACAAATCGATCAGTTTCATTAATATCAAAAATAAAGAATAACAACCACTCATTTAGGATCGAACATTTGCGATGTGAATTTGCTTTAGCATAGAGGGCTCATCGAGAGAGAAGAGAGAGCTATTGCTCTCTTTAAATAAAATTTGTAATTGGACATCAGATCATCCCCCATTTCCGTACAAACGAGACATATGAGATGGGAATTTGCTTTGGAAAAGAGAGATCATCTCACGTTCGCTCATTCACTGCTGTGGTAGCGCTGCACTCTGTGAGAATCCTGGTCAATCGAATTTTGCGGTACCTGGCATATTCAGGTATGCACAACAAAGGGGGGCGAATAGGATAGGGAGCAAGATTGAGAAAAATTGGGCAAAATAGAGTGGGTGGTATCGGTGGTGCGGGTGGAGTAAAAACAAACTGGGTCGAAAGTTGGAATTGCGGAGTGGGCTTTGCCCTCACGGCACTGGAAAATAACAATGAAGGAGAGGGAGAGAAAGGGAACGGAGAGAAAAATATGGACCAAGAATCGTGGAATGGAATGAAAACCGTTGGTGGTATACGAGCAATGGTAGTTGACCCACTGTGAGAATGGTCGTTACCTCGGTCAAAAGAGTACATGCATTGCATGTTTGCAACGTGGAGGATCTATATCAACGTACAGAGGTATGTTCATGGTAGAATCCTATAAGTAAAAATGGATCAGGGTATGTTGTACAACGACAAACTGGTATCCTCTATAACCACCCAAAACCACCCCACTTTTTCAATTTCTGCTCCATCCCTTCTCCCTCTTCCTCCCTCTTCCAGTCTTGACTTGCTTTTCCCTCTCTCACTGTTCACCTCTGACTGGGGTATTATTTGGTAATCTGACAAAACATTTTTTCGCTCCCGGAAATTCATCTCCCTTTGAGTGAAACTGTATCTGTATATTGAATGTGTGCGAAAGAGTCAGAGGGAGTTGCATATACTTCCCAGGCTGCGAAGCTTGCCCAAAGTGAGAAACACATGGATGAGAGAGAGAAAGAGAGAGAAGGAGGGGAAAACCAATGTTACTGGTGCATTCCCTGTGCCAAACAGCGCTATGTTGGTCCTTGCGTGTTCCACAGAGACTATGGCGCGAGTCAACCTAAGCCTTGATAAGCCTACTATGACTATGTGCGGTCTCACCGAGGATTCTCTCTTTTCCCCTTGCTCTCTCTCTCTCTCTCTCTCTCTCTCTCTCTCTCTCTCTCTCTCTCTCTCTCTCTCTCTCTCTCTCTCTCTCTCTCTCTCTCTCTCTCTCCTCGCTCTCTCTATCCATCTCTCTCTTCGCGACTTTCTCCCCGGCTTTGCCTTGCTCGCGCTTTAGCTCTATCAGCATTCGGATAAACCCCATCCGGTATTATGTTCTTTCAACATTGCCAACTTTGTGGTTTTCACCGCGGTTGGAAGGGACGAGTATAAAAAAGGGAAAAGCTACAATCGTAGCTCCGCAACGATGGAAAGTGGAACTCGGCTGGCCAGTGAGAGAGAGCATGGCCCATAGTCGAAGCAATATAGATATATATGGGACTTTCCATCCCAAATCAGACAGTTTGAAAAACTTTTTTTTTTATTTCCTCAATTTTTAAAATACACTGAGAAATACACTGAGAAATTTTTTTTGGTGAAAATGCAAAAATTTGTTTGACTCCACCAAATATTTGTTTCCGGATGTTCAACGAGATCATTTTGGTAATTCAACAAAGATACAGTGGAAGTTTCAGTTAAATCGGTTAAATCGTTGCTTGAATGGGCAAAGTAAGTTTCAGTTCAATCGAATAAATATCTTTGTACCAAATAAATTGTGTGATTGAAAATACGAATTGTTTTTTTGTTACAGCTAAATTTATTTAGTTAAAATATACTAGAAGTCAACGAAATATTTCTGTACAGCAACCATGTAACGTGTAAATTGGACTTTACTGTATCTGGAAATTGACCAAATAATTTTGTTCACCTCATATGTATCTTATAATTAACCAAATCCATTTATTGAATTAATAATAGTTTCATTACTTCAAACAAATTAATATTGAATCAACTAGATTTTTTTCAACTGAATGGATTTAGTTGTTTTAATTGAACTTTTTTCTCAGTGTACCCATCAAAAGATCCTTCCTGTTAAATTTTGAGATATTCTCGATTACCCGTTCACAAGATATTAAATGTAAAAAAACCGCTTTTTTCGATTTTTTGATCATAACTTCTTTAATAATGGTCCAAATTAAGTACTGTTTTTTCCAAATTTTTGTTTTTTTATGGCCTTTTTAGAAGAAAATACAACAAAAATATTCGACGTGTTTTTAAATAAGTTTTTTGAGTTTTAAACTTTGAATCGTGTTTTCATAAGTGAGTACATATTTTAATCTTTTTTTTAATTTTTATTTTAAACTTCTATTTATTCAACAACTTTGAAGATTAGTCCGGTCGTGGGCCCATAATTACTATTTTTTTCGATTTTTGTTAATTAAAAAAAAAAAGTTCTGTAAATTATTATGAATACCAATTTTTTCTTACTGTATAGTATTTTTTAAATCATTTTGAATTAATTTTGACACTTTTTTATTGTTAACAGAGTAAAAATTGATAATTAATAATTAATCGATAAGCAAATAACAACAGTTCAACACTGGGCATCGAACCCAAATAGTCAACCGAATATTGCTGTCAAATTTTCACCTGAAAAACACTCTTTAGATGCAAAAGAAAGATTTTATTTGCGATACAATACTGTTGAGTCAATCACAGGGATACAAAAATTTGATTCAATTATTCCAATGAGCAACGGAAACGTATTGGCAAAGGAATATTCTAATTCAGGAAAGAATCGTATAATGTAAGATTTTCAAAAGAATACGTGAATAAATGAAAACTGTTGTTATTATTGTTCATAAACAGACTTAACGACTAATGATTAATTTTAAGAACCTGTTGAACAATAAAAAAGTATCAAAATAAATTGTAAATAATGAAAACAAGACTCTGTACACAGTAACAAAAATTGATATTCATAATAATTTACAGAAATTTGTTTTTTATTTTCAAAAATCGAAAAAAATAGTAATTATGGAAGGTCCACGATCGGACTAGTCTTAAAAGTTGTTGAATAAATAGAAGTTCAAAATAAAAAATTAAAAAAAAATCAACATATATGCACTCACTTTTGAAAACACGATTTAAAGTTTAAAACTCAAAAAACTTATTCAAAAACACATCGAACATTTTTGTTGTTTTTATTTGGGAAGGCCATAAAAATCAAAAAATTAGGGGAAAAAACACTTAATTTGGACCATTATTAAAAAAGTTATGACCAAAAACACGAAGAGCGGTTTTTTTCAAAATTTAATATCTTGTGAACGGGTAATCGAAAAAATCCCAAAATTCAACAGGAAGGGTCTTTTGATGGGTACTAAAAAATATTTAAAAAATTGAAGAAATAAAGAAAAAAGTTTTTCAAACTGTCCGATTTGGGATGAAACGCCTCATATGTACTATAGTATAGTATAGTATCTGTGACATGGGGAGTTATTCGAGAAGAAGCGTTGAAGCAATATATAGTTGGGAATGAGCGCCAGCACAAGCAAGAGAGAAGGATACAGAGATAAAGAGACAGAGACAGACAGAAAGAGAGAGAGAGAGAGAGAGAGAGAGACGGAGAGCAATATCGGTCTGCATCTAGTGTGCAACTCTATACACAGGCAAGGATAAACCGTGAACAAGAGGCAACGGGAAATAGGAGACAAGGCAAGGGAGAGATAGAGGAGCCACCGGGCTGATCCGATACCGACTCGTTCCACTGCTTTTCGCAAACTTTTTCATTCACCCCCATTTCATTTTCGTCTCTTGTTCCGTATACTCGCGTCGGAAAATCCACTCCAGACCGCTGCATGGAGAAGAGACTTTCAACAAGTTCGACATCGAACTAATTGTTCGTAGAACCGTGGAGTTGGATGAAAGCGGGACAGGGCGAAGGAGAGAAATGGCAATGAAAGAAAGAGTAGATGAGCCGCGGAATAGATCATTCGGAAAATTCCGGTTAATCATGGATCATTAATCTAATGGGGGCGATTCGAATGAGACATGTCGCGGTTTGCTGGAAAATAGAACGAACTGGAGGATTTGAGAATAGCCGATTGAACGAGTCGCGAGAATTATTCAAAATTGTACTTAAAGGAGCTCGATAGCAAATTTCCCATCCGCATTCGATGATCACGTTGCTTTTTATATCAGGTTACTTTTTAAGGTTCGGTATTTTCATTTGAATAACGTTCATCATGGACTCGCAAAGATGGTGGAATAACCGGATGAACGGAAATGTCTTGTCGAATCTTGCATGACGTAAGAAAAAAATAGGGGAGCGTGGGGCTAGTTGTAACAGTTTTTGGAAAGAGGCCTGTAACACCTAAAATATGTATGCTTTTAAGATTGTGAGTAAGAGAGTTTGTAAAGTATATGTCTGAGCACTAATTCCAATTGAAAAATAATTTTCAATCTTTACCCATCTTTTACACCAGACGTTTTTTGAAAAAATGGGAGCTGTTACAACTTACCCCATGTCTGGGGCCAGTTGTAACAGACTCGGGGCAGTTTGTAACAATGAAAAGACTGGCAACATTTATAAGAAAGAACACATTTTTATTGGTTCACAGTCTTGTATTATTCATCGTGGTTCATTCTTGTGATGATTATAATCTTTGGTAGTCTCTCATGCTAAAAAAAGTACAATACAATAACTTGGCATATTTTTCTGGGCAATATTGGAGTAAGGAAGAGTAAAAGAATGCACAAAAAGCCGCAAATAATTTGTAATACTATGTAATCACTATACTACAAGTTGTAATAATATTATTTATACAAATACATGTAGAGAGCAGAAAAAAAATACACGCGCATGGGGCAAGTTCTAACATGTTACAACTTGCCCCATGGGCTCATTATGTCTACTTAATGAAATATTTCAAAAACTACAAACTTTAGAATAATTTAAAAAAAAGCAAATGGAAGCCAGTTAAATTTACGATGTAACAAGGAAAGAACAATAAACAATTAATTTAATTTTAATAGTCAAAATCATAATTTTCGTAAGTATTTTTTTACGAAACCTGGCTGAAATAAAAAACTCCATTGAATCGCCAATGGCAACCAATGGTCCTCATACGACTCCATTGGACAATGAATAGGGAGTTCTTGCCGTCTGATGCCCATGGGATAATCCCTATTCCGTTTGAAATGGGGAAGTCAATCCTCATTGCAAAATCCCTATTTGATTTCAAATGGGGAATTCAATGGCGAAAATGTCCTTGGGCAATCCGGCATTCATCTCCATTGGTTATTTTGGCAATGGGGAATGAATGGCGATTTTTCAATGGTGACGAATGGAGTTTTTTACTATATGAAAGAATCTCAATTGATTATCGCCATTCATTCCCCATTGCCTACAAAAACCAATGGAGATGAATGCCGAATTGCCTATGGGGATTTTCTTCATTGAATCCCCATAGGATGATCCCCATTCCGTTTCAAATGGGGAAGTCAATCCTCATTGGAAAATCCTCATTCGATTTCAAATGGGGAATTCAATAGCGAAAATCCCCTTAGGCAATTCGGCATTCATCTCCGTTGGTTACTTTGGCAATGGGGAATGAATGGGGATTTTTCAATGGCGACGAATGGAGTTTTTTACTACGGGTATCCTCTTATTTTGATGTCTCGCGGGGTATCAGCGGTGTTAACGTTATGCTGCGTGTTATAAGAAGCACATTCAGCAAAAAAATTAAATCAAGATGTTTTAAATTCTCGGTCAAAATTGAGTGTTACAACTTACCCCTGTTACAACTAGCCCCACGCTCCCCTACTCTAGCTTCTCTTTCTCCGAGTGCATCTCTGTTTCTAGGTTATCTTTCTTGTGTCACTTTTTTCACTCAACTCCTTCATCTTCTTCCTTTTATTTTTCTCTCTCTCTTCTTCAACCCTGTTTTCTTTTGGCGGTTCGTTGACGATTCTCAGCACGATATCGTTTCCATACCGTACACTCTGGCTCTGAAGAGACGTAAGAAAACGTATCGGCATGACCTCATTCTGTCGAGTTGCAGGACGGTGTTGTTGCTGCCTCTACCTTCTTGTCTATATGTATGATTATACACTGCCGTTCAAAAGTTTGGAAACAACTCGCCCGGATTCCGCGCCGCACAAAAAATTGCACTGTTCTTTCAATAATGATGATATTTCTGTTCAACAAGCGGCGTTTCAGAGGGGACGTATTCAGCTTAATTTCGCTTTTTTCAGAAAAATTTTAAGATTTTTTTTCGGAATAGGGGCGAATGCATTCAAACTTTTGGACGGCAGTGTATATGCACAGAGGTCCTAGAGTCTCGTCTGCTGGTGTCTTCGTAGCGTATCTAATACCCCGGGACTTACTCGTCGTTCGGGACGAGTCTTTCGTCGAAAGGGCTGTATAAACCGCTGAGAGCATTACCCAAAAGACGAACTTTCCATCGTCTGTGTGCGAACGTCGCCATATCTTTCACTCTATTTTTCCCAAAGGGGATATGCAATGGCTCCCATTCGCGAATGCGCCGGTGTATGTGCAGTGGTATTCGCATGAGCAAAGGGTGTTTTCCGAAGAGAAAGAGAGACGAGACTTATGGCCAAAGAATGCTGCAGCTTCTTCTTTGCCACTGCTGTGGATCGCCTTCGAAGGTGCACAAGTTGAACCTCATTGAAATGAGGTGATCGATATGGATCAGCGATGACATGATATGACCTGAACGTGAAGTCTCGTGCTGAATCGGGAAATATCTTCCAGAGGTCAATATGAAATAGGGTAAAAACCGGATAGTTGCCCCGGGGGGATAGCTGCCCCGGTTTTGAATACACTATGCTAGAGATGTCCCTACACGGAAAAAACGAGTTGGTTGTGGCAACTAACTGGTTTATAAGATATGCGCTTAGTAATTAGTTGGCCGAGGTAACCATTTTCATGGTTACCGCAACCAACTTTTTATTGGTTGGGTGTTTGGCAACCAATAAAATAGTTGCGGTAACGACGAAAATGGTTGCCCCAACCAACTAATTACTAAGCGCATATCTTACAAACCAGTTAGTTGCCACAACCAACTCGTTCTTTCCGTGTAGCGTTAGCGCTTTTCTGTAATTATTAATATGCCCTCGCAGGCCTCAGTGCCCAAAAGACATAGGACAGGGCCCACAAGTTTCGTCTGTTTGAGTGAAAATCTTCCGCGGTGAGACCTCGACGAGCGTTGTACTAATATTGATTACTAATTTTTATTGAATATATAATGTTATGGTTGAGGATTCAGTCAACTATTTGTTTCGCATGCATTAGAGTTTCAACTACACGGTCTGATACGGTATATATTGTTAAATAGCTTTTATTTATTTTTTTAATTAAAAGGGTAAGTATCCGTATGGAAAAGGATAGTCGCCCCAAATTCTTTTCCAGTTAGTTGCCTTAACGGCAATATGACAAAAACCCAGGCGTAGTCCTTGCTAGATCGAAGTTAGATTAGCACTAGCGTTTAAAGAACTAGAAATGAAAGAAAAACTGTTCATTAAAGGTATTTAAAAAAAATAATCAAATTATTAATCATAAAATAATAAAATTGATAATAAAATATGTAAATAAAAAAAGAAAAGTTAATAAATATAATAAAATAAAATAATCTGTAACTTAATATTAACTATAAACTCCTTCAAAGTATTTTCTCAAAAACAATATTAATTGGGCTTACAAAAATAGTGCACAATGAAAGATTAAAGACCAATGTTTTAATATACATGAAGCATATTATCAGTAGATACTTAATTTTAAAGTAATGGAGCTTTTTCCTTAAGTGTGGTAACTATCCGGCGTTCTACTATTATTAAGAAATTATAAGACATTTTCTGTATTGGTTTTAATAATTTATTCGTCCCGTTGAAGCACGCAACTTTCATGTTATTGCGGACGATAAGTTATTTTCCTAGCAAATTGAATATCCACTTGTAAAATTATTGAACCACTTTGCATGAAATATCACATGCATTTGTGAGATTGATTAATTTCTTATACTTTGTTGTAATCCATGATCTTGATAATCTTGAAATGCTTCTTTTCAATTTTGCTTCCTCATAAAGGAAGCTTTGTTTTCGTGAACAACATTTTTTTCGCGATTTACATGCCAATATGTTCAAAATGTCCTATAACATCGAGAAATCATATTTAGAAAAAATGTCCGGATGGATGTGTGTGTGTGTGTATCCGGAGTTTCAGATGTAAATAATTAATAACGCGAAAGCGCTTCGAGATATCAATCTAAAATTTGACACACTTGTCGAGCGGGAATTACTCTTCATTATAAAAAAAATTTTGTTTCAATTATAACGGGTATTCAGATTTTATCTGACTTTTTTCGTTTTTGCAAGAATGGCGTAAACGCTCTAACCTCTGCAATTTTGAAGATATTGCACTCAAATTGTGTACAGAATTATTATAGCTATTAAGGTTGTTTGGTATTGAATTTGGCGAAAATAAATCGAGGGATTAAAATTTTATGAAATTTTGAATTTTTTGAAAAATAGCCTGAACGCTCTAACTTGTGCAATTTTTAAGATATTGTACTGAAACTTTGCACAGAGCTAATATAGCTATCGAGATTGTTCGGTAATAAATTTGGCAAAAATCCATTGATGGATTCAAATTTAAAGAAATTTTTTATTTTTCGAAAAATAGCGCAAACGCTCTGACTTGTGCAATTTTTAAGATATTGCACTAAAACTTTACACAGAGCTAATATAGCTATCGAGGATGTTCTTTATCAAATTTGGCGAGAATCGATCGAATGTTTAAATTTTTACCAAATATTTAATTTTTATAAAAGAAGCATGAGCGCTATAACTTTTGAAATTTTTCAGATATTGCAATGAAATATTGTGAAGAGCCAGTATAGCTATCGATGTTATTCGCTATTGAATTTCGCAAAAATCTATCCAAGGATTAAAATTTTACGAAATTGTGAATTTTTTGAAAAATAGTGCAAGCGATAAAAATTGAACACTTTTGTAGCGTTAAATTAGCATTGAAAAGTTCAAACTAATAGAAGTTGCAAATTTTGCACGTTGATTAATCATTTTTTTAAATAGTTAACAAAGCTTTCTTTACGAGGAAGCCAAATTTGATCACCATACTTTGTGATAAGGGAAGCTATGTGGACTATGGATAAAGATGAGGAAGCAATATGCAATTTTTTTTTTCCAAGTTGTATTTTTGAGTTATTTATTTACGTCGATACTTCTCATTATTTAATAACTTATTCGCCGAGAATAATTCTAATGAAGGATGTGATTGAAACAAAAATGATTGAAAAAAACTAACAATGTTATTTATCAGAAAATATTTTTTTTTTGTGAAATATCAGTATTATACTCAACATCTTAGACTCAAAACTATGCATGAATCTTTGAAATCATTTTGGGTTTGCAATCACTGAAATCTGAAGTTATTTGTACACCAAGTAGGAGAGTGAATGATGTGCCCCTCCGCATGTGTTAGCAAAAAATTGGAAGATACTGATAGTAAGACACGGTCATGAACATCTTCGTTTGGAATGAAGCGAAATGGTTTTGGGTAGAGATTTACACGAACGGAAAGTGGAATCTTCTTGGGACGAAGAATGGAATGAAGCGGGAGCAAAAGGGGCGAGTACCCACATGGAAACTGGCTTGTGTTCTCTCTATTTCGGGCCAATACGAATGTGGCAAGAACTGGGCGCGATTCATGAAATTCCTGTTCTCGTAGAAACGCGATGCGGTGGGAGCGTCGCTCGCAACTTAACGTACGTACACACGCGATGGTCAACCGCGAAGTCGTTGCAGCTTGAGTTAGTATATACCTGTATGAAGATATATGTATAGTGTATACATATATATTTGCTACCTTCTGCTGCTTGCTTTTGGTTTCCGTGTGTTGGCTGAACTGACCTACATATGGGCCATTCAACGCCGAGTCAACTCTTTCGAGATTCTCGCTATTTATTTGAACTTCACTTAACTCATCGGATCTCTTGATACAATCCGTTTGATGTAGACATTAGAATTACGTAACAAGTTATTATGTTAAATAATATGATTATTTTATAAAATGGCTGCGAAATGGATTCTTAATGGTTATTGCGAATGGATTGTAATGGCAGCAAATCTCACTGTCACTGCGAAGAGCGATGGAGGGACGTTTCGGTTCTTGGATCAAGTTCCGTCCTATCCAGGAGCTCTTTGCTCAGGATATTCTCTCGATCGTTCTGAGTGCGCGAGTGCATCTTCCCACGTAGACCGGATGTGGTCAGAGCAGATTAAAGCTCGTCGTTAGTGCTGCGCTCTGCGGTATTGCTATCACGAGAGACAAGCTCCATAGGACCGTGCACGCCGATTATATATGTACCGAAAGACAATATAGTTTCCCCGTCGATGTTGGAAATGGCGCAGGAGAACGGGACTGCAAGGGAAAGCGCGGGTTTGGGGTAGTAAGAGCGGGAGCTGAACTGCGGCTGGGAGAGAGGATGAATCTCGGGGAAGCCACACACAGCGGTGAGAGATAGAGTCGGAGAGACACCGGCAGAGAGATGAGCGCACAGAGCGGAGATTCTCGAGACTGAAACTCCGCAATGATCGCTTAGAAAACGAGGTCATCTATGTATAAGACCGCAGCTTTGCTGGCTTGAGTTACATTCACATGGATGCGTAAGCCATTCTTTCATAACCATGAAGAAAGGAGAGCAAAATGCATTTCTCGGTTGAATTTTCACGTGATTTCACTCTCAGTCATATTTGCAGCACTTTAATAATTGTGCCGAAAATGTCTCTTCCCAAATGTGCCTCTAACCGAGATTTCTCATTGGCGGAACGTCTATACCGAATCATGAATTAATATTTAATGGTTAATGAAAGATATTTTCATTAATCATTTAATGTTAATGGTTAATGTTAATGGTTAATGTTAATGGTTAATGTTAATGGTTAATGTTGATGGTTAATGTTAATGGTTAATGTTAATGGTTAATGTTAATGGTTAATGTTAATGGTTAATGTTAATGGCTAATGTTAATGGTTAATGTTAATGGTTAATGTTAATGGTTAATGTTAATGGTTAATGTTAATGGTTAATGTTAATGGTTAATGTTAATGGTTGATGTTAATGGTTGATGTTAATGGTTGATGTTAATGGTTAATTTTAATGGTTAATGTTAATGGTTAATGTTAATGGTTAATGTTAATGGTTAATGTTAATGGTTAATGTTAATGGTTAATGTTAATGGTTAATGTTAATGGTTAATGTTAATGGTTAATGTTAATGGCTAATGTTAATGGTTAATGTTAATGGTTAATGTTAATGGTTAATGTTAATCGTTAATGTTAATGGTTAATGTTAATGGTTAATGTTAATGGTTAATGTTAATGGTTAATGTTGATGGTTAATGTTAATGGTTAATGTTAATGGAAATTATTTTCATTACCCGTGTAAAAAAAATTAGTCTATATTAAGTCTACGATTAGTCTCTCACGTAGTCTACGAAAAGTCTCTCTAATGGAACAATACAGACTTCGGATATAGACTTTTCATCGAAATTTACATTCCGCAATAAGTGTCTCATAAGTCTATATAATAATAAGTCTATATTCATGTAGACTAATAAATCTGTATGAACGTGAATTCATGTCCCGCTCTCATTTGGGCTCTCAAAAGTCATTTTTTTTAAATATGAATATCGACTTATGGGCATAAGTCAATATTTATATAGACTTATAAGTCTACATAAATATAGACTTGGGTCGGGACTTCACAACTGAATGAGAATTCATGAATCGAAGTTATTTTCTCTTTCAAAAGTCTTTCAAAAGTCTCTCTTTTAGAATAAATACAAATGATATCTGTATTTTTTTCGCCCAAATTGAATTCCAGGATTCCTGACCCCTCATAAGTTAAATGACCGCTCATAACTTAATTCCAGGATTCATGAACCCTCATAAGTTAAGTTATGAACGGCCACTGGGCTTATGAGGGCTCAGGAATCCTCGAATTAAATTATGAGGGGTCAAGAATCCTGGAGTTACATTTGCGGCGAATAAATACAAATATCATTTGTGTTTATTCTAAAAGACAGACTTTTGAAAGACTTTTAAGAGACAAAATAAGTTCGATTCCTGAATTCACATTCAGTTGTGAAGTCCCGACCCAAGTCTATATTTATGTAGACTTATAAGTCTACATAAATAACGAATTATAATCATAATTCGATATTCATATTTTAAAAAATAACTTTTGAAAGCCTAAATAAGAGCGGGTTATGAATTTATGTTCATATAGATTTATTAGTCTATATGAATATAGACTTATTAGTATATAGACTTATGAGACACTTATTGTGGAATGTAAATTTCGTTGGAAAGTCTATATCCAAAGTCTATATTGTTCCATTAGAGAGACTTTTCGTAGACTACGTGAGAGACTAATCGTAGACGTAATATAGACTAATTTTTTTTACACGGGTAACCATCAAAAAAGTAATGATTAATGCATTACTTTTTCATTAAAAATTTCGCAACCCTGCATTAGAGTGATGAAAATAAAATCGATTTTTTTTTATTGGGTTTGATAGCTGTTGGTACTTGTCAAAAAAGTAACTCTCTCAAAATTTGAGCGTTGCAAAAAAATTTTGAGCGGTCGCTCAAATGACTCGATATTTTTTTCGATTTTGACCAACGATCATGATATAGAAATTACGATTTTTCCGTGTCGCAACAAAAAATATAAGTATTCCTCATGGCTCTTTTCTTTCAACTCTGGGAAACGTGGTTCAAATAAAGTGCCCAGCGGTGATAGTTAAAAGTAAATAAATTTTTGCTAAAGCTAAGCAAGAGCGTTTACCAAGATGATACCTGCAAAGTTCGTTGTTGAATCGAAACAAGTCAACTTTGCTAATGTTACTTACTAAACACTAACTAACAAAGTTAGTTAGAATATCGATTACTAACATTTTAAATGAATGCAATTTCAATGGTAAATGGCAATAATTTCCGTTAACCATTAGCATTATGGTTAACTGTAATAATTTTCATTAGTCATTAACCATTAACATTTAATAGTTAATGAAAATAATTTTCATGAATCATGAACCATTAACATTTAATGATTAATGGAAATAATTTCCATTAGCCATTAACATTTAATGGTTTATGAAAATAAGTGTTAATGGTTATTGAAATTTTTTGTTTAATTTTTTGTTTAACCCATCCACTCATTAGTAAACCCACCTAGAATATGGTAACTACGACTATAAAGTTTGTAACTTGGACAAAATAGTTAGTTATCTATTTATCTAGTTATCCAGTAATTGATTTTTTGGCTAAACTATTGATAATTATTTATAATCTTTTAGTTATCGGTAGCATATTTTTTGCTGCAAGTTCACATGAAACAGAGTTGCTGAGGTACTGTAATTTACGATAGTATTTATCATTAAAGAATGGTTAACCATAATTTCTTTCAGAATTTGTATAGAAAAGTGTTTTCTATGTTCTCTCCCGGAAAGAATTGGGTTGCACATGATGCTGCATTCGTTCATCGTTTTAAATACGGACGAGATCCTAAAAGACAAAACTATGGAAGCTTGAAAGTGAGGAAAAACGAGTACGTATCTGCGCATCAGCCAGAAATTGGAAAAGGTGTTGCAGCAGAATATACCACGGTATTACTCTGTGAATGGAAGAGCATTATATTTTATCATCGAATGGGAAAGAATTACTTGGCCTCATTCTTTTCTCGATTTGGATCTCGTTTTTTTCGTGCATCCCGTTGAAGTATATGGAACAATGCGATGAGGGAAGGAAAAAAAATGTAACACCGAGCGATTCAGTGCGGCTTGTGCGTATACCTTCACACACATACACGCTTAGGACAAGAAGAGAGGAGAGCAATTCCACTTTGGCAAATTCATTCTTCCCTTGCTGAAAAGAGAAACGCGGATTTCCTTTTTGGAGGGTAATCCCACCACGTCAGATCAGAGAGTAAGAGATAGCGAGAGAAATAGCGAAGCGAGAAGAAGAGAAGAGGGAAAGAAAGAAGGAGAGAAATAGAGAAGAGGGAAGAAGAGAAGAGGGAGAGAAAGAAGGAGAGAAAGGGTTACGCGAGGGAGTGAAGAGGAGTCGCTTAAGGGGGCGGCGCTCATTCCACTTTGCCTGTTGTCTCTCTTTTTCCCTTCGTCTTTCACCAGAGTCCTTTGCTGAGTGCACTCGCCTGTTTTGCTTCGGATTTATAGTGCGCGTTGCATGTTAAACCTTTTTTCTTACATGTCCTTTTTCTCATGAGCTTTTGGGTTTCCTGTATGCTTCTTCCATGACTCTATTGCAAAATTTGTCGCACAATCATCAAACCGAAAGTATTGAAACTCGGAGAGCGAGAGCATATGACTGAAGAAACGATTAGGAACAGAAACAAGAAACAATGTAACTAATCCATTTTGAAGAAACACTTGGAAAATTAATAACCAGTTGACTAACTTTTCCTACTATTGTCTGAGAACACTTTTAAGAATACACTGTAAAAAATGTTTATATTAAATTTAATAAAAAAATATGAAGTTTTTATACATATACAGTATATTAATTTTCATATACATGTGTATAGTAATATTTCAATACAAGTATATAAAAAATCAAATAACTTGTTTCAATTTTAATATACGCTCGTATATTAAAATTTAATATTCTTTTATATATTAATTTTTCATTAGATGTCTGAATTTTTATATTCATGTTATGAAAATTACGTTACCGTAACTGGAATTAATTGTTGTTAAACGTGTTATAAAAAATATATAGCCCTTGAAAAATAATTAATATGCATAGTTTACCGGCCCTAAAAAGAGATACATAGAAAAAAAAATCTGCGTGAATTGTCCGATCTAGTTTCTCTGTCTGACCGGGATTCGAACCCTCGACCCTACCTACTATCCTACCTATCGTACCTAACTATCTAAGAAGCTACCCATTACGCTACCGACTACTTATGAGCTCCCTCTACTTGTGTGATAATGAACGATGTGAACTCTCAAAAATTTATTCCTGAATACCTGACCCCTCATAACTTAAGTGACCCCTCGTCACTTAAGTTACCTCTCATAACTTAATTTCGCGACTCCTGATGCCTCGTAGGTTACGTGAAGCCGCGCAAAACTTAATTCCAGCATTCCCGACCACTCATAAGTTATGTGACCCGTCGTAACTTAATTTCAGAGCCCTTGACCCTTCATTAGTTATGTAAACCCTTCAAACTGTTTGAAAAGAGCCGTGACCCTCTCATAAGTATTTTTTTAAAAGTATTATGTTTAAAGACATTTTTTCAGTGATTAATTGGAATTTTAAGAAATAAGTGAATTAATTTTCAATAATGTATCTTGAAATTACGAAAAAGTATACAAAAACCATTTTTATACCCGGGATATTAATTTTCAATGTTCACTCTTTTAATTTTAATATACAAATATTAAATTTAAGATGCAATTGTTAATTTTCCAATACCATGTATATTGATTCCGATTTCGCATACTAGTTATTGAAATTTCATAAACTTTTGTATATTAAATTTAATGACATTTTGTAACGTGTAATTTGGATTTTTTAAAATATAGCCTGATGAAAAATTAGCCGAAAAGAAGTGCCACTTACGCCATGTTTGAAAAAGCATCATTCCAAAAAAGCATTGTCTCTGTGCTTTCTGCGAAAGTGAGCTCATTTTCGCTCAGTTTTGGAGATATTACTAATAATGTTTGCCTAAAAAATATAGAGACAAAAATTTTAGAAATGAAAATCTGCACAAAAGATGAGCCTTGATAATCTCCTCGATTGACTTAAATTTTGCTGAACATTTTTCACGTCCGGAAGCCGTTCTCTAAGCAGTAGGCCCGAATTTTGAGATCTCAAGATCTATCCCAGAATCGATCGTAAGATCAAGTTTAAGTTAAAACTTTCCATCGAACTCAAAATGGAACTTAAGATTGAACTTAAGTTGAATCTCAAGGTGAATATTGAGTTTGAATGTAAGTGTCATTATAGGTTCATACTTAAGTTCAAACTTTACTGCGAAGTTCAAATCGAGCTTAAGTTCAAACTTAAACTTGGTTTCAAGTTTGATCTTAATATCGATCTTGAACTTGAATTCAAGTTACTTCAAGTCACTTTGCTCTCGGTCGCTTAATTCTATTTTTTTTTAAATGTCTAAAAATACTTTTCCGAAGGAGAGTAACGCTTTTCGAACTCATTTTCACATTAAAGTCAAATTTATTACATTACTCAGATTTATGAGCGGCGAAACAAAACACGGTCAAGATAGGCGATGAAAAATGTTCGATCGAACTCACCCGTGTAAAAAAAAAGTCTATATTAAGTCTATGTTAAGTCTTTGTTAAGTCTACGAAAAGTCTCGCTAATGCAACAATATAGACTTCGGACAATGAAATTTACATTCCGTTGGAAGTCCACAATAAGTCTTTCATATGTCTAGACTAATAAGTCTATATTCATATAGACTTATTAGTCTATATGAATAAAAAAATAAAGTAAAAAAAATTGTCTACGAAAAGTCTCGCTAATGGAACAATATAAACTTCGGATATGAACTTTGCAACGAAATTTACATTCCATTGGAAGAGTCCACGATAATAAGTCTCTCATAAGTCTGGACTAATAGGTCTATATTCATGTAGACTTATTAGTCTATATTCATATAGAGTTATTGTTCTGGACTTATAAGACTTATCGTGGACTTCCAACGGAATGTAAATTACGTTGAAAAGTTTATACTTGAACTTTATAGTGTTCCATTAGCGAGACAATGAAATTTACATTCCGTTGGAAGTCCACAATAAGTCTTTCATATGTCTAGACTAATAAGTCTATATTCATATAGACTTATTAGTCTATATGAATAAAAAAATAAAGTAAAAAAAATTGTCTACGAAAAGTCTCGCTAATGGAACAATATAAACTTCGGATATGAACTTTGCAACGAAATTTACATTCCATTGGAAGAGTCCACGATAATAAGTCTCTCATAAGTCTGGACTAATAGTCCATTGGAAGAGTCCACGATAATAAGTCTCTCATAAGTCTGGACTAATAGGTCTATATTCATGTAGACTTATTAGTCTATATTCATATAGAGTTATTGTTCTGGACTTATAAGACTTATCGTGGACTTCCAACGGAATGTAAATTACGTTGAAAAGTTTATACTTGAACTTTATAGTGTTCCATTAGCGAGACTTTTCGTAGACTAATTTTTTTCACTTTTTTTAAATTCATGTAGACTTATTAGTCTATATTCATGTACTTACTAGTCTAGACATATGAGAGACTTATTGTGGACTTCCAACAGAATGTAAATTTCATTGAAAAGTCTATGTCCGAAGTCTATATTGTTGCATTAGCGAGACTTTTCGTAGACTTAATAAAGACTTAACATAGACTTAATATAGACTTTTTTTTTACACGAGCAAGTTCAAGCTCGCAAGTTGGATCTTAAGATCAAACTTCAAACCAAATTTAAGTTGGAACTTAAGATCGATCTGAAGTTCGCACTAAATTTGACTTCAAGTATAAACTTATAATGGCTCTCAAGTTGAAACTTAAGATTCGTCTCAAGATTCAACTTGAGGTCATTCTTAAGTTCCAGCTTGATTTCGATGGAGAGTTTGATCTTGAGTTTCATCTAAGATTGATTTTAAGAACTTAAAATTCGGGCCCAAGTCTCTTACATGCAGAATGTAACGGTGAACCAACCACAATAACAAGTCCAAGCAGGCGTTATTCGCATTTGGCAATCAATGCATTCATTAATTTTTTGTTTACACGAAAACTACGTAAACAAAGGTGGAAAAAGTAACTCACGATAGAAACGGAGAGCCGGGGAATTCGGAAAAAAAAACAAAACATCAAAATTAGACTTGTAATTCATGAACTTCTCGCACGGAGACCGCACGGTGGCCATTTTTTGTTCTATCCTCTCGACCTCTGTGTATACGTATATATAGCTTTCGGTTAATCGTATATTTCATATATTAAGCGTTACTGCAGCGAAGCGAGAGAGACCGGCGGCACAAATTTTCCGTTATTGTAACGCACGACGTGTTGCAATGGCGCAAGGGAAGTGCCTGGTGCCATGAGAGAGAAAGAGAGAGAAATGGGGTGAAAAAAAGGGCGAGCGAAAGGTGCAGAATTATGTATATATCTGGTGGAGAAGCGAGAGGTGGAGGCGCACAGGCCACCAAGGAGATAAATTGTTCCTCTGCAATATTGAAATATTGGAAAAGCATATTTCATTACTGTACCTGCCGGTGAGACTATATATATGGGGCGTTCCATCCCAAATCGGACAGTTTGAAAAACTTTTTTTTCATTTCCTCAATTTTTTTATATTTTTTAGTACCCATCAGACCTTTCCTGTTAAATTCTGAGTTTTTTTTTTATTACCCGTTCAAAAGATATTAAATTAACAAAAAACCGCTCTTTTTTGGTATTTTGGTCATAACTTCTTTAACAATGGTCCAAATTAACAGTTTGTTTTTCAAGATTTTTGGTTTTTTATGGCCTTTTCAGAAAGAAATACAAAAAAAATATTCGACGCGTTTTTGAATGAGTTTTTTGAGTTTTGAACTTTAAATCGCGTTTTTAAAAGTGAGTTTCATTTGTGATTTTTTTTTAATTTTTTGTTTTAAACATCTATATATTCAACAATTTTTAAAACTAGTCCGATCATGGGATCTCAATAACTACTATTTTTTTCGATTGTTGAAAATTAAATTTTTTTTTTTTAATAAATTATTATGAATACCAATTTTTGTTACTATATAGTATTTTTTTCAATATTGAGAATTCATTTTGACACTTTTTTATTTTTAATAGTTTCTTTAAATTAATAATTAATCATCAAGTCTTTTTATGAACAATAATAACAGTTTTTATTTATTCACGTATCTTTTGAAAACCTTACATACACGATTATTTCCTGAATTAGAATATTCCTTTGCTAATACGTTTCCGATGCTCATTGGAATAATTGAATGAAATTTTTGTGTCTCCCTGTGATTGACTTCGCAGTATTTTATCGCAAATAAAATCTTTCTTTTGCATCTGAATAATGTTTCTCATGTGAAAATTTGACAGCAATATTCGGTAGACTATTTAGGTTCAATGCCCACTCATAAAATTCTTGAACTGTTGTTCTTTGCTCATCGATTAATTATTAATTTTGAAAATCTGTTAACAATGAAAAAGTGTCAAAATTAATTCAAAATGATTTAAAAAATACTATCCAGTAACAAAAATTGGTATTCATAATAATTTACGAAAAAAAAAAATTTTTTAATTTTCAAAAATCGAAAAAAATAGTAGTTATTGAAATCCCACGATTGGACTAGTTTTAAAAATTGTTAAATAGATAGATGTTTGAAGCAAAAATTTTTTGAAAAAATAAAAAATGACGCTCACTTTTAAAATCGCGATTTAACGTTTAAAACTCAAAAAACTCATTCAAAAACTCGTCGAATATTTTTGTTGTTTTTTTTCTGAAAAGGCAATAAAAAAACAAAAATTGTCAAAAAAATACTTTCAATTTGGACCATTATTAAAGAAGTTATGACCAAAATACCGAAAAAGAGCGGTTTTTTTGTTAATTTAATATCTTTTGAAGGGGTAATAAAAAAAATCTCAAAACTTAACAGGAAGGATCTTTCGATGGGTACTCAAAAATATTAAAAAAATTGAGGAAATAAAAAAAAAAGTTTTCCACACCGTCCGATTTGGGATGGAACGCCCCACATATAACGGAGAAAGGGGTTTTGCAGGGCGAGCGTTAAGCTCCCCTCGGCGTGTTACTTATATACAATTCTATCCGTACTTCCTCGCACACTTTCGATCGAATACTCACATTCAGTGATCCAACCCGTGAATGATCGACCACTGGCGAACAAAAAGGCGCAACTCATGGAATTTTAACACGCAGCGTGACGTATTTTGCACCCTGCTCCTCCTCAAAATTCTCCCTTTGGGTGTTTAATCGCGATACGTACACGGTGCGGGTATGTGGAATATGTATCACATGAATTTCCACGCTATATAGTGAGTTAAAATCGTTCCTCGTTCGTCAAAGCACGTAATGGTTTCGCATGAAAGCGCGTCGTCGTCCGTTACGAGATCGTTACTCTTCCGGTTGTGCGAATGAAATCATTTTATCCTCTTTTTTTGTTCCCTCGTTATCCTCTCTCTCCGTTTACACGTGCCAATGTTTGTTCAATCTCATCGGTTCAATGTGGATTTTAGTGTCGCGACAACGACAATTAGCCAAATCCATTAGTTGATTTGCGACCACAATAAAAAAAAAGGAATCATGCAGTGACGTGCTTTCCAATTTTTTTTTCACCTATTCTCTATACCAAACCACTAGCAACCTCTAGATATGGAAGGTTTTTTGCGAACAGATTGAAAAAAAAATCATCATGGGTGGGCGGGTTATTCATGCGAGCGGAGTAAGGCTCTTCCGAGAAGTCTTGGACAGAGCAGTTTCGCCGAGAAGCGTCAACAACCACGGTTAGGTATATTATGATGATTATGAAGAATACTGCGAGAAGTGGACGAGAAGAGCACTTTTTCGGCGCAAAAAATATTATTCTGGATTTAAACATTTTGCCGTGAATTATTCATTGCAATGGCAAATGTTTTATGCATTATTTGAGGATAATAAAATCTGAAAGGATCCTAAGATTCCAAATGAAAAAAGAATTTGTTTCCATCGTGAATAACGTTTAACACGAAAAGTATGTTTCACGTTCTGACTCTTGATAAAAAAATTAATAATTGCACATTTTTCAATGCGATTTTCCAGAGTAACATCGCTTAAATTCTCTAGTCATCGATGGTCAAGTGAGAGCGAGCAAAATATTTTTTTTTTGTTAGAGAAGCAAATCATTGAATTTAATTAAAATATTATTTAATAAAAATTGCATCGCTCTGAGATCACTTTGCCACGCGAAAACTTTTCTCGATTTTGTACGTGAACATTGTTTTCATGGCGAAAAAAATACAAAAATATTTATCCTGCTGAAAATGCTCAAAAATGTTGGAATTGAATTTTTAGTAAAATTCTCAGTGTCTCGAATTTTCAGCTATGGCACTTGAATTATTTATACGAATTCACGTCGTGAGAAGGAAGAATTATTAAATTTAGAAGTCATCGCAAAAGTCTGAATCTTATCAATTTTCTAGATGTAAAGAAATTCATGAAATCGAATCGCATTAATTGAATCGCGAATAAATCTTTTAAAAAATTATATAAAGTGTTGAGATAAAAAAAAAATCTTGAAATTTTTCCAACTTTAGTACCGTTGTAGCTACAGAGTTCAAAATGTCTACAAAAATGCAGAAAGCAACAACGGTTCGTCATATTTAATTTGAAAAAAATCCCTGAAACGATTCAGATTGAAGAAAAAAATCATGCGAAATTTGAATTTGCATTAAAATTTTTGAAAAAAGTTGCAAGCGATGTGCCATTTCTGATTCACAGGATTATCCAAATATTTTTCACCGGTTTTTGTAACATTTTTTAAATTAAAAATCATAAAAATTGAAAAAAATAACGATAGTGCAGAAATGCACGAAGTAACAAGAATCCTCTCTCTCCGTTTACACGTGCCAATGTTTGTTCAATCTCATCGGTCCAATGTGGATTTTAGTGTCGCGACAACGACAATTAGCCAAATCCATTAGTTGATTTGCGACCACAATAAAAAAAAAAGGAATCATGGTACACCGAGTGACGTGATTTCCAATTTTTTTTTTCACCTATTCTCTATACCAAACCACTAGCAACCTCTAGATATGGAAGGTTTTTTGCGAACAGATTGAAAAAAAAAAAAACAAAAAAACAAAGAGCATCATTAAAAGTTAACGAGAAATCATTAATTCTGCCTCTCAGTCATATTGCTGAAAGAATAAGATCATCGTCATCGTAAACATCCGTGTGGGTAAATCATTATTTTATTTTTTTATTTTTTATGGATCAAGACTATTATTCTAATCAATCATGGCGGAGGGTTGTTTTTTTCGTTTAATGATTTTTCTAATTACAATGGACGCTGAAAGGTTTCCTCTCGAAGCCACGATCGTGTTAAGGTTGTTGAGAATCAAATCGCAAATGATGAGAAAATTCTGAAAATTTAGTATGTTTTTCAAAGAAGTATTTAAGAGGTCGTGTAAAAATTTCACGACGATTTGAACCCTCGTTATCGAATAATTAAGCTTAACAAATTAAATAAAATTAAATGTAGTCTTATGGAAACTGATGTAACTTTGCGATAAGTTTTTTTTTGACCTCTCAATTTTTTAATATCTACAATATACTGAAAGCAACGGAAAGAAAACGAAGTTTATTGATAAATATTTTTTTCATTTGTTTAAAAAATTGTTCTTAACAAAACGTTAATTTCCTTATAACGAGCTTCCTAATGGTCGTGAAATTTTTACACGACCTCTTAAATACCTCATGCAAAAACATACCAAATTTTCAGAATATTCTCATCATTTTTTATTTTAACCCTTAAGGAGGTTGAAGTAATGATGATAGAATTCTGAAAATTTGGTATGTTCTTACATGAAGTATTCAGGAAGTCGGGTAAAAATTTCACTACGATTAAGAAGCTATTTATTGAACAATTAACATTTAAAAGTTTCATAGCTTCTAAACAACCTTAAGGCGGTATTCTGGTTTTGAGTATTTTGTCGAGCTTGATAAAAAAAAACAAATGTTTTTACCATTATTTTCTTCACAATATGTTTATTAATATTTTGACGATAAACAAAAAAAAACCTTGTAACCCTTTCTAGTCATCCAATACAAAATTAAAAAAAAGATGTTCAATTAGTAAGAATGTCGTTATAGCCTCTACCTCACACTGAGAAAACATTTTTGTTGAAAATGCAAAAATTTGTTTGACTCAACCAAATATTTGTTTCCGGACGTTCAACGAGATCATTTTGGTAATTCAACAAAGATACAGTGGAAGTTTTAGTTAAATCGGTTAAATCGTTGCTTGAATGGGCAAAGTTTCCGTTCAATCAAATAAATATCTTTGTACCAAATAAATTGTGTGATTGAAAATACGAATTGTTTTTTTGTTACAGCTAAATTTATTTAGTTAAAATATACTAGAAATCAACGAAATATTTCTGTACAGCAACTCTGTAACGTGTAAATTGAACTAAACTGTATCTGGAAATTGACCAAATAATTTCGTTCACCCCATATCTCGTGGTTAACCAAATCCATTTGTTGAATTAATTATAGTTTCATTATTTCAAACAAATAAATATTGAATCGACTAAATTTTGTTCAATTTAATAGGTTTAGTTGTTTTAACTGAACTTTTTTCTCGGAGCAGAGAAAACGGAAAAAAAATCGCAAAATGGCGGCTGTCTGAACAAAAAAGGAGTTTTTCGACTCTTTTTCCATAGTTTTTAATTTTTTTCGAATAGTAAAAAATTAATTTTCGTATAAAAGTGGTGAAGGCGATAAAGTTATACATTGAAAATTTATAAAAAATTTGAAGTAAATCGATTGAGTAGAATTTGAGATATCATGTCAGACGTGTTGAGCGAAAATAAATTTTTTCAATTCATTATTAGTGATTTTAACATTCAGCTTGTGCTTTATAATTTGAAGACCTTAATAAAGACCTTGAAATTCATTAAAACGATTTTTCACTTGAAAAACTTCTTAGGAAGAATGACTTCTATTAATAAATAAATAATCGCCATTGCATTGCAACGAGATGGAAAATTCAGTATCATAACAATGTCTATAGACCGATTTGACGTCTATAGTTTGAGACTAAGCTTTAAGAATTTGTATAGGTCCCAAATTTAAGAATACGAAAAGAAAAAAATTGATTTTTTCGAATTTCTAGACCTGAATACCGTCTTCAGCAAGGAATTTTGTACTTTGGAATCAGCTGATATTGCACCAGAAAACTAGAAGAAGACTTTTTCTACTGCTATACATTTTTAGTTTCTAGCAATAAAGCAAAAAAAATTCAAACGTAAAACCTGATCTAAAAAAGGATGATAATAAACAAAAATCAAATAATTCTGGAGTTTTTTGCTACTCAAAATCATTAATAATTTAGCACGGTAACTTAAATTGCTCGCACATATTTTTCTGAAATGTTTTTTCAATAAATTTAGATTAATAATTGAAAAATATTGATATGAATAATGTTATTATATTTTTATTTATTTTTATGCATGTTTATATTTAAATTAATATGTTTGAAAAAAATCACTATATTTTGCGTCTTTTCAAGCCTGAGTATAATCTCAAAAAAAAATCACTAAAGAAATCTGATCAAACGTGGATTAAACGTTGGTTAAGTTGATATAAAGCATAAGATTGAACTTGAAGTATCAACGATGGTGCAAAAAAATTAGCATCAAATTTTATTAACGCGTAAGACGCGTCTGTATATTACTTTCGTGTCATTATTCAAGGATGGGCGAGCAATTATTGAACAATTCAGATGACCCGGGGAAGAAGAACGTGATGCGATGGAAATAGCGAAAACTTAGTTCTCATGTATTCGTCGAACTTTCGTCCGGATTACAATAGTATAATCTCCCTGGCTCAGGTTGCTGGAACGACCGCGCGTATATCCAGTTTCGTATCCCCTGGAGTTTGTAAATATATATATTAGGGTGGTCCTTATTTAGAGCTTGGACGCATTTTTCGTCAGAAACCCCCGAATCGACTCCAAATAATTCAAAAACAATACCCTAATTTTTCCAGATTCTTATTCAGACCCTAACCCCTCCCGAAAAGAGGGTAGATTTCCCCCTTTGAAATGCACGGGTTTCGACCATATTCTCAGGGTATATTTTATTCCAAGTGTAATAATTTTGAAAAAAATCTGTAACTGAAAAATTGCAATGTTCATTGGTGCTACTATTTGAGAAAAAATTCACATTATCATACGGTTCAATCTAGGCGAATTGCAATTCGTCCAGAATGACCCGTATTAGAATTTTAGACGAATTGCAATTCATCTAAATTGACCCATATGATAATGTGAATTTTTTCTCAAATAGTAGCACCAATGAACACTAAAATCTTGCAGTTACAGATTAAAAAAAAAATATATTACACTTGGAATAAAATATATCCTGAAAATATGGCCGAAAGACGGTCATTTCAAATGGGGAAATCTATCCTCTTGGTGGGAGGGGTTAGAGTCTAGATAAAAATCTGAAAAAATTAGGGCATTGTTTTTAAATTATTTGGAGTCGATTTGGGAGGTGTCTGATAAAAAATTCGTCCGAGCCCTAAATAAGGACCACCCTGATATATATGCACCAGGAGTATATGTAGTGTATATTTCCGTAGAGATAAAACGTACACGAAGATAATCCTGAACGGCAATGACAAGAATGAAAGCAAGAGCGCAGAGCTTTCGCTACTCTGCGTTGATCCGCCAAAGCAATGTATATATTTTCATGTACATGCAGTCATCTTTTCACCTCTACTAGTCGTTTCTCTACCAGAATCATAGCCCAATATCACAGCTCTACGGCAATAAAACTTTACCAAAATATCTCCATGAAAAAACGACTTTACAAAAAATAAATAAATGCTGAATAGAAGAGTTTTAATTTCTCTACCTAATACCGAGACTACCACCATTAATTCGTTTATGTAAAATTTTTTAATGAATATTTATTTATTAAAGAAATTTCAATAACCATTTATTTATTTAAAAAACAGTGACGAAATATATGGGGCGTTCCATCCCAAATCGGACAGTTCGAAAAACTTTTTTTATAATTCCCTCAATTTTTTTATATTTTTAAGTACCCATCAACAAACCCTTCCTGTTCAATTTTGAGATTTTTTTGATTGTCCGTTCAAAAGATATTAAATTAACAAAAAAACCGCTCTTTTTTGGTATTTTCGTCATAACTTCTTTAATAATGGTCCAAATTGAAAGTTTTTTTTTTTATTTTTGGATTTTACGGCCTTTTCAGAAAAAAATACAACAAAAAATTTTTGAATGAGTTTTTTGAGTTTTAACCTTTAAATCGCGTTTTCAAAAGCGAGTGTCATTCTTGATTTAAAAAAAAAAAATTTTTTCATACATCTATCTATTCAACAATTTTTTCAAGACTAGTCCGACCGTGAGATTTCAATAACTACTATTTTTTTTCGATTACAATTTTTTTTTTTCATAAATTATTATGAATACCAATTTTTGTTAGTGTATAGTATTTTTTAAATCATTTTCTATTAATTTTGACACTTTTTAATATTAATTTTAAGAACCTGTTAACAATAAAAAAAAGTGTCGAAATAAATTCTAAATATTGAAAAAAATACTATACAGTAACAAAAATTGGTATTCATCAGAATTTATGAAAAAAAAAAAAATTTTATTTCCAAAAATCGAAAAAAAATAGTAGTTATGAAAATCCCACGATCGGACGAGTCTTAAAAATTACTGATTAGAAAGGTGTTTAAAGAAAAAAATTAAAAAAGAAAAATAAAAAATCACACGCACTATTAAAAACGCGATTTAAAGTTTAAAACTCAAAAAACTCATTCAAAAACTCGTCGAATATTTTTGTTGTATTTTTTTCTGAAAAAGCCATAAAAAACAAAAATGTTGAAAAAAAAAACTTTTAATTTGGATCATTATCAAAGAAGTTATGCCCAAAATACCAAAAAATGCGGTTTTTTTGTTAATTCAATATCTTTTGAACGGGTAATAAAAAAAATCTAAAAATTTACCAACAAGGGTCTTTTAATGGGTACTAAAAATATAAAAAAATGGAGGAAATAAAAAAAAAGTTTTTCAAACTGTCCGATTTGGGATGGAATGCCCCATATAGAATTTTAAAACAATCAGTGTTCTCGAAAAATGTTGTAGAATTTGAAATATACGCTTGTGATGAGGGTCATTGTGTTTTTCGAACTTTTTACGGACTTGAATCTCTCGACTAACTACCAACGACTCTATACGAATTTAGAATAAAGAGAAATTGATGAAAAAACATCGGACTCGAGCCGCTCCCCCTTTGTCCGCCGTTTCTTGGAAAAAAAAGTATTTTTTTTCTCATTCTCGAAAAAATAAAGACTCCCGTTCTTTCTTAGCAAGATATTCACGGTACATCGCTCGTGGAAGTGTGTTTACGAAGCGGGTTATTCATGCGAGCGGAGTGAGGCTCTTCCGAGAAGTCTTGGACAGAGCAGTTTCGCCGAGAAGCGTCAACAACCACGGTTAGGTATATTATGATGATTATGAAGAATACTGCGAGAAATGGACGAGAAGAGCACTTTTTCGGCGCAAAAAATATTATTCTGGATTTAAACATTTTGCCTTGAATTATTCATTGCAATGGCAAATGTTTTATGCATTATTTGAGGATAACAAAATCTGAAAGGATCCTAAGATTCCAAATGAAAAAAGAATTTGTTTCCATCGTGAATAACGTTTAAAACGAAAAGTATGTTTCACGTTCTGACTCTTGATAAAAAAATTAATAATTGCACATTTTTCAATGCGATTTTGCAGAGTAACATCGCTTAAATTCTCTAGTCATCGATGGTCAAGTGAGAGCGAGCAAAATATTTTTTTTTGTTAGAGAAGCAAATCATTGAATTCAATTAAAATATTATTTAATAAAAATTGCATCGCTCTGAGATCACTTTGCCACGCGAAAACTTTTCTCGATTTTGTATGTGAACATTGTTTTCATGGCGAAAAAAATACAAAAATATTTATCCTGCTGAAAATGCTCAAAAATGTTGGAATTGAATTTTTAGTAAAATTCTCAGTGTCTCGAATTTTCAGCCAAGGCACTTGAATTATTTATACGAATTCACGTCGTGAGAAGGAAGAATTATTAAATTTAGAAGTCATCGCAAAAGTCTGAATCTTATCAATTTTTTAGATGTAAAGAAATTCATGAAATCGAATCGCATTAATTGAATCGCGAATAAATCTTTTAAAAAATTATATAAAGTGTTGAGATAAAAAAAAATCTTGAAATTTTTCCAACTTTAGTACCTTTGTAGCTACAGAGTTCAAAATGTCTACAAAAATGCAGAAAGCGACAACGGTTCGTCATATTTAATTTGAAAAAAATCCCTGAAACGATTCAGATTGAAGAAAAAAATCATGCGAAATTTGAATTTGCATTAAAATTTTTGAAAAAAGTTGCAAGCGATGTGCCATTCCTGATTCACAGGATTATCCAAATATTTTTCACCGGTTTTTGTAACATTTTTTAAAATAAAAATCATAAAAATTGAAAAAAATAACGATAGTGCAGAAATGCACGAAGTAACAAGAATATATGACATTGAATCTCGAATAAATCTTAAGAAAATTTTATAAAATGTTGAGATAAAAAAAAATCTTGAAATTTTTCCAACATTAGTACCTTTGCAGCTACAGAGCTCAAACTTTCTACAAAAATGCCGAAAACGACAACGGTTCTTCATTTTAATTTGAAAAAAACTCTTAAACGATTCAGATTTTTAAAAAAATCATGCGAAATTTGAATTTGCCGTGAAATTTTTCAAAAAATTGCAAGCAATGTGCAATTTCTGATTCACACGATTATCCAAATATTTTGTAACATTTTTTAAATTAAAAATCATAAAAATTTAAAAAAAATAACGATACCGTTAAGACGATGGCGTAGTCTCGAGCGATGGGCGACCGCGGCAAGTTTCAGCGACCACAGAAAATCCAGCCTTTGTTCCAAGATTCAGCCATCGCGACCTTGCCGACTAGCTTTTCGCAACGGTTCCCGGATTCTCTTTTCGCTTCACTGATGAAAACACTGATTTTGCGGAATCGTCGACGCGTTACGCACTTTAAGTTCGCGCACTTCACTTTATTGAAAAAAAAAAATAATAATAATCAGAACAACCGCGACATTCATTTGCTTTTCAAGCTCACGTTGCATCGCTCTCGATGTTACCGACAAAATTGAAATTCGAAGATTCATGCATCCGAGCTGCGCTCAGACGATAAGATTGAGCGCGACTTTCTCGTGTCTGTACCGTCAAATTTTTCAACGCGAAAAAAAAATATATACACGATGTTGCAATGTTCGTATCGTTTGATGTGAATAGCGACAAACGTCGACGGTCAAATATTGACTTTGAAAATTGCTTTACGTAAAAAAAATATGCGCAATATGACATGAAAAAATCTTGCGGTTACCTTGACGAGATTGAAAGCCGGCGCTTGAGGCGCCTCTCGCGGCAAAAAAAAACACACACACGCTTGAAAAAAACCGTCATCCCATACGAAAGGAAATAAAAATGCGCGCAACACAACAGTCTACAAACGTGAACGGCGGAATAGAAATTTCGAAAATATTGTCATTGCGAAAAAATATTAAAACGCGTGATATATTTACCGGAGAAATGTTGAAGCCGGATCACGAGATCAAAGGCCAAGGGCGCACAGACGTGGCGCGCCTGCGCCAAAAGCGGTAGAAAAAAACACTCGCAAAGATGGCCGACTCGCACGAACGGAGAATTTTACAATTTACTCGGCCGAATTGTTCGTCGATGCACGCGAAATGTCCAGGCATCGCGAAATTTTCACTCGATTCAATGTGCCGAGCAATTTCGAAATGCACGATTCGCAAAACGCGTAAACGAGATGAGAGAAAAAAAAATACCGGCAACCGACGCGAGACGCGACTCACGATCGCGAGATACATTCTCGCACTGTTTTTTTTTATCGCGCACTGCTCTTAAAATATGGCGAATATTAATGATTTACTGGAATTAACGCGAGATTGAATACAGGAACACGCGTAGATATAGAGTATCTTGGTACGCGAAACCGAGAAATCAACCGGGAACGACTCGAACGAAAGTCAACGGTGAACTAAAGCCGGTGCCTGACAGTTTTCTACTGCGCGGAGTGGGGGAGAGTGAAGCGAGCCGCGAGCGAGGGCCTCGTGTCCGCTGCTCCCTCGACTTCTCAGCGTAAGTGGGCGGGACTTGCGATATTTATTTTTACACGATTTTCGACTAACGAACGCTACGAACGCCCACAGCTTACGTACAAATTTTATAAAATTATCGTCTCTTTTCGCAAACCGTTAGATTTGGAAATGTACGATTCTCAGATGAGATGAGATGAGAGACAAACAAATACAATTCATTTTGGACGCTTACGCGCGTTCAGCACGTATGTACAGATTGCTACAGGATGTGGCGCTGACAAGCGCGTAAACTTCCAAAACGAATGCAGGGAACGTTCGTCAATGCGAGACGCGTCTATCACGATCTCGAGATATTTTTTTTTTCATCGCACACTGCTCTTGAAATGGCACAATAATTAACGCGGTATTGAATTCAATGCGATTTTAAATACAAGCCGTATAAATAGAGAGTGTGTCTTAATACGAAATATCGAGATACAAACAACGAGAGTCGATGACATACTCGAGCTGCATGGGCTTGGTCGCTTCGAGCGCTGCGAGCGACACATCCTGTAGCATTTAATACGTCGCGATGTGAATCTATACATATACGTGCTGAAAGCGCGTAAGCCTCAAACACGTTTTTTGCGGCGAAGAGGGGAACAGAGAGCGATAGAAAGTTTTCGGAATTGCAAATGGCCGCCGATGCTCACTTTTTTCCCGTACTATGTTCAATGACCGACCACCCTCAACAAAAACAAAAACAAAAACACGTACGCACGCACGCACGCACCCACGCACGCCCGCACGCACGCACGCACCCACGCACGCGCACCCACGCACGCACGCACGCACACACGCACACACACACACACACACACACACACACACACACACACACACACACACACACACACACATGAGACGCACACGAACGCACAGGCGACGAATACGCACACACGCGCACACGCGACGCACACACGCATATGTTATACGCATGCGCGCACACATACACATACACACACACACACACACACACACAAGATGCGCATGCGCGCACGACACACACGCATACAGCACAGATCACATTTCATTTACTTTCTTTATCATCTGCGCGTCTCGCGAATCGTGCATTTTCAAATCTGAAGCTGTGCAAAAATGGGGAATAATTTTATCAAATTTATACGTAATATGTGAGTGTACGTAGAGTTCGGTAGTTAAAAATCATGAAAAATGAAAAAGCGAGAGGGAAAAAAACCGTTTTCGTTTCTCACATCAATCAAGCTCAAGCACTCTGCCACTGTGAATCCCCAGACGTCACTCGAGCAGCGGGCCCCCTCCTTGTTCTTCCCCACTCCTCACGGCAGAGAAACGGTTAGGCACCGGCTTCAGTACGGCGTCGACTCTCGTTCCGGTAGGTCTCTTCGTTTCGCACTCCAAATACCCTCGATATATACGCGTTCTCTTATTAAATCTCGCCTCAATCCAGTGAAGCATTAATTTCCGCGATATTTTAAAAGCAGTGCGCGATGAAAAAAAAAAAACGAGAAAAGATCTCGCGATCGTGAGAGTCGCGTCTCGCGTCGACTAACGTACGTTGGATGGGTTGTTTTTTTTCTCGTCTCATTTATGCGTTTCGGAAATCGTGTATTTCGAAATTGCTCGGCACATTGAATCGAGTGAAAAGTTCGCAATGCCTGGACTTTTCGCGTGCATCGACGAACAATTCGGCCGAGTAAATTGTAAAATTCTCCGTTCGTGCGAGAAGTCGGCCATTTTGGCGAGTGTGTTTTTTTACCGTGTCAGGCGCGGGTGCGCCACGTCTGTGTGGTCTTGGCCTTTGATCTCGTGAATCCGGCCTCAAAGTTTCTCCGGTAAATATATCACGCGTTTTAATATTTTTTCGCAATGACAGTATTTTCGAAATTTCTATTTCGCCGTTTACGTTTGTAGATTGTTGTGTTGCGCGCATTTTTTTTTCTTTTCGTACGGGATGACCGTTTTTTTCAAGCGTGTGTTTTTTTTGCCGCGAGAGGCGCCTCAAGCGCTGGCTTTCAATCTCGTCAAGGTAACCGCAAGATTTTTTCATGTCATACTGCGCATATTTTTTTTTTTTACGCAAAGCAATTTTCAAAGTCCATATTTGACCGTCGAAGTTTGTCGTTATTCACATCAAACGATACGAACGTTGCAACATCGTGTATATATTTTTTTTTCGTGCTGAAAAATTTGACGGTACAGTCACGAGAAAGTCGCGCTCAAATCTTATCGTCCGAGCGCAGCTCGGGTGCATGAATCTTCGAATTCCAATTTTGTCGGTAATATCGAGAGCGATGCAACGTGAGCTTGAAAAGAAAACTAATGTCGTGGTTGTTAAACGGTTTTGTACGCGTATTTCTGATTATCTTATTCATTTTTTTCAACAAAGTGAAGTGCGCGAACTTGAAGTGCGTAACGCGTCGACGATTTAAAAAAATCAGTGTTTTCATAAGTGAAGCGAAAAAAGAATCAGGGAACCGTTGCGAAAAACTAGTCGGCAAGGTCGCAATGGCTGCATCTTGGAACAACGGCTGGATTTTCTGTGGTTGCTGAAATTCGCCGCGGTCGCCCATCGCTCGAGACTACGCCATCATCTTAAAGGTGTCGTTATTTTTTTCAAATTTATGATGTTTAATTTAAAAAATATTACAAAAAAGGGTGAAAAATATTTGGAATCGTGTGAATCGGAAATTGCACATTGCTTGCAATTTTTTTCAAAAATTTTACGGCAAATTCAAATTTCGCATGATTTTTTTAAAAATCTTAATCGTTTAAGAGATTTTTTTCACATTTAATATGAAGAACCGCTGTCGCTTTGTGCATTTTTGTAGAAAGTTTGAGCTCTGTAGCTGCAAAGCTAAAGTTGCAAAAATTTCAAGATTTTTTTTTATCAACATTTTATAAAATTATCTTAAAGGTTTATTCGAGATTCAATGTCATATATTCTTGTTACTTCGTGCATTTCTGTAGGAAGTTCGCGCTCGTTAATTGCGAAATTAGAAAATTATTGCTTTGTCGAGCATTTTTTTTATCGAAAATAATTGATAAACTTCAAGCCTTTGCAATAACTTTCAGAGTGCATAACTCTTCCTTATCACTAGGTGTATTTATATGACTTTCATGATTTCTGCATCTGCATTTTTCGGTTTGGCTCAGCATAACTTATTAAGCTATTAACTTTAGCGTGGGGATAAGAAACCTATTAACCTTTTTTGTCCCGCATTCAGTCCTCCAATGGCCGAATTTGAGTCTGAGAAAACTGATAGTTCAAGACCATTTTTCTTCCTTCCTCAATTTTCTGGTGGCCGATATTAAAAAAAAAAATTCAACTCCTCTGAATAAAGGAGAAAAAATACATGTTTCTCTGAGAAACAGATATAGAGGGCAGCACGTGTGCAATGTCTTTTCATCAATTTCTTCATCAAAATGGTTAACAGAGACCCCAAAAAATATTCCAACAATTTCTCACTTTAAAAAGACACACTTGAGGGAAGTCAATTGATAATAAGACCTATTTCCACTGCATTTCGACGGTGAAAAGTTCAATATGATTCAACTTCGAACGTAAAAACTCGTATCAACGGAATTATCGTTGCTGAGAAAAATCGTGCTTTGGTTTAGGGTTCGTATGCTTCATCATCGTCAGCAAACCGTTATCTTTATCTCCACCAGGTTTGCAAATAATGCATTCCTATTTTTAATGCATTTGCATTTTTATGAACCATTGATTATTAAAATTTAATGGTTAATGCAACAATGGAACAATTTTCCATTAAACATTAAAATTTAATGGTTAATGGAAATTTAATGGTTAATAGAAATTAAATGGTTAATGAAAATTATTTTCATTAGCCATTAAAAAAGGAATGGTTAATGAAAATTATTTCCATTAGCCATTAAAAAAGTAATGGTCAACGCATTACTTTTTCATTAAAAATTTCGCAACCCTGATCTCCACATTGCCTTTATGGATTCATCAAGATTTTTCCGTCGGTATGTACACATTATTGCAAAGTAGTCTCGTTGAGTACTCACAGCCAGAGTATCACACTCTTCTGCCTCGGAATACCTTCAAACTCGAACGGAAGCAGCTTTCACCCGAAGAACCTCGAGTGCTTGGTTTAACTTTCCAAGATCGTAAAGTTCTATTTTGGGACTTCCATTGAATCCCACGGAGAATACGAGAGCGCAAAGACGAAGGTAGTGAGAGACACATACCCTTATATTACAGCGTTGGAGAAAGAGAAGGGAAAAAGGGTCTCACACACATTCTGGGTAGAGCTTTTTGCCACACTTGACACAGGTTGAGGAGCGGCATACTGTGCATAGGTGTTTGTGTGTGTATATATATATGCTGACGAATATCTTGCATCTCTCGTTATTCTCCTTCCGACACACTTGGCGCCTCGCAACGACGATAAATTTCACGTGCACAGTTCACCCTGGCGTTTCCGTGATGAGTGCGAGCTCATGGTCTCTGTGCATATTTCGCTCGTTGTCCTCAGGATGCAAAGCCGGCAAAAAGCACCGTATCGCATCGTCTGATGTTTTATGGTTGAAGCCACAGAGTAAACGTTGACACTCCAATAAAGTACGAGGACAATAGGGCGATGAACGACTTGAAAATGTTTAGTGAATCTATATTTTTTAACGTGTTGCATTCGTCATATTAATTATTATTATTCCTTCATTTATTTATTATTATTATTATTATTATTATTGTTATTTATTACATTTTTATCGCATTTTGGTCCGGTTCCATAACCATCGTTTAAACCTGGTTGCGCAACCAGACCTTAATCGTACAAGCGGCAAGATTCCCTGATTTTTTTCTTATTAGGGAATTGAGAGCACGTTTTGAAAATTACTGCATGATGTTAAAGTTTGCATCGGTATAATGCAATGAAAATAAATTTTGTTCAATTCATTTTTAATAATGTTTCTCCCTTGAACGTTCATTTAGCATATCAAGTTTTTAATAAAGAGGCTAAAATAGATTTCGATTATTTTTCACGTTGAAAACTTTTTAGGAAGAATGAACGTTATTTTAAAAAATTAGTTATTTCCGTTGCAGTTAAACGATGAAAACTTCAACGTTATCATACTGCAAGCTTAACTCTAGTAACTATTCTTAAATTACCATGAGCGGGTCAATTTTGCAATATTGGGCTTCTCATATCGAAAATTTTATAAATAACCAGAAAAATAACTAATCGATTTACAACTGCAGTGTGAAAATTCCTATTCCTTACATTAAAGTCTCTTACTCTGCTTACTATTTTTTAATTTTTCCCTATGAGCGAGTCAATTTTGCAATATTGGGCTTCTCATATCGAAACTTTTATAAATAACCAGAAAAATAACTAATCGATTTACAACTGCAGTGTGAAAATTCCCATTCCTTACATTAAAGTCTCTTACTCTGCTTACTATTTTTTAATTTTCCCCTATGAACGAGTCAATTTTGCAATATTGGGCTTCTCATATCGAAACTTTTATAAATAACCAGAAAAATAACTAATCGATTTACAACTGCAGTGTGAAAATTTCTATTCCTTACATTGAAGTCTCTTACTCTGCTTACTATTTTTAAATTTTCCCTTATGAGCGAGTCAATTTTGCAATATTGAGCTTCTCATAATGAAACTTTTCTAAATAACCAGAAAAATAACTAATAGATTTACAACTACAGTGTGAAAATTCCTATTCCTTACATTGAAGTCTCTTAACTCTGCTTACTATTTCTAAATTTTCTTCCATGAGCGAGTCAATTTTGCAATATTGGGCTTCTCATAATGAAATTTTTATAAATAACCAGAAAAAGAACTAATAGATTTGCTACTACAGTGTTAAAATTCCTATTCCTTACATTGAAATCTCTTAACTCTGCTTACTATTTCTAAATTTTCCTCTATGAGCGAGTTAATTTGTAATATTGGGCTTCCCATAATGAAACTTTTATAAATAACCAGAAAAATAACGAATCGATTTACAACTACAGCCCGAAAATTCCTATTCCTTACATTGAAATCTCTTAACTCTGTTTACTATTTTTAAACTTTCCTCTATGACCGAGTCAATTTTGCAATATTGGGCTTCTCATGATAAAACTTTTTCAAATAACCAGAAAAATAACTAATAGATTTTCTACTACATTGTGAAAATTCCCATTCTTTACTTCTACGTCTCTTAACTCTGCTTACTATTTTTTTAATTTTTCCCTATAAGCGTGTCAATTTTCCAATATTGGGCTTCTCATAACGAAACTTCTATGAATAACCAGAAAAATAACTAATAGATTTACTACTACAATGTGAAAATTACTATTCCTTACATCTTACATTGAAGTCTTTTTTGAAAGATTTCCTCTTTGAAATAATAAAAATTCAAGTGCGTAAAACGTAATCACAATATTGAAACATAGATAATTAACCCTTTTAACAATACATCTATTTTTACATTATGAATAAAAAACCCAACAATATATTTTTATTTGAATAATTTCTCACATCGTATTCAATTAATTATTCGGATTTTCCTTGTTTTTCTTAATGATTATCTTAATTTGTTTCGGGAATGACAACTTTACAAATTTTAAAGCCTTTGAGCAATACCTTCCAAATTTACTACCTATTTGTATCATTTTGCGCATTCCCACAAATGATTGTAATTTGATAAAAGAAAAATTACAAAAGTTAGAAAATTCGCATATATTCCAAGTATCAGTCTTGGATGTTTTGGTATATTTTGGATAGGAGCCTGCAAATCTTGATACGAAATATTCCAAAACTCAAGTTTCATTTATGAGGAATTAAAATTGGCTCATAGTATGAGATATTGCAGAGCAAAAATTGTTATCCATCCGAAATCGATCCGGCTTATCCAAAACATAGATTACTTTTCAATTTATTTAAAGGATTTAAAATTAGTAAAAAATCATTTATCTCACGGCAAAATTTTTTTTTCTTCGTATGAACAGTCAAGAAAAATTGTCTGCATTGATCAGCGAATTCAGAGTGTGTCTTACATGGAAAGAGCGATATAAAGAAAAAAGGCGATAGAAATTGAAGAGAAAATAAAAATAACGCTCTGGCGGTGCGCGATAAAAAGAACGAGTGAAAGCGAATTTTTCCACCGTCCATGAGTTTTTTTCTGGCGTATTGGTGCAAAAAGTTTGTCAAAGTTTTCGGATTAAAAAGTTTCCGAGAGAATACGCCGCATTACTGTCGTGACCTTACTAATTAGCAACCGCACAGTTTTCCCACGACGCACGATCTCTCTTTTTCTCTCTTTCTTTCTCCCTATTGCTCTTTCTTACTCTCATTTTTCGTCTCACTCTTTTGAACTTCCACTCGTTCTGTGGTTCTTTAGGCTTTAATTCTGCAAGCTTGACATATTTTTCTTGGTAGCTAGACCACGGAAAATCACCAAAATCGCGACTCAATGTACAGCACAATGGATGGTTGTGCAATTTTTCAGGATTTCGATTTTTTCTGCACTAGAAAATTTTCAAAGTTACTCGAATTGCAGCCGACTAAAGTGTAGGCCATAATAGATCTGTAGAAGTAGGTATTCCAACTACCAACTTTCTTGCTTTCCATGAACGAAAGTCGATGAAATAATGCTTTTTTTTCTACTGATAAAAAGGCTGTTGCCCTCTGTTCTATATATTTTGATTGTTCTATATATTTGCGGTAAAATGTTTTGGATCCATTTTTTATTTTTTCATGGAGGAGGACTATTTTTAAAACATTTGCTGATGGAAAAATTATACTGTTCTGCAAAAACTCTTCCATTCGTTTGCTGATTCAATTTCAATTTCTGAGAAAACGAAAAGAGCACGAAATTTTCCAATTCTGGTATCATTTAAAATCATTTTGGAGGCTTGTCTTTGCTAACTTTACGGGAGTGAGGATAAACTGTTCGTTTTTATTTATACTTGGGCAGCGCACATATTGCTTTTCCTCTTTGTGAAGAAACATCTCAATAACCGCATTGTAAATCTTTAACCTAGAAAACTACACACAAAAATTGGAGGCAAATTTACTTATCTACCAGTTATTTCTAACTTGAAAATACAAATACCAGAATCACTTGATATCAATTGATGCACCGAGAAAAAAAAATCGTTGAATGTGCAAAATCGTTAGTTGAATACGTTCAACTAAATATTTAGTTGTACAGTTCAACATTTTTTTGCCTGAACAATATTTTGGTCAACCGAAGCGCAGAATTATTCAAGAAACTAATTATTTAGTTAGACCAAATAGATATTTAGTTGCACGTATTCAACTAACAATTTTGCACATTCAACGATTTTTTTTCTCAGTGCAAGTCGACAATAATTAATCTTTATCCATTGTTGACAAAGTAATCTTCATTCAGTTGATTAATCAATTTTTATCAAATGATAACTCTACTAAATCACAATTTCTACCGCTTTCTAAAAGACATTCAGAAAAAGCACCGTGAAGACAATTTTTCTACAATTTGTTTCATTAAATAAAAGAACCATAAATTTCTATAACTTCTGGAACCCTTTAGTATGTTAAATTCGCCCTTTTGGATCTTGCTAAATTAATAATAATAATAATAATAATAATAATAATAATAATAATAGCTAAATTATTGTTTTCTCATTCTATGAGCCTTCAGAGCACCCTGCACATTTAGAGCCAAAAAGAGAGGACGTTTTTTGACGTCAATCAAGCAAAATAGTACATTACATCACGAGGACGTAAAAACATTTTCTGACGAGCGATGTACGATATTTTATATCACGAGGTGCAATATGGACGTTTTTACGTACGCTTGCGGACGTAAAAGCGTCCATAATTGTACTGAGTGATATAAAACCATTTTTTTACACCACATCGTTCGAACAGGATGAAGGGTACGCTGAATCGGAAAATGAACAACGGCATAATTTAAGGCTCATTAGAGGCTCAAAAATGAGACTACAATCAATTGAATCTATCGACGCTATAGGGTAAACATTTTTTTTTTGCATTAAAAAGTGATTTTAGTTGTTTTACTCTTAAACTAAGGGAAGAAAAGAGTTTTTTCGAGACAAACTTTATTTTTCTTTGCTACGAAAAACCAATGTGAAAAGGAAGTTTTGAAAAAAATCGTATTTTTAATGTGGTGTCGATAGCTCGAAGTTAACGAAAATTAGCGCTCCTTTTTGGCTTCCGTAGTTAAAGGCATCGTTCAGGTCCCTGAATGGGTGTTGCTAGCTTTATATCAAGCTAGCAACACTACAGGTTTTTTTTTTTTTTAAGAAAGGAGCACTAAATTCGGCATTGGAGCATTAAATTAGCCTCAAATTAGCCCTCAAATATTTCATAAGGTTACTTACGATTTGGCCATGTGGTCATGCGAGCTCGATTTTGACATGTTATTTTGTCTTATTACGCGGTAAAAATGTCACCGAATAATGGACTTGAAGTTCCGAACGTTCGAATGAACTAAAAATCGACTAACCCTCGTTCTTAAAGGCCATGAAAGAATTCGTCAAACGTATTTCAATTAAAAAACGATTAATTACCAAGCATTTGCCCAGTTCCTCTAATTTATTGACAAACAAACAAATTTGTCGATTTTTCGTTCAACTAAACGTTCGACACTTCAAGTTCATACCGAATAATTATTTTCAACGGAGACTCCTCTTACTTTAGGACTTTGCTTCGGTTGTTTCTCAGCAAATATTTCAATTGTTAGAATTGTAATCTGGACAATTGTGGAATTTCATTGGAGTTGGGGTTGTATTCCTGGTGGAGGAATTACGGGTAGAGTTGTAAATAAAGTACGGAGAGAAAACAAAACAACGAAACATGCGAGAACGAAGTCAAAAAGCAGCCGCATCCACCTTTTCAGCATTCACGTTACTTCGCCGTCACAAAGCCCGGAAGGAAGGCGGCAAAGTTAACCCCGCCGGAATATCAGAGAATCTATATTTGTAGGAATGTATGTGTGAGTTTAAGTTCAAGTGTCGGGATGCGGAGAAACGTTTGGAATTCGCGAGCGCGAGACGAAAGGTTGTATGACGAGTTGTTGTTTTGCGCGGCACGCCGCGCTTCTTCGACGCTTTCGCCGATGGGTTTAGTTGTGTACGTTGTGAAAGAACATGGAGGAGTCGTATCGGCGTTATACGCCACGCGAATCCGGCATAAAAGCGATGAAGAAGGAGAAGAAAGTGACGAAGAGAGAGGGACGGATGAGAGGAGGGAAGTTTGAAGAACGTGGAGCGATGTACAAACAGGGAGGACGTGACAGACCCGGGATTCGCGAGGAGGAAGCTCATCCCGCGGACATGCTTCGTGAATGTATGAGAGCAGCCAAAGCTCGAGGGCTTTTAGCAAGGCGAGAGTGGATTGATGGTGGAGCCAGTCATGTGCTTCTAATTTGCCCTCTATTACCTCGCCATAAATTTCAGCGGCCAAAAAAAGCTCCTCTCCCTCCGCGACACGCTTCCACCGCTCACATCAAACTTTGCCCATAATGTGCGAGTGTTGATGTTTTTTTTTTTTTTTGCGACGACGTGTCTGTGGGAAACGCGTAGGAAAATCATCCGGGACCCGAGTCTGTTACCCGCAAAGTTCGTAGTGCTTTTCGGCGCAGGATTTGGTGAATTCGAGAGGGGAGATGAGACTGTGACCGTGGTCAGGTTTTGGATGAAAGATGGTTCATGAAACTCGATTTAGGTAAAAAATTGACCCATCTACCACTGTAAAATTGCACAACTTTCTTGAATATACTTCTGGTTTTATTCTCTATATCTGCAAATATGATGTGAACAGAGGTGAGGGATGTTGACCGATTTCTTGAGACAGTGTCAATATTGTAATGTAATTAGTAATGTAATGTAATGTAAATAGTGTAATTGAAAGAGATTGTAAATACTTGATAAATAATAATTTAAAAAATTCAATGATATTTCAATATTTATTTCCAAAGTGTTCACAAATTCTCAAAATTGTTCTGTAAAAGAATAGAGTTTTTCGTTCATCCGAACGTTCAGAACTTAAGGGGAGGCTAAATACCGACATTTGCACCTCGAAAATGGATTCCAAACTTGCTCTGGCACGAATGGATGGAAATCAATAAAATTTTGATAGTATCATCAGAATTATGGCACAAATGGAGCCCCAATAAAATTTTTTCGAAATAAAAAAAAAAAAATTACAGATCCGATTATCATCAGGAATCTGTAATTGAAAATATCAAATTACAATGTTTCTACTGCATTTCGGCTAAAACCAAGAGTGGGGCTCCATGACTAACACTAAAGTACGAATATCGATACGTCTTCGACATTATTTTATGAAAAAACGGCGACGTAAGTTTGGAATCCAAATCACGAGATAAATGTTGATAAATTTAGTGTATTATCGAAAAACAAAATGGCGAAATCAAGTTCACAGAAATCCGAAAGAGGGCAGTCCAATATGGAATTCTCATGAAATAAATATTATTCTCATCAGATTCTATCCAAACTGTCTGACAAGTCAGTGGCAATTAACGAAAACGTTGATTTATTTCTCGCGTTTGCATTTTGCCATTCATTCATCATTCATTCATAAATTTAATTGATATTCATCCACCGGTATTGGAAAAAGTTTGGACCGCGATTTTTAGTCGATAATATAGGACTTCAGAAATAATGTCGGTATTTAGCCTCGCCTTAAAGTCCATAATTATTCAGATGGATAAATCGGATGTGAACGAAATTTTTTCTGAGAAAATACATGATGTTGATGTTTGTATCGTTGCACGAAAATCAGTTTTTGAGATTGATTTTTAATGAGATTCGCAGCTCACTTGTGCTTTTAATATTACAATTTTTTGATGAGAACCCCAAAATTCATTCGAGCGATATTTATAAATCCTTTTACTGTTTTTTTTACATTGAAAATTTAAATTTTATTGAAGAATAAAATATTCCTGTTTCATCGAAACGATGCAAACTTCAGCAGCATGAACATTTTAAATTTATACCCTTCTACCGTTTTTTTACCATGAAAATTTGAATTTTTGAAAAGACTAAACTATTTTCGTTAATTGAAAGTCTGCAAAATTTAGCATTAAAAAAATACTAAATTTTTACCTTTTTTTCCTCGAAAATTCGAATTTTATTAAAGAATAAAATACTTCCGTTGCAATAAAACGATGCAAGCTTCAGCAGCATGAAAACGTTAAATATATATATATTTTTTTTTTACTTGAAAAATCGAATTTCTTAAAAGAATAAACTATTTTCGTTTCATCGAAACGATGCAAACTTCAGCAGCATGAAAATTTCAAATTTATACCCTTTCACCATGTTTTACCATGAAAATTTGAATTTTTTAAAAGAATAAACTATTTCCGTTACATTGAAACGATGCAAGCTCCAGCAGCATGAAAACATTGAATATATATTTTTTTTTATTTCGAACATTTGAATTTCTTAAGAGAATAAATTATTTGCGCATCATTGAAACGATGCAAACTTCGGAATCATGAAATTGTTACGTTTTTTTCCATGAAAATTTGAATTTTAGTTTAATTTTTTAATTTTTAATTTTTCATTATTTTCATTGCAAATAATGGAAACTTCGGCATCATGAAAATACTAAAACCTGCATGAATCTACGTTCGCAATATATTCTGAGACAAAAAACAAAAACATCAGGAAAATTCACATTTCATATCCTCCACAATGCATATTTTAATCAACAATAATTAAAATTATGAATGTTTTCATTGCCCAAATAATCCTTTGTTTCAACATCCACATTGTTTCCGAACATCGCCCAACCCGAGTGTAAAATAAAAAAATAAAAGAAATAATTCCGTCTCGTTCTCGTTAATTCAATATTTTCACTTCAAACAAAGTCCTGTTGCAACGCAGATCTGGGGCTCAATATTTTCTGTACGGCTTTTAAGCTCAATATTTAGCCATACAAATTTACATCACGCACAGATAGAAAAATTACCATGCTGTATTATAATCTTGATGTAAAAGGCACGTAATGCAGTATTTATAGATGCATGTTACAAAAATTATGGATTTTTATGGATATTACGAATTTTTCTGATGCAGCATGGTAATTTTTCTGATGCAGCAACGTAAAAATTCCGCGTCGTGTCTTTTACATCACGATTATAATACAACACGGTAATTTTCAACAAATTTTTTTCTCCGTGCAGAACCTGGAAGAAATTTCTATAAATCGGGACATGATTAAAATGGGTGGGGGTCGAAGAGCCGACTAACCAATATTTCGAACGGCCGAAATCCCGAATTTTACGATTACGAGCGTTCGAATAACGAAGCGCCGAAATCCCGAACGCCAGAAAAGAGAAAGTCGAGAGAGCCGCCCCATGCGTAAGAGAGAGAGGAGGCGCATCTCTCTCTCTCTTACGCATGGGGCGGCTCTCTCCGCTTTCGCTTTTCTGGCGTTCGGGATTTCGGCGCTTCGTTATTCGAACGCTCGTAATCATAAAATTCGGGATTTCGGCCGTTCGAAATATTGGTTAGTCGACTCTTCGACCCCCACCCATTAAAATTTGATGAAAAAGTTCTCGCGGCACGTGGGAAGGGAATTGCGGCGTGCAAAATAAGTAATTACTCAAAGTGAACCTCTCGTTGGGTCCACAAGTGGGAGAGAAGGAGATTTTTTTCAGGTAGCAGCAAACCGTGTAAATATACGAGCCGGAGTGGGACCACTCATAATTTAATAATCTAGTAATTCGTGGAATCATCCCGCGGTCAATTAAATGATTAAGTGTAAGTGCAAGCGACCCTGACGCGAAAGGGACTCCGCTCTCTTTTTTTCATTTTCTCTCGCCCTCTTTCGTTCTGATACTCTTATATCGTCGCTGTAACGAAAGTGAGATTTTAATGTCGGGGACTAGAGATACAACGGCGAGAACGAGAGGAGGAAGAGCCTCTCCCGGGAAGTAACTTTCGCGTTAATGTCGAGCCGAGGGTGCGTTATAAAATTCCGTCGTTGTATTCCCTGCGATGACCGACGAGGAAAAAGGGGAAGCGCGGCGGATGCAGGGAAACAGGTATAGAGTCCTGACAGAGGCATATGTTTCCCAGGGGAACCGCAGAAATGGGAAAAAACCGTGCTCGAAGAGGGGGAGGGGGTGATTGTGTTGCGACGTTTGCACACATGCATGATGCACTCGCTATAACCAACTCAACTTCCATCTCACACAAACTCGCTATTTGGGTCATTCCATGTGAAATCGACCAAGAGTTGGAATCGACCCCTTTCAATTTCCATGAAAATCGGTCAGAAGTTTTCGTTTTTAATAAAACGAAGTTCTACCAAAGGAAAAGAATTTCAAAAATTTCTTTCGATAGTTATTCAAGATTCGAAATTTCACAATTTTCAAAATCTTTCAAGTTTATTTTTTAAATATCTCGAAAACTATTATAGTTATGAAAAAATCGTTCTGGCTTCGTCTGGAAAAATATACTTTCAGACGAAATACTGACTTTTACTTACTTAATTATACTTTTATCGCTACGAAAAAAAATATATTCCAAAAAAATTTTTTGAAAAATGATGCATTTGGAGAATTTTGAATTTTCAAAAATCGTGGAAATCCATTTTCAACATTAAATTTTCGGTTCAATTTTTTTTATACATACCTTGTACTGATATTAAAAGATCTAGAAATTCTCAGAAAGGTGTTTTTTGTTTTTTCAAAAATATCAATTTCGGAATTTTTTAAAATTGTTGAAATCCACGATCAACATTTAATTTTTGGTTAAATTTTTGTTATATAATACCTTGTACTGATCTTAAAAGATCCTGAAGTTTTCAAGATTGTGTTTTTTTGTTTCAAAAATATAAATTTTTGAATTTTGGTAAAAAGTAATTTTTTTTCACCTCTCAGTTAAGTAAAGTCGAGCAATCATGTAGTTTTGTAATTTTGCGCAGTAAAAAAAAGTAAAAGTAACAGTATTTTGGTAAAAAAAAAATTTGTTTACCAAAATTCAAAAATTTATATTTTAGAAAAAGGAAACGAAAAATTTAACGAATTAACATCCAAAAATTCCTATTTTTGAGAGAACAATACAAGCAATTTAAAAAATTTCAGAATCTCTTAAGATCAGTACAAGGTATTATATAAAAAAATTGACTAAAAAATTAAATGTTGATCGTGGATTTTCCCGATTTTTTGAAATTCAAAATTCTCTAAATACATCATTTTTCAAAAAAAATTTCGGAATATTTTTTTTTTCGTAGCCACAAGTATACCTCTCAAGACGAACCCAGAACGATTTTTTCCTAACTAAAATAGTTTTCGAGTTATTTAAAAATTAAGCTTGAAAGATTTAAAAAATTGTGAAATTTTGAATGTTGCATAACTTTCGAAAAAACTTTTTAAATTTGTTTTCAGAACTTCGTTTTATTAAGAATGAAAACTTCTGACCAAATTTCATGGAAATTGAAATCGTTCCAACTCTTGGTCGATTTTACATGGAATGACCCATTATTATTCGCCGAGTTTCTCATTTTTATTTATATCCTTTGTCATTGTCGTGAATCCCGCGATATATGTATCCGCAGTTTACTATTTTTTCGCCCATGCCGTACAATATACCGGAGGCTTGGGCAGAAAATGCATATTTTCATTCGTGATAATTAAATTCAGCGGTAGGAGGCGCGGAGCCGTTGCAGAGGGGAGACACGATGCACCAGCTATATACGCTGTGCGTTCACACCGGGGACAGTTGAAATATAATAAACCGTGATTCATTTTATTTTATTTAGTCTCGATCGAGTTTCTGGGCTGCTGCTGTTGCTGGCAGAGAGCACGGCAAAAGAGAGCGGTGAAACGCTTCCGGGGGTGGTCTTCGTGATTCATTTTTTTTCTCCCCTCTATCGCTCCCTCTCTCTTTGCCAGACTCCGAGAGAGATAGAAAGAGAGAACATGAAGGGGAGGAAAAAAAATTGCGCAAACCCGGTGCGGGACCCTGCGGGCCGAAGGAGAAAAGAGATTAAAGAAAAACGAGATAAACCGTGCTCCCTCTCGTGCAGCGAATTAGTTTTGCGGTTTTCGCAAGGAATTTTTAAAATCGCCACCGGCCATTTCCGATTTGTGTATGTATAAATATATTTTGTTTAAATTATGCTATTTTTTTATATCGAGGTTAAATCGCGTGCCTAATGCCAAAAGGGCCTATTACAGCAAGAAGATAGGGGTCCATGCCAAAAGGGCCTATAAAAATTTTTTTTTTGCCATTCTTCTTAAAATTGCTTGAAACGTGAAGATCTGTAAAAAAAAAATTTTGATGTACTAAAACCAAAAGGGCCTATAAAAAAAATCAAAATTTTTCAAAGTTTTGAATAGAAATTGCATACCAGAGCATTTTTTTTTTGGAAAAAAAATTTTTTTTTTTGAAAAAAAAAGTTTAAATAATTTGTTATTGTTTATTTGTTTCAACAATTTGTTATTTTTTATTTGTTTAAAGAATTTGTTATTGTTTATTTGTTCAAACAATTTGTTCTTTTTTTTAAACAATTAAAGAATCAATAACAAATAGTTCAAAAATAAACAATAACAAATTATTTAAACAAATAAACTATAACAAATTGTTTAAAAAAATAAGAACAAATTGTTTGAACAAATAAACAATAACAAATTCTTTAAACAAATAAAAAATAACAAATTGTTGAAACAAATAAATAATAACAAATGATTGAAACTTTTTTTTTCCAAATAAAAAAAAAAAAATTTCAAAAAAAAAAAATTAAAAAAAAAAAAAATTTTAAAAAAGAAAGATTTTTTTTCCAAAAAAAAAAATTTTTTTTTCAAAAAAAAAAAATTTTCAATTTTCTTAGCGGAAAGTAAAAAAAAAAATTATAGGCCCTTTTGGCTTTGGAAAATTTTTTTTTGTCTTTAGGCTTAGAAAATGTTGGCAAAACGATTGGCGCAAAAAAAAAAAATTATAGGCCCTTTTGGTTTTGCAAAGCCAAAAGGGCCTACAACTTTTCTAGGCCCTTTTGGCATTAGGCACGCGAAATATTATTGTGTTCTAGGATGAACATGGTTTATTCAGCTTCTTTGAAACTCAAGGCGGTTTTTTGGTCTAGAGACATACGGTTTAAGGATTTTTGTCCAGCTCGTTAAAAAAAAAAACGAAAAATATTTTTACAATTCTTTTTTTTTATAAGATATTTATTGATATTTTGACAGTAAATTAAAAAAAAAATCAAGAAAAAAAATGAAAACTAAATAAGTTATAAGCTGGTAAAGTTGGGGCAGAAAAAGGGGGTGTTGCAGGCCGATGTGATTGCAACCTTTCTAGTTATCCGACACAAAATTTCGAAAAAGATTCTTAATTAGTAAGAATCTCGTTGTAGCTCGTACCTCAGAGACAACGGAAAAATAATTCGCAAAATGGCGACTGCCAGGACAGAAAAGGCGTTTTTCGACTCTTTTTTTCATAGTTTTTAATTTTTTTACAATAGTAGAAAGGAATAATTTCAATACAAAAGTTGTAGGGGTGATAGAGAGTTTTACATTGAATATTGGTAAAAAATTTGAAATAAATTGGTTGACGAGTAAAACTTGAGATATCATGTCAGCTGTGCTTAGAAAAGTATCGAAATTAATATACATAGTATTGAAAAATTAATAATTTCATCTTAAATTTAATATTTGTTATATTAAAATTAAAAGAGTGAACATTGAAAATTAATATCCCCGTCTATGAAAATGGTTTTATGTACTTTTTTACAATTTTAAGATACATTATTGGAAATTAATATACTTATTTTTTAAAATTACAATCAATCACTGTAAAAAAATGACTTTAAATTTAAGACGAAAAAGAATACTTATGAGAGAGTCAGTGTTTTTTTTCAAACAGTTCTAAGCGTTTATATAACTTTATAGTTTTGAGTTGCTGCATCACTAAAATAGCTATAACTTCGTAAATTATTGGAACTAAAAAATTTCCCTTCGAAGATATATTCTTAAAGGTCTAAACTTTTAGAATATACAAAAAAAAAAAAAAGATTTTTTCAAAATTCTATACCACAAACTCCCTTAAAATTACGCTCCGACGTCGTGACCGAGCATAGTTGCTGCGTCACTAAAAAAGATATAACTCTGTGAATTATTAGAATCAAAATATTTCCTTTCAAGGATATATTCTTAAAGATCCAAACTTTAAGAATATGCAAACAAAAAATGATTTTTTTCAAAATTCAAGACCTGAATACCACCTTAAAGGGCATTGGTCGACATTCTATGCACTTTCATGTTCACACTCGACGATTTTTCTTCCAACCTCCCTCGATATCTCCGTCTCCTTTTCTCCATCCACGTGAAAAGCTTGCAATTCTCTACAAACATCTCTCTTTCATCCCCTTAAAGCTCCCGTTTGCTTCTCTTTAACTCCCTTCTCTCTCTCTCTCTCTCTCTCCTCCTCCTCCTCCCCCTCTCATATGTTGCCTCTCCCTCACTCTTTTTCTCTCTTGTTCACTGGGCCAAAACCTTCGGCTAACCCCCATCGCATGATTATACCTTCGCTGCGAGTGATCTAACGACGACCCCCGTGTAGCTTAAGGGTTGAGAAAAAAAAGAGCATACACGAGTTCTTGTGTACCATACCAAAGGGTGGCTCTCCCTCTCTTTCTCTCTCTTAGCCTGCAGATTGCTATATATGACTACACACACACATTACTCTCTGTTACTGGAAGAGATCTAGGGTGGGTCAAACGTTTGACAACAGGGCGAAGGAAAGAAGGAGGGTGGAGTGTGTGTGTGAATCGACGCGGAAGTTACTGCCGACATACATACACAGCTAAAGCTCGACGCAAACCCGCTTATGGGACTGGATTAAAGATTTTACCCATGATCCACATGGTTAACTTTACTCGTTCTTTTGTACTCTCGCCTTCTCCACTAAATCGCTAACCTCTCCCGGTACGTTTTTTCTATGAAGTGTACAGCAGGGGCGCGAGGCAAAATTAGCCACTATTGGAAGGTCATAAAGTTTTCCGCGAATTCCTAAAACCGGAGATCCAAGACATAAACTTATCGTTTCTTTGGTTAACCAACTGCGGTAACGATAAAAATGATCATCCAGACGAATTAAGGCATAATTTTATGCGGGTTGGGCCTGTTTACCGTGACGATCGATATGCCTACACTTTTCAAACCCTCATTGTTTGAGCTTTAACGCTGAAGAAACGAATAACGCGCCCCCTGGTTAAGGTGGTTACACCAAAAGGCCTGGTAACAACGTAGCTATATCAATCTCATATTTTTACGATTATATGGCGAGTGGAAATTTTCGAGGGTTTATTTTTAGATTTTATTCGCCGTCGATCGATGAGGAGAGAAAATACGCGAATTTTTTGTCAGTGGATGATACGTTTTTTCTCTGGAGGCAAAAAGAAGAGGACAGGGAGAATCCGATCGATATAAAATGGCGTTGGAGCAAAAATGAAAGAGAGGGAAAGAGGAAAGAAGCGAGGGCACATAAATCACGATTTGAGATGTACTTGAAGTTTCGAACGTTAGTTGAACGAAAAATCGACAAATTTATTTGTTTATCAATAAATTGGAGGAGCTGGGAAAATACTTGGTAAATAATCATTTTTTAAATTGAAATATGTTTGAGGAATTCTTTACAAAGTGTTGAAGGGTCTTAAAACTGTTCTTTAAGAACAAAAGTTATTCGATTTTCCGGTCATTTGAACGTTCAGAACTTCGAGTCCATGATTTGAGGATGTATTATGTATTATACAGAATACAGTCTCAGCCAAAAATTGTATTTGATTGAAAATTTTTTACTTCCCGATACAATAAAAATTTGAAAAAATGCAGCTACATTTGGCATGCCATAAACAACAATTATCAATAATAATATTGCCCAATAGTTATTGATAAATTGTTTGAACAAATAATTATGTAAAAAATTTCCAGTAAATTGTTTTTGTTCTTAAACAAATCGAATGCATTCATTTTATAAGTGCGTATGAATTTTTTTAGAATTTGCTCTATATTTTGAAATATTACAAAAAACATTCTGAAATACAAACAAAAACTTGCCAACTTCGTATATGTTTTTGCATACAGGTTTATCGTCAGGTTCGAAAAGTTTCAAAGACATTAGGTCAAAAAATACATAAATACAGCCATTCTGAAAATTTCAAAACAGGAATTTCACAATAAAGCGAAAATTCTGAAAAAATTCATATGCGTCCATAAAAATTATTGCACTCGATTTGTTTAAGAAAAAAAAGAATTATTTGTTCACACAATTTATTAATAACTTTTGGGCAATATTATTATCGATAATTGTTGTTTATGGCAAGCCGAATGTTGCTGAATTTTTTTCAGATTTTTATGGTATCACGAAGTACGAAAATTTCAATCAAATACAATTTTTGGCTGGGACTGTATAGGCAATTCATTCATCCTTAAAGAGATACACACAGTGAAGAAGAAAATGAAGCACAAAGTTTTAATTAGAAATTTCTTTGGTTTTTTTATAGGAAAAAATAAGCGAGGGAGTTGGCGGATGATTTTTTTTATTTCTACGTTCATTAGCTGAGTATTCGTCGACGAAGTCATGGGCCTAACTCCAACGATTCAACACACAATCGGCGACATTCACCCCTTTTGCTTGTTATTCACGGGTCATTATATATTTCTCCACGGATCTTCTCGACACCTGCAAATGAGCGAGCACCTATATCGTTCACCGAATAATTTCCCTCTTCCTGTCCCTCGACAGGTCGATCCGATGTTCGGACGTACATGTACAGTATTGCGGTGCTGACTCTAATTATCACCAGACACGAAGTGGCACGCATTTCAAACCCTCTCCCCTCTCGCTCAAACCGTTTGTCCCGATGTAGGTTAAACGCCAATGACGCGGCCTCCGTGGCTCATCCCCCTGAAACAACCCTCGGAAACATCCGCGATACCGTACACTGACAATGCACACACACATAGACGTATAGGGTAAAAACCGGATAGTTGCCCCGGGGTGGATAGTTGCCCCGATTTTTAATACACTATGTTAGAGTTGTCCCTGGCGTTAGCGCTTTTCTGTAATTAGTAGTATGCCCTCGTAGACCCCAGTGCCCAAAATTCATAGGACAGGGCCCACAAGTTTCGTTCGTGTGAGCGAAAATCTTCCGTGGCGAGACCTCGACGAGCGTCATACTAAGGTAAATGTCCCAATTATCGAACAGCTTAGGATCTGGGGATTGAATTCGGTGAAAAAAAAAGTATAAAATCAAGAAAAAAAAACCATCGCTTTCATGTTCAAATGATACTTTGATATTTTTGCTTTCGAAAAATCACCCTTTAAATGATTTTTAAATGATTTCGAATGAAAAAAAAAGAATAACAATGTGAAGCATGCAAATGTCTCCATTATTGAACAGTGGAAGTGCCTGTGTCTCTAATATTGAACAGGCATGTCCCAGTTATTGAACACTCTCGAGAATTCTTTTTCCGTTCTGAAAATATTATTTTGGGTAAAATATTAAGAAATGAAAGCAAAATCAAACACTTGAATAATCTTTTATTAATCATGTAAAAATACAAAAATATATATTTAGTCTTTTTTGACAAGTTTTTGGTTCATTCGCATTTGGTTTATTTTTGCTTTTCAACTCGAACTTTATTTTATTTTTATTTTCAGTATCCTCGTTTTTATGTTCTGTTTTTGTTTAATTTTGTCGCAGCTTTCTTGTTTTTCGACTGAAATATCGGAGAGCAAAAAATATTGAACGTTGCATTCGTATTTTTAGGTTACATTTAGGTTATATTCACTTTTTACTTTTCTTTTTATGTTTATTGCACGAAAATACAAATGAAAAATATATTTGACGATCTTAGAGTTATTATTAAAAGAATAAAGATAAGTTTATTCGGGAGCTTATAGTTTTTATTTCAATAAATCCGATTCACACGATCTGTCACACGTTAACTGTCTCGATGTTTTGATGGGTTCAATGACGCCATCTTGGAGAATTCGAGTTTTCAATAATTGGGACACTCTGCATTTTCTATGTCCCAATGATCGAACACCGTATTTTAAAAAAATAATTGATTTGAATTTTTTTTTTTAATTGTTATTTGTAAAAAATTTTCTGAGGAACCTGAAACGCCTTTACTTTTTGAGATGCGACAGTTTTTGAATTTTTTATGCCCTTACGCGTGAAGCGGCGCGTCTTAGCAAAAATGACAAGCAGTTACCACGAGACGTCAAGTCGGGTCACCGTTGCTGATTAAATAATTTTTTTCTCTATTAATTAGAACTTTTTTTGCACAAGTAAGGTAACATTTCGCTAGCTAAAAGTTCCGTATATGTAATGAAATTTTTGTAAACAAGTAAATGCATGCAGGTCAATGAGAAATAATAAAAATACAAGATAATGTTCAATAATTGGGATCTGTTCAATAATTGGGACACTTACCTTAATATTGGTGATTAATTTTTATTGAATAACTAATGTTATGGTTGAGGATTCAGTCAACTATTTGTTTCCTCGCATGCACTGGAGTTTCAACTACACGGTCTGATGCGGTATATTGTTAAATAGCTTTTATTATTTTTTTTAATAAAAAGAGCAAGTATCCGTATCGAAAAGGACAGGCGCCCCATATTCTTTTCCGGTTAATTGCCCTAACAGCAATATGACAAAAACCCAAACGTGGTTCTTGCTGGACCCGAAGTTAGTTTAGCACTAGCGTTTGAAAAACTAGATAAGAAAGAAAAACTATTAACTAAAGGTATTTCAAAAAATAATGAAATTATTAATTACAAGATAATTAAATTAATAAAAAAAAATCAAAATAAAAAAATAAAATTTCAAAAACATAATGAAATAAAATAATCTGTAACTTAATATTAATAATAAACTCCTTCGAAGTATTTTCGACGTGAGGCAACTATCCGCCACGTTGGGCAACTATCCCCCTTTGAAGGGGTCAAATGAAACGAGATTCACTCAAAAACAATATTAATTGGGTTTACAAAAATAGTGCATAATGAAAGATTAAAGACCAATGTTTCAATATACACGAAGCATATTGTCAGTAGATACTTAATTTTTAAGTAATAGAGCTTTTTCCTTAAGTGGGGCAACTATCCGGCTTTTACCCTAACGAGCACAATAAAAAGGGTACGTCAATTTTTGAGTCCATGAGTGAATATTAAAATCCCAAGTGCCGCGAGTTACTCTTTAGACTTCTCCAGAGGTCACATTAGTCCCTTCAACTTGGTTGAGGTAATACTTTTTCCCAACGAGGTATATTATTCGATTTTTTGCTCGATTAGCTTGCAACGTCGTTTAACTGCGGCATCGGAGGAAAAATTGATTTTAGCTGGCAGGAATATACCAGAAAAATCCTTCGGCCGTGTCAATGCTTCTTTCTTTTTAATTGTAAAATGGGAGCCAGAGAAAAACGTTTATTCAAATCAAATAATAAAGATCCAGATTTATTCGTCTGAAATATAATATACACTCGATCTATATATTTTCAGTTGAAAAAATACAAAGTAGAAAAAAACAATTTAAAAAAAACGTAAACAAATTTTTTTTTGCTTGGCCAAAATAGAATCGTTTCGGTAAAACGGCTGAGATTTTTGTTCTAAAAGGAATTTCGACTTCTCCTTGTGCGTATTCGCTCCGCGATCGTTGTCGCTTCAAAACTCCGTTTGGTTCATCCAATTCCAATCATTTCTCCATTTTTGGCATATTTTTAAAGTTCGACCATCGATTTTCACAAATTTCATTTTTAATTTTTTTCGCCTATTGTCAAACTGCTCCCATCTCTACAAAAATTTAGTGATGGGAATGAAGTAAACGACTTTCTCTAAGTTTAGTCACAACTTTTGCATACGAAAAAGAAATTTTCGAATCGGCCAAACCGAATTAAAGTTATGAGCTCTTGAAATTTCACTATTTGGACGTTTTTGAAAATGGGGCCAAAATCGAGCAAAAATGTTTTTGATATAAATTTATGAAAATATTGATTCTTGGGAAAACTATTGGTAGATTCGTCTTCAGGGGAGAAAAATACATCGATTTAAGATTCCACCGAAATAAATAAAATACCATTTTTTTCGCATTTCGGCCAAAATAGAATTTATTCACTAAAATGACTGAAATTTATTTTCTAGATACAATTTTGACTGTGCTCATTCTTTTCCTCATCATTAGAGCTTCAAAATGCCACTTTGTTGAACCGATACCGATGATTTTTTAATTTTTTGCGGATTTTCCAAGTTCGGACATCGATTTTTGCAAATTTTTGAAGACTTAAATAATCGAAATAGCGCGAAAAAAGTTACCGCAAATCCTTATGAAAATTTTGATTTTTTGGAAAAATTATCGGTAGATTCGTGTTCGAGGAAAAATATACATAGATTTAAGGTTCCAAATAAATAAATAAAAAACAATTTTTTTCCGCATTTTGGACAAAATCGAATCTGTTCACTAAAATGACTGGAATTTATTTTCTAGATAAAATGTTTACTCTGCTCATATTATATTCTTTTCCTGATCACTAGTTCTTCAAAATGCTACTTTGTTTAACCGATTCCAATGACTTTTCAATTTTTGGCAGATTTTCAAAGTTCGACCATTTTGCAAATCTTTGAAGGGTTGAAAAATCGAAATAGCGCAAAAAAGTAACCGTAAATCCTGTTAGCGAAAGCCGCCGGCGAAGCTAACGAAGGGCGACTGTGTCACAACTATATATGGGGAATTCCACGTCAATTCGCGGGGTCATTGGCCTGACCCTCTCGGATTTTGATGTCCAATGAATTATGAGTTTCGTTTGGCCCAAAATATGACCTCAAATTATAAGACATTTTTATTTCATCTTTTAGGGTTTGCCCGAGTTAAAAAATCATAAAATTGAGGGAAAACATATAAAGCGGGGCCTTTTTCAAATAAATGAAATTTTGTTCACAGAAACTAGGGCCCAAAACAGATATTTCCGTCATAGTTCGATAATGGGCCAAAAACAATCACTATTTAATTTTTTTTCTTAAATTGTGTTTGAATCATCCGTTTCATTTCAGGTCATCGAGGCTAATAAATGTTCAAAAAATGTTGCCTGTTCACTCTTAAACCAAGAAAAAAAAATCAAGTTTCGCTAGAAAAGTATTTTTGTTGTTGTTATTCACACTACGAGAAACAATCAAAATAAGAAATTATAGAAAAAAAAATTAAAATACAAAAAATATAGTAATTATTTTTGTCCCTTTATCGAACTATGACGAAAATATCTGTTTAGGGCCCTAGTTTCTGTGAAAAAAATTTCATCAATTTGAAAGAGTCCCCTCTTTATGTTTTACCTCAATTTAATGTTTTTTTTTAGCTAGGGCAACCCCTAAAAAATAAAATAAAAATTTCTAAAAATTTGAGGTCATATTTTGGGGCCCACTCTTCATTGGACATTAAAATCCGAGGGGGTCAGGCTAATGACCGCGTGATTTGACGTGGAATGGCCCATATGCATGTGTCTACGCAAAAAGAATAAAACCGTTGACTCCCTCTCTCGTATACGACAGCGAAACTGACAGCTTAATTACGTGTCCAAGGGAGCGACACACAAGTTTTACGCGCGTGAGGTCCAAAGTGTCGATCTCCATCATGTGTACCTATATAAAGGAGGCGCACTCGTTCCAGGCCTTCCCCATTATTAGCATCGACGAAGAGGGTGTTTGTAACCGGAGCGGCATGGAAATGCCGAAGAGGCTTTTGGTTTTAGAGCCTGTGGAAAATACACACACACACACACACACATACACAGGGATACAAACACACGCTTACACACGGATGGATGAAGCTCGTCGAGATTAAGCTTCTGGAATGCAAAAGAGAAGTGAGAAAGGCCTCGCTCAGGCTTGAAGCTACTTTCTCTCTCTCTCTCTCTCTCTCTCCTCTCTCTTTCGCTCTATCTCTCTCTCTCTCTTTGTTTCCCTTCGAGCGCGTGAGCACGCTTTTGCGTGTCGGATCTTTAGGAACGCGTGTGATTTACGCATCGAATAACTTGTATGCTCGCAAGTATATATACACACACGAGTATCGCATCGTCGAACCTCGAGTAATTAACTCAGCACAGGTACTACACGGGTACGTGCTGAATAGACGAGTCCTTGCGCTTCTGTATTCTCTCTCTCTCTCTCTCTCTCTCTCTCTCTCTCTCTCTCTCTCTCTCTCTCACTCTCTTTCTCTCTTTCTCACTTCTCTCTCTCTCTCTCTCTCACTCTCTCTCTCTGTCTTTCTCACTTCTCTCTCTCTCTCTCTCTCTCTCTCTCTCTCTCACTCACTCTCTCTTGGTCAATGTCCCTCGTGCCCTCTTTCTCTCTGTGCAATACAGAAACGTGTAGAGGACATATATGCCATGTTACGGCGGTGCGTCAGTGTACGTTACTACGGTCTCACGGGGGTCAGATGGTACCCGAGTTGTCCACTTGATTGACTCGCTATGCCCTCGTACACGTTTGCCCTTATTGACCCTGAGTGCGTGAGCACTCAATGTTTCTCCCTCAAACGCGTATACATGACTACGCTGAAGAATACAATGCAGGTTCATCGTATTTACTTTTTTTTCCAGTAGATAAGTTACTTTGGCCTTTTATGTTTGTGCAACTGACAGGGGCTTAACTCCAGTTGACGCTCGTTTCTTTGTTATTCTTCTGCTCGTTAATAACGCATAACGTGCAAATCTAGGGTATTGTTGGAAAAAAAAAATGGTTATTTCAATTCGTATTCGTTGGTTAGTTAAGGGAAGGAGGAGATCAAAAAAGCGATTTGTTAAGAATTTTTTCTGGAAAGACATTTTAATTTCTTAACGAAAAAATTTATATACATATTTTTGTAACTTTGAACTTTATTTTGGAATTTTTCCTTTTAAAAAACAATGATTCCTCAATGAAGTCCTCTAAAAAAGGCGTCTTGCGGTAAGCACGATATTTCTGGATTCATCTAGTCATTTATCGAAGGAATAAGTAGAATATTTATTTTTAACAAAATGGCGGCTTTTGAAAAAAAAAAAATTTCGATAAAATTTTTCGCTAAATTTGTTTATAAAATAGAAAATACTTATCGGTAAAAAAATCTTCGATTGATTACTAAAAAATATATTTATGAAGCGTGTGTAAAAATTTTAGACTGATCGGTTATGCTGTTTCTGAGAAATCTAGTTCACTGACTATAAAAACACAGTTTTGAGAAAAGCGCGTTCAAACTTTCAAGAGCACGTTACACATAATAATAACGGGTTTAAAAATATTCCTATAGCTTCGAAAATATTCGTCGGATTGACATGAAATTTTCTATGTATATACTTAAATATATGTACATTATAAAAATAAAATAGAAAAAAATTGATTTTTCGAAAATCCTGACTGCGTATAACCCCTTAATTGGTAATATGACACCAAATAACAGGGATTTTTATTTGTACGATGGTGGAGTTTGCTTCATTTGAATATAATGAGAATAATTTATTTTTTTAAAGAACTTTATTATTGTGTAAAATTAATTAAAGTAAAGAAAGGTGGTAATTTATTTTGTGGACTTGGTTAAGGACTTTGGATGCTAAATGATGGGGCAAAGCTTAAATCTCACTAAAAATGAATTATGAAATTTATTAGTGGTAGCACGTATAATCTATTAATTTATTAATAAGTTATATTATTAATATAAGTATTGATAGTAATTAATATTAAGTGATATCAATTGATGATAAATATTAATATCAATATAAAATATTAAATTCGTAATTTTCACACTCAACATTAAAAGTTGAAATAGTCATTCGAGTTTCATTTTGTTTTATAATTAAAAACATCTCATGTTTTCTTATATACAATGGATGTCATTTTTGCATTCACTCAAAAAATGGGATTATGCCATTTTTTTAAATACGAAGTTTCAACCTCACAACAAATTCACCACTCGAGTTTTACTTTAATATTATGGGAAAATTTTTTATTTTTCCATGTAGCCTTATTGTAATTTTCATCGTGCATTTAAAAAATGCCCTCAGGATCTTTTATACTTGGTGCTTCGTGTATATTATTAGCAGGAAAAGGACGGCGAGGATGAAGGCTGTAAAAACATCATGTACCTATAAAAAGTCCAAGTGCATCTATCAAGCACGCTGTTTTTTATCTATTGTTTGGTATTTATTCAGCAATATAAAAATAATTGCTCCGGTTATTAAACATCAAGTTAACTAAATTTGAAATTCCATTCGATTTTGGGAATTGAATTTATTTAACAATAATAAATTATATTGCATTTTTAACGGGGTTTAAACTTTGAGATTTTTACAGGACTTTCTCAGCTTTAATTTTTACGAAACTCAACGATTTACATAATCGGTGGCTAAGTCAATTTCGAGTTAAATGAATCAATGGGTTTTAACAAAGAGAACTTTTAGCTCGGTAACGAACGTATTTTTTCTTCTTTTACGTTTGGCATTTCATTCTTTTCTTCTCGCTTTATTGGCGCGAGAGGTCTCTCTTTCTCTCTTGCATTTTCATCCCTCGCGAAGTTATGATCGAGCTGGCTCTGAGCTTTATGTTCTCGTTTACAACGACAGAGAAAAGCTCCGACGTTAGCCGAGAATGTATGGACCAAAGAGGAGGGAATGCCTCTGTCGTTAAGCCAGAGGGGATTAAAGGCACATTGAAATTGGACATGACACAGCGAGGCCAACGCGAGAGATAAGCTTTGAGTTTCCATTGAAACGAGAATTGTCATTCGGGTTACATGGTTCAGCGACAAAATCCTCTGTATGTTCCCTCCGTGCATCGCTCTTTTGTTGTTACTATATCACTTCGTGATTCTGCATTTGTCCCGACTTACCGAAGACACAAGAGTTGAAGTTTCAGATTTTCATTCTTCCTTCTCAGAAGGATACCTCACAAAACTCCAGAAAGTACTCGAAGCTTGCCCTCTGGATACAATCACGTTTTTCTTCGTGTCTCTTCTTCTCTCCCTCTTTTCCTCTGTCTCTCTCAGGGAAAACTTGTCGGCGACTACGAAGACAATTTCGTAATTGAATATCTGAAGATTTGCCTGAGCTCAAATTCAATTATATTAATTCCCCTCGTGTCAAATCATTATTTTTTTGGTATCTCATTAAGACTACTTTTTAAAAATGAAATTGTACTTCAACGAAAACAAAGACAGATGGAAACAATTTATTTTAAAGCATTGTAAATACTGAGAAAAAATATTCTGCAAATCAAACAGCAACATCATTGTATTAAATTTAATTGAAAAATATGAAGTTTTTATGCATATACAGTATATTAATTTTCATATACATGTGTACAGTACTATTCCACTACAAGAATGTGAAAAATCTATAAAAATTCCAATGCATAATATGATTTTTAAAGCAGAATCATGAAAAAAGATATGAAAATTAATATTCATTTGTATATTAATTTTACATCACATGTCTGAATTTTCATATTCATGTTATGAAAATCACGTTACCGTAACTGGAATTAATTGTTGTTAGACGTGTCATAAAAAATATATAGCCCTTGCAAAATAATTTAACATGCATAGTTTACCGGCTCTGAAAAGAGGTGCATAGAAAAAAAAATCTAAGCGAATTGTCCAATCTAATTTCTCTCTCCGACCGGGATTCGAACCCTCGACCCTACCTAATATCCTACCCATCGTACCTAACTACCTAACACATGCTACCCATTACGCTACCGACTACTCATGAACTTCCTCTGTGTGATATATGAATGATATAAACTCTCAAAACTTTATTCCCAAATACCTGACCCCTCATAACTTAAGTGAGCCCTCGTAACTTGAGTTACCTCTCATAACTTAATTTCGCGACCCCTGATCCCTCGTAGGTTACGTAAAGCCGCGCAAAACTTAATTCCAGCATTCCTGACCCCTCATAAGTTATGTGGCCCCTCGTAACTTAATTTTAGAGCGCCTGACCCTTCATTAGTTATGTAAACCCTTAAAACTTTTTGAAAAAAACCATGAACAAAGTGTTTTTTTTAAACATTTATATTTAAGGACATTTTTTTCAGTGATTGATTGGAATTCTAATAAATAAGTGTATTAACTTTCCATAATGCATCTTGAAATTGCGAAAAAGTATACAAAAACTATTTTCATGTACGGGGACATTAATTTTCAATGTTCACTCTTTTAATTTTAATATACAAATATACAAGATGGAATTGTTAATTTTCCAATACCATGTATATTAATTTCGATTTCGTATACGTGTTATTGAAATTTCATATTCCTTTGTATATTAAATGTCAATAACAAGCATACGAAATCGAAATTAATAGACATGGATTGGAAAATTAACAATTTTAACTTCAATTCAATATTTGTATATTAAAAAAAAATAAAAGAATAAACTCTGAAAATTAAAATTTATATTGGAATATTACTGCACACATGTATATGAAATTTAATATACTGTACACTGAGAATTTTTTTTTACTGAAAATGCAAAAATTTGTTTGACTCAACCAAACATTTGTTTCCGGACGTTCAACGCGATCATTTTGGTAATTCAACAAAGATACAGTGGAAGTTTTAGTTAAATCGGTTAAATCGTTGCTTGAATGGGCAAATGTTCAGTTCAATAAAATAAATATCTTTGTACCAAATAAATTGTGTGATTGAAAATACGAATTATTTTTTTGTTACAGCTAAATTTATTTAGTTAAATAAAATATACTAGAAATCAACGAAATATTTCTGTACATCAACTCAGTAACGTGTAAATTGGACTAAACTGTGTCTGGAAATTGACCAAATAATTTCGTTCACCTCATATCTTATGGTTAACCAAATCCATTTGTTGAATTAATTATAGTTTCATTATTTCAAACAAATTAACTAAATTTTTTTCAACTAAATGGATTTAGTTGTTTTAACTAAACTTTTTCTCAGGGTATATGCATAAAAACTTAATATTTTTTTATGAAGTTTCAACAGAATTTTTTTACACACCGAAAAAAAGGTTTAGTAATATCAACTACCCAGCTGCGATCACGGTAAATTCGTTCGAATCAATCGTCACATATTTGATTTGATTACCCCGTTGTTGAAATAAAAAAACTGGTGTCGTTGTTTCGAATGTGTACTGCATTCACCGCAATCACAACATTGGATCAAAATGATTTCAAACGAGATTGATTCAACAACTTGTTTTCTCATTCAATCGAATATTTAGTCATTTACTGGAAGTAAATAAAATTGTTTTAACTGCATGTTTCGTCTCATCAACAAAATCTAGTTTTAATTTGAGCTATTCATCCAGTTAAAAAGAATAGTAAATGCTTTCAAGTCGATCAAATTGTTTGATAAATTTGACTAAATATTTCAATGCGGCCACAACACATTTAGTCGATAGTACGTATAGTAACTACCACGTTCTCGGCACTTTGCCCGAGATCCGCCAGGTGGCGACGATCGGCGCGCGCCCTCGCGCAAGCGAGACAGCCACCGAGCACCGATAAGTACCAGTGTATTACCAGCATCGGGGTCCTCGATTAACTTTAAATTGATGGAACATTACCCGCGCTCTGTGGTCGCGCAGTTCTATGGACTAAAGACTAAATATTTTAATGAGATCACCATTGCACTATGGTGGCGCTCGTGCTCTTTATGGGCGCAAGGATAAATAAGTTAAATTTTCACTCAACTGTTTAATCTCACGATTAATTGGTTAAGTAAAAGCCCTCGTAGCTTAAACAAATATTGCATATCATCAAATGTTTTGTTAATTCAATTGAAATTTTCTAGCTTTATATTGAACGCATTTTTTTCCGGTGAACAACATCTGAATTGCATACAAAATATAAATTGTTCATTCACCTAAACCATTTGGTTATGCAATCGCATATTGAGTGCATTTTACCAAATATAGAATCAAAACAATGTAATTTTCAATTGAACGGATTCTCGACTCTGTTGGGTCAAAGATATACGTATTTATGGGAATGCAATTTTTGTTTCCATTTTGATACACGTTTTGAGTTAACTCAATTACACATTTCGTTCGCCACCCGTAACCGCCGGGTTTAGTTAATTCAAGCCAAATTTTTTTTACTTCACCAAACCTTCTTCTCGGTGCAGTGTTGTGAGAAACGAGTGAGAAATGAAAAATAATTTATGACCGTGCACTTTAATCGGTCAAGAGCCAAACGTTGATGACAATTGACATTTAACTTTTATGTTGACCGAACCTTCGTCTATTTTACCTCCTTATTGACATTGTTTTTTTTTCTTTCTTGAACAACGACCTAGAACCACTAGATTGTCGGAGATTCATAGTAATGCTTTTATTCTGGGCCTGGAGGTCGAGGTTTTAACGGGCGCACATGAGAACGTGGGTGTGCTCTGTGTCGCGTCATAAAAGCTTGCGGGGATGAGGCGAGCGTAGAAAAAAAAATGGGAGAAGAATGTCGGGGGTGAAACTCGTCTTCGCCGTTGCCGACGCGGCTTGCCTCGGGTCTCCGTATTATTCTAGCACGTGCCACCCCTCATATTTTCCGGCGAGTTAGCTCAAGCTCGAAGCTCGTGCGTAGAAGCACAACCGCGAAAGAGACGCGGTAGGGAATCACGAGAGTGTGTTTCGTCTTTCGTCGTGGTTGTCGTCGTCGTCGTCGTCGACGACGACGACGACAACGACGTTGCGACGGTGCGAGCGGGCAACTTTCCTCCGTTCAGAGCTCTATGAATATTGCAAGTCAGTTGGCCCGCTCGTTCGAGGCGTGCACGAGAAAATAAGGGGTAGGAAAAAAAAATTGCGTCTACAACTTACGGCGGTACCATTTGTATCCTTTTGCTCGCACCTCGGACGCATTTCTCCAACCTCGAGTTACTGTATCTTTATTAATTTTTTGTGACAAACTTTGTTGCTTGATTCCTCGATGCAGGGACTTTTTTCACTGGTTTTTCATTCATCGATCGTTGGCGTTGATTGGGATCTATAATATGATCCCTTGGGTTAAGGAAGATTTAATTATTATTGAAAATCGTGATGAATATGTTTTTCAGCAGCTTGAAATAGCTCAATACTAAACCTAAGAATTTAATTTGATTGAAAGTTCGAGGTGGAAGATTTAAGGGGTTGATTAAGTTTTGATTTTATTCAAAAATTATACATGATTATTTTATTCTTCAAAATCCTGATTTTGAAGTGTCTTTTGTGGTTTTTGAGTGTGACCAAATTCATAAACAGGCATAAATATAACCATGCAAAATCCAACAGTAACATCTGACTAAAAAAAATGTTGTATGTAAAAATAAGAGTCAATAGTTGAGACCAATAGTTAACCGAAACCTTTTTTTTTACGTTCTTGAACCTTTCGATCAGTGATCAGCAAAAAAAAATCTATATGTTTTTATTATCCAATTTTTCCAAAAAATTAGTAATTAGTGACAAAATATTACTAATTTTTCTAAACAATAAGTAATTAGTTACAAAACATGTCTAATTTTTCAACAAAAAAATGAGTAATTATCGATAAAATATTACTAATTTTTTCCAAGAATTAGTAATTAGCGAGAAAGACATTGCTAAATAATCAAAAAAATCAATAATTTATGGAGAAATGTTGTATTCATTTTGGAAAAAGTAATAAATAAATAAAAAATCAATGATGCATTTTTTAATAGGTACTCATTAAATATTCGTATTAATAATAACTTATGTGATATCGTATGACATTCGATACAATTAATACTAATGTGTAAAGTATTCAATAATCTAGTTATTATAAAAAATAAAACAACTTTTTTAATAGAGTTGTTTGAGCTTATAACCATGGCGCAATCCGTACACACAAGTACGTAAATATACAACATACTTTTCGACAAATTACTGTTTTTTTTTTAAATTAAGTAGTAAAACTTGGTAATTTTTTTCGCTAATTACTAATTTTTTGGAAAAATTACTAATATTTTTCCGCTAATTACGAATTTTTATGAAAAATTAGTAATATTTGTTGACTAATTATTAATTTTTCGAAAAAACTATTAATAAAATCAATATCGTTGACGAAAAAATCGATACTGCCGATCAATGCTTTCGATCAGCCAGCTTTCGGATTTTCAAGAAACGAAGACATTTTTTGATGGAATTAACAAAGTATTGAAATCTTATTACAATGGAAACCAAAATTTTGGTGAACTTTTTAATGATATTAAAGTTTGCATCGTTGAAACGCAACGAAAATAATCTTTCTTCTTCGTTTTCGGTATTGTTTATGTTTTTTCGTCTATTTAGAACCACAGATCGTTGATAGGAAACTTAAAAAATATTTTATCCATTTTCAACTCGGAAAACACATCCTTAAGGGTTGTTCATTTAAAATAAAGTGTCAATTTTCGTTGCATTACAACATTGCAAAGTTGAACATCTTACTTTTTACAGATATATCCCTTAAAATCGATTTTTCATAACATCTAAAATTTTCGTGAGTCAACAATTGGGATATCGGAATAAATCCAAAAGCAGCTTCGAAAAGTTCAATTTAAATCGAGATGCCCAATAATTTGTTTTCTTTGATGGGCAAATTACTTCTACTTATAAATATAGTATTTAAAAATCCCGATTTCCACAAAAACGTGATTAAATCATAAAACCGTATCTTTAATCATAAAAAAAACAATGTTTTCCCAAATGTCAGAATGTTATCACATAATGTCTCTTATTTGACCTTTCTTATTGAACGTCAACGACAATTAAAAATAACAAAAAACATCCTAACTTGATTTTTTACTTATGTTGCAGGTAAGAAATCCAAAATCACGCCCAAATCTTCATAATTCGAGCGAATCACACGCATTGACAGTGAAGGACACCATCCCCAAGGAATTAATCTATGAACGTCAGGTATATATAGATACGCTTAGAAAAATCACAAATAATGCAGGCGCAAGTTCAAAAACTTGTTATTGAAAAGAAAAAAAGTATCTTCGAGCAAGTTATTACGCTCGGTGCTTTCTTCGTATTATCCTCTATTTTCTTTTCCATTACCTTTCGCAAAGCTGCACCTTAGAGACAACAGGGCGCAGGGGTTGCAACGCCCGCGAGACACGACAAGAAGAGAGAGAGTTGAAGAACGGCACGAGGAGGTTACAAAAGCGCACGAACTTTTTTAACGTTTGGATATATATCCCAAAGGGCGAAAGCCCGGTAACCCTCGTAAATTTTTAACATGTCGCTTGCGGGCCAAACTACCCTCTTTCTCGGCTCTGTGCCGTACCCTTCGCCCCCCCCCCCCCCTCGCCCCTCATCCTGCGTGCAGCGAACGCCATCCACGTGTGTCTTGAGGCCCTGTGGCCGCTGATGCCGCTACTGTGGCGCCCTCTACCACACGCTATCTAATTTCTACTCGCCTCCAATTACTCCCCCAATTACTCGTGAGCTTGAATGCACCGAGACTTCGCAGAGCTTTTCCACTCTTCTCTCCTATATATGGGGCATTCCATCCCAAATAGGACAGTTTGGAAAACTTTTTTTAATTTCCTCAATTTTTTTGTTTTTGAGTCTCCATAAAAACCCCTGTTAAATTTTGAGATTTTTTTGATTAACCGTTCAAAAGATATTGAATTAACCGCTGTTCTTTGGTATTTTCGTCATAACTTCTGTAATAATGGTCCAAATCGAAAGTTTTTTTTTATTTTTGTTTTTTTATGGCCTTTTCAGAAAAAAATACAACAAAAATATTTGACGTGTTTTTGAATGAGTTTTTTGAGTTTTAAACTAACGTTTTTAAAAGTAAATGTCATTTTTAATTATTTTTTTCAATTTTTTTTGTTTCAATCATCTATCTTTTCAACAATTTTTAAGACCAGTCCGATCGTGGGATCTCAATAACTACTAGTTTTTTTCGATTTATGAAAATTAATTTTTTTTTTTTTTACAAATTATTCTGAATACCAATTTTTGTTACTGTATAGTATTTTTTTAATCATTTTGAATTAATTTTGACACTTTTTCATTGTTAACAGATTTTTAAAATTAATAATTAATCGATGAGCAAATAACAACGGTTCAAGAATTGTATGAGTGGGCATTGAACCTAAATAGTCTACGGAATATTGCTGTCAAATTTTCACATGAGAAATATTATTCAGATGCAAAAGAAAGATTCCATTTGCGATAAAATACTGCGAAGTCAATCACGGGGGGACACAAAAATTTCATTTAATTATTCCAATGAGCATCGGAAACGTATTGGCAAAGGAATATTGTAATTCAGAAAATAATCGTATAGTAAGGTTTTCAAAAAAATACGTGAATAAATAAAAACTGTTGTTATTATTGTTCATAAACAGACTTAACGATTAATTATTAATTTTAAGAACCTGTTAACAATAAAAAAGTGTCCAAATAAATTCTAAATATTGCAAAAAATACTATACAGTAACAAAAATTGGGTCAAAATAAATTTTAAATATTGAAAAAGATACTATACAGTAATAAAAATTGGTATTCATAATAATTAAAAAAAAAAAAAAATTAATTTTCAAAAATCGAAAAAATAGTAGTTATTGAGATCCCACGATCGAAATAGTCTTAAAAATTATTGAATAGATAGATGATTGAAACGAAAAATGAAAAAAAAAATCAAAAATGACTTTCACTTTTAAAAACGCGATTTAACGTTTAAAACTCAAAAAACTCATTCAAAAACACGTTGAATATTTTGGTTGTATTTTTTTCTGAAAAGGCCATAAAAAAGCAAAAATTTTGAATAATCAATTTGGACCATTATTAAAGAAGTTATTACCAAAATACCAAAAAAAGAGTGGTTTTTTTGTTAATTTATTATCTTTCGAACGGTTAATCGAAAAAATCTCAAAATTCAACAGGAAGGGTCTTTTGATGGGTACTCAAAAGTATAAAAAAATTGAGGAAATAAAAAAAAAAGTTTTTCAAACTGTCCGATTTGGGATGGAATGCCCCATATATATAAATATCTACACGTATGCAACCTGCTAGCTTCTGTGTAATGGGTGATGCACGGTAAAGGAAATTGTTACTATATACAACCGAGTCGTGTTCGCGGTGGGAGGGTTTCTTATTTTAACCGCTGGAAAAGAAAAAGCTGCTGCCTCCATAATACTGCTCCCTTTCTCCTTTTTTTCTTCTACGTCGAGGAAAAGCGTTCCTGCGGCTGTACCCTCCGTACAAGACTGCACTCTTGAGCACTTGAGCGCCCTCTAACAGCTGAGCAACGCACTTGCTTGGGCGTGGACTTCATTCACTTAACATTACACAACCGCGAGGAAGGGCGATGGATAGGCCAAATGAGAAATGAAGAGTGGATACATACATATCCTCCTCGCAATTTTTTATATAGGGGGCGTTCCACGCTAAATCGAACACCATTTATATTTTGCCGACCCGATTTTTTGAATTTTTTTTATATTTTAGTATCGGTTGAAAGTGGCCTCCATGATTTTTTTCAATTTTTTTTGTCGAACCGTTTTGAAGATACCGATTTTTCAAAAATTACATTACTTTTTTTTTAACCGTCCATAACTTTGCGAAAAAAATAAATCCCATCGTTATCCCATTATCTACTCAGGCTTAAAAGTTGTGGAATGAATGACAGTATTTTACAAAAAACTTTTAAGACAATCGATCAGTATACGTGGTTTTGTAAATCAGCAATTTATATTTAGTACTTGAAAATCTTATAGAAATACGGTTAAAAATTTTTGCTCAATATTCTTTATCAAAAGTATGTTTGAAAACAAAAAGTTTAGAAAAAACGTCCCACTCGGCCCATTTTTCGTAAAGCTATGGACTTTTAAAAAAAAAGTAACGTAATTCTTGACAAATTAATATCTTGAAAACGGGTCGACAAAAAAAATTGAAAAAAATCGCGGAGGCCTATTTCAATCAATACTAAAACATAAAAAGTTGTCGAAAAAATCGGAGATGTAAAAGCTAATTGGTGCTCGATTGAAAAATAAATAAAAAAAATAGATCCCATCGTTACCTCATTATCTACTTAGGCTTAGAAGTTGTGGAATGAATGACAGTTTTTTATTTAAAAAATTTGAGAACATCGATCAGTGGGTGTTTTATGTAAATCAACAATTTATATTTGAAACTTGAAATTCTTATAGAAATACAGTTTGAAACCTTTTTTGATATTTTTTTATCAGAAGTACGTTTGAAAAGAATTTTTTTGAAAAAAACCGTTCCATTTAGCTCATTTTTCGCAAAGCTATGGCTGTTTAACCAAAAAAATAACGTCATTTTTGACAAATCGATATCTTGAAAACAGTCCGACAAAAAAAAATTGAAAAAAATCATGGAAGCCTCTTTCAACCAACAGTAAACCATAAGAAATTTTCAAAAAAATCGGAGATGCAAAAGCTTAATGGTGTCCGATTTGGCGTGGAACGCCTCATACATATATGTAGACAGTAACGATGACATGTTGAATAACATTGAAGATACACAAACGTATAAAAATATAAATTTTTGGATTCTTGTATTAAATTATTATATTAAAAAAATTTAATGTCGGAAATCGATTTGCACGATTTTTAAAATTTAAAAATTCTCCAAATTCATCATTTTTCAAAAAATTATTTCGGAATAGTTTTTTTTCGCAGCCGCAAGTATACTCTTCAAGACGAAGCGAGAACGATTTTTTCGTAAATATAATAGTTTTCGAGATATTTAAAAAATTGTGAAATTTTGAATCTTGCATAACCTTCGAAATTTTTTTTAAAATTTTTTTCGTTCGGTAGAACTTGGTTTTATTAAAAACAAAAACTTTTGATCAAATTTCATCGAAATTGAAAGGGATCGATTCCAACTCTTGGTCGATTTGGCACGGAATGACCCATATATTACAGGGAATGAAAAAGGTCGCTTTTCGGTGGTCGCCGTGGTCGGCCAATGGTCGACAGCAAAACTGTCGCACTTTCCACCCTGGCAAAAAACACGCACACACACCGTCCCACTGTTTACAGCGAATACACGGGACAAGGAAGTAGTTAGGTTTTATAACCCGAGCAATAATCGTTTCGATGGGAGCGAAAAAGGGAGTTGGGTGGTTTGAAGAAGGAGGCGGGAAGTCTATGACGACGTTCGGATGTCTGGGTCTTGAGGTGGACTTTCAGCAAAGGTTTGTTGTGGGAGTTGACGGGACCGCGGGGAAGGAGCCAAGAGCGTTTGGTGACGCCAACATTGAGCTTTTGTTCCATCGTCGTTGGGAGTCTCTGGAACGTAAGAAAATAATAAACGCTAGGGCAGAATGTTGCAACGTCGCAACTCAGAGATGTGTACATGTTTTCGCGGCGGTGTGTGTGTGTGTGTGTTTGCAATATGGAAGCGAGTCACTGGGTCTTCGGAATGGGAAAAAAAGATGGAAGAACGACAGGAATGCGGTATAGTAGTTTTTTTCGGGTATGAAAAGAACCGGCGCCTACACACGAGAGACGTGGACGAGTTGTTGGTACCAAAGGAATGGAGACAGAAATTTTTATCCTTCGCAGTAACGCATAGTCCGAGCTCCTTTATGCGGAGTCAAGTTTATGTCCTATATATGTATATCTATGTATGTACGAGGTGGGTTAATTTTCTGGATGGAAAAATGAAAAAGAAGATTTCTTAATAATGCTGACGAGATCAAAGGATCCTTCTTGTGGATGGGGTCACTGACCACGGTCGTCCACAATTCCGAGCCCCGGACAACCATCAGCTTCACGTTGAATATTCTCTCCCTATTTCCCCTTTTGTGTTATTTTCACATTATGAATATTTCATACGTGAATAAATATGCACCTTGTGCATTGTACGAAATAACAATGAATCGTGCAGATGAATATACACGCGAACGAAAGTGCTGTAATTGACAGCTTATAAATCGAGTTACAATTGACGCGAACGTCAATTGCAACTGGATGCGGAATTCCGAAGAGCGTGAATAGTTTATTTGGAACAGCTGTTAATGGCGTATCTTTTGTTAATTTTATTCATTTTGCATAGTCTGCTAGTATTTTGCAATTCATTTAGTCAGTTAGAGAATTTTATTTATTTTGCAAGTATTTTGCAAGTGTGGAAATATTTTTGGAAAAAAGTTCTGCAAATTCATTTATTTAATTTTTTGTTCTGATCTAGCAAGATAGATCCATCGAGTTGAGATTTATTTTGAGTGTACATGTCGCTGTTTCTTTCAAGATGCAAAAAATCGTGCGAATTGAAAATTTGCCTGTGGCTTCCTTTATTTTCCAAAATTTTGCTGACCCACTTTTATAATTTTGTAAAGTTCTTCCGTCAGTAATAATTCAATTATGGTTTCTTTATAAATCAGGATACTTTGAGGAATTTTCTAGTTTCCACGATTTTCATATTTCTCTTCTCGAGTTAAAAAATTAAAAATAATCCGCATTCCATAAGTGCTTCTAAATTCATGACCAATCGCTCTAATCATATAGAACATTTAAACCAAAAAATGGAGGTTGATAGCTGCGATATCATGACAGTTTACACGTGTGATTTTTTAAATTTCATCTTTTCCAACTGAAATTCTTAAGGGGTTAGGCCACTCTAGGATTTTCAAAAATCTTTTTTTTTGTTTTTGTTAAAAAGGTAGCTTAGTATGTGTAGAATTATATTCCAAAAGGTTACAGTCGCCATTTTAACATATCTCGTTATGAAAAAATAATTTTGTATTGCCAATCACACGGAAAAAAAAGAACAGTTAATATAACAGGGGCACCCGGTTCGCATTGGATTCGAGGACAGAAATGATGACTTTTACAGTGTACACTGGCTCTTTTCCTGTATATACTGAGATTTTTCTTGTGCACACGGTGATATTTACAGTAAATACTGTAAAAAGTACAGTAAATACTGTAAAAAGTACAGTCAATCCTGTAAAAGTCTCAGTATATACAGAAAAAAAGCCAGTGTACACTGTAAAAGTCATCATTTGATGTCCTCGAGTCCAATGCGAACAGGGCCCCCCTGTTATATTAACTGTTCCTTTTTTTGTCGGTAGAGTGGCCTAACCCCTTAAGCGATTTTTTAATAAATTTTAATATTAACCATTTTTGTCCCTTTTTAAATTTGTGCTCAAAAATTGAGCTCGGTAGCTGCAAAATTGTGAATTCGAGCACTCATAGCTACTTTATCAAAAATTCGAAATGTTGTAAGATCGGCAGATGATCTCTACTTTTATACTCGGCTATTCATCATTGTAACTTTCTTTCGAACTGATTATTCTCATTATTGTAAAGCTATAAGAAAACATTTCAATTTTTTATGTTCAAATGTTCAAAATGTTCAAAACTGAATCTTTGTCGATTGCTTTGATAATTATATTTTTTGTATAACGTTACTTTTAATGTATATTGGATCTAACACCTCGATTGCAATAAGTGATTGGATAATTAGCCGCTCCGATGAACATTTGCACGAATGTTGCCACACTCGCACGGGCTTGGAGCCAAACATTGACAATTAATTCAGCCTGGATTTCATGAACGTTCCACAGTGTCTGTCCATTATCGGTGACTGTGCGTGGTACTCCGGGGAATCGTGCATGTGACAGTTGAACTGCATATAATGCACAAGGCATTCTATGCAGGAGCAAAATAATCTTAGATCATGACAGGGCCACAAATATTCTTTGATATTTGTTGCACCCAGAAAAAAGATCTAGTACATTTAACTAAATCCTAGTCAAGTCAAATAAATTTTTTTAGTTGTTGGCCGGCCCAATACAACTCTATTCGTGTCGACGAAATTTTTTATTTGAATGACCTACTAGGAAAATATATTGCGATCTAATAGATTTTTATTTAATATTAATAAATATTATTTCAAACTGAACAAATATGTATCTAAATGAAATAATTTTTTTTTTTTCAATATTTACACAACATATATTTTTAAACATTTCAATCATCGAATGTATGCTACACATATGAAGTCTACAATTTCGTAAAGCTTCGTCTTTTCTTTAACAGAAGGGAAAAGAAAAAAGACCCTTTTTTATGGGAATCCTTTTCGGGGATTCGACCATCTTGCGTTTTGCCGCAATGTTCAATGTATTAGATATCCATACTGAAAAATAAGGATGTCAAACATAGACGAGCTTGGAAAGGATATAGGCGTCGAGAGGCAGATTCGCTTGTGCGAGAGGTAGCCACCTGGCGAATTTTTGGGGTACTGACAAAATCTGCAGATATGATCGGATGAGATTGCGGGTGAATAGGTATTTAGTAACAACGAATAGAATTTTTCTTCAACGCCTGTTTCTCGATGACAGGGAATTCAAATAAATAAATATAATGGAAGTAAATATCGCCCAAAATTGGATGGAAAGAAATTTTTCTTTAAAGTAACTAAAAAATAATCAAACAAACGATTATAGTGCCTACGACTAGATCTTTTTTCTGGGTCTGAATAATCGTTTTTAGGTATATTAAATGAGTCTTGGCCATTTTTTGTGCCTGATCCATCTCGATTGGATTGGTCAATATAAGAACACACCAAGAATCGGAGCATTTTGTCCATCATCTATCGAGAGCTTGTTCACTTGAAAAACGATTCTTTTTTGTCAAAGAATTGTTTTCATTCCCAAGGCCCAATTAGGAGAAAAATGGTAAATTTCCAAACCGCTTGAACGAATACTTTGTCCAAAATTCTTGGCATAGAGTGCTTCATACGTGTGATGTTGTACCTTGCATGCATCAATTTCCGTATAAAGCCTACCCTCGATATGCAACGCTCGCGATCGCTTGTACGAGACGAGAGAATCGTGGATATACGAACAGAACTTGCACGTCGATCTCCGGTCGTTTTGCATCCCTTTTACGCGTACAACAGAGTCGTACGTATATGCATTCCAGCAAATATGCATCTCTACCCGCCACGACTCTACCCTCGAAGAACTCCATCAAAATACATGATATTCAAATTTGCAACGTTGAAGTGCAACGACAACATATAGGTTTTATTTTCAATAAAAAACCCTTAAGGATGTGTTTTCAAACTGAAAAATGGTTCAAATGTTTTTTGGGGTCTGTATTAACGATTTAGGGTTCCAAATAGACAAAAAGCAGGTAAACAATTAAAACGAAGAAGAAAACTGATTTTCGTTCTGTTTCAACGATGCAAACTTCATCATTAAACTACACCCAGAAAAAAGATCTAGTCGTAGGTACTATAACCGTATAATTGATTATTTTTTAGTTACTTTAAAGAAAATTTTCTTTCCATCTAATTTTGAGCGATATTTACTTCCACTATATTTATTTATTCGAATTCCCTGTCATCGAGAAACAGGCGTTGAAGAAAAATTCTATTCGTTGTTACTAAATACCTATTCACCCGTAATCTCATCCCATCATATCTGCAGATTTGTCAGTACCCCAAAAATCCGCCAGGTGGCGACCTCTCGCGCAAGCGAACCTGCCTCTCGACGCCTATATATCCCTTCCAAGCTCGTCTATGTTTGATATCCTTATTTTTCAGTATGGATATTTGATACATTGAACATTGCGGCAAAACGCAAGACAGTCGAATCCCCGAAAAGGATTCGCATAAAAAAAGGTCTTTTTCTTTTCCCTTCTGTTAAAGAAAAGACGAAGCTCAACGAAATTGTAGACTTCATATGTGTAGCATACATTCAAAGATCGAAATGTTTAAAAATATATATTGTGTAAATATTTAAAAAAAATTACTTTATTTAAATACATATTTGTTCAGTTTGGAAGAATATTTATAAATATTAAATAAAAATTTTCTACATCGCAATATATTTTCGTAGTAGGTCATTGAAAAAAAAAAATTTCATTGACATGAATAGAGTTGTATTAGGCCGGCCTACAACTAAAGAAATTTATTTGGCTGGACTAGGATTTAGTTGAATGTACTAGATCTTTTTCTGGGTGTACAAAGTACAATCCTACTGATCAATGAATATAAAATTAAAAACAGGTTTCTTAGAAAAGAAGCCTTCAGAAATAACACTACGAAATAACGAACCTACGGAATGACAATGATGCTGAATTTGTATCGTTTCAGTGCAACGAAAATAATTTGTTCTCAATTCATTTTTAGCGAGATTCAAGCTTTTCTTGGGCGTTTAGCATCTCAAGTCCTTAAGGATGTATTGCCTTTACAGTCCCAGCCAAAAATTGTATCTGATTGAAATTTCCGTACTTTATGATACAATCAAAATTTGAAAAAATTCAGCAGCATTTGGCACATCATAACCAACAATTATCAATAACATTCCTCAAAAGTTATCAATAAATTGTTTAAACAAATAAGTATTCAACAATTTATCGGTAAGCTCTTTATTTCTTAACCCTTAACGCTCCGTGGGGTCCAATAGACCCCAGCGATTTTCAAACGTCTATAACTGAGTCAAAAATAGAGAGGATTCACGATTTTTTTCTTCTGTTAAGATTTTTCTTTTCGTTGCAAAACCAATTGGCCCTTTTATTTAGATGTTTTTGGCGTCTACTAGTATTTTTTTAAATCAAATATTGGTGTTTGAAATATTTAATAATTTTTCTCATGGGGTCTGACCGACCCCATGGGACCGTTATGAAATTCCTAGATAATGGGACCGTTAAGGTTGAAACATATTGAATGCGTTAATTTTTCTGAACGCATATGATTTTTTTCAGAATTTTCTCTCTATTTTGAAATTCCCGTTTTGAAATTTTTAGAATATCTGTATTTATGTATTTTTTTGGCCTAGAGTCTTTGAAACTTTTCAAAGCTGACGAGAAACCTGTATGCAAAAACATATACAAAGTTAGCAATTTTTTGTTTGTATTTCAGAATGTTTTTTATAATATTTCACAATAAAGAGAAAATTTGGAACTGTTTAAAGCTGAAGAGAAACCTGTATGCATAAACATATACAAAGTTGGCAATTTTTTGTTTATATTTCAGAATTAATAGAGAAAATTCTGAAAAAATTCATATATCTTCAGAAAAATTAACACATTCAATTTGTTTAAGAAAAAAAAACTTACCGAAAAATGATTGAATAATTATTTGTTTGAACAATTTATTAATAATTTTTGGGCAATATTATTATTGATAATTGTTGTTTATGGCATGCCAAATGATGCTGAATTTTTCCACATTCTTTTTGCGATATTTCATCCTTAATAAACACTGTAAAATATATTTAAACGATTTTTTCCTTTAAAATTTTTTTAGAAACAACAAGTTTTGCTAAAAAATGGAACATTTCCGTTGCATTGGAACAATGCAAACTTCAAGGTCATGAATTACAAGCCAACTCGAAGCCTTCTCGAAGAAGTCTCTCAAATAATAAGTCGTCAAAATATTTCCCAAAGATCTTCTGTCTTTTGAAGTGATATTCCCTAGCAGAGATGTCATGCGGGACAGTTTAATCTCGGCAGAGCAGTTTCATGGTATGGACTTACCATTTTTTCATCAGGAAAATTTTCATTCAAGTTTTTTCATCATTATCTGCTGGAGGTATTGTTTGGCAGAGTTATTGCAGTTGGGACATTTTCAAAGTAAAAAATCGTTAAAATGTTTTTGGATTCTTTATTAAGGTCTTGGGATTTTGAATGAACTTGCAAAATGTAAATATCGCTAAAAATGAATTGACAAATATGATTTTCGTTGCATTGCAGCGATGCAAACTTCAACATCACTCATAAAATGAAAAATGTATACTCGAAAAGTTAAAATTTGTCAAGCATATGTAAATCGGATGACAATGCAATATTATCACAATAAATTTGCAAATTTTTTGCAAAAAAATTGTTTCGCCAAATTTTTATAAAAAATTTGCTTGAAAATTGTTTTGCAACAAAAAATGTTTCGCATAATTTTTTGCAAAAAAATTGTTTTGCTAAATTTTGTTCACAAAATGGTTTTAAGCAATTGATTTGCAACAGTCTTTTGCCAGAAAATTTTGTGACAACATCTGATTGCATAAATTTTGCAAAAAAATGTTGCAATTTAATCGTGTGAAATAATTTTGTCTAACAAATTTTACTAAATAATTTTTGTGCAATTTTGCGAAACATTTTTTTGCAAAAAATTATGGAAAACTCGATATAAATTACTAAACTAGATATTTAAAATCATAAATACTAAAAAATAAAAAATAAATAAACGAAATTTTTTTTTAACAAGCTTTTATCAGTTTGTTAATAAAAAATAACTAAAAAATTAAAAATAATTTTATTTTCATTGGAAATAAGTTTTCAAATAAAAGCCTGTTACATTTTAACAGAAGAGGGAAAAAAAGGTGTACACGCTCTTATTTGAAAACTTATTTCCGATCGGAATAAAATTATTTTTAACTTTTTACTTATTTTTAATTAACAGCCAATTGTTTGTTTCAAAAAATGTTTCGCATAATTTTTTGCAAAAAAATTGTTTTGCTAAATTTTGTTCACAAAATGGTTTCAAGCAATTGATTTGCAACATTTCTCTACGAAAATTTTGCGCACCCGTCTTTTTCCAGAAAATTTTGTGAAAACTTTTTTTTGCATAAATTTTGCAAAAAAATGTTGCAAATTAATCGTGTGAAATCATTTGGTCTAACGAACTTTACGGAATAATTGTCGTGCAAAAAATTATGCGAAACTAGATGTAAATTACTAAACTAGATATTTAACATCATAAATACTAAAAAGTAAAAAATAAATAAACGCAAAAAAAAAATTTTAAACAAGCTTTTAATATAATAAAAAATAACTAAAAAATTAAAAAAAAATTTATTTTGACTCGAAATAAGTTTTCAAATAAAAGCGTATTGAATTTTAACAGAAGAGGAAAAAAAGGGTGTAACACGCTCTTATTTGAAAACTTATTTTCAATCGGAATAAAATTATTTTCAACTTTTCAGTTATTTTTTATTAACAACTAACGAAAGCTTGTTGAAAAAAAAATCGGTTTTTTTTACAGTGGTACAAAGGTGGAGTTTTAACAGGTACAGACGTATCTGCGTTACACGTATGTGCTTACTCGCCGAAACGCTCGCGGGTTTCTCACCACGCGTCGCTCACTGGAACCACCCTTTGAAACCTCCGAGGCCCATTTGAAATGGCCCTAGGGAAAGAGAAAGGGAGAGGCATTGCGTCTCGTCGCATGCCTATCATAATAAACGACTGTGCGAGCACCGGTTTGCGGTGATTGTATACGCGTTGGCCGGAAAACCGGTAACAGAGACACGCGCCGAATGCGACGTGGCGGACACATCACCGGTTTATATTGCAGTCCTTTAACATTGCAGTCCTTCGATCTACTATTATACAACCATCTGCGTATATATATATAACGCATCTCGCCCACCTTCCCAACTCTTCCCCGTCACATTTCCAACGACAAGTAATATTCCGCATCAATTCTGTTTCTCATGTTAGCCCCGATCCCGCCCTTTCTTGCATCACACGTGACACTTGTTCCATACAAAAGTGACTCGCGCAATGTGGAGCTGAAAAAAGGACGAAAGAAAAAGGAAAAACCATACGTCTCCTGCACCGAAAAAAAGGTTTAGTAATATCAACTACCCAGCTGCGGTCACGGAAAAATTCGTTTGAATCAATCGTCACATATTTGATTTGATTACCCCGTTGTTGAAATAATAAAACTGGTCTCGTTTTTTAGAATGTGCACTGCATTCACCGCAATTCCCACACAGCACAAAAGTCAGAAATACTTCCTCGCGAACTCTTTTTTAAGACTACTTCTAGAGCAACACGTATGATATCTCGCAGACGTTAGTCTGAAGAAGTCTGAAATAAGAATAACTTAAGAGATCTTCGGAATGAAATCAACTGTCAGATATCCTTAGAAGATATCTTCAAGATATTCCGTAAAAGACATCCAATACAAAGCCAGAAATACTTCCTCGCGAATTCTTTTTCAAGACTACTTCTAGAGCAACACGTATGATATCTCGCAGACGTTAGTCCGAAGAAGTCTGAAATAAGAATTATTTAAGAAGAGTGTAAAAAGGTCAACATAACCTCAAAAATTTCTTGACGCATTTTTCTCGGAGATGGCTTGATGAAATGAAAAAAGATTAGTGGGGTCGCCTGCGTAATTAATGTGTACAGGTCATGGCCCCACTATATTCTTTTTTTATTCCATCAAGTCATCTCCGCGAAAAACGTGTTAAACGTTTTAGCTCTATCTCTCTCGCACTCACGAGAGCGGAAAGGCGAGGGAGGGGGTTGAACCTCCCCTTAAGAGATCTTCGGAATGAATATTAAAAAGTTATTAGAAATTGCATATTCAGATGAACTACGTGATAATATTTGTTCGGATACATATCGGAACCGTTTAAATTCTGGGATTTCACCACTGATATATCATATAAGTAAAGAGAATTCATAAGTAGTCGGTAGCGTAATAGGTAGCGTGATAGGTTCGCAAGTAGGATAGATAGGCAGGTCGCAGGTTCGAATCCCCGTGGAGGCAGATTAAATTGAAATGATGAAATCCAGTTTTTTTCTAATTTTTTTTAAATACAGTCGGTCCAGTAACTATGTAAATAAATAAAAATACGTATTAAAATTTTTTGCAAACGATAGAAATAAGAAAAAAATTAATTTTTGATAATTTTAAAGGAACCCTTAAAAAGTTATCTTGACGATGTCTTGTGAAGAAATCTCGCAATAGTAGTCTTTGCGATATCTTTTTTGAGAAGTCTGAAAAAGTTATCTTCAAGACAACTTTTCACAGATATCAAAATCATCCCTCAAAGTGGCGCATAAGACTACTTTCGGAACTCATTAAGATGTCTTTCGGAAAATGTATTCGGATGTCCAAATCTTACATAAGAAATCTACAGCGATTCTTTCAGACGTCATATTGCTGTGTGGGTTACAACATTGGATCAAAATGATTTCAAACGAGATTGATTCAACGACTTGTTTTCTCATTTAATCGAATATTCAGTCATTTACTGGAAGTAAAGAAAATTGTTTTAACTGTATGTTTCGTCTCATCAACAAAATCTAGTTTTAATTTGAGCTATTCATGCAGTTAAAATGAATAGTGAATGCTTTCAAGTCGATCAAATTGTTTGATAAATTTGACTAAATATTTCAATGCGACCACAACACATTTAGTCGATAGTACGCATAGCAACTACCACGATCTCGGCACTTCGCCCGAGACCCGTAAGGTGGCGACGATCGGCGCGCGCTCTCGCGCCAGCGAGACAGCCACTGAGCACTGATAAGTACCAGTGTATTGCCAGCATCGGAGTCCTCGATTAACTTTAAATTGATGGAACATTACCCGCGCTCTGTGGTCGCACAGTTCTATGGACTAAAGACTACATATTTGAATGAGATCACCATTGCACTTTGGTGGCGCTCGTGCTCTTCATGGGCGCAAGGATAAATAAGTAAAATTTTCACTTAACTGCGGAATCTCACGATTAATTAGTTAAGTAAAAGCCCTCGTAGCTTGAACAAATATTGCATATCATCAAATGTTTTGTTAATTCAATTGAAATTTTCTAGCTTTATATTGAATGCATTTTTTTTCCCGGTGAACGACATTTGAATTGCATAGAAAATATAAACTGTTCATTCAACTAAACCATTTGGTTATGCAATCGCATATTGAGTGCATTTTACCAAATATAGAATCAAAACAATGTAATTTTCAATCGAGCGGATTCTCTACTCTGTTGGGTCAAGGATATATGTATTTATGGGAATGCAATTTTTGTATCCATTTTGATACACGTTTTGAGTTAACTGAATTACACATTTCGTTTGCCACCCGTAACCGCCGGATTTAGTTAATTCAAGCCAAATTTTGTTCACTTTACCAAACCTTTTTCTCGGTGTGGTATATTTTTTTTTTGCTTTGCCAATTCATTTTTCCTCGCTGTAGCAAAACCAGGGATTGGTCCAGAAAAAAAAATAGATAGAGGAAGAGAACGGTTGTTGTCCCTGGAAAATCTCATCTTGTCCAAACGCATCACTTCCGGTTAAACACTTCCTCCATCGTTTCCGACGCTTTTCGACTCTTCTCTTCGCCGGATCTGAGACAGAATGACAACCGCGTCTGTGCGTTTGTGCAGTTACTGAAACGCACGGTAAATGCCCAATAAGAACTCGGGATCGCGAGTTCGTTGCGCCGGTTCTCTCACTTCATCCGTACGGTGAGAACCATTTTGACATTTTTCTTTTTTTCCATTTTTTTTTTGGTCAGCGTCGTGTTTTTTTGATCCCTCGCGTCGTTTCTCCGTTAAAAGGCTCGAAATTTCTCGTCCGCGAAGATATACCTAGACCGACTCTCGTCGTGTCTCTCGTCGTGTCTCTCGTTTCGCACCGTGTTCCACTGAGAAAATGGTAAGGAATGGTAATGGCAAAGTAACGGTCCCTCGCCCACGCGGACTCACCGGCTCTTTCGTAATGGGCCATCTCACTCGCGGCAACCACTGTCTGAAGTTACGTATGTATGGGGCATTCCACGCCAAATTGACCACCTTTGAACCCGACCCCTTTCGATCAGGCTGGAAGTTTTTTTAAAATCCTTTTCTACCCTATGAAAAACGTTTCTCAGAATTTTTTCAAATTTTTTTACCCAACCAAAAAAAAAGATGTGAATTAAAAAAAAAAGCTTATTTTTAAATTATTGAAATCCATCTTCATCGTTGTTTTTTAGATTTTAGGAAAAAATCTAAAATTTTTCGTGGATTTCCATTTATTATTTTTTTCTTTTTATTATATCAAACTTTGTCATTTTCTGCAAATGCTCAAATTTTTTCAGGGTGGTGTTTTTTTATTTCAATTTTTTTTCCAATTGAAAAAAAAACCATTTTTCGACAAGCCGTATTTTTCATAACACCATTCTGAAAATTTTTAAGGGTGTTCAGAGAACTTCCAAATTTGAAAAAAAAATGAAAACAAATATTGAAAGTGGTAATTATCGAAAAAATTTGATATTTTTCGAAAAATTGATATAAAAAATAGAAGGAAGCTCTATATAACTTTTTCGTATTTTTATTCGAAAAGTAAATTTAAAAATAAAAATTTTGAAAAAAAATCTTCCGATAAGTCAAATTTTGAAAAAGTTATAGCTATTTTTAAAAAAACAAACTTTTTTCGCTAATTACCACTTTCAATTTTTATTTTTATTTTTTTCAATTGAAAAAAAAAAGAAATAAAAAAACACCACTCTAAATAAATCTGAAGATTTGCAGAAAATGTCAAAGTTTGATATGATAAAAATGAAAAAAAATAAAAAAAGGTAATCATCGAGGAATTTTCGATTTTTTCCAAAAATCTTTTTAAAAAACCGATGAAGATGGGTTTCAATCATTTTTTTTTCAAAAAGTACATTTAAAAACGAATATTTCGAAAAAAAAAGAATGTTTCGATAAGTCAAATTTTGAAAAAGTTATAGCTATTTAAAAAAAAAGCTATTTTTTCAAAAATTCACAACTTTTTCTTAGTTAGGTAAAAAAAATTTTAAAAATTTTGAGAAACATTTTTCATAGAGTAGAAAAAGATCAAAAACTTTCAACCAAATCGAAAGGGGTCGGGTTCAAAAGTGGTTGATTTGGCGTGGAATGCCCCTTCTGCCTTCGCCGAATATGTTCTTGAACCTTGGAGGTTTCTTTGCGCTTTTGGTCCGCATTAAAAATAAGCACAGAAGCGACGGGACTCGGGTGACATTATGGAATTGCTCCACGGAGAGTCTCTTATATAAGGGTCCGCTATACTGTGGACATTCGACACGAATGAACTGCTCAGAAAGATCCTGAAGTTGGGTTTTGTCCCGTTCGGGTTGCCAGAATCTCATTTCAAATGTCTTGGGTTCATGGAAACCGTTCACGTGGGCGAAGTACTACCTGTTATTTCTGAACCAAAAATATACTTTCACCGCAATAAGACTTTATTATAATATTTCTATTAAATAACAATTGTACGAAGATACGTCAATAACAATAATTGTAGGGTCAAGGCAGGGCAGTGTTGATGGCGAGTTTTTTTTTATGAGGTAGAGTTGTCGACGGGGATTTTTCCTTTAATAAATAACAACCTCTTAGAGAGCCATTTTCGGGGAAACTTTTTATGGAGTAGGGATGCGATTTGGTAGGGTTACTACATATTCAATAAAGTTATGTTTAACTCTGCTCTATAAAACGTTTTTATTGTTAGGCCAGAGTTTTATTGCGGAAATATTTTTCCCGAGTCGAAATTTTTAGCCTCCCTTGAATGCCCGTAGGTCTCATTTCCTTTGTAATGCACAAGCCGCCGGTCTCCGTTGGACCTACGGAACCCCATTTGTCGAATCCGGTGCCTCCGAGAGGCCTCCGTTCGATTCCACTCAACCTCGGGTAGGCCTCCTAGGCCTCTTTTCGATCTAACGTATCAGTGATACAGGCCTCCGTAACCTCCTTTCGATTCCAAGTCGTTGTCTCCATCGTTTTTTGGCCCAAAACCCTCGGTTCACCCTCAGAGGCCTCATCGGTAACCCATTGTGTGTTGATGCTCGTAGTGTTTTTGTGGCATTGCCGCAAAGGCGACAAAGTGATGTTGTGCGTCGTTCACTAGCGTGCGAATTCTGTGTCTGTGTGTATGTGCCTGTGCCCTTTTCTTTCTGTGTGAGTGCGCGTCTCTGCTTGCTTGAGCACGTTACGACTTCCCGCCATCCTGGCACCAGTCTCGTGTAGTCTCTTGTCTCGAGCGCACGTATAGTTTTTCATATTTTTTCATGTTCGATTGGATATTTTATAGTTGAGGATAATTAATCGTTGATAATAAGAAATAACAATTCGACGATGAGCACGAAAGTGAAGAGACTTGTGCGCCCTTGTGGTTTATCAAAACCCAGAAAAAGATCCAAAGAAAAAAGGTGGTCGAGACTCGAAAACTTGTATGACGCTTTGGAACTTATTCAAATTCCGAAAAATCATTGCGTTGTCTGTGATCGAACGAGAATCACGTGGGTGGACTCGTAGACGAACAAGCGTTCCTGCTACTACGTCATTGTTCAATAATTGGTAAGAAAAAAGTCGAAACGCCGGTAGTCAACTTAAGTAAATCTAGCAAACTGAACCCTTGTGAACACGTGGTGGATTATATATTTCAGATAATCGTGACGAGCTGTGAAAAATATCTCCCGCCAATGCGTCTACGGGCGAGATAGCGGGTCCGCAATCGAAAATTTTCACCACTGCAATCATCAATGAAAAAAAATATGGAAGGTGTGCAAAAAGCCGAAAAAGTGGCTTGTATTGCTGCGTGGATGGTACTTGCAGAGGAAACTTCAAAGGATCGTCGGGTATGGGAAGACGTGCAATTTTCTGATGCATACTTCCCCGTTCAACAACCGTTCGACACTAGTGCGAGAAGAGGAGGCAAGTGTACACCTGGCGAGGTAGAAAAGAAAAAATCTATTTAAAAAAAAATTAATATGTTGTTACGTTCAAATATATATTTAAGAGATATTATAAATTGAAATTCCTAGTAAGCCTTATCGCATTAATTATAGTTGATACGAAAAAAAAAATTTGGTTTTCTTTCTGTTCATTTTCAGTAAGTTTAATTTGTAATAATGTTCAACGTGATATAATATAAATAAATGATACTATCCGTACATATGTGAAACATTCATATATATATTCCCGTTACTTATTCCTACTCCGTGTACCATTGGTCAGAGGGTCTGAGGCCCTGGAGGGTCTACGGTACATTCGCAGCAGGCCGAAAGGAGGGCTAGGAGGATTTGCGAGAGAGCTCCAATAGGCCTAAAGGAGGCCCAGGAGGTTTTGGGTGAGAGCTGGAATAGGCCTAAAGGAGGCCTAGGAGGTTTTGAGGGAGAGCTGGAAGAGGCTCAAGCGAGGTTCCGGAGGCCTTGCGGCAGGGCTAAAATAGGCCCAAGCGAGGTTTCGGAGGTTCTATTCGTACCCTCATGGGCCTCCTTTGGGGAAAAAGTCTACTTTCGAGACTTTTTGAGGCTTTACCGAGGCCCTGACATATCCCTCTTCTATACGCTGTACCCTCGCTTCGATGCCCGATATTCCCCTAATCTTGTGACGAAGCCTCGGGTGTTGAAAGGAGGTCAAAAATTTCGACTCGGGTTGGTAGAGAAATAACTGGTAGAGCTCTAAAGGTACCAAATAGTGTCTCTTTCGTGTCTCTTGAACTCACCAGTTCTGTGCTCGTTGTTTACTCGCAAAAAAAGACACGAAATGAGTCAAAAACCGACGCGCAAGAAAAAAGTACTGACACTGCGATGCGTGAATTTTAGAAGCTGGTACTACGTTTCTCTTCCTGATAAACAAATCCTCATTCCTATTTTCAACGGGTTATACGCAGTCAGGAATTTTTCTGGAAAGACATTTTAATTTATTAACGTAAAAATTAATATACATATTTTTTTAACTTTTAACGTTATTTTGAAATTTTTCTTTGAAAAAAAAAAAATTATCCTTGAAAGGCGTCTCGCGTTGAGCGCGATATCTCTGGATTGGATCATTCAAAATAAAAATAAATAAAAACGATTTTGTTGCTATAAGGTATAATCTAGGATTTTATTGGAGGAATAAGTAAATATTTATTTTTAACAAAATTGCGGCAATTGAAAAAAAAGAATTTTTTGATTTTTTATGAAAATTGTTGCCTTTGCCTTTTTGCTGTAACGCTCCGTCGGTATACTTAAATTTTGGGATAACGTCTGTACTCTGGGTCGTTAAAGTCCTGCTAATGTTTTTTTCGAAGAAAAAAACGTCAACAAAATCTGAAAAAAATCTGAATTACTTTTATAACATTTTTTTCCATGATCCAATAATTTATTTAACCATTTATAATGAACAATTTTTTTTTTACAATTTTTATAATTCCAGAGATATTCGATTTGAATATTTGGCTTGTGCCTTAAAAGACCCAGGGTACAGACGGAGGGTTAAATTGTTTATAAAATGGAAAATATTTATCGGTAAAAAAAATGTTGATCAATTACGAAAAAAATATATATGTAAAGCTTGTGTAAAAATTGTATTTTAGGGGCCCCCCTAAAAAATTCGGTCAACAAATTTTTTTTGGTTTCCCGTCAAGTCATCATCAATTCGATGTACTGATTATTTTTAGGCCGATCCGCGATACCGGTGGCATAATGGTCCACCCTAAAAAATTGGGTCACAAGATTAGTCTTTTTCTTGAAATTATGATGAATTTTATGTATTCATTAATTTTAAGGCCGATGTATTATATGAGGGGTAAAATGGACCATCGACAAGAAAATCATCTTTAACGTCTAATACAATTTTTTGCGATAAAAAAAAATTCATTTTCAGAGAGAGGCCGTCGTGCCCCAGATTTTTTTTTTCGAGTTCCGGCAAAATGCCGGTAAATGCATTCAAGATAGAACAAAAATTGATTTGATGGTTGAAAGCCACAAAAAGTATTAAACGGCTTAGGGGGGCCCTCGTGCCCCACCCTCTCCTATATTCTCAGAAATATGAACAATACGAAAATGAAATAGAAAAATTTATTTTTTGCAAATCCTGACTGCGTATATACACGGAAAAAAATGATCAGTGAGAACTGCTGAGATTCCCATTAATTTTTACAGTTTTCCCCATCAACAGCGCCTCCTGGAAGGGCAAACAGTGAAATTTTCATATTTCTTTAATACAATATACAGATGTCACATATGACATAGTACATGCCCATCAGGCGAATTTTTAAAGTGTGGAACAGTAAAATGTACACTACGTGAAACGTTATATTTCTGTTGTATCCGGTGAACTTTTTACACATTTTACATTGTAAAAATTATCCAGGGCCCGTGAAAAAATTACAGTGTACATTGTAAAAATTCAAAAGAACGTAGTATATTTTGCGGTACGTTTTTTATTTTTCACTGAAAATACTGCAATTTCTAAAATAAATTATAGTGCAGTGAAACGTTTCGATATTTGAATAAATTCCAATTTATTCAAATATTGCAATAAACCGTTATTTATCCTCGCTCAGGCTCATAGCTACGAGGGCTTGTACCTGACTAATTAATCGTGAGATCAATTAATGAAGCGAATTTAGTTTAACCCCGCACCTATAAAGAGCATGTCACCGAAATGCAATGGTGATCTGTCAAGAAAATGTAGTCTCAAGTCCATAGGACTGCTTGACCACAGAACGCGGATGATGTTCCAACAATTGTATCTCACTTGAGGACGCCGATGTTGGTAATACATCGGACCTTATAGGTGCTCGGTGGCTCTCTCGCTGGCGCGAGAGGGCGCGCCGTCCGACGCTATCTAGCGGATCTCGGGCGAAATGCAGAGATCGTGGCACGCCGCAGGTCGTCCCGTTACAGTGCCACATTGTAAAAATTGAAATTGACGTTGCATATTTTCCGGCGCGCATTTGATTTTTCACTGGGAACACTGCAATTTCTAATTATATGTGCTTTGAACATTCTACAGAGACCATTGTAAATTTTACAGTTCAAACACAGTGGATTTCGTCGTTTCTGCTTGTTATTTCTACTTTGTCATTTTTTTGCGGTGAACATTGCATTTTTTACAGTGTAAATCAGCATTTATAATGGTTTGAAAAGTAGAAACTACATTAAATCCATTAACTTACAATGGATTCCCAGTAAAACGCCTGAATTACAGTTCTGAACCGTATATTCTGCATTGAATTCAGTAATTTTTTAAATATTACACATGAATTGTCACTGATCATTTTTTTCCGTGTAACTCCTCAAGATGAAGTGCTGGGAAGCAGAAAGGTACAAGTTACGCTGCTTCGCACATTAAATCGAGTGGGGGTTGAGCTTCACCGCGAGTGCGTTTCTGCGGTGCACTCAAAAATATTGCCATTCCTTATTTACGTGATGGCTTATGTTACCGCATAAACACGTACGTGTCTGGCAAGTCACTACTGTGGGATTAACGCTTGCCTGTTGCCGTATGCCAGGTTTTTTTTTCTCTCCTTTTTACGATCTTTTCTCTAATCTCTCTTGGGTTTCCACTTCGCCTCCTTCTTTTCTTTTCCACGAGCGTGTCTTTTGCATTCGCATTTTACTCATCCAAGGTGAAAGACTGATTGCACATCGTTCCGCACATGCCATCAGCATGAATGCACGCGCTTTGATCTTCAGCAAGAAAAATGGCGCTCCCTCTTATCATCCAAACTGTCGTGTGTGGAAATGCTTACGACCTTTTTGTTTGTCGGCAGTCGTATAATTTTTATCTATCGCGTAGCCCAAGTGCAAACGCGAGACAATATTGTTGCTATCATTCTTCTTTCGCCTCGCGGATACACACATAAAAATGTCACACTTATCGGGAAACTCGCGCTCCGTTGGAAAATGCACCGATGCTCTTCATGGCGTCGAGGTCGTTGACGATGAATTTCAGGATTTTGCGGATAGTCATGCTCGAAAGCGTTCATATTTTTCTGATAAAATTTAAAAAAGTTGTGATAAACTACAAATAATAATTACCCAAAATTATTGTCATTAAAATGATAATCAATTACATGAATTTTTGTTCATTAGACTTTTAGACTTTTTTTTTAATCCTAAAATTCATGGACTTGAAGTTTCGAATGTTCGATTAAATGAAAAATCGACAAATGTAATTCAACGAAAATTTTCAATTCGCTGCTGCAACTTTACAATTTTATCAAAGTTTTTTAATTATTCGAAAGAATTGTTTAACAATGCGGGAGTTTCAATTATTCTTTAAAAAGTACATTCACCCAATTTACGTTTACTTGAAAGTTCGATAACTTCAAGTCCATAAAAATTCGCGAATAATTCAATAGATAAAAAATTCTTTTACCAAATCAATATATTTTCTATTTTTGATTTTCATGAATAAAATTTGTACGCAACTCTCATGGGATGCAATTCTGTAAGAAAAAAAAACCGTTACTCGTGTTTAAAATCAATTTTTTGCCAGCCTTCCAAAAATGTATACAAATTTCCTTTAAGTGATGGCGAAGAAACACCGACGAATGATTCTAAAATTCAATTTTTCCTGCAACTATCAAGCTACCAATATTGTATCAAAAGTCAATGAATCGATGCTTGGCTGGGATTTTAAATTGAAACAATGATAAATTGAAATTTGTCCTCAAATACATCATACCGAAGTTTGCATCGCTTCCATGTAACACAAATAATTTGTTCTTTAAAAAAATTAATTCATCCTAGAACATTTTCAAAGTAAAAAGTCGTTGAAATGTTTTTGGAGGTTTTACTAAGAACTTGGGGTTTTTAATGCACCAGCAAAATGTATATATATTTAAAAATGAATTTACGAAAAATGATTTTCGGTGAATCGCAACGATGCAAACTTCATCATTATTCAAATAGTGAATCTGTCAAAAATTATGAAGTTTTGAAACATCGAAGTTTTTCACCTCGATTTTAGGTTTTTATGAAGAAAACGCAAAAAAAAAAAATAGATGCAAAAATAGATTTACCGTGAAAAGTGGCTTGAATATTTTTATCGTTAACCAACAATTTCCAAAAATAGTTGGTTAATTTCCGTATCTATTTTTTTTACGTTTTCTTCATAAAAACCTTAAATCGAGGCGGAAGCGAAAGTCTAGTCATCGGAAATTTTGGGTCAAAAATTTTCATTTTTGACACCGGATTTTTGAGAATTTTTTCAGATTTTTAAATTATGGCCCTCGAAGGTTTCGAAAAAAATGTTCAAAAAATCATATTGTACTCAAATTTGGTTTTAAAAATCTGAAAAAAATTCTGAATGCTATTTTGAGTTGGAAGAATCATGTAAAAAATCGTAAACAAAATCAGCGAGGTCGAGGGTCACACTCAGATCGACTTGGTATAGAATGCCCCATATACAGTATATTAAATTTCATATAGATGTGTGCAGTAATAAATGTAGTAATATTCCAATATAAATTTGAATTTTCAGAGTTTATTTTCCTAAATTCAATAAACAAACATTGAATTTAAGTTCAAATTGTTAATTTTCCAATCGAATTACATTAATTTCGACTTCAAGTGTATTAAATTTAATAACATTTTCTGCAGTGCACCTTTTTTTACTGCGACAAACTTTTCGGAAATTTACATTTTTTTCTGCCGATGCTTGATATTGGTATTCCAGGTAAACGAGACATTATCGAATATAACAATCGTCGAAATAGCACGTAAATGGGTTAATTTTCCATGCTCCATTGGCGGTGTTTGATGTGACTTTGTCGTCGAGGCGAGAGGAGAGATAACGCATGATAGTTCCGTGTCACATGTTCGCCAGTGACTCCGGGCAAATGCACAGCGCGTATAGGCAGAGATATAGACTCGAAGAACGATGCGGCAGCGTTGTTTCTGATAATACCAACGGCACGCATGATTACGCCTGTCGTATTGTCCCCACGTGTCCCCTACATTAATTTGGCAACAGCCACAGTGGAGATATACGATGGAATGCTCGCATGCGCCAAAGTGTACACCTATACTTATATGCAGTATAGGCGGGCTGACCATCGTGGTGTTACTCTCCTTCCGTCCGTGTGGATATATATATATATAATCATACAGGGTGTCCCAGGAATAAAGGGCAATACCGCGAGGGTAGATTCGTGATGTAATATCGAGTAAAAAAGTCCTTTGCCATTTTTTGATATTTTTATCCCTGAAATTATTATTAATTTAATTAATTATTAACGTAATACACTGCGACCTCGATTCTCGGTACCTCGATCTTTGCAATTGCAGCGTAGTGGGAGAAGCGCCAAGCCAATCGCATCAGGCCGCTGCTAGCCACCAGCGGCGCAGAGACGGTTCTGTGCAATATGCGCAACCCCACTTCTTGCAAGAGCCGGTCCCGCACAATTCCGATTATCGAGGTCGCAGTGTATTGAGTAGAAAAGTCCTCTGCCATTTTTTGATATTTTCAACCCCTGAATTGTTATTAATTTAATTCACTATTAACGTAATATTGAGTAGAAGAGTCGTTTACCATTTTTCGATATTTTTAACACCTGAATTGTTATTAATTCAATTAATTAATTACAATTCATGTGTTCAAAATATCAAAAAATGGCAAAGGACTTTTCTACTCGATATTACGTCACGAATCTACCGTCGCAGTATTGCATTTCATTCTTGGGACACCCTGTATATGTTCTATATGGGCGAATACCGTAATGCGTATTTCTCCGGGCTGCCACATACCTAGGACATGGCGTCCTGCATTTGCGTGCTAGCCACTCCAACTAGAAAGGGCTGTACGTTATATACAGGGCGTTAATTCACGATAACTGGCGTCAACCTAGGTGGACACGTCGTAGGGGTTCGGTACCAAATGTCCAAAGTTACGATACTAACTGCACCAGATGATTCACTGTTCCAGCGATATTACTCAGTTACCATTTTCTTATTCCTGCGGTACACCGGATTTTGCTTTGAACTAACAGAGTAGCTGAAAAATTTAATCGCCAGGTCACGTTGATTCGGAAGTAGGGTCATTCTGTGTCAAATCGACCAATAGTTGGAAATGACCCCTTTTGATTTTGATGAAATTTGGTCAGAAGTTTTCTTTTATCATAAGACAAAATTCCACCCAAGAAAAAAAAATTCAAATTTTTTTTTCGGAAATTATGCGGAATTCAAAATTTTACAATTTTTTTCAATTTTTCAAGTTTATTTTTTTAATATCTCAAAAACTATATAATTACGAAAAAATCGTTCTGGGTTCGTCTTAAAGAGTATACTTGGGGTTACGAAAAAAAAAGTATTCCGAAAAAAATCTCTGAAAAATTATAAATTTGGAGAATTTTTAATTTTTAAAAATCGTGAAAATCCACAATTAACATTAAACTTTTAGTTTATTTTTTTTTTTTCGAATAATACCTTGTACTAATCTTGAAGGATCCTGAAATTTTCAGAATTGCGTTTTTTTTTTCAAAAATATGAATTTTTGAATTTCGGTAAAAAAAAAATTTGTTTTCACCTCCAAATTAACTAAAGTTGAGCAATCATATAATTTTGGAATTTCGATCATTAAAAATTTCACGATTTAAAAAAAATCAAAATTCTCCAAATTTATCATTTTTCAATTTTTTTTTTTCGTAACTATATTAGTTTTCGAGATATTTCAAAAATAAACTGGAAAAATTGAAAAATTGTGAAATTTTGGATTTTGCATAACTTTCGGAAACAAAAATTTAATTTTTTTCCTTTGGTAGAACTTTGTTTTATGATGAAAGAAAACTTTCGACCAAATTTTATCGAAATTGAAAGGGATCGATCCAACTATTGGTCGATTTGGGATGGAATGACCCAGTGGCAATGGAAAACTTGCATCATTCTGCATTTCATTATAATTATCCTCGATTGAGGAGCAATTTTGTGGTAGTTAAAGAAAATTTTATTTAATTTGCGTTGGAATCTTGATTAAATTCTAGAGGTTTTGCGTGTCGCAGCTTTGAGTCGCATAATTGTTATCACAATTTAATACGGAAATTCGTCAATTGTTAGAATGATAATCATTAGGCTTATTAACACTTGCACTTTGTTGTCGTGATACGTTAACACTAGGATAAAGTTTTATTATGAAAACGCACTTTTTTGCATTTCATTCTTGCTGCGTTGCATTTTTTGTTTTTCTCTATGAGGGAGTCGAAAACGTAATGTAGCAGTTAAATGATGTCTATAAATAAAAAAATTAATAATAATAATACAAAAACATAAATGTAAAAAAAAGTATATCGAAAAATGTTGGCATTATATCATTGACAGACCATTTCAACAAAATTAATAATTTTAGGAGATTTGAAAATTCATAAATTTTTACCAAAAAAAAAACATCCTTCGGTGAAAGTTCTATCTAGTATTAAAAATTGGCACGATATCTTGAAAATTGTTAAATGTACATTTTGCACAAAAAAAAATGAATTTGAAGTGATTAATTGAATTAAATTGAATCCTCTTGAATTAAATGTCACAAAATCCAGAGGCATCAATTTTTTGGTAAGTCTTGCCGCATAAAAAAAATGAACGATATTTTGGTGATTATTTGATTTATAATTTGACAGACATTTAAAAATAAACTTCAGGTCGCTTTATAATTAGAACGAGAGGTTAAAATGTCAGGAAAAAGATATCGATTCGAAGAAGTTGGTAGTTTAATCTCTGGGCAAAATTTAAACCAGAAACTCGAGGGATTTTTTTTCCACCATCACGAAGCTTTCTTCAAGGGGAATCAAAATTGAAGAGGAAAGATGGAGACGATCGAGACGTGCAATTGTTTCGGGTTTAAATAGCTATTAGCAGATCCGACTATTGAGGTGAACGCGTGGTAGAATCGGGAAAGCTGTAATGAGAAGTGAGAAAAGAGGTAGATCTTAGTTTAGAATTGCCATGCACATGCTTGGAAGTTACTGCGAGATGGGAGATAAATTTCCCGAACAGGAGATTACCCGAATAGCGCTCACGGGGAGAGGATCCTCTCGCCCGGTGATGCCGAAGAGCTTCTTCTTGCTTCTAGGATTCCTAGTTTTCGCGACCTCTTCCTCGTTATTACCGGATAAGTTCATGGCTTCCCCTCTCTCTCTCTCTCTCTCTCTCTCTCTCTCTCTCTCTCTCTCTCTCTCTCTCTCTCTCTCTCTCTCTCTGTTTTCCGCTCATTCTAGTTTCTCACGAGAGTAATGCTCTTCGCTTCGCGTCTGTATAACGCAGCCAAGATGGTGATGTAAGGCAGCGGGCGTTTTGCCATGCGGAAGGATAACGACCTGATACGCAGCCCGGTTGTAAGTTCTCTTTAAAAATACATTTTTCGTTGGAGCGTAATGCGGTAAGATATAGCATTGGAAGAGCGAGGCAGGATTTTACATCGGGAGGGTGTACTTTCCTGTAACGAGGTCGGAGGCTTTGTTCGGTATTACAAGCTTTTTCTTCCAAGTCTTTTACGAGCTCTTTGACGACTTATTCGTATCGCCCTCGTGGACTTGCTGATTTTGAGATTCGTCCTCTCTTTCCGTCCTTACAAAGCCATAAAGTTAAAGGGAATTGATTCATAAATGTCCTTCGTGCGAGAGTTTCAAAAAAAAAAAATAAATAACAGCCTTCTGTCATCGTCCTTTTTATGATCAAGAACATTCCGCGGCGGGAAGCTGAATTGATTGAAAGGTTCAATGAGTAATCCGAAAAATTTCGGATCACGGATCAATCAAAGTTGCTGATTTACTGAAAAGATCCTTTGATTTGATGAATTTACTGATTTTCATTAGTAAAAATCAAAATGCTACCTTTTCGAGTGCCACCTAAATCTCGCATGAATCTCCACACTGAGAAAAAAATGTTTGAATGAACTAAATCGGTAGTCAAATACACTCAAACGAATATTTAGTTGGTACGATTTAACATGTTTTTGCCTGAATAATATTTCGGTCAACCGAAGCGCAGAATTATTCAAGAAGCTAATTATTTAGTTGGGCCAAATAAATATTTATTTAAACATATTTAACTGCAGGTTTCGTTCATTCAAACATTTTTTTTTCTCAGTCCATTAAAATTATATTCTTGCACACAAAAATGACCGAGGGTTTTTTAAATATTACCCAAAAAAATAATGATGCTGAAGTTTGCATAGTTTTAATGCAACGAAAATAATTTTGCTTTTTTAAAAATTCATTCATTCTGGCAAATGTTCGAAATGAAAAATCGTTAAAATATATTTTGGGGTCTTTATTTAGGATTTAATATTTCTCATGTACAAACAAAACGTAAATCACTATAAAAATAAATTTAAACAATTTATTTTCGTCGCAATCCAACGATGCAAACTTCAACATCATAAAAAATACCAAACTTTTGCGAAATATAATTACGATCTTCAAAAGAAATCCCGCTATAATTTTTCACAACTGTCCCTTCTATTGCTATTCCAGCGTTGCTAACCATTTCTGTTTAAGGCGGTATTTTTGTCTAGAGACACACATTTTGAGCGTTTTGGTCGAGCTCGATGAAAAAAAAATATATATAATTTTACCATTCTTCTTTTATAACATATTTATTAATATTTTGACAATAAAGAAATAAATTTTCAAGAAAACTAATGAAAATTAAATAATTTATAAGCTGTTGAGGTTGGGGTTAAAAAAGGGTGTGCTAGCTGACACGATTGTAGCCTTTCTAGTCATTCGATATGAAATTTAACAAAAAGATTATTAATTAATAACAATTATGTTGTATACCTCAGAGAAAACGGGAAAAAATTGGTTTGAAAAATGGCAACTGTCTGAAAAAAGACGTTTTTCGACTCTTTTTGTATAGATTTTGATTTTTTTACAATAGTAAAAAAATTGCAATTAAAAACACACTTACAATAAACAATTACAATTGAAAATTGTAAAATTAAAATTTTGACAATAGTAAACGAAATAGTAAAAATAATCACTAAGATAGCTGTAACTTCGTAAATTATTGGAATAGAAAAATTTCCTTTCGAGGATATGTTCTTAAAGGCCTAAACTTTAGAAAAATGCAAAAAAATGATTTTTTCTTAATTCGAGACCAGTATACTCCCTTAAAAAGAAATCCCGTCATAATTTTTTCACCTTGTCCTTCTCTATTGCTATCCCAGCTTTGTCAATCATTTCCATTTTGAGGATGCTTTGCCCCTCGTCCCAGCCAAAAATTTTATTTCATTGAAAATTTCGTACTTCGAGATACAAGAAAAATCTAAAAAAATTCAGCAACATTTGGCATGTCCTAAACAACAAACATTAATAATAATATTGCCCAAAATTATTAGTAAGTTGTTTAAACAAATAATTATTCAACAATTTTTCGATAAATTATTTTTTTTCTTAAACAAATGGAATGCGTTAATTTTTCTGAACGCATAGGAATTTTTTCAAAATTTTCTCTCTATTTTGAAATTTTATAAAAAACATTCTGAAATACAAACAAAAAACTGCCAATTTCGTATTTGTTTTCGCACACAGGTTTATCATCAGCTTGGAAAAGTTCCAAAGACACTAGGCCAAAAAATACATAAATCTAGCCATTCTAAAAATTCAAAACGGGAATTTCAGAATAGAAAAAAATTCTGAAAAAATGCCTATGCGTTCAGAAAAATTAACGCATTCGATTTGTTTAAGAAACAAAAACTTACCGGAAAATTGTTGAACAATTATTTTTTAAACAATTTATTAACAAATTTTGGGCAATATTATTATCGTGTAATTGTTGTTTATGGCATGCCGAATGTTGCTGAATTTTTTCGGATTTTTATTCAGAAATTTCAATAAGATACAGTCTTTGGCTGGAAGCTATATATAGGCAATACATCCTTAATCGTCTCTGTTCAGAGTGAATATTTACATTTTTTGGCACGACGTGTCGTGAGGGTACCTCGGGCTATGCAGAACCCCAGGTTTCATTTGACTCGAAACCCTCTCGCGAACAAGTGAGAATTTACGAAAAAGGTGAAGAGTTTAAAATACATGTATACGCGCATTTGAATTTACGTGGTTGTTCACCGAGCAGTGCGTAAAACGCGTCGAGAGGGTGAAAAAAAAGACACCAAAGGGAGGCGTGAAGATGCGACAAAGATTAACATGAGGGATGGATGTCGGTGTGTGTGTGTGTGTGAAAAGGGTGCGGATCCTTGTAGCGCGTCGGTTGAAGCCGCGACGCGGTAAAGCACGAGGAATATATTCCTTAAGGGGGTACCGAGGTGCCGTGAGGCCAAGTGAACGAGGGAGGCTAAAATGAGGGTCAGGAAGAACAAGAGAGGGGAAAAAGGGAGAGAATAAAGAAGAGAAGTGCTTCTAATTGTAACAAACAACCGCTTTTATCCGTCGGGTTGAATCGTACTTTCTTTTTTCGTCGCACAAAACACGGCGAAGCCATGAGAGCGAAGGGGGTGACGCGAAAGAGGTTTTCGAGCGACGCAGAATGAATGCCGAAGAGAGCGCCAAGTGGCCGCTCGGAGCGTCTCTTTTGGCCGGCTCAAGAGAGAAACCGCGACTCTGCGAAAGATCGCTCCGTGAGCGCCGAGACTTTCTCGCGAAACTTTTGAGAATCTCATCAGCGCCATTTGCTCGCGAGAAAGAAAGAGAGAGACTGAAAGAGAGTTTTCTTTCGACGTTTTTCACCCTCGTTCAGAGCTGTCGCTTTTGTTCCTCAGATTTATGAGAGGGGAACTCGAATTACGTTGGATCGACGCGAACGTTAATGATTTCGGCCACTGTTCATGGACTTTGTCTCGAAACTTATAATTCGCAATTTGGAGGGAATCCTGTGGTAGAGCGAGGCCATATGAAGCATTCCACATCAAGTGGGCCACTGAAAAATCGTGTGATCTCGACATGTTATGAAACATTTTTTTAAAGGTTGTTCGAGTGTCCAAAGCAAGCAGGATTTTTTTTTCAAATTTTTGAATCTGATTTTACACCCCCAATTTGGATACGTATGTTGTTATTTATTTTTTTCCGATTCATTTTACATGCAAAACGATCCATTGCACAAAAAAACACCTCTACATAAAATTTAGGTTTTCCAATATACTTTGTAATCTCATCTTTTTTTAAGCTGTTCAGAATCCTTTTCGTGTAATTTTCAGCGAAACAAGGCAATAATATTTTTTTTCGTCGAGTTCGCTGTTTCCAATTTTCCTACAACTTCGAGAGAACTTTCGTTGATTTCACAACAATTCGTATCTTCCAAGTGTTTTCTGAGGTTAACTGATGAAAACACTTGCGGCTTACGACAAATATTCGATGTTGTCCAACGCCCCCTTAAATTTATTGAAAAAACATTGAACATATATTATTTACCGTGTATCGGCGTGGGGTCAATGTATGATTAATTCGTTTATTGTTCGGAAATACCAAAGTATTTTGTGAGGTCCCAGCTTTTGAATTTAACCCCACGCTGAAACACGGTAAATAATGTATGTTCAATGTTTTTTTAATAAATTTAATGGAGGCGTTGGATAACATCGAATATTCGTCGTAAGTCGCAAGTGTTTTTATCAGTTAACCTCAGAAAACACTTGGAAAATAGAAATTCTCCATCATGCCAATTTTTCTGTGGTTTGCTGTGAAATCAACGAAAGTTCTCTCGATGTTGTAGGAAAATTCGAAACGGCGAACTCGACAAAAAAAACTATTGCCTTGTTTCGCTGAAAAATACACGAAAAGGATTCTGGACAGCTTCAAAAAAGATGAGATTATAAAGTATATTGGAAAACCTAAATTTCATGTCAAGGTGTTTTTTTTTGTGCAATGGACCGTTTCGCATGGAAAATGAATCGAAAAAAAATAAATAACAACATTGGTAGCCAAATTGGGGATGTAAAATCAGATTTAAAAATCTGAAAAAAAATCCTGCTTGCTTTTGACACTCGAATAACCTTCAAAAAAATGTTTTATAATATTTCGAGATCACACGATTTTTTCGTGGCCCACTTGGTGTGGAATGCTTCATATACGAAGTTAGAATTCAGATTACAGTTCACGGCGAAGCCCGAGTCTTCGAAACAAACCCAAAATTACGTTATCCATATATGTATGGTCTATTACGAAGTCTTTGAGAGATTTTCCATCCCGTTTTTCGTCTTGAAAGATAATCGTAATGGGCTTTCATCTCTGAGACACCTGTCTCAGTGTGATCGATATTTTCACCATTTTCTCATACGATTTGCTCCTTTTTTTCCAACACACGTTTACACGGATTTCTGTATGTATAAATTTGTCTTGTCTATTGCATTCATAGGAGAAAAACCGCTGACGAAGTGGTGAGAGCGGAGGCGCGAGCGCTATATAACATATGTTTACTACATATGGGACGTTTCACGCCAAATCGGACACCATTTAGTTTTTGCATCTCCAATTTTTTTGAACATTTTCTATTTTTTAGTATTGGTTGAAAGAGGCATCCATGTTTTTTTAAATTTTTGTTTGTGTAACCGTTTTCAAGATATCGATTTTTCAAAAATTACGTTACTTTTTTTTAAACTTCCATAACTTTGCGAAAAAAAATACATCCCATCGTTATCCCATTATCTACTTAGGCTCAAAAGTTGTGGAATGAATGACAGTTTTTGATAAAAAAAATTTAAGAAAATCGATCAGTACGTGTTTTTGTCAATCAGCAATTTATATTTAACACTTGAAGATCTTATAGAAGACGATTTGAAATTTTTTTTTCATTATTATTGATCAAAAGTACGTTTAGAAACAAAAAGTTTGAAAGAATTGTCTCATTTTTCGCAAAGTTATGGACGTTTAAAAAAAAGTAACCTAATTATTGAAAAATCGATATCTTGAAAACGGTTCGACAAAAAAAAATTGAAAAAGATCATGGAGGCCTTTTTTAATCAATACTTAGACAAAGAAAATTTAAAAAAAAATCAGAGATGCAAAAGCTAAATGGTGTTGAATTGAAAAATCGAAAAAAGAGATCCCATCGTTATCCCATTATCAACTTAAGCTTAAAAGTTGTGGAATGAATGACAGTTTTTTACAAAAAAATTTTAAGAAAATCGATAAGTACGTGTTTTTTGTAAATCAACAATTTATATTTAAAACTTAAAAACCTTATAGAAATACGGTTTGAATTTTCTTTCAATATTCTTTATCAAAAGTACATTTAAAAACAAAAAGTTTGAAAAAAATGTCCCATTTGGCCTACTATCGCAGTCATGGACGCTTAAAAACAAAAGTAACGCAATTTTTGAAAAATCGATATCTTGAAAACGGTTTGACAAAAAAAATTGACAAAAATCATGGAAGCCTCTTTCAACCAACGTAAAAAATTTTGAAAAAAATCGAAGATGCAAAAGCTAAAACGTGTCCGATTTGGCGTGGAACACCCCATATATATTCGTATATACGAATATAATACACGATGCAGTCCCGGTGTTTTCTTCGTCAGCCAACGAGATCCGACAGACCCTCCGGTTGCCTCTGTCGTCGGCATTGCCGCTGTCATTCATATTTTTCCTTCGCCAGATTGCTTCGAGTGTTCGAGGAGATACGAACAAGATATACACGCCCAAAGGTAATACGAGGCCTCCCCTGCTCGGCTGTCTCGACGTGAAGACCGAGACAGAGAAGAGAGAGCCTATCTCAAGCCCCCTCGTTCGTTTTTTTCTTCACTTCTTTCTCTCTTTCTCTTCACTTCTCAATTCTCCTCCAGTCATCTTTTACTCCAGTACTTTTCTCTCTCGAGTCTTTTCCTTCTTACCGTGGATCATCTCATCTCTGTTTTTTTTCTTTTTCTGTACTTTTCCGCGCTCGTCTCAAAACGGGACGGCCAGTCCCGTGCGCGCCTCCAGCCAATACTTTGATTCAACTTTCATTTACTTTGTGTCTCTGAGTCCCGAGGAAAGAAGAAGAAAAAAAGGAATAGAATTATAATCGTTATGAGAAGACGTCGGGGAGTCCGGAACGAGAAAAATAAAGATACAACGCGAACAAAGCTTGTCCCATGTTTGACCTTGTGATTGATCTACTTATCCGAAGATTCTCGTCCCTGTTTGACGTTGTACGTGGTCTCCTTTACGCGATTAGGTTTCTTTTGTTTTTTCATTGTTTTTCGGCATTGCTGCTGCGGCTTGCAATTTTGTGCTGGGATTGTTAAATTATTATTTCCGTGAATAACTTAACTGTTGATTGTAGGAGTCTTGGTACACTGTGAAAAATGTTATTAAATTTAATATACAAAAGTATATTAAATTTCAAAAACAAGTATATGAAATCGAAATTAATGTACAAGATATTGGAAAATGAACAATTTCATCTTAAATTTAATATTTGTATATTAAAATTTAAAGAGTGAGCATTGAAAATTAGTATACCCGTATATGAAAACAGTTTTTGTATACTTTTTCGCAATTTTCATATACATTATTGAAAATTATTAAAAATAATACACTTCTTTCTCAAAATTGCAATCAACCATTGAAAATTATTTTCAATATTATAATGAAATTTAATATACCGTACATGAAATTTCAATAACAAGTATACGATATCGAAATTAATATACATGGTATTGGAAAATTAACAATTTCATCTTAAATTTAATATTTGTATATTAAAATTAAAAGATGAACGTTGAAAACTCAAACCCCGTACATTAAAATAGTTTTTATATGCTTTTTCGCATTTTTAAGATACGTTATTGGATATTAATACACTTATTTTCCAAAATTACAATCAATGTCAGCGGCCGTGCTAGTTGACGCATCCACCACTGTGCGTCGCATGCGCTCGGACCTCTGTGCCCAAGCGAAATGGGCGTATGACGGTGTTATATACCAGACGGCCAGCATGTCCAATATTCTTGCCTGGTGCTAAGGTAATACCTTGATTATTAAGGCGGTTCCTCCAAGGCGAAGCTCTTCCATTCGACTTTCAGTCAAGCTGACCCTTGCGAATATCCCTAATGTGGATGTCTCGGGCATACAATTTTAGTTGCACTGTAACCAATTTTTGTATTAAATTTAATTAAGAAATATGTAGTTTTTATGCAATTTTTTATACATATATTTTTATGCATTTTTATGCAATTTCATAGACAATGTGTACACTGCACAGTAATATTCCAATATAAGTATATGAAAAATCAAATAACTTCTTTTAATTTTAATATACAAAAGAAAATAAATTTTCATATCTTTTTTCATGATTCTGCTTTAAAAATCATACTATGTATTGGAATTTAAATATACGAACGTATATTAAAATTAAAAGAAGTTATTTGATTTTTCATATACTTGTATTGGAATATTACTATACACATGTAAATGAAAATTACCATATTATATATGCATAAAAACTTAATATTCTTTTATTAAATTTAATACAACATTTTTTTACAGTGTAAGACCCCGAAAAAGTCTTCGATTGTTATATAATAGAATCGAAGGAAGAATAAGATAGCTTATTGAAAATATTCACTCTGGAAATAATTTATCATCAATTTTATTATTATCAATCTCAGTCTTTTTTTTAAATATTTTGCGTGGGGGTTTTTCCAGCATCGGCATATTTTGTCAGATATTTCGTCAGGATATTTTCCCATCGGAATGTTATGACATGAAACCGAGCTTCCGGGTGCTACGCAGTTTTCATTCTGGTAAAAACTCCTCTGACGAGGCACCGCGACCTCTCCCACAACCAAAAACTCGACGGGAGTGAGTGCGTAGTTTGGTCGGTAGACCACAACAACAGGACCGGGATTGTAGAGGCTATACAACGGGGCAAACTTCCCCGATATATGGACTCGAGGATTTCGTTCGGGCTAATGCAGAGGCGCATAGCAACCGGCGGAAACTCGTACAATCGTGAGATTGCTTGGCTCGAAAAACAAAATTCAAATTGGTGGCTTAAGCGAGGAGAAACGCGGAACGCTGAAACGCGATGAGGAGGTGGCGATTCCTCCTCATCGTGTTCCAGTTGCAGAGACCGCGTTCTCCGCTCCACTCACCACGGAAATCATCCAGGACTCTCTTATAGCGAAACACAGAGAGGGAGAAAAAGAGAGAGAGAGAGAGAGAGAGAGAGAGAGAGAGAGAGAGAGAGGGAGAGAGAGAGAGAGAGAGGGAGAGAGAGAGAGAGAGAGGGAGGGAGGAAGACCGCGACAGACCCTAAGTTTTCTCGCCCGTTTGTCACCGGCAAAGTTCTAATTTGATCTTGCAAAGCAGCGAGCGAATCCAAACTATATACGAAGAGCACCACTCTCATTTGGTTTCCCTGGTTCGTTGCTGGTACAGCTGGCAGCGAAAGGCCAGACACACAGAACCAGCATAATCGTTTCTCAGCTTTTCCTCGTTTCATTCAATCGCGGAGCTACCGCAGCTTCGGAGATAAAAACTGAAGATAAAAGTGTTTTGTGAAAAACTGAAAATTTTTGACTTTCGTAAAGTTAGCGGAAACAAATCTCCGAAATGAATTTAAATTGGATCGGAATTAGGTGCGTTTAAGGTGCGAATTTGGTGCCCAATTGGATAATTTGGTGCCCTTTTCGCTTGAATTGAATTTGAAAAGTTCTCTGTTTGCTTGAGGTCAAGCTAGCGGAGATCTATTAGGGTCAACACATGTTCTGAAATGTAACAGCATATGAATTGAATGATTTTTAGCCACATTGAATTGAACCCCAAAATTTGAGCATATATTTATAGGGCATTCTACGTCAAATCACGCGGTCATCGGCCTGACCCCCTCGGATTTCGATGTCCAATGACTTGTGGGTTTCGTTTGGTCCAAAATACGACCTCAAATTTTTAGAAATTTTTATTTCATTTTTCAGGGGTTGCCCGAGTTGAAAAATCATTAAATTAAGGGAAAATATAAATAGAGGCCTTTTTTAAATTAATGAAATTTTTTTCAAAGAAACTAAGGCCCAAAACACATATTTTCGTCGTGGTTCGATGATGGGCCAAAAATAATTACTATTTTTATTGTTTTTTAATTTAAAAAAAAATAATTTCTTATTTCGATTGTTTCTTGTAATGAGAATAACAACAACAAAAATTTTTTTCTAGTGAAACTTCATTTTTTTCTTGGTTCAAGAGTGAAACGAAAACATTTATCGAAAATTTATCAGCCTCGACGACCTGAAATAAAACGGATAATTGAAAAAAAAAAATTTTAATAGTAGTTACAATTTAAAAAAATGTATATTATTTTTGGCCCATTATCGAACTATGACGAAAATATCTGTTTTGGGCGCTAGTTTCTGTGGAAAAATTTCATTAATTTGAAAAAGGCCCCTCTTTATGTTTTCCCTCAATTTAATGATTTTTTAGCTCGGGCAACCTCTAAAAAATGAAATAAAAATTTCTAAAAATTTGAGGTCATCTTTTGGACTAAACGAAACCCACAACTCTTTGGACATCAAAATCCGAGGAGGTCAGGCCGATGACCGTTTGATTTGATGTGGACTGCCCCATATATATATATATTTTTAATTTATTCAATTCGTCAATTTTTGAAATCTTGACGATTTATGAAAAAAGTACCATCAGATTTAAGGATTACCTACACTGTAAAAATGTCTTTAAATTTAATATACTCGTTATTAAAATTTCATATTTTGTTGTATATTAAATTTCATTGAGAAGTATACGAAATCGATTAATAAACATCGATAAACTTAAACTCAATATTTGTAAATTGAAATTAAGAGAGTAAACTCAGAAAATTAAAATATTCACTTCATTTATTAGAATATTACTGCACACATCTAGTATATGGAATTTAATAGACCTTACTGCATATGCATAAAAACTTCATATTCTTTCAATGAAGTTTCAACAGAAATTTTTTACAGTGATATAGTTTCCAGCTGAAAATTGTATCTGATTGAAATTTCTGTACTTCGTGATACAATAAAATTCTGAAAAAATTCAGCAACATTTGACATGCCATAAACAACAATTGTCAATAATGATGTTGTTTAAATGTTATTAACAAGCTGTTTAAATAAATAATTATTCAACAATTTTTTGGTGAGTTATTTTTTTCCAACAAATCGAATGCGTTTGGTAATTTTTCTGACCGTATATGAATTTTTTTAGAATTTTCTCTTTTTTTTTTTAAATACCCGTTCAAATTTTTTTAGAATAGCTGGATTTTTGTAAATGTGTCTTTGAAACTTTTCAAAGTTGACGACAAACCTGTATGTAAAAACATCTACAAAAGTGGCAGATTTTTGTTTGTATTTCAGAATATTTTTATAATATTTCAAAATAGAGTAAAAGATTCATATACGTTTAGAAAAATTAACGCATTCGATTTGTTTAAGAAAAAAAAAACTTACCGAAAAATTGTTGAATAATTATTCGTTTAAACAATATATTAATAACTTTTGGACAATATTATTGTTAACAATGATTGTTTATGGAATGTCAAATGTTACTGAATTTTTCTCAAATTTTTATAGTATCACGAAATACGGAAATTTCAATCAGATACAATTTTTGGTTGGGAAGCTATAGGCATCCTTAAAAAAGAGTCACTTTTAATAATCGACTTTGATTGAACTCGGATTATCTCTTCCTACTGAAGCTATGTGGCATTAGAAATTGACTGGGAAATTTGTATGATATTGATCAAAGCATAGCAGAGATTAATAAAATTGTTATTTTTTATTCCCTATTCATTAGAGATACGTTATTGGTACGCGTTATCTTTTTTCTTTCCATCGATCATCGATCAAAAGTTAATCTTTGAAAGTTCAGCAGCTCGTTGATTACTTTTTTTTTTCAATTTCTGCAACCTATTGAGTTGGTTCGGTGAATGTGCAAGTGAGTGCATCGATCCATGCACACTCGCTGCCCCTGGAAAGGCTTTGCTATAGAATTTTTTTTGCCTCTCGCCATTGGACAAAAAACCTTGTGGCGTGTCGTATAGAGCGCGAGAGGGAAAATAATACACTTGGACAGAGCGTGCATACATCATAGGATCGGAAAGAGAGACATTGGGAGAAGGGAGGAAAGAGGGAGGGGGGGATTCGAGAGTTGGTAGAGGAGAGGCATAAGGGACGAGAGTGAGTGAGACAACTAAAGTTCAGGAACCGATATGGTAGATACAGAACGAGAGAGGACAATGGTTGACATATCGCCCTGTCATCGCCACAAGCTCGGCCTCGACCGCTCGAGACCCCGCAGATAGAGGGCAATCGTGGGATCCTTGGCATCGTTTACTCTACTATTACCTTCACAGTGTGGTCCCTTCAGGCTCTCGTACCATGCTCCATCTTCTATCTGTTCGTTTCAGCCACCAACATCTTTGTCTCGTTTGCGGATCCTGAAGGAAAATATTGTCATCGTTTGGGGGTAGTTCAAGTACACGACAAACGAGGCAACGGATTTTCTGCACCAATAACCCAACAAAACTTATCAGTTGTGGGTCATAGATTACGTATCGAGGATGCATTTCTTCATTGATCCTTATACACCCAGAAAAAAGATCTAGTCGTAGGTACTATAATCGTTTATTTGATTATTTTTTAGTTACTTTGAAGACAATTTTCTTTCCATCCAATTTTGGACGATATTTACTTCCACTATATTTATTTATTTGAATTCCCTGTCATCGAGAAACAGGTGTTGAAGAAAAATTCTATTCGTTGTTACTAAATACCTATTCACCCGTAATCTCATCCGATCATATCTGAAGATTTGTCAGTACCCCAAAAATCCACCAGGTGGCTACCTCTCGCACAAGCGAACCTACCTCTCGACGCCTATATCCTTTCCAAGCTCGTCTATGTTTGATATCCTAATTTTTCAGTATGGATATTTAATACATTGAACATTGCGGCAAAACGCAAGTTGCTCGAATCCCCGAAAAGGATTCCCATAAAAAACGGTTTTTTTTCTTTTCCCTTCTGTTAAAGAAAAGGCGAAGCTTTAAGAAATGGTAGACTTCATATGTGTAGCTATACATTCAAAGATTGAAATGTTAAAAAATATATATTGTGTAAATATTTAAAAAAAAATTATTTCATTTAAATACATATTTGTTCAGTTTGAAATAATATTTATTAATATTAGATAAAAAATTATTAGATTGCAATATATTTTCCTAGTAGGTCATTAAAAAAAAAAAAATTTCGTTGACGTGAATAAAGTTGTATTAGGCCGGCCTACAACTAAAAAAATTTATTTGGCTTGACTAGGATTTAGTTAAGTGTACGAGATCTTTTTTCTAGGTGTAAGCAGGAGGCACTTATTCGCACCTGAGTGTCTAATAGAGATCACTGAATTATCAATTCTTCCAACTATGAGCTCTAGATATGTAAATTTTTCTTCGTTACTTCTATTCATGCATCCTATCCATGGAAAACGTTGCTAAATTTTATTTCTGTCATTTGATCAAGTTCAAGCAAGCTCCAATCAGCCAGATATTTTTGGCTTATATTGATGAACTCAGGATATGGCGTTGGATTTATACTGATATTTCAATTATTGCTGCCACGAGAAACTTTCGAAACTCTAAAAAAACATTATCTGTGGATTAATTATTATACATGGGAATTATTTATTTATTTAATTAATTAATTAAAAAATAGCTTCAATTAAAATTTTTCCAACATTCATCCGAATATTAAGTGCATACAGGATTGTCAGTTACTCACTATTGGTCACTATTTTCGAGTCGTGTCACTATTCTCACTATTTTCGAAATTTGGTCACTATTGTCCTTATTTCAGAGCTCAGAAGTGGTTAAAATAGAAGTGCCGGTTAGAATAGGGGACAAATTTCGAAAGATCATCAAAATCAGATGAACGAAGAAAAATTTTGAACCTTCAACGATTACGAAGAGAATGAGCGCAGTCTAGAGCCCAAATTTTTAGTAGAAACAAAATTACACCCATTTTAGTGGATAGATTCAATTTTGGCCAAAAGCAAGAAAAAATTGCTCAATTTTTTTTTCAAACCGCACATAGAAGTATTTTGACCCCCTGAACACGAATCTACCAATAGTTTTCTCAAAAAATCAAAATTTCTATGAATTTTCATCAAGAAAATTTTTGCTCAATTTTAGTCCCATTCGGAGAAACCTCAAAATTGCGAAATTTTAAACACTCATAACTTTCGATCGGCTTGATCGATTCAGAAATTCAATGTTCGTACGCAAACCTCGTCACTATACTTAGAAAATGCCGTTTGGTTCATTTTGATATATAAATTTTTGTAGAAATGACAGCAGTTAAAAAATGGCTGAAAAAAAATGGAAAGGACAAACAGAAACAAAAATCGATAAGTTTTAAATAAATTTAAATTTTCATTGATAAATTTTTATAAGTTATAAATTGCATTTTACAAATAGCAATTTAACAATTAAAAATTGATAAGTTTTAAATAAATTTAAATTGAATTTATTTAAAACTTATGTGCAAAAAGCGGCGTTTTACAGCTTCAACGATTACGAAGAGAATAAGCGCAGTATAGAGCTAAAATTTTGAGTGGAACAAAAATTACACCTATTTTGGTGGACAGATCCAATTTTGGCCGAAGTGCAAAAAAAAAAATTCTCAATTTTTCGTTCTCAAACCTTACGTCGATGTATATTTTGTCCCCCTGAACACGAATCTACCAATAGTTCTCTCAAAAAATCACTTTTATGTTACTGTTGCATATGAAAGTGAAAATTTACTGGGGGACTTGAGAAACGTTTCTTTAAATTTCAAGGGTTTACTAGTAACAACCCTCATGAGCGTAAAAAAGGAACATTGTCGACCCATTAGCCTTTTTTTGACGATTTTGTATCAGAGTCTCTTCCAGATGCCTCTTGACACGACCTTACAAATATCAATTTTACCGCAGACGAAAAAACACGAAGGATTAAGTTGCGATTCGGGTAATACGTAATCAACATTCCCATTAGTGATGGGCGATACAGTATCGATATTTGGAATATCGATACTCTTCGACCCAAATATCGATATTTTGTATCGATTCTTGGCGTTACGATATTTTCAAGTATCGATACGCAATACATAAATATCGAAATTTCGATACAACCGATTTTTATTGAGTTTATGTTACCGACTGTGGCAAAAAATTACCGGTTTTGTTACCGACTGAGGTACAAACGACGGTTTTTTGTTACCAACTGAGGTAAGAAACTACAGTTTTTTGTTACCGACTGAGGTATAAAACTACTGTTTTTATTTCGAACTGAGGTTTGTTTGCATTTTTATTTGAGTATCGATATCGGTGATATCGATATCGCATTCCCGATATTACACCTGTATCGATACTCAGACCACCAATACGTATCGATACCAAATATCGATACATTCATCAAATATCGCCATCACTAATCCCCATCAGATTCTTCCCCAACTGATCATCCCCATTTGGCGTGCGATTGGAGTCGTCCACGCTTCATCATTCTGGCTCGCTCATGGTCGTTAAAAAATCGGTAACCACCGCTTTTTCGAGGAGAAAAAATGCGTGGTGACTTCTCACAACAGGGGGATTGAGGATTGTAATAGAAAACCATTTCTAATTCCCCTCTCTCGTTCTTGCCTTCAAAGTTCGACGTACAATTGGCCTCGATCTCTTGCGTTTTTCTTTTCTGGTTATAAAGATTCTATACACAGCTTCGTTCTCTTTACGCGCGTGTGTGTGTGTGTGCGTGCGTGCGCGTGTGCGCGCGCACGTGTGTGTGCGTGTGTGTGTGTGTGTGTATGTGATACAATTTTCTCTCAGCTTCACGATCCTCATGGCGTCGTTTCGCGTACGAGGCGGCTTGCACCATCATTTTCTCTTCCCGCTGTTCCGCGCCAATACAACGACCGCACGAGCCACCAACACAGAGAAAACTCTCCACCATTGAAAGTCGTTAAAACCAACGACGATCGTGATGGAAATATCAATTTACTTTTAACCGCGATCCTCCCTCAACCTCCGCCGATCCTCTCTTTGGAACACGCACACACGGACTCCCACACATGAATACACATTTATCTGTATATTACATTTTTGCGTCCCCGAGCTCCCCTCTCCCTTTTATACATCCGCTCAATCATTATTTGTTGTTTTCGTTATTTCGATTATTCTTCTCGCTCGGTTGTTCATTTGTTTCTCTGTTTTTTTTTCTATCACCACACCACAATATATTGCAGTGGAGAGACTTGGTGATACAACGGAAAATCGTTTCAATACGTATTCCCAAAAAATTTTTATATAATGCCATAAAATTTTACACATTGCCCCCCAGTTGGTATTTCAATTTTCGTTTGTCCGTATTACGTTCTCTGGTACGAGTTTTAGCTGCTATCGCTTGTTCCCCATTCGTTGGTTCTCATGTTTTTTTCCTCATTTTTCTCATTCATTTCCGAACGAATTTCACCGCGTTAACGTCATGCTTCTCTGTATATATGTATTCGTGAACATTTTAGATATTCTCGTACCTTTGTCTCGGCTGCGATACGACGCAGTATTTATCCATGATTATTTTCGTGAATGGGCGAAAAGCTCTGGTCCGTAAGGTAGAAGTTTTTTTCGATCGTACGAATCGATGGGAATATCACGAAATTGTGGTTCTACGAGAAACCTGTGAATGGAGGTTGGAATTGTGTGGGAATGTGGAAACTGCGGTAACGAAACGATTTTATGCGTATAGAGAGTTTTGGATTGGATGGAAAAGTTGAATTTTCATTAGATATTGATCGCATTGTTGGACGACGTGGAAAGGGATGCTGAATTTCTGATCATTCTGCTTTTATTAATGAATTTTTTATCCAGCAGTTCTGCTCGACGTTACACGTCCCTCATCTATTTTCAAAAATCCCAAAGTAGCGAAATTTCAAGTGCTTATAACTTTAGGGGAGCGTGGGGCTAGTTGTAACAGGGGTAAGTTGTAACATTCAATTTTGACCGAGAATTTAAAACATTTTGATTCGATTTTTTTGCTCAATGTGCTTCTTATAAATCGCAGCATAACGTAAACACCGCTAATACCCCGCGAGACATCAAAATAAGAGGATAAGCACACGAGCTCTATTTCAGTCAGGTTTCGTAAAAAAATACTTGCGAAAATTTTGATTTTAACTATTAAAATTAAATTAATTGTTTATTGTTTTTTCCTTGTTAGATCGTTAATTTAACTGGCTTTCATTTGCTTTTTTTTGAATTATTCTAAAGTTTGTAGTTTTTCAGATATTTCATTAAGTAGACATAATGAGCCCATGGGGCAAGTTGTAACAAGTTAGAACTTCCCCCATGCGCGTGTATTTTTTTCTGCTCTCTACATGTCTTTGTATAAATAATATTATTACAACTTGTAGTATAGTGATTACATAGTATTACAAATTATTTGCGGCTTTTGGTGCACTCTTTTACTCTTCTTTACTCTAATATTGCCCAGAAAAATATGCTAAGTTATTGTATTGTATTTTTTTTAGCATGAGAGACAACCAAAGATTATAATCATCACAAGAATGAGCCACGATGAATAATAGAAGACTATGAGCCAATAAAAACGTGTTCTCTCTTATAAATGTTGCCAGTCTTTTCATTGCTACAACTTCCCCGTGCCTGTTACAACTAGCCCCAGACATGGGGTAAGTTGTAACAGCTTCCATTTTTTCCAAAAAAACGTCTGGTGTAAGAGATGGGTAAAGATTAAAAATTATTTTCAATTGGAATTAGTGCTCAGATATATACGTTACAAACTCTCTTACTCACAATCTTAAAAGCATACATATTTTAGGTGTTACAGGCCTTTTTTCAAAAACTGTTACAACTAGCCCCATGCTCCCCTACTTTGGTTTGATAGATTAAAAAAAAATCGTACTTGAAAGCTGTCACTGAACTCAGAGAATGGCGTTTGGTTCATTTCGATAACTTAATTTTAGTAGAAATGAGAGCAATTTGAAAATCGTCGTAAAAATGGTCCTTGAAAAATTTGCCAAAAATCGATGGTCGAACTTTGAAAATCTGCCAAAAATCAATAAAATATCGGAATCCGATGAACCAAGCGAGGTTTCGAAGCTTGAACGACTACGAAAAGAATGAGCTCATGTTCAAGCCGCAATTTTATCTAGAAAATAAATTACAGCTATTTGAGTGAACCGATCGAATTTTGGCCAAAATGCAAAAAAATAAAATTCTTTATTTTTTTCGGGCCTTATGTCGATACATTTTCTCCCCCTGAAAACGAATCTACCAATAGTTTTTTCTTAAAATCAAAATGTTTATAAATTTTCATTAAAAACCCTTTTGCTCTATTTTGGCTCTTCTTTCTTTTGGTAAATTTTACGTATAAAAAAATTATTTTCAAATGATCCACAGCATTCGTGGTTAATTTACAGCTTTACCGATTATTTCTGTACCAAAAATACGACTCGACTACAAATATAAACTAATCTACCAAAAAATCCTTACTATAATTCTGCCGTATGACATCCCTGTCCAAATATTTTATAATAATACCTCGACAAAATAACAAGCCTACCATAATTAATCTCCGTCAAATAATAACCCTGCCAAATCGCAGCCCTGCGTCTCTCGGATTAAAATCTCCCGGAGAACAGCTTGTCGGCAACAACTCACCACGAAATATAATAGCTCTTCCACTTTACAAGGCACAGGATTACAAGCCACAGGATTTTCCAGATTACAGAACTCGCTCCTATTTCACAGTGCACATCGACGGGGTGGCATTATTATTTTACCAAAGCGGGCTGTGCCATTGGCAAGGGTGATGCTTCTGTATAAAAGTGCCCGAGAATTTTAGGGTGATCTTGTAGGCTAATAAAATAAGAGAGCTTTCATCTGGCAGAGAGATTATGACAGAGATTTACCCACTTAGTTCTTGTCTGGAATATTTGTAGTGTAGTAAATAATTTCAGTATAGCCTTGTTACGAAGAGGAAATATTAAAATGCTCTTATCAGGCAGACCGTTTATACAGAATTGTTGTTGTTATTCGATGAAGATTTTTCGGTAGAGTATATTGATTATTGAGCAATGGATGCAATTTTACATTAGTAGAGAAATCGGTGGTTGGGTTATAAATCTACCGAATAGGCTTCTTCAGGATAAATCTGGCATTATTTCAAGTATCTTCTATAAAGTCTTCCAATATTCTAATTCGTAGAGAAAAACATCGATTAGATATGAAATTTCTTGAAAATGTGTAGGGAAAGTGGAGTTGAAACGGACTCTAGAGGCAAAATGGACGCCAATCAAAAGTGACGAAAAAAAATTGGAATCATCATTACAATTGGCATTAATATACCTAAATAAACCCTCAACCATGGAAGAGTAGATATAGATTCGATATTTTTATGATAATTTCCTATGGGGAGTTAGAATTTTTTTTTAAATTGTCATCAACATCGCATTTTAAAAAAACACCCCAACATATAACATTTCACGCGAAGCAGTTGGGTCAAAGTATCTTGGATATTGAAGTGATGTGAAAGACGAGAGAAATCGTTTTTCCAACGTTTCTCTTCGGTTACTCGAATTTTGGAGAAACACAATTTTTGGGTGTTGTCCACTTTGCCCTCCTCTCCTCCACTATATAGTGGTAAACTGTTGGAATACCTTATATATACAATGTATATGTTGACACTGCACATACAAGTATATATGTGTAGCATACAGGGTGTCCCAGGAATTAAGGGCAATTCCATGAGGGTACATTCGTGACGTAATATCGAGTGGAAAAGTCCTTTGCCATTTATTGATATTTTGAACCCATGAATTGTTATTAATTAATTAAATGAATAACAATTCGGGGGTTAAAAATATCAAAAAATGGCAAAGGACTTTTCTACTCAATAATACGTTAATAATCAATTAAGTTGATGATAATTCAAGAGTTAAAAATATAAAAAAAATGGCAAAGGACTTTTCTACTCGATATTACGTTAATAATTAATTAAATTGATAACAATTCAGGGCTTAAAAATATTAAAAAATGGTAGAGGACTTTTCTGCTCCATATTACGTTAATAATTAATTAAATTAATAACAATTTCGACGGATCAAAATATCAGTAAATAGCAACGGACTTTTCTACTCGATATTACGTCACGAATCTACCATCAATGTATTCCCCTTCATTTCTGGGACACCCTGTATATATGGAACGTATATCTTATGGGCAACAGCGACGAAGTAAGGGCTCGCGTAATTATCTAGAGTGGTAAATACGTGTCTATATATGTGTGTGTGTGCGTTCACATGTATTTACGCACACGCCCACAGACATGGGCAGATTGAATACACCGCGATGCACCGAGAGATCGAGAGTTAATGGTAATTGAAGAGGGTCGAGAGGGAAGGGGCTGAAAAGAGACAAGGAATAAGGGAAGAGTCGCAAAAGACAATGCAAGAGTGTAGCCAGCAGCGCTGATGTATGAGACCACGTGGACGTCGGAAAAAAAACTCCAAGAATGGATTGGTGAGAGGTAAATTGAAAAGCATATATCCACATACTTATGCATTGTGCTACTTACTCATACGTCGATGTTTTTGTGGAAGAACTGGAACGGGAACTAGGAAAGAAACACGGGGAGAGAAGTTGGAAAATGTGGTATAAAAGCTTGAACAAATCATTGCTGGATATCGATTTTTGCTTTCATGGCGCAGAAGGTTTAATAATTTTTCTGACCGCCCCAAAAATTAATGTTGAACGAAATGTCGATTTTGTAAGCTCTGTTTTAGCAGAGATAAATCTACAAAATTAATTTAAATTGTACCAGAATTATTTTTAGGGGCTAATTTGCTGAAAAATTGGTATCTTTCGTTTTTCCAAAAATTTAATTTGAAAAGTTCTATAATGATAGAAGTGATATTTTTAATTTGCAACCAATTCTTATTTTCCGGCCAGGGACATTTTCAAGATGGAAAAATAGATTACATTTAGATTGAATTTAGGCTATTTTCAAAATTTCAGAATTTTCGAATTTCATGTGGAACAAAAAAAAAGAATTTGACTGATGCGATCAGGTCCCGAAAACCTTTGAAATAATAAAAAAAAAAAATGAAAAACAATAGTGTCGTCCATTTCCAATATTTCACTTGTTTAAGAAACTCAAAATAATGAGAAAAAAAGTCTTTCATTGTTTGAAAATATACCCGATAACATGAGACGAATTTCCAATGAAATAAATATGAATAAGGAAAATAATTTTGAGCCCAGGTCATAAAACTTGGCATATTATGTTAATACTCATTATTCATGGACTAATTTAATTAATTTTATTATTATTATTTTATTTCATTTATGTTTTAATTTATCGTTGCAGTTAATATGTATAAACAAATGGTCATTATTGTGTGCCTCCCGGAGCAAGTGTCGGAAGCAGTTGCTTGTTTTGATTAAAGCAGGAAAATCCCTTGTTGCCGTACGATCGATTCCAAGTATTTGATTAGCGTTGTTAATTAATTATGAATCGATTCCTCCTAGCGGATATCAGGCACCATATATTTATACGTAATAATGATAATGATAATTTTCCATCTCACGCATTACTCTGCCAGGAAATAACGTAGCACATGAAACATCGGCAAACATCAGCAACAGTGAGTAAAAGAGAGGTTACGAGTGAGAACCAGAGAGAAAGGGTCATTTAGGGAGGTTTAGCAACGAAATAGCACTTGAAATTTAAAAAAAGTCGTTGAATTAAAAAATAATAATTTTTCCCTATCATATAAATGAATTCATATAAATGAATTTTTGCAGATTCGTGTGCTGGGAAGTCAAAACCTTCTTTGCCTTATTTTTGTGGTGGGCATGATCTGGATACACCCACAAAAAAAGATTTAGTCGTTTATTTGATCATTTTTTAGTTACTTCAAAAAAAAATTTCTTTCCATCCAAATTTGGGCGATATTAACTTCCACTATATCTATTTATTTGAATTCACTGTCATCGAGAAACAGGCGTTGAAGAAAGATTCTATCCGTTGTTACTAAATACCTATTCATCCGTAATCTCATCCGATCATATCTGCAGATTTGTCAGTACCCCAAAAATCCGCCAGGTGGCTAACTCTCGCACAAGCGAACCTGCCTCTCGACGCCTATAACCTTTCCAAGCTCGTCTATGCTTGATATCCAAATTTTTCAGTATGGATATTTAATACATTGAACATTGCAGCGAAACGCAAGATGGTCGAATCCCCGAAAGGGATTCCCATTAAAAAAGGGACTTTTTTCTTTTACCTTCTGTTAAAGAAAAGACGAAGCTTTACGAAATTATAGACTCCATATGTGTAGCTATACAATCAAAGATTGAAATGTTTAAAAATAGTACATTATGACCCGAGGACAAAAAAAGTTTTTTTGTACGAGGGTCATACAATATTTTATCGCCCGACGGCGTAAAGTGCCTTTTAAGCCCACGAAGTGGGCGCAAAAAGGCACTTTTACGTCCGGAGGGCAATAAAATATATTTAATAAATATTTAAAAAAAATTATTTCATTTAAATACATATTTGTTCAGTTTGAAAAAATATTTATTCATATTTAAAAAAAATGTATTAGATGAATAGAATTGTATTAGGCCGGCAACTAAAAAGATATACCAAAGTCAATACACCATCACATTTCGATCCCATCGACTTCTCATTTTGTCATTATCTCGTAGGAAAACTCGCTCAAAAAACAGTGAGGTCCATTACGAATAGAACGAACTATACTAATTAAACAATAAATCATTATCGCCCCGGGCCCATAAATTCGCCGGAGCTGTGTTTGCGTTTCTGTATTCCCGTATATATTTGTTATTTTACTTGGCGTCATTACGAGTTTATCTCGTGATATCCTACCCCCAGGCATGACACGAGCATTATAGATAGAGTGACAAAAATGCGTTAATCGAATCGATACAAGGTTCATTATCATCGATCTCAAACAAAATATATATTCGATTGAAATAATAATTACCCGAAAGAGTTGCGAATTTTGCGATAAATAAGGTCGTATCGGATAAATGAATAAATTAATCTCTCTGCGTAAATTAAAAATCATCGAGCAGTTTTCGAATATATCATTCTCTTAAGGGGTTAAGGAAACCGAAAAAAGCCATTTTTCAAGAATTTTCTCTGGAAAGACATTTAAATTTATTAACGCAAAAATTTATATACGCATTTTTGTAACTTTTAACTTTATTTTGAAATTTTTCTTTTTGAAAAATAATTATACTCGACTCTAAAAAAGGCGTCTTGCGGTGAGCACGATATCTCTGGATTGGAACATCCAAAATAAAGATAAAAACTCGATTTCGTTGCTATGAGGTATAATCTAGTATTCGATCGAAGGAATAAGCAAAATATTTATTTTTAACACAATGGCGACTTCTTTAAATAAAAATGGATTTTCATGCAAATTTTTGCCTTGTATTGTTTATAAAATGAAAAATATTTATCAGCAAAAAACACTTTCCATTAATTACTAAAAAATATATTTATAAAGCTCGTGTAAATATTTGGCATGTACCTACATTATGAAAATGAAATTTTAAAAATCAATTTTTTGAAAATCCTGACTGCGTATGACCCCTTAACGCCAAAGTTCTTATCGACGAAAAATATATCTTTCTCGAACGCGAATAATTTAATGATAAATAATGAACTCTTGTCCATTGATAAAATACCATAGTACTCTGTTTCCCACCGATGCTGCCCGGATGGAATGGGAAAAGTATGAAGATAAATTCCATCCGTCTCGTGTAGAACCTTCGTGCGACACCAATATCCTACACGAGTATACCCAAGTCACTCCTCCACGACTCTGCAAAAAAAAAAAAAAACTTCGCGACTCCTGCCTTCGGCTATCGGTATCGATATAATCTCCCAACCGTCACGCAACCTTTTTCCGCTACTATATAGGACATAAAAATGGGGAAAGGCCTACAACACATACAAAAACGTGCTCATACAAGCTAACCCTCCAACACACACGTACATAATCTCTTTTATGAATATAAAAATAAATATTTATTCATATAAATATATTTATATATATGAGGAGTTCTTTTTCAACCGGGCCACTTTTTTTCACCCTCTCCAATTTTTTTCAAAATCTGTCAGTTTGACATATTAGTCAAAAGGAACGTCTGTGATTTTTTTTAGATTTTTTTAGGCGTCCGTTCAAAATTTTCAATTTTTCATTACGAACACTGTATCTCAAAGAATATTCATCAAACAAAAAAAACATAGGAATAAAATTTTTTTTTTCCACTTTATCGAAAAAAATTTGAATCATAAGTTTTCTGCATTGAGAAAATTGAAATTTGGCAAAAAAATGAGAATAAATTTTTTGTAAACCTAATAACACACTTTTGATTTCGGTACAAATTTTACAGGATATCTGTCATTGGGTAAAGAGTCTGCGAAAAAATTTTCAGAATGGTACCTTCAATGGTTACGATGAAAAAAAATAAAAACCCTGCGAAATCTCAAAACCGCATAAAGATTTTGCAGGGTTTTTATTTTTTTTCATGTCTGTCATTGGGTAAAGAGTCTGCAAAAATAATTTCATCGTAACCATTGCAGGTGCCATTCTGAATTTTTGTTCGCAGACTCGTTACCCGATGACAGATATCCTGTGAAATTTGTACCGAAATCGAAAGTGTGTTATTAAGTTAAAAAAAAAATTATTTCCATTTGTTTACCAAATTTCAATTTTCTCAATGCATAAAAATTACGATTTTAATTTTATTCGATAAAGTGGAAAAATGAATAAGTTTTTATTCTTATGTTTTTTTTTGTTTGATTAATATTTTTTGAGATACAGTGTTCGTAATAAAAAATTAAAAATCTTGAACGGACGCCTAAAAAAATCTAAAAAAAATCACAGACGTTCCTTTCGACTAATATTTCAAACTGGCGGACTTTGAAAAAAATTGGAGAGGGTGAAAAAAAAAGTGGCCCGGTTGAGAAAGAACTCCTCATATAGAGATTTTTGGGAGGGCATTTAAAACCCAACAAAAAAATTGTCACTCCAAATATATCGCTGTATGAATTCTAATACTCAAAACTATTAGATATTAGCTCTACCCAAAAATATATCGGACAAACAGTAATTATCATGGTTAATCCAGTAATAGGGATTTTGAGCTGCAAATCTGGCTGTATTTTCTGTGGAGTTTCCCTCGAAAAACGGAATGACCCCATTAATTTTAAAGGGGAAAAACACTTGGATAAACAACCCGGCCCACATTTTTTTGCCAGTCCAAGTAATATTCAATTTTACAATATAGTCGATTATCCAAAATCTAATAAGCTACAGCTACAATGTAAATGTAGACTCCGAAATTTTTCAGAAAAAAAAATAATATAACTAAATGATAAATTTTTATTTATAGATATATAATCATCAGGAAAAGTTGATTTTTTAAAAATAGTAATTTTTGCTACAAGTGTAGAAAACAACGAATTCCATCGCGCGTAAGTTGCCGCATGAGCCGAATACTTATGGTGTATTTCAAACGAGTACGAGTGTGAAATGCACCATAAGTATTCGGCTCATGCGGCAACTTACGCGCGATGGAATTCGTTTTTTTTGCACATGTAGCATACATTATTTTTTGCAATGACTGCCCCGAAAGTGGGATTTGAGATTCAATAAAACCAATGACATATTCAAATAAGAACTCGTATATATATAACCAGCAGTAAGTTTATTTTTTTAGACACTCTCCATTCCATGAATTTTGCATAGATGTTCAAATATTTGTCCTTTGATTTCTTCGGTAATAATTTCTCTTCGGCCGATATAGCGGCTTCAATCAGTTCCACGGGTGTAGATGCTCTTGGGCGCTCGTTTTCTTCATCCATTCTGTATTCCGTATTCCCTCAGAAAATGCGACTGTCATAAGTTGACGTTACGTGTTACATGAATTCCGCTACATTCAAGTTTGTTTAATCGGTTTAAAATCGTAGAACAAAAAACGATCAACTGTCAAAAAATCCGTTTTTTCGTAAATCAATGGGGTAAAGTGAGCTATAAATAGAGTTATTCCCGCACAAGTTCGGGAATCTGTGACATTCCCGCACAAGTGCGGGAATGTTAAGCATCGTTGAGAAATTAGCCACTTTCCGCACGTCAAACACCCATCGAAAATCGCACTTTCGGGGCAGGCATTGCAAAAATAATTTTAAATAGCATTATATTATCACTCATTAGCAATATATTTTTGACCATTACAATAGTGTACGACCGAAGAAAGGGACAGCATTAATGGACTGCATAGTACATATTGTTGGACTGATGATAATAATAATTATCTTGACAACACAATTTTCACAGGACCTTAATTTTTACTTTGGCCAACAGTAAAAAGTTCCACAATCCGACCAGCACTATTTAATTTTTTTCTCGATTCTCTCTAACATTGCTGAACAATTCACATCATTCTCATTTACTCCAGTGATTATCATTGTTGTTACCCATAAATTGTCACGCTATTTTTTCTCTGTGTATGTTACAAGCCTACTGAAGTACGTCATACACAGGACGGCATGTTATATCTATTGTGTATAGACAGAGCCATTCATTTTCCAACGTACTTTCCCGACATCACGAAAATCCACGTGAGTCAAAGTTTAGGAAGACAAAGTTGCGCTGAATTCTGGCTTTCCCACTAGTCCACCTCTCGAAAAACTACTGGCAATGCCTTGTATGTGTGAGCATGAGTCTGCACGTGAAAATTCAGTATATGGGACATTTCATGTTACGTCAGCAGCTCTTAAAACAGCTGTTCAGTTATCCATGCATAAAAATCAATACACGGGTAAAGTACAAGAATGGCTCGGAACAAAAAACAGCAATTGTTCTTCCCATCCACGATAATAATGTGTTTTCAATGGCAAGTTTAATAACGAGCGCAATAAGAATCAAACAGTTAAATCAATTTGAAGGGTTAGAATTGCATATATACAAAATTATTTTTTTTTGTTTCTTCATAAAATTATTAATCCTGCGAATCGTCAATTTAAGAAAATCGATCAACATGATAATGGTGATCGATTTGATGAGATAACATAGAGAATACCCTTATTAAATATACACACACTTGAGGACAAAATTGAAAAACTGGAAAATTATCTTGCAGTCATAGAGGAAACCCGAATTATCAGTATTGAATTATCTTCCTTTTATCCTTTTTTGATGGAATGCCCCATATATGAATGCAATTCCCCACGGTGCATATGCTCTACGGGCTTCCTTCATGGACGTGGAAGGAAATATTTCAGTCTCACTTCCTTCTCATCCATTTTTTCAATACAGCCAAAGTATATGTATTGTAAAGGCTGTATATGGGACGTTCCATCCCAAATCGGACAGTTTGGAAAACTTTTATTTTTATTTCCTCAATTTTTTAAGATTTTTTAGAACCGATCAAAAGACCCTGTTCAATTTTGAGATTTTTTTGATTATCCGTTCAAAAGATAATAAATCAACAAAAAAACCGCTCTTTTTTGGTATTTTGGTCATAACTTCGTTAATAATGGTCCAAATTGAAAGTTTTTTTTTCGAAATTTTTGTTTTTTCTGGCCTTTTCAGAAAAAAATACAACAAAAATATTCGACGCTTTTTTGAATGAGTTTTTTGAGTTTTAAACTTTAAATCGCGTTTTTATTTATTTCATTTTTTGCTTTAGACATCTATCTATTCAACAATTCTTAAGACTAGTCCAATCGTGGGATTTCCATAACTACTATTTTTTTCGATTTTTGAAAATTAAATTTTTTTTTTTAAATATAAATAATTATGAATATCAATTTTTGTTAGTGTATAGTATTTTTTAAATCATTTTGAATTAATTTGAACACTTTTTCATTGTTAACAGATTTTAAAAATTAATACTTAATCGATGAGCAAATAACAACAGTTCAAGAATTGTATGAGTGGGCATTGAACCTAAATAGTCTACCGAATATTGCTGTTAGATTTTCACCTAAGAAACATTATTTAGATGCAAAAGAAAGATTTTATTTGCGATACAATACTGCGAAGTCAATCACAGGGGGACACAAAAATTTCATTCAATTATTTCAATGAGCAACGGAAACGTATTGGCAAAGGAATATTCTAATTCAGGAAATAATCGTATATGTAAGGATTTCAAAAAAATACGTGAATAAATAAAAACTGTTTTTATTATTGTTCGTAAATAGACTTTACGATTAATTATTAATTTTAAGAACCTGTTAACAATAAAAAAAGTAGCAAAATAAATTCTTAATATTGAAAAAAAAATACTATACAGTAACACAAATTGGTATTCATAATAATTTAGTTAGAAAAAAAATGTTTAATTTTCAAAAATCGAAAAAAATAGTAGTTATGGAAATCCTACGATCGGACTAGTCTTAAGAATTGTTGAATAGATAGATGTTTAAAGCAAAAAATTAAAAAAAAATTGAAAATGACACTCACTTTTAAAAACCCGATTTAAAGTTTAAAACTCAAAAAACTCATTCAAAACCTCGTCGAATATTTTTGTTGTATTTTTTTCTGAAAAGGCCATTAAAAAACGAAAATTTTGAAAAAAAAAATTTAATTTGGACCATTATTAAAGAAGTTTAACCAAAATACCAAAAAAAGAGCGGTTTTTTGTTAATTTAATATCTTTTGAACGGGTAATCAAAAAAATCTTTAAATTTAACAGGAAGGGTCTTATGATGGGTACTAAAAAGTATTAAAAAATTGAGTAAATAAAAAAAAAAACAGTTCTTTAAACTGTCCGATTTGGGATGGAACGCCCCATATGTGTTTACCGGTATGTACGTTGCGTTTGTCTATCGAACGTGAACAATATATAGATTTTTCGTGAATCTGAGCAAAAGAGGGAGAGAGATAGATATAAAGAAATGGGTCCCATCAAGCGATGAGGATAGACGCGGGAAAATGGAAGGGGAGAGCGAATAGTCGACGTGATACACAGTTCCATAGCAACTTCCATCGCCAATTCCATTTCTCCTGGTTTTCTATTTTCTTTCTACACGGAAACGGTCTCATCCCCTCACGGTAATCCCCCTTGTCCGCGCGGGACTGTCCAACGCTGTTGAATTGAATTATTTGCGACGGGGCAAAACTTTTGGTTCGCGATTTACCGTCGTTGCTTCCCTCCCTCCACCTTTGTTTTCCCTTCCATCCCTCGAAACGTTCGCCATATACGCGAGCTTTCACTTCCGCGATTTCGTAACTTCCAACCGCGCTCGCGTTTTGCCATACATCGTGCGGATACTCTCTGTTTATAGTGCTCTCCAGAGCTCTGCTCGCTGGAAAAATTCCTTCAACCGCGTACGATCAATCCGCCATACTCAGTCCCCTTCCCCATATTTCCATCGCAATTTCTGACAACGACTAGCTGTCTCCGCCACGTATAAGTTTGCGGCTCTGGCAAAATGGCCAGATTGCGAGTAACAGGATTTTAGAATAGAGTGAGTCATTTGGCATGAACCGGAAATAATGTCAACTTTCAGAATGTACTTCAATGTACTCCACACCGAGAAAAAGGTTTGGTAAAGTGAAAGAAATTTGGCTTGAATCAACTAAACCCGGCGATTACGGATGGCGAACGAAATGTGTAATTCAGTTAATTCAAAACGTGTATCAAAATGGAAACAAAAATTGCATTCCCATAAATGCATATATCCTTGATCCAACGGAGTAGAGGATCCGTTCAATTGAAAATTACATCGTTTTGATTTCATCTTTGGTAAAATGCACTCAATATGCGATTGCATAACCAAATAGTTTAGTTGAATGAACAGTTTATATTTTCTATGCAATTCAGATGTTGTTTACTGGAAAAAAATGCATTCGATATAAAGCTAGAAAATTTCAATTGAATTAACAAAACATTTGATTATATGCAATACTTGTTTCAGCTACGAGGGCTGTTACTTAACTAATTAATCGTGAGATTAAACAGTTGATTGAAAATTTAACTTATTTATCCTTGCGCCCATAAAGAGCACGAGCGCCACCAAAGTGCAATGGGGATCTCATTCAAATATTTAGTCTTTAGTTCATAGAACTGCGCGACCACAGAGCGCGGGTAATGTTCCATCGATTTCAAGTTAATCGAGAACTCCGATGCTGGTAATACACTGGTACTTATCGGTGCTCGGTGGCTGTCTCGCTTGCGCGAGGGCGCGCGCTAATCGTCGCCACCTAACGGATCTCGGGCGAAGTGCCGAGAACGTGGTAGTTACTATACGTACTACCGACTTAATGCGTTGTGGCCGCATTGAAATATTTAGTCAAATTTATCAAACAATTTGATCGACTTGAAAGCATTTACTATACTTTTTAACTGGATGAATAGTTCAAATTAAAACTAGATTTTGTTGATAAGACAAAACATGCAGTGTTGAAACAATTTTATTTACTTCCAGTAAATGACTAAATATTCGATCGAATGGGAAAACAAGTTGTTGAATTAATCTTGTTTGAAGTCATTTTGATTCAGTGTTGTAATTGCGGTGAATGCAGTACACATTTGAAACAACGACAACAGTTTTGTTATTTCAACAACGGGATAATCAAATCAAACATGTGACGATTGATTTAAACGAATTTATAGTTGATATTACTAAACCTTTTTTTCGGTGCAGCAGCAAATAGACTCAAATGTGTTGCTGAACGTTGTCGTCAACGCTATTTTCTATTTTTCATCAAAAATTGTTATTGCACTGATAATTTCACATATGAAATATGTAAAATTTATTTCAATCCGAACTAAAATTGACTGACAGATTATTGTGGAAATGTTTTGGATAACTTTGTAAGAACTTTCGCATCAGAAACGATTTTGGAACGAGCATTGCATTGAAAATACTCATTTTTGGTATTTAACTACGCCAGAATTGTCCAATTGCAATCTGGTACATTATTGATAAAGTTGCTAAATAAATTCATCACCGAAAAAAAATTATTTTACACCGTGGACTTCTAAAAATATTATAGTTTTTGTTAATCGGACGAAAATTGATTCAAGCATTATAAGAATGAAAATTGAATGATCAATGATAGAGCTGTCCAATTAAAATTCATAACAATTGATTGAAGCTGATTTTGACGATTTTGATTTCCTTCAAGGCAGAGTAATATTTTTCAATTCAGGAGGGCGCGTAAACCTAAAAGAACCTTTTCATTTAAAAGGAGAGTAAACCTTAAAAACCAATGATAAGATAATCAAGGGATAAGATTGGGTATCGTTGCTCCAAATTCGCAGTTTACATCTAAACTACCGTTAAACCACTTGATAGCCGAAGGGTAAAAGAATTAGTTACGCTAACCGTTGGAAAGGGATGCGCCGCCATTTTGTGTTTATTTCGTATCGTCTGGAAAGTTTCGGGGGGTATAACTTTAAACTCGGTAAAACTACCACGGTTGTTTTGGTGTTAAGCGACAGCTAGTGGCGGTCTATCGATTCTGTTTATAAAACATCAATATAAAGTTTTACGATGACCTTTTATGGGCTTGTTGTTGATAACTAACAAAAATCAATATAATTTTAGACTATTCACTTTAAAAACTTTCTACATCACGAATCAATTTAATATCTAATAAAGTTATAACCGAGTGATGATTTGTTCGTTTGTTTGTTCGGTGTTCTTCTCGATCCTGGTGACAAGAATGTTCTTTCAGCTTAACGTTATCCTAATATTTTTATCGTTATTTATCTTTTTATATATTTATGAAGCATACAAGATTTAAGGACAGACAAATAAATTAATGAGTCAAAATTTGTAAATTTGTAGATTATTTTTATTAGTCTGCAGGTCAAAATGGCGGTCTTTGGTTTGGTCCTGGCTGGCTTTTAGTATTTTAATAGGGTTCAGTAAAGTTAGTAATTTTTTTTTTTCAAAGGCCTGAAACACTTCGAACAATTTTGCGTCAGATTTCGATATTTCAACAGCTTCAGTCTTAACGAGTGTCGCATTTGATTCTACTTTTTAGAATTGATTCTCCGAAAATCAAATCCGATATAATTTTAAGTAATAATTGAATGATTCTGTTTTAGCAGAAAGTCTTTTTTTAAAGGGATTTTTTTCATTCACACAAATAAAACGTAAAACTTGATTCTGATTGCAAAGAATTAATTAAATAAAGTCTTACCCGTTAGAATTAATAAAATAAAGTCTTACCCATTCCAGATGTTTTGAAACCCTCTCTAAAAACCTTCCTTTGAAGTTATCACAAAAAGTAACAAGGTATCGCTGATCCTTTGTACAAAATTCTTCTTTGTCAAAAAAATACTCGAATATCGACAAGGGAGAAAATTCAAAGAGAAAGTTCTTTTCGAACCGACCTTATAGAGGCATATTAATATGTTGCAAAGCAAAGGACACGTTACAAGTACGAGCATAAGGACAGAGTACTTAAAAGCCTTATTCCGTTGCCAGAAGATTTTTGAAGGTCCTTTTTTATACCTTATATATGACGTATTCCAGCTCAAGTGCGTAAACCCCTGATCCTGACCCTCTCAGATTTATTTGATTTTTTTTCATATGGTCGCATTGAGTCTAAAATACACCCTTATAATTCTTTTCGATTTTTCCAAACATCCCTTTGAAAAAAAAATTTTTTTTTCTTAAAACGCCTTTTTTAAAAAATCTGAAAAAATTCTGAAAAAACCGTGGTAATGTATAAAAATTTTCAAGCTTTCACCCGTAGTGGGTAGATTTTTTTTCTGTATTTTACGTATTCGATTTAAAAAAAAAAATTTCAAACGCTATTTTTTTTAAATCTAAAAAAATTCTGAAAAAACCGTGATAATATTAAAAAAATTTCAAGCCATCACCCGTAGTGGGCAGATTTTTTTTCTGTGTTTCACTAGCTATTAACGTTCTCAAAATTCCAAAAAAATTCTCAAATAGCTCACTTTGAGCAGATACTGAATTATTTTGGTACTCAAATTGAGTATCTGCTCCAGGTGAGCTATTTGAGAATTTTTTGGAATTTCGAGAACGTATGCTTGTAAACCACAGCAAAAAAAATCTGCCCACTACGAGTGATAGCTTGAAAATGTCGATATATTATCACGGTTTTTTCAGAATTTTTGTAGATTTTGAAAAAATAGCGTTAAAAAAAAATTTCTTTAAATCGAATAAATGAAATACAGAAAAAAATCTGCCTCCTACGGGTGATAGCTTGAAAATTTGTATATATTAGCACGGTTTTTTCAGAATTTTTTTGGATTTTTAAAAAATAGCGTTTAAAAAAAAATTGAAATAAGGGATGTTTGGAAAAATTAAAAAAAAATATGAGGGTGTATTTTAGACTCAATGCGATCATATGAAAAAAAAATCAAATAAATCCGAGAGGGTCAGAGTCACGGGTTTACACACTTGAGCTGGAATACCTCATATATACATATGATTTGATCAGATTGACGGATTTGGGTTCGCAAGGATACATATTGCTGTATAAAAATGGCGACACGGTTGAATGCCTCGCGATCGGGGCTGGAAAGAAAGAAAGGGATGAAAAGGGCCGGGTGTCTTCGACTACACGAGGATCAACGTTCCATCTATTGTCAGAGATCTTTCGAAACTTATATCTACACATATCTATGTACATATAAACCCCCACACATTCTGTATATTTTTGTAATACGAAAAATACCGTGTGCGCTCGTACCAGCGAGACTTTTATCTACCGATAACGATTCTTCTCCGGCCATGCATATATCTCACTCCATATATTTTGTATGGAAAATTCTTTTCCACGGTAAAAGCTCGCCTGAATCATCGATATCAGCAGGATGGTGCGAAGGTGATACGACGGAAGAAGTCGGAGGCGTTTGAAGGCTCGGTGGTGCAAAAAGGGGTGTTTGGAACGCGTGTACCGAGAGTTGGGCTGGTGAACTTTGGTTTATGCCAAGAATTTTACTCTCTTGGAAATCCGATCGAGGTGAGCTGCGAGAGATCGAGAGAGCGCGAGAGATAGAGAAGAAGAAAGAAAGAAAGAAAGGAGTGATGGGGACTGAAGCGTTTTCTAGGCGATGGCGGAACTTCGATACGACAATACGAGAGATCACGTTCCCAACGGGTTTTGCGCATTTTCATATATTCTCGTGTAACATGCCATGTGTTCCTGGAATTCGTGCAGCCTACAGTCGCGACTGAACAATTTCGTGTATCCGTTGTCTGATTTCTTTTTTCTCGCATCAAATCCAGACCGGAATGACGCTGAAGGATGTGAGTGAAAGGCCCACATATCAGATGATAGGGGGAAGTCCCCTAACGCCGGACGGCACCTAGTACCGGACACTGTTGATATAAGCCAAACTAGAGCGCAACGTTCTCGTGCGTAATTCGAACAGTGGCCACAGCGGTAACGGTGGCGCTGGAGAACTAGCCACAGTGCGCCTGCGCGCGTTGTCAAGAGTTGATTGTCGTTGGAGCCGATTAATATTTCGTGTCAGCCGTAATTTTCATACATTCATTGTTTAAAAAATAGGGGTTTTGCGGCTCCATTTTTTAGCTTGGGATGCTTTTTGGTAAGTATTCTTGCAAATAATGAAGGTTAAATTTCAAAATTTTGTGAAATTGCAACGCATTTCGTTATTTAATCTTGCATGTTGAGTCCCTGCTCACATGGAAATAAAATGTATCGGCAAGTATTACGGAAAATATATTTTTGGATATATTAAGTATATTTTGTCCGAAAATGTATGTATTACAAATATGATTTTAGGTATATTTTTAATCTATTTAAAAATATTACAACATAAATATAAAAAATGTATTGAAGATATATACTAAATATATCAAACATATACATTGACTGCATGTTGTATATATTTTAGATACATTTTTAATTGGTGTTTAAATATACACAATATATATGTAAAAAATATATTTAAGATATATACTAAATGCATCAAATATGTATATTGAGTGTACGTTTTATATATTTTCGAAATAATTTTAATATATGTTTACATATACACAATATATGTTTTTACATATATCAAAAAATATATTTTTATGCACAATAATCAGGCATCTAAAATATATTTAATATATATTACAAAGAAATATTTTCTGCCGAAAATGTACTTATCACGAATATATTTTTGAGTATATTTCTTATATGGAATATACATATTGTATATTTAATATATATCTGATATATATTTTAGATACATCTAAAATGTATTTAGAATATATAATGCACACTTCAAATATATTTTAAATATATTTTTACGTATATCGAAAAATATATTTTCCGGTATATTATATTTCCGTGTGGGTGGTACCGGACACTCGATTTTTCTCCAGTACCGGATGCCATTTTTTTTTCGTTGTTGGAATATTTGTGTAAAACATGCTGTTTTTGTTGTGGTGGTATTTCACTATGACAAATCAGTTTAAAAAAATGACTAAAGGAAAATGGCCCGAGGGAAATATGAAAAAAGCTTCGATGACAATAATGACTGGATCAAGTGCGACAATTGTAAGCAATGGAATCATAAGGCGTGCACAGATATTCCGGAGTGTTCCGATGAATATATTTGCGATCATTGCAAAATTTAACCATTTTTAATCTATTTTTCCAAATAATATTCATAGTGTCCGGTACTAGGTGCCACTTTTCGGACTCGACCATTTTAACCATTAAATACAAAAATATATTTTTCTTAGTTGTGCTTTTTTAAAAAATCTGTACTATCATTAACACACGAAAGAATACTCCAAAATTTGTGAAAAAAATATAAAAAATCGAAGTTCTTATACATATAATAGTTTTATCAATGAATAACCTTAAGTGTCCGGTACTGGGGGACTTCCCCCTAATAACGATTGGATTCGTTACAAGAGACGAAAAAAACGATTTGAATCCTTGAAGGGAAAATAAAACATCAAGGCCCGGACTTTGTAAGCCTCTGGTATGTATTTGGGTGAAAAAAAAAGTTAGTAGATGAGAGAGACAGGGAGAGAAAGATGGTAGGAGTATGAGTCAGTGAGGAAACTAGAACGAGCGCAAAAAGCTTGCCGAACGACGAAAGTAGAGCTCGTAAAATGCACAGATTGAAAATCGAGCCCGGGGACGAGAGAGGTAAAAACCTTCGGGAGAAAAGGAAGAAGAAGGAGAGGAGAAAGAAGAAGAAGAAGAAGAGAGCAGTTCGGAGACTATATCAAAGTTTTTGACGACGTATTTTCACGTTGGTCCCTCTCATCCATTTTTCCCTTCTCCCTTATATCCAACCTCAAACTCTGTGTCTCTTAAAACCTTCACCGGAAGGAAAAATGAATTTTCCACAATAGGCCTTATTTTTCACCGACTATACGATGCACGATACAGATGTGAAGCAGCTGCATACGACGAGAGAAAAGTGATATGGAATTACTCCGGCTGAAGACTCGATCGGTTTCTATATTTTGGCGAAAAGAAGGATTTCACGGTGACTTTTCTGACGGAAAAACGTTTTGTTCCGCTGACAAGTGAGTGTGTTTATCCTCAACTCTCTCTCTTGCTTCCTTTTCGTGTGCCACTGGAATAACAAAACGTTCCTGCGGTTCTTACGGTTATTGATTCATGCTGGTGGTGCGTTATAGGGAAAAAATATACCATATGGGGCATTCCACGCCAAATCGACCACTTTTGAACTCAACCCCTTTTGATTTGGCTGACAGTTTTTTATCCTTTTCTACCTTATGAAAAAAGTTTCTCAGAATTTTTTCAAATTTTTTTACCCAACAAAAGAAAAATTTATGAATTTTTGAAAAAAATTGCTTTTTTTAAATAGCTATAACTTTTTCAAGATTTTACTTATCGGAACGTTTTTTTTTCAAAATTTTCGTTTTCTAAATGTCCTTTTTGAAAAAAAATACAAAATATGATTGAAACCATATTCATCGTTTTTTTAGATTTTTTGAAAAAATTGAAAATCTCTCAATGATTACCATTTTCGATTTTTTTTCTTTTTATGATATTAAACTTTCACATTTTCTGCAAATCCTCCAATTTTTTCAGAGTGGTGTTTTTTTTATTTATATTTTTTTTCCAATTGAAAAAAAAAAAAATGTCAACTAGCCTTATTTCTCATAACACCATTGTCAACATTTTTGACGGTGTTCAGTGAACTTCCAAATTTAAATAAAAACGAAAATTGAAAGTGGTAATTATCGAAAAAATAATTATGTCAGTATATATACTGGCATAAATGACAAATGATGGGCATTTAAAAAACACATTTCATGAATTTGAACTCAAATCTATTACTTTTAAATCTTCTACTTTTTGATTCGTCAAAATTATCACTAATTGTTGTATCAAGTCAAAGAAGCTCTCTAGAATTGTTTTTTAAAAATTTGTTTTCAATCTGGAAGTTGAACATCATTTGTCCAAAAATGAACCAAAAAATAACTTTTTTTTTTCATTTTCTTCGTTTTTGAATGTAGTTTTCGAAAAAAAATACAAAAAGATTATTTGGAGCTTCCTTTTATTTTTCATCTTAATTTTGCGAAAAAATCAATTTTTGTTCGTTAATTACCACTTTTGATTTTTGTTTTTTTTTCCCCAAATTTGGAAGTTCTATGAATACCTTAAAACATTTTCAGAGTGCTGTTATGAGCAATAAGGTGAGTTGACATTTTTTTTTTCAATTGGAAAAAAATAGAAATAACAAAACACCACTTAAAATTTTTGAGAATTTGCAGAAAATGTCAAAGTTTCATAAAATAGTAAGAAAAAAAATGAAAAATGGTAATCATCGAGAAATTTTCGATTTTTTCCAGAAATCTAAAAAAAAAAAGCAATTTTTTTGTATTTTTTTTTCAAAAAGAACATTAAAAAACGAAATTTTTGAACAAAAAACGTCCCTATAAGTCAATTTTTGAATCAGTTACAGCTATTTAAAAAAAGCAATTTTTTCAAAAATTCATAACTTTATTTTGGTTGGGTACAAAAATTTGAAGAAAGTCGGAGAAACGTTTTTCATAGGGTAGAAAAGGATTAAAAACTTTCAGCCAAATAGAAAGGGGCCGGGTTCTAAAGTGGTTGATTTGACGTGGAAAGCCTCATATATACCTTCCCTCTCCTATTCGTGGATCTTTTGTACGTGTGAATTTGTATTTGTGTGCGCGGGCTCGCGATCTTGGTAAAGGGTCGAGATAGCGGTCCGAATCCAGAGCGGTATAGCAGTGACTGATAGAAAATTCAATTGAATATCTACGTTTTATCAAATATGCTGAGAGAGAGAGAGATGGAGAGAGAGTGGATGGAGAAATAGTGGTAAAGGAAGTGTAAGACGAACAAGATGGATGCAGTGAGCGGATCTGTGTAAATCGAATGCTAGCAGGAAAAAGGGCGCAACCAACGTCACTTTCCTCTTCGAAATTGTTGGCGATTATGCCCTTTCATTTGCTGAGCAATCGATATATATATATTTGTATATCGACATCTTAGGGAAGCGGGTGGAAGAATTCTCTCTAACCAATCGTGGCAGTCTGACTAGCACCAGCGCTATCCACTCGTGAATTGAACGGCGCCTCTCAGTTGGATATTTCTCGCTTCCACGGCCATCGCAGGTGGTTTCCATTGTAGATTCTTCGAGGAATCTCCATTTCATTCGATGTGGGCGCCCAATCTTCGAGAATTTGTAAATCACATTCGCGCGCATAATTCGCGCTAGAACGAGGGAAGAGCCGGAGAATATGTCGAATTTTCTTAAGGCGCACGAAAAATAAGAAAAACCCCATTTGGGATCATACGTATTCGCCAGGTGTTCCTTTTGGGTCTATCTGAAAATAGAAAAGTCTCTGGAACTGACCTACATCGTCGATGCTGGATCAGGGTAGGTTGAAAATACATTCGGATATGTGGAATCTTATGCGCAATCTTATGTGCATGCGAGATAAGAGAATGTTGGATGTTTTATGCCGCAGATATTCATTGTCAGAGATATTCTACGTTTTAGCGTGATGCATTCCCCTCTTGTGCCCATTTTTCACGAATAATCCCGAATCGAACGCAGTGAGGCCTCACTCTCATTACGAAGCCATCCGTCGCGAGCATCTCCGATCCTCTAGAAATGCTCCACTTTTTCTTTCGAAAGCTCTCAATTTGATTGCTGGCGGTAGAACAAAAAATACCGTTGACGACACTCTCTCGCGTGACTCATATTCTCATCTTACACATTCGTACGTACTTTTCTCTGTTCCGTTTTCCGAAAGTTTGCATCCGCATTGAAAGGGAGAAGGAGAAAGGGAGCAGAAAACTTTTCAACTTTTTCGTCTCGTACAAACGCAGCGTGTCGCTATAACCGCTGTTCCTTTTCGAGCGAGGACTTTCGTTTCTAACCCCGAACAAAGGACTCCCTCTCTCTCTCTCTCTCCCTCTCTCTCTCTCTCTCTCTCTCTCTCCCTCTCTCTCTCTCTCTCTCTCTCTCTCTCTCTCTCTCTGTCTCTCTTGTGTCTCAGTGCCGAAGCTATGGTTGCACGCTTTCCGCTCGTCGGTCGGCGGGATTCGAAGAAACTCTTTTTTTTTTGCAACCACTGTGGAAAAGTCGGTCGTAAAAGGCACCGGTAGAAAGGCTATATAACAAACATTCTCAACCTCATCGGCTACCATTCTCTGAAACGCTCCTTTGGCCATTTCCCCTTCTGCACCTCGTTCCATTGCTATTGTCGGTTTATCCGTATAACGGAAAACTAGTCCCACGCTATACCGGATTCGAAAACTGGTCCGTAAGATCCGCAACCCCACGAGACCGATGGAAGCTTGTCGATAATTGACTCTGTCTTAGGTTCCTCGCTTGGCCTCGTTTCATCGAGTAACCCAATCTATCTTATCTATATGGCCCTATGTAACTGTATATATATGGGGCATTCCCGTTGAAATTTTCACGTCCGAATCCGGACCCTCTTGAATAATTATGAAATTTTTTTTCCGAAAAGTATTCTGAAAAAGAAAAGACACGTATTTTTTCGTTAAAGCCTACTATTGATATTTATCGTCGTACGATTTTAGTAAAAAATCCGAATTTTTCACTAACTCTCTACGATAAACACGTAGTATCTTGATAATTCAAGATCCTATCGAAAAACGCTTCAGACAAAACTTGTTCGTTATAAAACGAGTAAAACAATTGATATTAAAAAAAAAAAAATTGTGGGCAGACGAAAGTTTGTTTTTTACTTCATAAACACACAAAGAAACGTTTTTTCAGCGGGTACGAATTACTTCGAATTATAAAATAAAAAAGTTGTAGAAATTCTATAGGAAATAACGAAACTTTTGAGACCAGACTGAGAATGGCAAGATCAAAATCCGTAAAGCTACAGCCAATCGAAGTTTTGTCTTGACCTTATTTTTGGGCCAGATCATGCAGAACTAAATGTTCTCGAAAAAATATACACAGAAATACATTCGTATATCATTTCATACAAGTATGAAATAATATACGTAATATACGTAATATTTAATTATATATACGTATATTCTTTCATACTTGTATGAAATAATGTACGTATGTATAATTAAAAAAATTTCAAATATATTCCTGTATATAATTTTTCAAGAATATATAGTTCTGCATGATCTGGCTCGAAAATAAGATCAAGACGAAACTTCAATTGGTTGTAGCTTCACGGATTTTGATCTTGCCATTCTCATTCTGGTCTCAAAAATTTCGTGATTTCCTAAAGAATTTTAACAATTTTTTTATTTTATAATTCGAGGTGGCGTACTTGCTGAAAAAACGTTTTTTTGTGTTTTATGAAGTAAAAACAAACTTTTTTGTGCCCACAATTTTTTTTTTTTTAAATATCAATTGTTTTACTCGTTTTATAACGAAGAAGTTTTGTCTGAAGCGTTTTTCGATAGGATCTCGAATTATCAAGATACTTACGTGTTTAGAGTAGAGAGTTAGTTCAAGATTCGGATTCTTTACTAAAATCGAACGACGAAAAATATCAATTGTCGGCCTTAACAATAAAATACGTGTCTTTTCTTTTTCAGAATACTTTTCGGAAACAATTTTTCATAATTATTCAAGAAGGTCCGGGTTCGGACGTGAAAATTTCAGCGGGAATATATAATATCCTGGATATTATGCAATAGAACGGTTGTTCTAAGCTAATTGTTCGTAAGGACTTTTTTTTGTAGGGAATTCAATTTTCTATCAGAATATAATAATGACATTTTTGTGAGATTTTTTTCTGAAGAGTTCTACTACGACGTTCAGAAGTACCAATGTTTTCCTGTGTTATTCTCATGGAAAATATTCAAATGCAATGCGCCGTTCGAAATTTTTTTTTTAAGCCCCCCTTCGGGGGTCCTTCATTTTTTACTTTAATTCACCTTTTTTTGGTGGATGCAACTGAAAAAAAAATCTATTTTTTTCCGCACGGTCTAATCTACATATAGAACAGTTTATCCAAAAAAATATGAAGATAATGGGTAGAAAGAATCTTAACAGAATTACATCAATTATATCAAGTTCAATAAATACTCCTTCCATTTTTGCATAAATGGATTCAGCGATTTCATTAAATTAAAAAAATTTTGCAATACTTCAAGTCGTAACAAATTTTACGAAACTAAAATCCCAATAGATGGAGGATTATTTTTCGCTAGAAATAAGATTTCTCAAATCTGGCGATAAAATAAATAGCGGAGGGAGGATCTATTTGTCGGAATGTAATTTAGTGAAAAATCGTTTCGAATAAAATGCTTCGAAGTCGCAATAACGTTTGATAGGGTGCACGATGTAAAGTCACTGCATCGGGAAATCACATTAACTATAAATCCGGGAAATTGTAGTTCGCAAGCTCTGCGTGTGATGGAATGATGTCGGATATCTTTGTATGTAGATGTAGAATGCACCCAAGTAAATGAGAGGAGGGCATTGCCAAAATGTGAAAGCATAGAGTATACTTGTGTGTGTGTGTGTGTTTATGTGTGTGTATACAGCTTGATATATACAGGTGAGACGGGAGCTGACTGCGTGGCAATAAATATCGATAATCGATATTCCAGCACACCCCATTGGTCCTCGTGTGCCGCAGGCAAGAAGGACGCGAAAGCTTGGATCCGCAATCGACTCACCCCCACAGTTCTCTCTCTTCCTCACCCTTTCTCTCTCTCTCTCTCTCCCTCACTCTCTCTTCTTCACCCCCCCCTCTCTCTCTCTCTCTCTCTCTCTCTCCCTCTCCCTCTTTCATTCCCACATTCCCTTCGTCTCTGCTATGCTCTATACAAGCATCCCCACACTCCTAAACTTTGGAGCTTTGAAAACCCAAAGTAGTTTTCGCATTCGCGTTATGCAAAGCTCACGCTTGGGGTGATCCTTCATTTCGTTTGGACTCGTTTGAGCGTGATCAATAAATATCCAATTGTTCTTTAATTTCTTCGTCAAAGACAATTACCGATTGTCGATATACCGTTTGCGTTTGTGTTCAAAAACAAAATATAGATATGATTTCTCCATAAATGTTTCGTATAACATTTCTGCCAAGATTATATAATAGGACTGTTGCTTAGCAAGGTAAGCAGTAATGTGTAATTTCCGTAAAATTTACTTCACGGTAATAATATTTATGAAACGTGAAGAAAAGTGATATCAATGGAATTGAATGTTTCAGCACAGTATCGAAAAAAGCAGCAATTAATTTCTCACACAACAGTGTGGAGTTTTTTATTTTTTCTAACTCTCGAAAGTCTTTATGTGGATCAAATATATCATTTACATCGTCGACATTGTCCAAGAGAATCCAATAATTATTTTAACGTGATATTTGGTAAACCTGCATTTCGAAAACTTCCTAAAGAAAAATGGAATGTTTTCTTAAAAAATAGAGTATGTGTCCTAATCAAAATATAGTGTATTCGCTTTCTATCATGTTTGGAAAGTTACTATGAATAATTAGCTACCCGCAATGGCGATTTGACGGTTAAAAAATTCCAATATATTCAAAATCATGATTTTCTATTATTTTTCAATATTTTGGGGATATTTAATTTACAAATGTTGAGGATCTGCAAAAAAGAGATCTGCAAAATGACGTTGGCAAAAATGTTGCACATTTTTTTTCGCCATTTAAGAAATATTAAAATCCTTTTCGATTGCAAATTTTCAGCAGATAAACAATAGTACTCCTTCATACAATTTTTAATGGCATGTCGAGCATTTTGAAAATAGCATGAATACGAGTTTTTTGTCTCGTCTATTCAACTAATTTCTCATACAAATATTTCTGTACAATGAAGTCTATAATGCAATATTGATTATTAAATTTTTAAGAACCACTTTCATTATTCTTGCATTGCTTTATCATGTTAATGTTGATAACAGCGGCAAAGTCTGAGTCTTCTTTTTCGTCACGATCTATTGTCGAAACTCTCTTCGAAAACTAGTATAAATGTCTCACGGGAATAGCTTCGAGTTACAAATCGTATAGTTGCGGGAAGCATTCACGAAACTCTCTCTCTTTGTCTCCCGATTTTTTGTTTGCTTCGATTGAGAAACAAAGTCCCAAGCTGGGAAAATAGCATGACAGGAAGCGGGGAAAAGAGGTTGGAATTGACAACCCACCAGCAAAGTCAATGCCATGGTTACCTATATATATATATGAGGTATTCCCGCTCAACGCGACCCCTTTCAGGCCGACCTCTTACGATTTTCTTGAAACTCGAGTATGTTTTAGCGTTGCCTGAAAGTATATTGTACACCAATTTTCAGATCTCTAACTATAATACTCTTTGGAATACACCAAAAGTTATTTTTCAAACTTTTTGCGTATTCAGCGCTTCGGATCTTTGGCACGGCGCGCAATAAGACCGAAAAAATTCTTTGACAATAGCTTTCGATCGAAAATTTTCTGCGCTTTTCGAAAAAAATATCAGCAATTTCGAAAAAAAACGAATTCATTTGAATTTCGGCCAAAAATCGAAAAAATTGATTTACAAAAAAAGAGCATAATTTAATTTAGCGGGACAATTTTTTTCATGTTTTGTATTTATCTGAGAAGTCACGATATAAATTTCAAGTTGGAACTCACATCCGTTTACTAATGCCAAGTCTTTTAGTAGGATAAAAATTCTTAAATATCGTGTTTTTCGTATTCAACAGTTCTCTGATTCATTATATAGCGTTTTTTAAAATGAATTTTGAATTGAGTAAATTTATTAAATTAATTAAATTAAATTCATTAAATCAAAATCGTGACTTCTCAGATATATACAAAACATGAAAAAATTGTCATGCTGAATTAACTATGCTCTTTTTTTGTAAATCAATTTTTTCGGTTTTTAGCCAAAATTTAAATGAGTTCGGTTTTTTTCGAAATCGCTGATATTTTTTTCGAAAAGCGCAGGAAAGTTCTGATCGAAAGCTATCGTTAAAGAATTTATTCGATTTTATTTCGCGCCGTGCCAAAGCTCCGAAGCGTTGAATTCGCAAAAAGTTTGAAATATAACTTTTGGTGTATTACAAAGAGTATTATAGTTAGAGATCTGAAAGATGGTGTACAATATACTTTTAGGCAACACTAAAACACTCGAGTTTCAAGAAAATCGAAAGAGGTCGGCCTAAAAGGGGGTTTGTTGAGCGGGAATACCTCATATATATACATATATATATGTATACGACAAAACTCTGCTAATGGTTACACGAATATGCGCAGCTGTCTTCATCTCGTTTCGCGTCTCGAAAGGCGAGGCGTCCTTTCCCGGGGTAATTCGATGCCGCCTGAGAAGCTTTCGTGGCTCAATTATCTCGTTATATCGGTGTATACACGCAGCGTGCGATCGATTCGGATATTGGATATATCGTGTCTCTCTCGCGTGAATGTCGAACGCGCAGAGTCTCTGCAAAAAAAATTAATATACATATTTATTGTTTGAATCGAATGACAGAATCGAATGGAAAACTCACAAGTTCCTGCTGGACGTCACAGGTTTTTATTTACCCACCAGAGAAGCCATTTTCATCCGGCACTTGATTTGCTTCGGGCAATAAAAATTTCAACCGAATTTGAAACGTTCAACGAGAAGAATTTATGGTTGAATAGGCCCAAAACGATAGTTTCGGACATGCTGATGATAAATTATTGTTCGTATTGTTATTCGGATTATAAAATTCGGGTAATTGGAATTTACAGGTTCTCGCTCAAACTTTAGATTGTCCAAAAACGCTTATTTTAACGTTAAAATTGTAGACATTTTTTGAAGCATTCTAAATTAAATGAAATGAACTATTGTGAGTTTATTATTAACATTTCGGAGATAGCTTAGATATGAATTATGCCTTTTAAAACAGGATTAAGGCGTTATACGCAGTCAGGAGGTCGAAAAAAGCGATGACTCAAGAATTTTTTCTAGAAAGACATTTTATATCACTCAGTACAATAATGGATGCTTGTACGTCCGCAAGCGGACGTGAAAACGTCCATATTGCACTCGTGATATAAAATATCGTACAGCACTCGGCGTAAAAACATTTCCTGACTCGTGATGTAATGTACTATTAATTTATTAATATAAAAACTTATATACATATTTTTGTAATTTTTAACTTTATTTTGAAATTTTTCTTATTCTAAAAATAATAGTTCTTAATGCCACTGTAGTCGGTCTCCGGGAGATCATCTAAAAAAAGGTGTCTTGCTCAGGAGAACACGATATTTTTGGATTGCAATATCATCCAAAATAAAAATAAAATATTTCATTAATATAAAGTATAATCTAGTAGTTGACCGAAGGAATGAGCAAAATATTTATTGCTAGCAAAATGGCGATCTCAAAAAAAAAAATTTCAATTTTCGATGAAAATGTTTGCCTCAAATTGTTTATAAAATGCAAAATATTCATCTGGTAAGAAAAGCCATTGATTAATTACTAAAAAATATAGCTTGTCTAAAAACTTGAGTCTGATCGTTTATTCCGTTACTGAGAAATTTTGTTTTCTGACTTTAACCCTCCGCGGTCGCACTGGGTCTTCAATGACCTAGTGCGATCGCGAACGGTTAAAACACAGTTTTGAGAAAAACGCTTTTAATGTTTCAAAAGTACTTTACATATAGTAATTACGGGTTTACAAATGTGTATAAATTCAAAAAAATCGGTCGGATTGACATGAAATTTTTTGGTATGATGTACTAGGGCAATTTTTATTTTTTTTTTTGTTTTTTTTTTTTTATTTCTTGCACTCCCTACCCGGAATTTTGTTGTATATGTCTGAAAGAAAATTCTCTGAAAGTTTCAGCCCTTCATATTAATATTAACTACTTTCCCTTCGCGTGATAAGTTTTTCCTTCTAAAATGCACGTAAATGAAAAACTTTTTTCGTCAAAATTTTACCACTCCGCGGTTTTTCATGCTATCACATTGACTTTGGTCGCAATTTACGATCTTTAAAAGTGTCCCGAACAGCGTAAGTGTAACTTACACTGGTGAGATGGTACGGGTCCTTAAAGTTGATTTTTACCTAAAATTCGCGATTTTTTGCGGTTATCTTCGAAATGATCAACTGAACTGAAAATTCGTAAACGGAAATTTTGTTGAAAATTCAATTTCCTACAAAAAAGGTCCTCTAGATCTGACTGCTAAAATTAATATTTCTTGAGATATTGAATCTTTACTTATTTATGGTATAAAATTTGTATAGTTTATCGAACCAAAATTTTCAATTGTTGATATTCCATATCATATCACCATATCCCATATATTATCAGTGGTGATATGATATGGATTCTCAACAATTTGGAACTCTTGGTTCGATATTCCTTAAAAATTTTCATATCACAAATAAGTTAAGGTTCAATATCTCAAGAAATATTAATTTTAGCAATTAAGTCTAAAGGACCTTTTTTGTAGGAAATTAAATTTCCAGAAAAATTTTACCTACATTTTTTCGGTAAAGTCAATCATTCCAGAGATAACAGCAAAAAAATGAGTATTTTGTGTAAAAATCCACTTCATCTCACCAGTGTAAGTTACACCTACGCTGTTAAGGACACTTTCAAAGATCGTTCAATTCTGCATAAATTGCGACCAAAATCAATGCGATAGCATAAAAAACCGCGGAGTGGTAAAATTTTGAAGAAAATACTTTTTCATTTACGTGTATTTTAGATGGAAAAACTCATCACGCGAAGGGAAAGTACTTAATATTAATATTAAGAGCTGTAACTTTCAGGGAATTTTCTTTCAGACATATGCAACAAAATTTCGGGTGGGGAGTGAAAGAAATAGAAAAAAGTAATAAAAAAATCGCCCTAATAGGTACATTAGGAAAATGAAATTAAAAAAATTAATCTCTGAAAATCCTGACTGCGTGTAACCCCTTAACGCGCGTGTAGCTCAAACAATCGGTTGCTGCAGTAGAACAAATCTGCGTATAGTCTGGCGAAGCTATAACAACGTATTATTTCGTTTAAAATAAGGCTCACGGGGTTTAAGCAAAAGACCCGTGAAATCGGATTTTTGACAAGAACGAAATAAAAATAAAATAAAATTACCGTGAGCTCTTTCTTTAATCCGTGCTAATTCGTGCATGCGACGGATGGTAAAAAATTTTTTTTTCTTAAAATATCGAGCAGGCAGAAACTCTCAACCCGAGCTCTGTGTAAATATGTTGGCATAGAAGGAACAGGTATAAACTGTCCGGCAAATTCCTCGTTGAAAGCTCTCGCTTTTTTCCGCTTGCCGGAGCATTGAAACGAAGTTTTTAATACCCCCGGTATATACAGTACGCGGAAAAAGCTTTCAACTTTGATAATATAAGCTTCAACATTATTATCATCGTCGAACGGATGTAAAACAAAAACGCGCGGGTTTTCCACGGGCTGCTGTTTAAAAGGCATCGAAATTATTACGTATTTGTTTTCCCCAACTCGGCATGTTTGCAAAACTCTTTTCCAGCGGGGCATCCCTTTGTTCGCTGATAATTTACAAACCGACAATCACAAAGACACCGCCTATTTGATAATGACACTTGAATTATTTCCAAGAACAATGGTTATTTCAAGCTCGAGAAATAATAGTAATTATAAGTACGCTGCGCATTGACGTCAACGAAGCTGTTATTCCTAGTTCCAAAGTTTTGCATGAGAAAATTTTATTTTACAGTTCAATAATCACGAGCTTGAAAACAAAATGATAATTAACGTAATTAGAGATCGATTCGTTAATTGAATAATTTTATTATATCTTGGTGCAACTCGGAATTACAACGAAGTCGTAATGGACAAAAATCGATGACAATAATAAAAATCGAATTGAAGTAATAAATAATAATAGGATAGTGATGTTGATAATGAAATTAATAATACTAATAGTGAAAGGAACGATAGAAATGGGTTAAGGGATATAAAAAGGAAGAAAACTGAAGATAATAACACAGTAAAGTACAAAGTAAAATTAATGAGTGATAATAAACCACTATATAATAAATAATCAATATCAATGAGATAAATAAATAATGCAAAGTTGTAGAGTTTAGAAATTTCACCGAAAACTCTGGAAGAGTCGAACAAATTTAGAATAAAATGAACCGTTAATTCGCATTAACTGTTAAATGGTAATGTGTTTTTCGGCACCTTTAAATGGTAACCGGGGTCACTCGTGCCTGGCGCTTTAAAAAGTGCTGTAAAGTGCTCTAAAAAATTCCGCAAAATTCATGAAATTTCATCAACTATCCTAGAATAAGGACCAATCACTGTATCGCTGATTCGATCATTTGTTTAAACAATATAATCATATAAACAGATGAAAACGTAAAGAATTGCACAATTTTGTTCAAAAAATCATAACTTTGGATGTAATTAATATTTTTTTAAATGCCAAACGGGAAATTAAAGCTTAGGAATGGTACTTTATGAAGAAAATATTGAGGTTCGGTATGAATAAAAGGAACGCTTCAGTTTTCAGCATGAAAATCCTGTTTTTTCAAGGTCCATAAAGGGATTAAATTTCCAATAAAGTAGACATTGTCTTTTTTTCTAATAAAAACATAATAAAATTCAAATTTCCATTACATTTCACGTTAAAAAACTTTTGGTTAACTTTCGATGAATTTATGATCGATAAACCTCAAAATTTAGAGAAAAAAAAATCAGGAATGCGAATTTCCGTTAAAATGTATGTTAAAAAACTCTCAGCATAGTTTAATTCATCGATTCATAATGAAAAAAACATCGATTAATGATAAAAAAACATCAGAATTTGGAAAAAAAAATAATACTTACCTTGCACTTTCAGTCGACGCGAACGGCAACGGGGGGTCACTGGTGACCCAAGGGTGTTTTCATTTGGCTCTTACAACAGCTGTTTGCGGACTAAATCATTAATTGGCACTTGGGGAACTTACAGCCTACTAGTGTACAGTTATTTACGGTATGGTTTGGGCCTGCCCCCCACTATTCTCTCTAAGCTAGCAAGGGAAGACGGTTTGGGCGAGGCACGAGTGACCCCCTGTTACGATTTAAGGGTTAAAAATGCCGCAAGAAGTAAACAGCAATTCTGAGCGCAGTTTGAAAATTGTGCCTTCCCAAATAGTACCTTCTCAAATCCTAGCTCAGAAAACAACTCCAAATGTATGTAATCTAAGAGAAAAAAACTTCTCATTACAGTGCCAAAACAATGGTGAACATGAAAAAACTAGGATTTCGTTGATGCGAAAAGTGTCTTGGTGGAGTTGGTCAAATAGAAAGGGAGAAAGTGTGGATACAAAAAAAAAATTAGTAAAAATAGAAAGGTGGAAGGAGGAAGTGTCGCGCGGGAGAACTTAATTAATAGTGCAAACATCGTGTTGGATTACGAAGCGAGAGAGAAAATTGTTCCGCGTCCAACTGTGTCCGACTGCATCGCAACGAATGTCATGACGTTGAAAGTTTGGATGCGCGAACACGCGCACAAGCTTTATCCTCCATCGCGAGGCCAAAAAACAGCAGCCCTGCCCGACGATATCTCTCTCTCTCTCTCTCTCTCTCTCTCTCTCTCTCTCTCTCTCTCTCTCTCCGGTGATATATTTACTTAATAAACGTTCGTTGTACAGGGCAGGAAAATTTAAATTAAATTTATTCAGCGACAACAACACGAGGTCTCTGTGTGCGTGTGTTCGTGTTGGATGGGGACGCGATACCATCTCGCGCGAATGCCAACGCGGATAGAAGCTTTCGGCGTTTCGGTGCGTAAAACAACCGAGAGACGGAATTTCTCGGTTTGGGAACGCCGACAGTGTGTTCGCCGTTACTAGGAAACAAAAATGCAATGTTTGTGCGTGAGAAGCAACAAGGTGAGGGACAACTGTATAGGCGCACGACGCGGGAATATAAAAACGAAATGGGTGACAAAGAAGCGGAATGAAAAACAAAGACGAGAGCACGTCCGGAGCGCGCTGTACCGGAATAAAAGTACGTCGGTGAGAGTGCGGGCGTGAAAATGCAGGAGATATATATAATGAAGTCCAAACCGCGAATGAGAATCCGAGGAAAATGTGTGCCGTGAATTGCTAGATGCACGTGTTTCTACGAGCTTTGAAAAGAATACACAGGCATTTTTCTGTGTACTTGAAACGTTTTACCATTAAGTTGAAGAATTTTTGGCTGAGCGAATTTCATCAAGAGGTTTGGAGGGTCGATATTCCAGACTGAGTATTCTCGATATTTTAAGAGCTTCCCAAGCAGCGAAAGCTCTTAAAATATCGTCTTGCTTCGTTTGCGGCTTTTCATCTATAGAAATACTCTTTTTATCGATCATATCGCTCGTCGAAAGAAGAAAATTTTTGGAGGCAGCTTGAAAAATAAAAGTAAATGAAAATTTTATTTTCCAAAATTGAAGTAAACGAGGACAAACGATTGAACAAGAGAATATCAAAGATACTTGGACCAAGCGGCTTGGAGGATTTTTTTCATTCAATTTTTGGCGAAATTTAATTTTGAGCGTAGTTGCATTATCTAATATTTTTATTTATGATAATGGAGATGTATTTTGGTAACAGTGAGTTTTACCATAATAATATTAGAATACGTTAGGGTATATTTTTAATGCAATGGAAATGACAATTTAAATAATAATTGAATCAATAATAATGATAAATATCGCAATGGGTTAAATCGACCAATAGTTGGAATCGACCCCTTTCAATTTCGATGAAATTTGGTTAGAAGTTTTCTTTTATCATGAAACTAAGTTCTACCAAAGGAAAAAAGATAACAAATTTTTTTTCGAAAGTTATGCAAAATTAAACATTTCATCATTATTTCAATTTTCAAGTTTATTTATTAAATATATCGAAAACTATTATCGTTACGAAAAAATTGTTTTGGATTTGTCTTCAAGAGTATACTTGGGGCTACGAAAAAAAATATATATATATTCCGAAATTTTTTTTTGAAAAAATATGAATTTTAGGAGAATTTTGATTTTTTTAAATCGTGAAAATCCATGATCGACATGAAATTTTTGGTTCAATTTTTTTAATATAATACATTGTACCGATCTTAAAAGATTCTGAAACTTTCAGAATTACGTTTTTTTTTAAATATGAATTTTTGAATTTTGTGGTAAAAAAAATTTTTTTTTTACCTCTAAGTAAAGTTGAGCAATCATGTAAATTTGTAATTTTGAGCAGTAAAAATTCCAATTAATTTAAGAATGTATAAAAACAGAAACATAATTGAATTTGGGTTTTTATTTATTTGGTAGAGTGTTTTAAGCGTCAACTTAATGTATATTACTTATTCTTAACAAATACATATTTCCTACTTACACATGAATATTACTTACACATGAAAAAAAAAATTATTTTTTTTTCTTGGTAGAACTTCGTTTTATGATGAAAGAAAAATTCTGACGAAATTTCATCGAAGTTGAATGGGATCGATTGCAACTATTGGTTGATTTGACATGGAACGACCCTAATATAAACATAATAATAATAAAATAAATAAAATATAACAAATAGAATACAATAATTAAAAAACAATTAAAAATAATAAGAAATAAAAAACAAAATTTTCGATTCTTGCCAGAAAATTGTCATAAAAATGTCGAAACTTAGAACTGATTTTACGTGGGTGTCTATTTAGCTTTACGTTAACATAATAATAATAATAATAATAATAACAATAATTCCCCAATTAATTAATTGAATTTTCATTTTTTTCTATATTATTTGATGGTGTCCATTTTGCCTCCAGTTTTAATTTCGTCCCACTTTTTTTGCCTACACAATCGATTTTGCGCAATGAATATGCCACAATGAAGTATCAAAGAAAGTACAAATGATATGAAAATCTCGGATGTTCTGGCATTGTAAAAGGAATCGTACCCTTCTGACCGATGGAAGCACGAGCTTTGTGAAATCGATGATCGTTACATAACACTTTCCGTTAGCTCCTTCCATAACATTTCTCCATTGTATCATTGTCTCGCACGTACATGCGCATGTGACTTTTTTGCAAACACATTCTGCAAAGTGCAACAGGATATGGGACAAGGAATATTGAGGCTATCGAAATGTTTCAATGTAGCACGATAACATCGACGGTGAAGTTTTCCTATCCATTCAACATTGGAATAACAATTAGCGTTTGTCCTTCGAGAATAAAGAAGAGAGACACAGAATAAAGAGAAAAAATCTTATCTCGCGTTGTCGACAGATGGTGAGCAATAAAATTAACGTTTTTTCCTCCATCGATTGGAAACTTTTACTGCGCGCTATCTTTTTTTTTCCTCTTTGCGCTTCTCGGAGAGTTTCTTTTCCAATCTATCCGGCGAAGCCGTCTCTTCAGTTGCATTCGAGAAAACGGGAAATGATTCGTAAACAATGGGCAAAGCGCTCTCACGAGAAGTGCGCCCATCACCGGCGTAAAAGAGAATGGAGTGAAAAAAACAAGATCGTGGAAAATTAGAGTGCAGCCCTCAGCGAACTATAAGGGGTGTCTGGAGAATCGTAGCCTGAGGAAATAATATTTTTCTCGTGCCAATTAGCGGGTGAATAATGATTTGACGGGGGAAATCGTTCGGTGGACGAATCCTCGTCGTGGATGTTTATTTTGTGTCGAGTTGTTGCGAGGAGAGAAATGCTCCGTAACGAAGTCATTGTGAATTTTCAAGTTTGAAAAGTCACCCCTTATAAGCACTCGAGGCTGTAGGATGTACGGAAGAGCCAGGAGAATCTCGGATATCACGTGTTTACCGCTGCCCTCGTCTTCCGGGCTCCGATGGCGAGCAGCTTCCACAGCTTGAAAGCCCCAACCTCCGTCCGGGTCTGTGTATGCAGTGGACACTCCACTTAACAAAAGGGGTTAGTGGCAACACGCTTCGGCTCTTCGCTATCTCTCTTTTCCTCTCTATCTCGTGTTCAAGATTTTGCCGAAGAGAAAAGCAACGTCGCGACGATGAGCAGCCAAGCCAAAGCTTTTCAATGCTCTGAGAGCTTTAAAACTACCCTGTATGGCCACTCTCACGAATGTTTACCAAAATGGTTTTCCCGATCAATTTTCCATACCATCAAAATCGATCGTCGGTCTCATTGATCGATTGGACCAAGGAGAACTCATTTTTATTGAGACTTTTGTTACCTCACTTGGCAAATCGATGTAAATCGAAGTTTGAAGAAATTGTGAATCCTGTAACTAGTGTAACAACATCATTTTGTCATTTGTAATCTCATCACAAAATGTATTTAATATTAGCCTTGTAATCCAATCAATCTTGTCAATGAGAATCTAAATAATAGCGCAATCCAAGATATCCTTAGTGGATGAAAAATCTCCCGGTAAAGGGCAATTCAAGGTCATTTACATCGTATAGCCTTTTTACCACGTGGCGGCTCTTTCAATTTACAAGCTTGGCAATTATTACAAGCCTTCCGCACTATTATCATGTAGTAAATCGTGTGCCACGTTTATATCATTTTCCGAAGTTCCTCTATAAGAATATATTTTCCACCCAATTTATGTTGCCGGATTTATTCTAGTGGACTTCCTCTTTGGCAGCGATATCATAACCCTCGTGTTTGAAAGCGATTCCTACAGATAGAGTTATTATTCGATGAAATTGTATGGAAATGTATCATAGCGCTGGATTCTTGGTAGATCGCTGAATAAGGAACTATTCCTACAAGTTTATCTATCGATCTTCTCCGAGGTTGTTGTTTTTATCACATGGTCTATTGATTTATTTACATGACCTTCATAGATAAAACTCATTAATCATCAGAAAAGCCTTCTTCATATCGGCTGCAGGATTCGAATAAATTCTGTTTATGGAGATGTTGAACTTATTCATAAAATTTCTCTGGGACTATTGTCTATATCACGTGGACTATTGATTTATTTATACACTGAGAAAAGAAAATGTTTGAATGAACAAAATCTGCAGTCAAATACGTTCAACTAGATATTTAGTTAGTACAATTCAACATTTTTTTGCCTGAATAATATTTTAGTCAACCGAAGCGCAGAATTGTTTAAAAAACTAATTATTTAGTTAGACCAAATAAATATCTAGTTGAACGTATTTGACTGCAGATTTTGTTCATTCAAACATTCTTTTTTCTCAGTGTATTGAACCTTGAAGTGAGTATTCTGGACTCGAATTTTTGATAAATCAATTTTTTTGCATGTTCTCCAAGTTTAAACCTTTAAAAATATATCCTCGAATGGAAATTTTAAAATTCCAATAATTTACGGAGGTATAGCTATTTCAGTGACTCGGCAACTGCGCCCGTTATGTCGGAATAAATTGGACTATAGATGTTTCTGTCAAAACAACCTTCCTCAACACGGCTTATATGATATCTCAAGTTCAACTCAACCGATTCACTTCCAATTTTTTTACCAAACTCCAATGTATAACTCTCTATCGCCCCTATCATTTTTGTATCAACATTTTTTTTTTACTAGTGTAAAAAAATAAAAAACTATGAAAAAAGAGTCTAAAAACGCCTTTTTTGTTCAGACAGCCGCCATTTTGCGAAAAATTTTTTTTTTTTCGTTTCCTTCAAAGTAAGGGCTATAACGACATTCTTACTAATTAACAATCTTTTTTTAAATTTTATATCGGACGAACAGACGGGTTGCAATCGTGTCAGCCAGCACACCCCTTTCTTTACCCAACTTTAGCAGCTTATAACTTATTTAATTTTCTTTTTTTTCTCGAATTTTTTGATATTTATTTTTAGAATATTAATACATATGTTGTAAAAAAAAAAGACTGGTAAAAATATATTTTTTTTATCGAGCTCGACAAAACGCTAAAAATGTGTGTCTAGACCAGGATACCGCCTTAAAAATGCTTGGCCCTACCCAGCCGAAAATTGTATCTGATTGAAATTTTCGTACTTCGTGATACAATAAAAAACTGAAAATATTGCCCAAAAGTTATTAATAAATTGTTTGGACAAATAATTGTTCAACAATTTCTCGGCAAGTTCTTTTTTTCTTAAACAAAACGAATTCGTTAATTTTTCTAAACGCATATGAGATGACACAAGGCCAAAAAATACATAAATACAGCTATTCTAAAAATTTCAAAACGGGAATTTCAAAATAGAGAGAAAATTCTGAAAAAATTCATATGTGTTCAAAAAAATTAACACATTTGATTTATTTAAGGAAAAAAGAGAACTTACCGAAAAATTGTTGAATAATTATTTGTTTACACAATTTATCAATAACTATTGGGCAATATTATGATTGATAACAAAGGCCCACTAAAAAAAAGTTGTGTATGCTGGGTGTCCCACTACATTTTTCCTACGTATTTTGTCCCGCTGAACACGATTCTGAAGTTAGAATTAGGGGTCGCATATGAAATGCTCGAGAAAATCCATAAAAACTGATAAAAATCATGATCTAGCAATCTTTTCGCCCGAAAAAAAAAGTTATGTGTGCTGCGTGTCCCACTATGTTTTTCCTACCTAGTTTGTCCCGCTGAACACGAATCTGGAGTTAGAATCAGGAGTCGATGAAGAAATGCTCGCGAAAATCCATAAAAACTGATAAAAGTATCAGGATATTTTTATGGATTTTCTCGACAACCAAAAATTGTGTGTGTTGGGTGTCCCACTACATTTTTCTTACGTATTTCGTCCCGGTGAACAGGAATCTAAAGTTAGAATTAAGGGTCGATGAGGAAATGCTCGAGAAAATCCATAAAAACTGACAAGAATATCATTATATTCTTATCAGTTTTTATGGATTTTCTGGAGCATTTCTTCATCGACCCCTAATTCTAACTTCAGATTCGTGTTTAGCGGAACAAAATACGTAGGAAAAACGTAGTGGGACACGCAGCATACACAACTTTTTTTTGTGCACTAGATCATGATTTTTATCAGTTTTTATGGATTTTCTCGAGCATTTTATGTGCGACCCCTAATTCCAACTTCAGATTCGTGTTCAGCGGGATAAAATACGTAGGAAAAATGTAGTGGGACATCAAGCACACACAACTTTTTTTTTTGTGGGCCTGTTGTTTATGGCATGCCAAATATTGTTAAGTTTTTTCAGATTTTTGTATCACGAAGTACGGAAATTTCAATCAGATAAAATTTTTGGCTGGGACGGTCGGGGCAAAGCATTCTTAAACGATGACTGACTAACCATCAGAATGTTGCGTTCCACATGGTTTGCCGAATGCAAATGAATTTCGTCCTTCGAGGTGCCGTTGAAATTTATAGACAGTTTATCGCTCATCTTCGTTAGAATTTTCCAAGCGTTGTCTGCAAGTGGACTCTGTCCCAATTTTCTCAAGAAACTTGCGGAGACGTTGGCGAATACGTATGCTGCACACATAGTTTACAGCGGACGAGCGCGGAGAACCAAGGCAAAATGCTACTCGGTTAGCGTAAATCCAGTAGTGAAGCGAGAGTTGGATGGAAGAGCGTTAACGCGCCGAAGTTAACACGATATCCCGCGCGCTCGGTCATCCCCCGCGGGATATCCATGGGCTTTCGAGAACTTTTACCCAGCGAAAACGCCTCGCGAGCAACACAGCCTTCGTCTTTATGAGGCAGTTTGCACTACACTTTATATTCCCAACGCTGTGTACCATAATTTTCCATCTCTCTTTTCTCATGAGATATATATGCATTTCGCACGGTTTAAACGGCCCCGACGCGATAGGTCGTTAAATTTATCAAACGTCCAATGTGTTGACTGTAAAATGTGTTCCTGTGTTCACGAAACGATGTTTCTGCGATTTTCAACAATAGATCGCACAAAGCATTGTATACGAGGTTTTCCCACGAGAAACAATGAAAAAAATGAATCAAGAAACATGAATAATTCGCGAAATCGTTCTTCTGCGTTCAATCATCGACTTTAGCCTTGCATTATTATTATCGGCAACAAACTTGTTCTGTTTGAAACTTGAAAATTATCGCGTCTGATCATTGATGGATCATTGATGAAAAAAATTTAATAGCCAATTTTCTGATCAACGTTGAACGTTTATCGAATTTTTAGACTATTTCGTCCATTCCCTGTTTTTTGAAAAATAAAATTGAGTCATTTTATGCCGGAAATGCATGGTAAATTTATCATTACCGATCATCGATATTCCCTTGAATTCGAGAGCCGGGTACAGTAAATTTTCGTACTATTCCCTTAAGAAGCTTTATGCATGCGATTCAAGGACTATTCATGCGGAGTTTGTCCAGTAATTTCGAGCTTTACGTGAACGTCGTAAAGCGCAGACGGGAGGTCGAAGAATAAATAAATTCTCCTCTTTTTTCCAACGTTATCGTATAGATTGAAGATTATGTAAACGGCATTTTTACGTCGTTCGCGTAAAAAAGCGTACTGTCAACGACACGTATCGGAATTGTTTCTTTTTTATCGCCCACTATGCGCGAATATATAGCCTCATCAATTTCCGCAACGAATACAACATTCGAGTACCCCCTGTTATTATCATTGGTCGATATCAAAAATTTTCTACATGTTTTAGAGGAGAATTAACTAGACTTATTTCTACATATTCTTATAAAGTCTAATTTGTCATTATTAACCCTTAAATGGTAACGGGGGGTCACTCGTGTCTTGTCCAAACCGCCTTCTGTTTACATGATTATATTGTTTAAACAAATGATTAAATTAGCAATAGTGACCGGTCCTTATTCTAGGATAGTTTATGAGATTTCATGAATTTTGCGGAATTTTTTAGAGCACTTTAGAGCACTTTTTTGAGCGCCAGGCACGAGTGACCCCCCGTTGCCATTTAAAGGTTCCCAAAGTTACCATTTAAGGGTTATTTCATTTAGACAGAGCAAACGTTCTTGGGTTAATGGATACTCTGAAAATTCGGAAGGAAACGTTGATAATAATATTTAACCATTACAAATGATAGCTGATTATTCTTTTAAAAAAGTTGACTGAAGTTTTAACTAAACTTGCGAAGTTGAAATTTTTCTTAATCCAGAATCTAAATGACGAAAATTACTCGGTAGACACAGAGACCATATTTTAAATAACAAAATGAGCTCTCAATTCACCAAGATCAATGTAAAATTGAAAAATGGCACTTTCATGAAAATCCTTTGAAATATGTTGCTGAATTTACTGGAGTAAACTTCACTGTCTTCACTATTAAATCATAGTAACAAATTTTCATTCATATCAACTACAAAGTCTTTGATCCAGGATTTAAAAAAAACATGCTGAGAAACAGATTGGAAAAAATCAGTTCTATTGATAGATTTTAAATAATTTTACAAATCTGATCGGTCATGTCAATGTCTTTCTATGTTCGAAATGAGCCAACGATGTATATCGCACGGCCAGGAAAGGTAGATGAAGGGATGTGCAAAAAAAGAGAAAGAATAAGTGAAAGAATGGAAGAGAATAAAAAAGTGAGTGAAAAACAGAGTGAGAGAGGAAGAGCGACAATGACGAAAAAACAAAGACAAAACGTGGAAAAATGCACGTGCACAATCTAGAGGTCTCAGATAGTGTAATGGTTGCGATGAGAAATGTTGATGCGATCGTGGGAAGACTCGCTCCAAGCGGTATATGGAATGAGGGACTCCTATCCTCGGTGGCACAGGGTCGAGATTGGCAATTTGTTACAACCCTCAGACTTACCCTTCTCTCCATGGTGCATTTTTCCTCAGTTTCGCCATTATAATGCTGTTTCCACTGGTGCGGAGGCATTTTCCGCGCTATTTTAGTCATGCGAGACATTTATCAAAAGTATAAGATGGAAAAATTATCTGTTCAATCAATGTAACGAAAAACTATCATGATAATCCATGGACATTGATTCAAACTGCGTCAATCAGTTTATATACATTGACGTCCAAAAGTTTGGAAAGACTCACCCCGATTCCGCTTCGCACAAAAAGTTTAACTGCTCTTTTAAAAATGAAGATATTTCAATCAGCTTCATTTCGCTTTTTCCAAAAAAAAAATTCGATTTTTTTTTTGGATCCGGTAAGTCTGTTGAAACATGGTTGTTTTTTGGTTTTCTTTTTTGGCGTTTAAATTTTGACGCACGACCCATGCAAATTTTTAAAAACTGTTTTTCGCATGAGAAACTCGTGCGGGGTAGTATAAGCTTCAATTTCGTTTCTTAAAAAGTTTCGTACGATTTTCTTTCGCAAAAATATTCGATTTTTCGCAAAAAACTACCATATATATAAACTGTAGCGTAACTCTTAAAGAAATGAATTTTTGAGGAATCACTAAGGCAAAAGTTGCATACAATTATTCTGAATTCAATGACATTTTTTCAGATTTTTTTTCAACATTTTTTTTTTCGACATTTTTTCCTGTCAACGAAATATTTTTTTTATCTTAAAAGATCTTACCTCGTCTACATGGCTTATATTCATCAAAAAATATCATCTATATGGATTTTTTATCGGAACACCCGTGTAGATGAGATAAGAGATCCAATTGTTTAAGATAAAAAAATATCTCATTGATAGAAATAATTTTTGAAAAAAAATGTTGAAAAAAAATCTGAATTTTTTTCATTGAATCCAGAATAATGTTATGCAACTTTTTACCTTCTTAGTGATTTCACAAAAACCCAGTAGTTTTAGAGTTACGTTTCATTTTATAACTATGATCGTTTTTTGCGAAAATCTGAATATTTTTGCGAAAAAAAATCGTACGAAACTTTTTGAAAAACGAAATTGAAGCTTATACTCCCCCCTAACAAGTTTTTCATGCGAAAAACAGATTTTAAAATCTTTATTGTGTGCTAAAATTTCAGCGTCAAAAAAGCCAAAAAATAACCATGTTTCAGAGGACGTACCGGGTTAAAAAACAACCAAAAAAATTTGTTGGAAAAAGCTGAATATGTCCTCTTTAAAACGCCGCTTGTTGAATTGCAATATCTTCATTTTTAAAAGAGCAATAAAACTTTTCGTGCGAAGCGGAATCGGAGTGAGTGTTCCCAAACTTTTGGTCGGCAGTGTAATATGAGGCATTCCGCACCGATTCGATCTAGGTCTGACCCTTCACCTCTCCGATTTTGTCCGCAATTTAGTGTGATTTTGAAATACATCTGAATAGCGCTTAGCATTATTTCCGATTTTTTTTTAAGCGATTTAGCTTAACTATAATTTTATAAACAAATTATTTTTCGATTTTTTTTTTTTTTAGATAGAAGGAGGAACCTGAATTAAGTTGGCCGTTATCCAAACATTGTTGTATGAATTGAAGGTGTTTAAAAAACATGTTTGAATAAGGCCCACTCAATTCAGGTTTCTCTTTCTATTGAAAAAAAAAAATCCAAAGAGGCTTGTTATAAACAGAAAGGAACCCCTGCCCACTTTGGCTCAACGCTTGAAATTTTTCATATAAAAAAAGGGATTTTTGTGATCTGTTTTTCAGAGAGACGACAAAACTATGAAAAATCGAGGACAAAATCGAAGCGGTGAAGGGTCAGACTCAGGTCGAATCGGTGTGGAATGCCCCATACATAAATACTCCAAATGTATTGAATAATAATTTAATAACAATAATAATAATAATAATAATAATAATAATAATAATAATAATAATAATAATAATAATAATAATAATAATAATAATAATAATACACTTTTGAAGATGTTTTTCGTATACTGTCTTGGTGAATTTTTCCAATGAACCTTGCACGATGAGGGGTGTCGAATCTCGAACGAGGAAGGTTGAAGAGGCGAGCTTCTCATCACCGGATAATATTTTCCAGTGGAGAACCAGAGTGTAACGCAGCAGCAGCGGCCCATCGTCGGGATTATGGGAAAGAAGAAACTAAGCAGAGGATAACGACGCGGAAAACCCTCCCCTGGGATCTTGACAAGCCATATACAGCACCGCTCATACCTCTTTTACTCTCAACCTGCTGCTGCTGGTTCACTCATCCGAGGAGGTCTCGCGGACTGAATATTACGACACAGCTGAGAAACCTCTTGAAAGCATTAACGGCAAATCCTCGCGTGTGCTTGTGTTTGTGGCGGCGTTTCATTTTATAGGAAATGATTTTATCGCCAGCGCACGTGTTGAATGAAAAACAATGAGCTCACGTTTGTACAAGGTACGATCACTATTTATAACGAATGCGTAACGAGAAAGAGAATTCGCGTGGAAGCCCTTGAGAAGAATGTATTTCCAGTGGAAATCACTTCGAGCCGATTGAACAACCTCTCGTGGATCGTTGATTTTTCTTTCAAGCTTCTGCACCCAGAAAAAAGATGTAGTACATTTAACTAAATCCTAGTCAAGCCAAATAAATTTTTTTAGTTGTGGGCGCGGGCGTATACAACTCTATTCATGTCAACGATTTTTTTTTCCGAATGACCTACTTGGAAAATATATCACGATCTAATAAATTTTTATTTAATATCAATAAATATTATTTCAAACTGAACAAATATGTATTTAACAGAAATAATTTTTTTTTTTACATTTACACCATATCTATTTTTAAACATTTCAATCTTTGAATGTATAGCTACACATGTGAAGTCTACAATTTCGTAAAGCTTTGTCTTTTCTTTAACAGAAGGGAAAAGAAACAAAAACCCTCTTTTATGGGAATCCTTTTCGGGGATTCGACCATCTTGCGTTTTGCCGCAATGTTCAATGTATTAAATATCCATACTGAAAAATAAGGATATTAAACATAGGCGAGCTTGGAAAGGATATAGGCGTCGAGAGGCAGGTTCGCTTGTGCGAGAGGTAGCCACCTGGCGGATTTTCGGAGTACTGACAAATCTGCAGATATGATCGGATGAGATTACGGGTGAATAGGTATTTAGTAACAACGAATAGAATTTTTCTTCAACGCCTGTTTCTCGATGACAGGGAATTCAAATAAATAAATATGGTGGAAGTAAATATGGCCCAAAATCGGATGGAAAGAAAATTTTCTTTAAAGTAACTAAAAAAATAATCAAATAAACGATTATAGCACCTACGACTAGATCTTTTTTCCGGGTGTGTATCACACTCACAGAAATTACTGCATTTTTCAACGAGAGTGTTCAATCGTCAGTTCATTTTTATCCTTTGTATCACACTCTGGGAAATTCCGCAATAACCATTTCCACGAGAATTCAGTCATCAATATGGAGGGTCCAATCAAGGATTTTAGAAAGAAATACTGGTCCGGCAATTTAACGCCCAATTTGTTTTCTCTCCCGATGCGATGCACCGAGTGGAAAAACATATTTTTCACTGGGATGTTTTCCTCTTATCCAAAAGTGCAATCCTGAAACGGTTCGGTGCTATTTTCCTGATGCACATAGTTACGTAAAACTCTCGTAGTCTACTCGGACGCACATACACAGAGAAACTTCTATCCAGGGATATAGATTACTCGTTTCATCCGGTCGAGAGATGCTGACGTGAATTTATGTTGCCGATGGCAAAACAGAATTTAATGTTCGTTGGGATAGAAATATATATGTCATCATCTCACGTTGTCGTATGCAGCGTTGACGGAGAAGGCGAAGCTCATCTACGCGAGTTTCACGCGCATATCTTCACCGCTGTCCACGTTTTCGTTGGACGAATTAGTTTCTATTGCGACATCTAATGCCTGTCACGTATTCGAGCCGGCCTGTTGCGGTCAAGATATTAATATATGTCTTGGATACTAATGTTAGCAAATAGTAACGTTTGTCACGAATTAGAGCAGAGAACGAGATAGAACTAAGCTGATGCGCAACAAGAAAGGTGCAGGAATTAGGTGACTGTTTTTAAGCACTTCTCGATCATAATTCCTTTAATTTATCTTTGACAGATATTAAAAGTCGAAAAAAATTCTTTTTGAGTTGTAGTTTTTGACAGTATCATCGTATAAACGTTTCCTGAAAATTTCAAGGCGATTGTTTAATGAAACTTTTTTCAACTCCTTGAAGGCTATACCTAAAACATACGTGAAGCGGTATTCTGGTCTGGAATTTTGAAAAAATCAATTTTTTTTTGCATATTTTTAAAATTTAGACCCTTACGAATATATCCTCGAAAGCAAATTTTTTAATTCCAATAATTTATGGATTTATAGCTATTTTAGTGATGCTGCAACTACGCTCATCACGTCGGAGCAAATCGGACTATACAGGGTGTCCCATGAAGGACAACACCGTGAGGGTATATTCGTGCTGTAATATCGAGCAGTAATTAAATTAATAACAATTCAGGGATTCAAAATATCAAAAAATGGCAAAGGACTTTTCTACTCCATATTACGTTAATAATTAATTAAATGAATTATAATTGCAGGGGTTCAAAATATTAAAAAATGGCAAAGGACTCTTCAACTCGATATTACGTTACGAATCTACCCTCACGGTATTGCCCTTCATTCCTGGGACACCTTGTAGAAGTTTCTGTCTGTATAATTATCTATCGCCCCCATCACTTTGGTACCAAATTTTTTTTTCAAATATTGTAAAACAATTAAACACTATGAAAAAAAAGTCAAAAAACGCCTTATTATGTTCAGACAGCCGCGATTTTGCAATTTTTTTTTTTCCCCGAGGTAGGAGCAATAATGACATTTTTACTAATAAAGAATTCATTTATTCATTTCGTATCGGATGACTAGAAAGGTTGAAATAATGTCAGCCACTGCACTCCTTTTTTTTAGCCCCAACTTTACCAGCTTATAACTTATTTAATTTTCATTTTTTTCTGGATTTTTTTATTTATTGTCAAAATATTAATCGATACGTTTTTAAAAAAGAATGGTAAACATATATATATATATTTTTTTATCGAGCTCGATAAAACGTTCAAAATTTATGTCTCTAGACCAGAATACCGCCTAGATATAACTTCTGTGATTTATCATCTTTAAAAAAAATGTAAACAATTATCGTTAGTATGTGGCTTAAAGAATTTTTGCCCTAATGTAGTCTTCAATTTGATGAATGATGAGTAACCACATATTTTAATCGAAAATGAAGATTCTTCACTTTAAATGGCAGAAATTTAGTTTTAGATAAACATTTTGGCAATTCCTTCCATGCCAAATAAAATAGATTTACATGTATTTTGGTGTCCATCGGAATCACCATTAGAAAATCTCTCGAGATTTTACAGCATCAAAAAACTTCTTGATAGGACAACTTTCTGCCCTTAAAATCTCCAGACCTTTGTCTATTTCTTTTCCCAACGAATTTAACATAATTGTATATGTAATATATTATGATGCAATGATAATTACAATCACAATATAATTACAACGCACACAAAAAATCGCGAAATTCCGCTCTCTTTTCACGCTCGACCGAGTATGACTCCTCTAATCGCGATTTCTTCATCATCGCATCTCACGTCCATTCATTACGATGTAACACGGATGACCAAAGCATTACAATCATAAAGCTAAATCTCCCGTGTCACCGATGTTGAAAAATTTCTCTCGTGCGCTATCGTCGGTGTTTTCACCTGTCAGTTACGATTATACAAAGCAAGAAGGAAGCGATATTAATTCAGTTTATAACCGTGAAAACTGGACGATCACGCGACCAGCCCCATTGTGGGGATACATCTATCGTGTCGGTGGCGGCGGCGGTGGTGGCGGCGGCGGAGGCGTCAGTCGCTGCCGCACCAGCTGGTCGGTGGCCTGTTGGCTCTCGGTGGCGTGGTGTCCCACTAAAAGTCATGTATAGTAAGGGCTCGTGCCCACCTCACCCTTTCTGGTCGCCGAACGACTGGTATGTAGGAAAAAAGTTGCTGGGGGAAGGTGTACCTCTCTTTCCAACCCCCGGGCTCGACCACACACACAAAGAGACCCACCCCATTCCCACGCACACACCAAACTCTCACCCTGGCCATTCTCGAACAGTTAAGAATAATTATTATTTACGCCCTCGTAACTCCTGACGAAATTACGAAAGATTTATGGCGTATGCCGACGGCGTTGCATACCGCGAACGTTGCTGCAAAACCCAACGGTCTCGCGGCATCCCGTTTGAAATGTCACGTACCACAATGGCTAATTAAGAGTTACGGGATGAAAGAGAAAGAGCGGAATAGCGCGCAAGGTTCGGAGGGAAGGAAGGAGGGTAAAAGGGACGACTGGATTCCACTCGGTGAATCGTGCATAAACTCATTTGCTGTATTATACGATTCAGTGTAATCGGGTTCTACGCTGATACCTCGGGCCCTTTACACGTGATATATCCAACGATATATAAACAAGTTACGGCGGACAATGCGTGGCGCAGATTAAACCGGGAATGAAAACGTATATTCGTCAAATAAACGATTTTATGCGAATTCGAACATGGTCAACTTTTCATCCTCAAGCGTAAATAATTGTTACGTCGATTGCAGATTATTTTTTTCGTCGTTTGTTTTCAGCTTTCATTCGTAACCGGTGAGTGTTGATCCATCGTTACCTATTTCATTCGTTGGATTAAAATGATTATGCCTTTGATCTGTGCTCGTGGCGCTCGCAATATTTAATCGATGATGATCACCCTCCTAAATAATTTAATTCGGTATTTATACGAGCTGCACGTGTAATTTCTCACTCCGGCTTATTTATTCCATCCCTCTTGTTGCGTTAATGCTCGCATTACGCTATTATATTATAATGTGGGCACGTTTTTACTGTGGGATTCACGGGAATTTGCCCGTTCAAAACATCCGGTCTGTCTCTCTACCCCGCAATATTCCACGTAACCTCTAACCAACTTCCTCTATTACCTTTCGCTCACTCTAAAGGTAACTCTCTCTCTCTCTCTCCTTCTCATACTCTCTCCATTTACTGGTGAACGTTTGTCCGGCATTGTATAGCGACATTATGCCAACAACGAGATACACAAACATGTGTAGACAAATGTCTGTATATGGGGCATTCCACGTCAAATCACGCGGTCATCGGCCTGACCCTCTCGGATTTTGATGTCCAATTAATTGTGGGTTTCATTTGGTCCAAAATATGACCTCAAATATTTAAAAATTCAAATGATTCATATGATTCAAATACAATTAAAAAATTAAAAAATAATTATTATTATTTTGGCCCATTATCGAACTATGGAGAAAATATCTCTTTTGGGCACTAGTTTCTGTGAAGAAAATGTCATTAATTTGAAAAAGGCCCCACTTTGTGTTTTCCCTCAATTCAATGCTTTTTTAGCTCGGGCAAACCCTAAAAAATGAAATAAAAATTTCTAAAAATTTGAGGCCATATTTTGGGTAAAAAAACTCATAATTAAATGGACCTCAAAATCCGAGGGGATCAGGTCGATGACCGCGTGATTTGATGTGGAATGCCCCATATGCATGTGCAAGGCCGCCTCACGCGCGTTGTCATCATCGTCCACCTGCTGCAAGCACAAAGCTCTTCGCCATACCAGTATTCTCCTTTATATGTGTATATGTGACATGGACTACCCCGTTTCTAATATTGGTTCCGTTGTCGGCACGGAAATTGCATTGATAATGCTAATTAAATCGCTTTATACGCTGATCGAACGGGAATGGCTTACCTATCCTAGGACATACCTCGAGTCAATAGCCTGCATTCTCGGCGATGCCACTCGCTATCGTTATCATATACGCGAATCGATGAGCCCAATCAATTTTCTTCGAGCCCGCTTTCTCACCGTCGAGAATTCAACTTAAGAAACGTCTAATCTTCTCAAGAAAGTTTTTAAATTGAAATGGGAAGTTATCATTGCATTAGAAATGTAGCTGTGCTTCTCAATTAGTCAATTTTTGGAAAAGTTATAGGTATTTGAAAAAAAAGCCTTTTTTTGGGTTGGATAAAAAAATTTAGAAATTTCCTGAAAAATGTGTTTAATGGGGTAGAAAAGTAAAACACAATTACAGCCAAATCGAAGGGGGTCGGGTTCCAAAGTATTCGATTTGACATGGAATGACCTACATATATTTAAGTATATACACGAAAATTTCATGTCGATCGAACGAATATTTTTGAAGTTATAGGCATATTTGTAAACTCGTAAGTATCATGTGTAAAGTGTAGCTTTTGAAACTTTAAAGGCGTTTTTCTCAAAACTGTATTTTTAAAGTCAGTGAGTGACATTTTTTTAGAAACAACATAACCGATCAGTCTCAAATTTTTATACAAGCTTTATAAATATATTTTTTAGTGATTAATCGAAGGTTTTTTTTACCGATAAATATTTTTCATTTTATAAACAATTCAAGGCAAAAATTTCCATGAAAAATCAAATTTTTGTTTAGAAGCCACCATTGCGTCAAAGATAAATATTTTGCTTATTCCTTGGATCGAATACTGAATTAAACCTTGTATTAACGAAATCTTTTTTATTTTTTTATTTTTCATGATCCAATCCAGAGATATCGTGCTCACCGCAAGACGCCTTTTTTATGATGCTGAAGTTTGCATCGTTTCAATGTAACGATAATAGTTCACTTTTGAATAAAATTGATTCTTCCAAAAAAAATTTGAAGTGAAAAATTGTTTAAATATATTTTCAGACCTGTATCAAGAGCACGAGTTTTTTAACGCACTAGCAAATCTTAAATCTCACTGAAAAATAATTAAAAATAATTATTTTTTATTGCATTCCAACGATGCAAACCTTGACATCATTTTTTTAGAGGATCTACCGGAGATCGCCTACAGCAGCTTCATGTATTTGAAGTTTTGAACGTTCAAGTAAACGAAAAATTAGAAGAAGTATTGGTTTCATGAAAAATAAGAAAAGCTTGCTAATAACTTAGTGAATAATAATTACAAACATTCAAAGACGTTTTAAGAATTATTTCCAAAATGTTAACAAAGCCAAATTATTTCCAAAGTGTTGAATTGTTCTTTAAAAGAATAAATTTGGCAATTTTTTGTTCATTTGATCGTTTGGAACTTCACACTGAGAAAAAAAAGGTTGAATATGCAAAATTGTTGGTTGAATACGGGCAACTAAATATTTATTTGGTCTAACTAAATAATTAGTTTCTTGAATAATTCCGCGCTTCGGTTGACCAAAATATTGTTCACGCAACAAAAATTTGGATTGTACAACTAAATATTTAGTTGCCCGTATTCAACTAAACGATTTTGCATATTCAACCATTTTTTTTCTCAGTGCAAGTCCATGCGAGTTGAAATTTTTTTTTTAAAGTTAATGTTTCAAAGTAAAGTTGAAAGTTACAAAAATGTGATATAAATTTGTACGTTAATAAATTAAAACGTTTTTCCAGAAAAAATTCTGGAAAAATTGACCCAGGAACATTTTCAATCTCAAATGGGGAGTAATTATTGAAGTAAAAATGTTTGACACTATAAACAGCAAGTTATCATGCCAGGAATCCCGGAAGCTTAATTAGTGAAAGCTTTGTTTAGTACTCTAAATTCATATCTTCTTTCGGGATGTCCTCATGAAAGCCACGAGGTGTTGAATCGAACAAAATGTTTGGATGGTTACAATGTACTCGTTTCTGGAATATAATAATACTGTTCTGGTTGTCGTAATAACAATTGCATGGAACAATCAATTATTGTTTCTATTGGACCATACAAAGGTTTAATTGAAAGTTGCTGATGGTTTCAGGATCTGCACATTGCTTACGTGGTTTTATTTAAATTTACATTTCGTGGGCTATTTTCATCGATATAGCGTCGAAACTGGCACGGAGTTACTGGGTTACTGTTCACTTTTCAGTTGCTGCGCTGTGATTTAGTTTGCGGAGGAAGTATGTGTGTTAAGGGGATCCAAGAGAGAGAGAGAGAGAACAGGCTAATAGTAAGGTAGCGGAAACAGGATATTGCGACCTTATTTCGGGAGAATTCACGCGGTAATTGTTTTCCCTTTCCCGCACACCCGTCATTCCCTTTGCCCAACCATATACCAGAGGTCACCCCAGGCGTTTCTTCGATCCCTCACCTCGACGCGTTCCAGAATGGCTGAGAGTGAGCGAGCTTGCGTTCGCCCATCTCTCTCTCTCTCTCTCTCTCTTTCTAGTAGAACGATCTACGGCGCGCGGAGGAGTGGAAAGGGAGATAGAATCGCGAGCATCGAGCGAATTCACTGAGAGTTACAGGAAAATCGTTTAACCCGATGGTATGTGCTTGTTTTCCCAGTTTCCATCATTGTCCTGGAACGTGGGTGCCCGAGGCACTTGTCCGAATTCCGAATTTTCCATCCTCGTAGCATTTTCCGACACGCCGTGAACAATTCCAAAGTGGAATTTTACATCAACGGTCTTTTTACATCGGCTAGGCTATGAGGGACAATCGCTTTGTCCCTAACAATGAAAACATTGGAAAATAACGAAGCTTGTCAGTAGTTGATTGATGCTAGAAGAGCAGATATTGAAATATTGTTTCACTATCGGATAATCGAAGAATTACTGTTCCCAAATTGGACCATATCCAGCAGGGATTTAAAAAATTGAAGCAATTCTGCGATTGAGCTTCTTATACAGAATTTTGAAGCTTTTTTTTTTGAAAAATGTATCTCACACAAGCCGAGAACAGGATAACTTTTTGATTGGGTCCGTATCAAAGTCTAGATTTTCCGAAACGGAGACTTTTGGGAATTCTGAGATTTGGGAACGGCGAAATCTACTTACGTTAATTATTTCTCAAGAAATAAAAGTTTATTTGACAATATTCGTACACATTTTTTGGAAATCAAATTTGATACTCCAATTCTGATTTAGTACATATTACAAAACATTCCTTAGCTTCAATATCAGTTATCAGTTACCAGAAAGGAACCAGTTAGGAGAATGAAGAAATTTAATAATACATAATCAGCAGCTTAAAACTCTGAGTTACAAGAATTTCGATTGCTCGTTGGAAAAGAATCACAAACCATTCTGGGTTGATAAAGCTCCTTCCTTATCAAACCACACAGAAAGAGCTCATCTGAAATTCAAAAGGCCCTCAAAGCAGAGTTTTTGCCAAATTCCAACATTGATGCTGTACAAGTTAGAAAAATGGCCCAATCTCCTTACAAAAACGTTAACGCAGAATGTAATCACAAAAATAACGAATATTCGAGCTTCGAATATCGACGCGTACCACAGAGTCCAGTCCGTCGAATAAAAAGCAGGGACTGTGGCTTGTAACCTTCACATATGCCATGTAAGTCAGTAGTTGCGTGCAAATTCCGCAAAAACATTGGGTTCACAGCACTTAGAGACGAACGAGTTGGAGGAGCGTTGAAATATATGGGGGAGAATGAGAGCGTCACGATGAGAGAGTCAAAGGTTTAGAAACAAAAGCCTCCACTTTTGAGCTATTTTATCTTAACTGCTGCCGAGAAGCTGTAGAGAGAAAGCAAGAGAGAGAGAGAGAGAGAGAGAGAGAGAGAGAGAGAGAGAGAGAGAGAGAGAGAGAGAGAGACAATGGCGCATTCGCGAGACCCAGCTCGAAGGTGGATCTCGCGTCTCTTCTGGTCCCGGGGGATGCTACAGAGAAAAGTGGGCGAGGGACAGAGACAAAGGGCCGAGTGAGCTGAAGAATAAGAAAGTAGTTAGTATGAGGGGACATTAGTGGCGGGAACTGGGACGACCGGTAAACCTTGCCACACATTGCTACGCGCTTACGGTCCTCGATTCTCCAGGGACGATATAGAGCATAGCCCAGAGAGAAAAGCACCCTCACACACTCCTCTTCGGTTGACCCAAAGTCCCACACCCTTGCCATTCACCTTCTTCCTCCCTTACCGATCGGCCCCTTCTTTTCTAGCAGCCATCCACCCCTTTGCTCTCGCTCGAGCGCACGGCTGCTTCCATCCCTCAACTTCCATCTCCACGCGCACCTCAACGGGAATCAATAGTGAAACGCGCCACATCGGGAGTTGTACTTGCGGCGTGAGAGTTGGCGGCCGCTAATAAGTTTTCATGCTTCTGGCTCATTTTCCGTTATCTCCTTCTTAAAATGCTCGTCAACGCGTAGCCTGCTTTTCTCATGCACGTTCTCACATTGTTTATTCTCGTTAAGCGCAATATTGGGGATGATGGGGAAGATATTTGACCACAAAACTGTTGTTTCTGTTTTATCCGTCAATACATCTTTCTTGTGTCCCTTTTTTGGGTTTATGAGCCATCATGAGTTTTCAGAACTATTTATTTATTTATACACTATTGGCGAAACGTTTCCGGACAAAACTTGAAAAAAGGTCTGGAACGTTTTTTTATGCCATTTCGCCGTAAGACAACGTAGACTAATTTAACAAACGGCATTTTGAAGAGAAAGAATTCGGCTACATTGTCGGTTTTTTGAATTATTTTTACAATTTGTTTTTAGATTTCGACTCTGTTTTGAAAACATCTGTTTTTCGCCTTTTTCCCCTTCTCTTCAGGTGCGCCCATCTTCTAGAGGAAATTTTTTAAATACATTTTTACGATTGGATTCATAAAGGGTGAAGTTTGAACTTCAATTTCCTTTTTTTTAAACGTTGAGTGATTTTTTTTCCAAAGTTATTCTGTTTTTTTTGTGAAAGAAGAGGAAATTTGAAAAATTATGTATAACACGAAAACAAAGAGGATTCATAGAAAATTTCAAGATAGCAAAAAGTTGTGTCTGTTTTCGTTGAGTTCAGAGGCATTTTTTCAGATTTTTTTTTCCAACATTTTTTTGCTCACGTTGTGGCAGGAAATAAAATTTGGGAAAATAATTTGAAAAAAAATTCCAACGTGTTGAAGACGGTGAAATAAAGTATTTTCCCCTCCTGAAATTTTATCAATAGTCTCATAGTTTTCGAGTTACAGCAATTAAATTATGTGAGCTCCGACCCAGAAAGTGAGAAAAAAAATGTTGGAAAAAAAATCTGAAAAAATTCCTCTAAACTCAACGGAAATAGATGCAACTTCTGGCTCTCTTGAAGTTTTTCATGAATCCTCTTTGTTTTCGTGTTATATGGGGTTTTTCAAATTTCCGCTTTTTTTACAAAAAACAGAATCACTTTGGAAAAAAAAATCGCTCAAGGTTTAAAAAAAAGAAAATTAAAGCTCAAACGTTTCTCTTTATGAATCCAATCGTGAAAATGTATTTAAGAAAATTCCTCCAGAAGATGGGTACACCTGAAAAGCGAGGAAAAAGGGGAAAAACAGTTGGTTTCAAAATAAAGTCCAAATGTAAAAATAATTGGAAAAACAGGAAATGAAGCCAAATTCGTCGTCTTCAAAATGACGTTTGTTAAATTAGTTTACGTTAACTTCCAACGAAATAATATAAAAAAACGTTGCCGACCTTTTTTGAAATTTTGTTCGGAAACTTTTTGCCGGTAGTGCATGTGTCTTCTTACTGACTCAATGCGACGTTTCTTGAATTTCTCACATGATCTTTTAAATTATTGCGATTAGTTTAATTAGTAGAATTAATTTTGTGAATTATCACATCAATTCCCCATCACTCAAATGCAAATTTCGTCAAGTCAATTGTCAGTTCGGCGAAATATCAAATTTTTGTCTAAATCGTCTTTAGGTGCTAAATTTTTGTAAGCTTGCAGTTATCAAGTTCAACCATTTCATGCAGATACACTTAATGAGAAGAACGATTGGCATTGAATTTAGAAAGAATTGTTTTAGAGGCTCAGTATCTAATAACTGTCGTAAACTTCTTTTCGCCGTCATTGGCCTTAATTTTTCTTATACGAACGTTCTATTTGACAATTGATTTTATAAATTTCTTGAATGATCGAAAGGTGATTTTTTTTCTGTCGTTGGTTGAGCATCGTTTATAAGGAAATTGAATTAATCAAAGGGGCAATGTTCAGCCGTGGAAGAACAGGCAAAAGCCATGTTCACATTTTTAATTTGTTCGACTTTTTCTCGTCATCTATTTGAATAGTTCATGCGCATAATGAATGGGCTTGTAAATAATAGAATTGCCGTTTATTGCACGCGGAGTGAAACGTGACTATCGGAGAAGACAGTCACGTTTGTCCGGACAACGAATCGATCTTGCTGTATGGCCTCGATTCACACCGCAGAGTGTTGATGATGCACATCCACGTGATCAAAAACCTCGTATATATCTCAGGTTGTATATCCTCAAACGTAGCTGCCAACGATCAACGACGATTACAACGACCAACAGATCTATCACGATTCGTATACGAATAATTTGGATGGTGCCAAACAATAGGGTAAAAGCCGGATAGTTGCCCCAGGGGGATAGTTGCCACGGTTTTTAATACACTACGTTAGAGACGTCCCTAGTGTTAGCGCTTTTCTGTAATTATTGATATGCTCTCGCAGGCCTCAGTGCCCAAAAGACATAGGACAGGGCCCACAAGTTTCGTCTGTGTGAGCAAAAATCTTCCGCGGTGAGACCTCGACGAGCGTCGTACTAATATTGGTGACTAATTAATTTTTATTGAATAAATAATGTTTAGTTGAGGATTCAGTCAACTATTTGTTTCCTCGCATGCATTAGAGTTTCAACTACACGGTCTGATACGGTATATTGTTAAATAACTTTTATTTTATTTTTTTAATAAAAAAGGAAAGTATCTGTATCGAAAGGGATAGTCGCCTCAAATTCTTTTCCGGTTAGTTGCCCTAACGGCAAGATGATAAAAACCCAGGCGTAGTCCTTGCTAGACGGAAGTTAGTTTAGCACTAGCGTTTAAAAAACTAGATAAGAAATAAAAACTATTAATTAAAGGTATTTGAAGAAATAATGATAAATTATTAATTATAAAATAATAAAATTGATGATAAAATATCTAAATAAAAATATCAAATTTAAAAAGTGTAATGAAATAAAATAATCTCTGTAACTTAATATTAATTATAAACTCCTTCGAAGTATTTTCGATGTGAGGTGACTATCCGCCACGTTGGGCAATTATCCCTCTTTGAAGAGGTCAAAGGAAGCGGGATTCACTCAAAACCAATATTAATTGGGTTTACAAAAATAGTGCACAATGAAAGAATAAATACCAATGTTCTAATATACACGAAGCATATTGTCAGTAGATACTTAATTTTTAAGTAATAGAGCTTTTTCCTTAAGTGTGGCAACTATCCGGCTTTTACCCTGTAGCCAAAAATACATATTTTCATACTTCATATACTCCCTCTCTGGGTTTTGGTATTTTTTTACAGCATCCACATTTCGAAACCTCGTGGAAAATACCGTTACTTCGTACGTTAACATGAATTATTAAATGAGGTTTCAACCGACGCGAGTGAAATTTTCCAATTGAAAAATAAAACGTTATTTTTTTTATCGAAGCATTGCAGATTTTTCCGGATTTTCGTGCTGTCGGAAAAATCTGTCGCTCGTGTTTTCATATTTCCATGATAGGATTACGATTTGAAAAGTTCACCCATCAGACACGTGTCGCATATTCACAGAGAGCTGCGAGTGCCTTTTTTGAAAAATTAAATCAGAGGGAATATGAGAGAGCCTGGGCTTATAATTCACTTTTCCAATTTTTATTTTTCAATGGGTTCAGGGTGAAATCTGGGAATAATAGCACATATAAATACGGAATTGAAGGATAAATATTTCTTTTTTACCAGGGAAAATAAATCTATCGCCTATTCTCAAAGTTTCCTTGATGAAGATCGAACAGAGGTGAACGTCGGGTCACCCTTGTGATAATATTAGCTTTTTTCCCGAATTTCATGACGTAATTGCTGGATTTCAGCTATAATTACACCGCTGTCGAAAAGTTTGGAAATAGTCGCCCCGATTCCGCGCCGCACAAAAAGTTTCACAGCCTTTTTAAAAATGAAGATATTCCAATTCAACCAGTGACCTTTCAAAGGGGACATAATTGTTTTTTATCCCGGTATGCCCTTTGAAACATGGTCGTTTTTTGGCTTTGTTCCTGGCGTTGAAATTTTGGTGCACGATCCATGAAATTTTTTTGTAACAGTTATTCGTGTGCAAAGCTTATAGGATGGGGGTATAAGCTTCAATTTTTTTTTTATTCTACAAGTGTCGTATAATTTTTTTTTGCAAAAACATTGAATTTTTCGTAAAAAAACGACCATATTTATCAAATGTAGCGTAACTCTAAAAGTACTAGATTTTCGTGAAATCACTACGTGGTTAAAAGTTGCATACAATTACATTGGATTCAAAGACATTTTTTTCTGATTTTTTTTCAAATTTTTTTGTTCGAAAATTTTCCTGCCAATGAGATATTTTTTTTTATATTAAAAAATAATCCTAAAAAAATATTTCCACACGGGCTTTCCAATGAAAAAATCCATGTAGTTGAGATTTGTTGATGAATAAGCCGTGTAGATGATGAGGTAAGAGACCAGATTGTTGAAGATAAAAAAATATCTCCTTGATAGAAAAAAATTTCGAATAAAAAATTTTTAAAAAAATTCTGAAAAAATGGTATTAAATCCAGAATAATTATATATAACTTTTTACCCTCTTAGTGACTTCACAAAAACCCGGTAGTTTTAGAGTTACGCTACATTATATAAATATGGTCGTTTTTTGCGAAAAATGGAATTGTTTTGCAAAAAAAAATCGTAGGCAATTTTTCAAAATAACAAAATTGAAGCTTATACTCCCCCCACAAGTTTTTCACGCGAAAAATAGTTTTAAAAAAATTGCATGGTTCGTGCACCAAAATTTCAACGCCAAATGAAAAGCCGAGAAAGACCATGTTTCAAAGAGCGTACCGGGTTCAAAAAAACTCGAAATTTTTTTGAGCAAAAGTCTAATGAAGCTGAATATGTCCCTTTTGGAACGCCTGTTGAATTGGAATATGTTCATTTTTTAAAGAGCAGTGAAACTTTTTGTGTGGCGCGGGATCAGGACGAATGTTTCCAAACTTAATATGGACAGCAAGATTTATAACACAACTAATTATTATATAGATAATAATTTCAAAATAATTCGCCGACCGCCAGAAATAACACGGGCCCACAAAAAAAAATAAGTTGTGTGTGCTGGGTGTCCCACTACATTTTCCCTACGTATTTTGTCCCGCTGAACACGAATCTGAAGTTAGAATTAGGGGTCGCACGTGAAATGTTCGAGAAAATCCATAAAAACTGATAAAAATCATGATCTAGTGCACACAAAAAAAGTTGTGTATGCTGGGTGTCCCAATACTTTTTTCCTACTTATTTTATCCCGCTGAACACGAATCTGAAGTTAGAATTAGGGGTCGATGAAGAAATGCTCCAGAAAATCCATAAAAACTGATAAGAATATAATGATATTTTTATCAGTTTTTATGGATTTTCTCGAGCATTTCCTCATCGACCCTTAATTCTAACTTTAGATTCCCGTTCACCGAGACGAAATACGTAGGGAAAACGTAGTGGGACGTCCAGCATACACAACTTTTTTTTTGTGCGAAAAGATTGCTAGATCATGATTTTTATCAGTTTTTATGGATTTTTTCGAGCACTTCATGTGCGACCCCTAATTCTAACTTCAGATTCGTGTTCAGCGGGACAAAATACGTAGGAAAAATGTAGTGGGACACCCAGCACACATAACTTTTTTGTTGTGGGCCTGTCCCGTAGTAAAAAACTCCATTGAATCGCCAATGGCAACCAATGGTCCTCATACGACTCCATTGAACAATGAATGGGGATCCATTGAGATTTCCGCATTTGTCAATGGCGTACAGGGCTGACCGTGATCAGTGAATGGGTATCCATTGAACATCAAATGCGGATGAATCGAATGATCATCATTACTCAATGATGCTCATTGGAAAGCCAATGCGGATGAATCGAATGATCATCATCACTCAATGATGCTCATTGGAAAGCCAATGCGGATGTATCGAGCGATCAGCATTGCCCAATGGTGTCCATGGGAAGGTAAATACTGATGAACGAAATGATCCGCTTTACCCAATGATGTCCATTAGAAAGTTAATGCGGATGAACTGAAAGATCAGCATTTCCCACAGATGTTCATTGGAATCCAAATGCGGCTAACGATGAAATGATCAGCATTTACCAAGGATACCCATTGAATAATAAGTAACTACGATGTATACAATGATCAATATTTATCAATAATGTCACTTCATTGATGACTGATCAAATGATGAGCAGCATTCGTTAACGATGTTGCAGTCCATATTCGAGGTTCAATGCTGAACAATTGAACCCATCGATCGATGAGAATTTTTCCGAAAGCGATATTTCTCAAACGGCGGTGAATTAATAAAATTAAGTAAGAGTAGATGTCGCTGATCTTATATATGAACCAAATATTTTCTTCAATTGGACTAAATGCTGATGATTATATCGATGGTCAATTAATATTAGCATAAGCTCGGAAATTATTCGAAAGTAATTTAAAAAAAATATATTATAAACTGCTCATCAAGTACGCGTACGTTTGGGATAAATGATTTTTAAAACCGTTTATTTTTAGCATATATACATAATTTTATCAGTACTTCTTAACTCGATTTGTGAGAGGAGAAACGTATATGCTTTCATTATCAATCGTCATCTGAACACACTTACAATCTATTTTCTCAATTCTGAGCTTCAATAATTTCTATTAAATGTAATTATATATATATAGATATATGATGCGTATATAATTATTGGTCGTTATGCTAATAGTAGCATTATGATTACCTTACTTACTGATAACTTACATCATTTGATTATTTAATGCGTAATTCCATGTGTATATAGCAATCATATGAAAGAATCTCCATTGATGATCCCATTTATTGCCCATTGCCTACAAAAACCAATGGAGGTGAATGGCAAATTAACTAGGGAGATTGTCTTCATTGAATCCCCATGGGATAATCCCCATTCCGTTTCAAATGGGGAATTCAATGGCGAAAATGTCCTTAGAAAATTCGGCATTCATATCCATTGGTTTGGTGGGCAATGGGGAATGAGTGGCAAACAGCAATGGAGATTCTTTCGTATAGTAAAAACTCCATTCATCCCCATTAAAAAATCCCCATTCATTCCCCATTGCCAAAACACCCAATGGGGATGAATGCCGAATTGCCTAAGGGGACTGTCTCCATTGAATCCCCATTAGATAATCCCCATTCCGTTTCAAATGGGGAATTCAATGGCGAAAATCCCCTTAGGCAATTCGGCATTCATCTCCATTGGTTATTTTGGCAATGAATGAATGAATGGGGATTTTTCAATGGGGACGAATGGAGTTTTTCACTACGGGGTGTAATTAATGGATGGATTATTAAACAAAATATGTATGAAAGAAAAATCGATTCAGATGCATTCAGCTCAGTGTCGATGCAATATCATTGCACTTCATATTTACGGAAAGATTCGCTCAATTAACCACAGTGTCGATATATTTACGTTCCCATGACGTTTTTCCCATTCTGCATGTGTTATGCTTATCCGTAGTCGACATTACACCGAAATGCTTTACCGAAAAATCAATAGGTCGATCTCGGTATCGATAACGCGCAGTAACGAGCGCGATAACTGATTTTCGGTATTTTCGACGCTCTCGCCCTCTCTGTCATCCCCGTTTCTATCTTCTCGCTTTCTCTCCCTGGTATCCCTGTAATTGGAACGAGCGATGCGTGTGTGCATCCGGACTCCCGGCTAATTGTCCTGATTCACAGCAACGCGCACATTTTCCAATGGTGCATGCGGAACGTCCTCGCACCAACTCCCGTTGTAGTCCAAACACGCGTTCACCTCTTTTCGAACACATTCAACGATACAACCCGGGAGATCGTCCCGATGTACGATTGAGCGGAAAATAATCAACATCGGCTATATACCGGAAATTAATAAGGGAGTGTTTAAAATGTGAAATTCATTAGGGATGTATCGTGATACATTGTTGAGCTTTGATGTTTGCCAATATTGACGAGTGAACTTCGCATGTGCGAGAGATACAAATGACACATGTGTATCGTACGACGTTGGTGTTAAATTGCGCATAACATTCAAGATGCGTATTTCCAGGTCGTACCATGCACAGCATTGAATAATAACCACCCCAAACGGCTCAAGGTAGAAGACTCCATTTTTTTTTGCTCTCACACTGACGCAGTGCACGTACAAGCTTCGGCTCTCCTCTCATATGGTAATTCTTGCACAATGTTGACCCGAATTCTTCCATCACGTCGACTTTAATAGATTACGTCTATCTATACGTGGAAGATGTGAAATTTACATTTTTCACGCTATATTCTCCGAAATTATGAGGATGAGACCGCTAAACCGTTTCTATAATGTTCCGCATGATATTCAGATCGGCCATTTTTTATTTATGAGAGAGAAAATTAAGCCAACGCTGTTTTAGGGTTTCGTATTTTGTGAAGGAAAATGAAACCCTTATGAGTTTACTTTTGCGTCCGTCCGTCTGTTACAAAGCAATTTTTTTTTGTAACGTAGGAATTTGATCAACGATTGTACGAAAAATTATTGTAGATTGAAATAGGAAGTCTGGGCTAAACGAAAATTATTGATCTCTATATCGTGTTTTATTTGAGAGAACCATCTCTGAGGATTCTAAAAATAATTTTTTTTACCATTTTCGGTCCAGTGGTCTTGATGATCATAGTTCAAAATTTGCTAGCAAATTACTTTCCTTTCTGATCTTCTAGATTTCTAAATCTAAAATTTAGATATTAGTAGGATTAGTAGATTTTCCGTCATAGATTACCGGGAAACCGTCGGTTTTTTTGACTTCATGATAATTGATGAAAAATTGAAAAAATAAAATAAAATAAAAACAGGTGTTTTATGGTACGAAGTTGATTATATTGATAATAGAAAAATATGCCAATGATTTTGGAATTTTACCACCTTCATTTCTTTCCAAACTAGAATATTCTCAATATGTTATTATCAAAAATACCCAAATATGCCTTCAGTCTAAAAAAAATGTTATCGGTTTGGTGGAGTGCATGTAATTCTGTCGAATCGGCCGATGATATTGGAACAGTTGTTATTAATTTAGATGGTCTCGAAGTTCCAAACGTTTGGATAAACGAAAAATCGATAAATTTATATTCTTTTACAAAACAGTTTTGAGACTTTCTTATCACTTTGAAAATATCGTTAAATTCTTTGAATTATTACTTTACCAATTATTTCTAATTTCTTCTAAATTATCGTTAAATAAATAGACCCCCTCTCAAAAATTTGGATACACCCGTTGATATTTCTTGCCTCACTAGAAGTTGCATAACTCCATGAAAAAAAAAAATTTTTAAAAGCGTTCCGACGGAAATGAAATCAGCTTTGTTCCGCTTTTTTTAAAAATATTTTTTATGATTTTTTTTCGACCCCGTATGCACGTTTGTTCGTGACCGTTTTTTTGGCCTTTTTCGACCTTCGCGAATTGGGCGCACAGCTTGAAGACAATTTTTTTTCTCGTTTTTATCTACGGTATATTTATAAGGGTTAGCAGGAGCTCCATTCTCGTTTTTTTTTAAATTTTAGTACGATTCTTTCTCGCAAAGTTATTTTACTTTTTGCTAGAGAAAACAAATTTTGAAAATGCAACGTAACTCAAAAACTATAAAGTTTAAGAGAAAATGTCACGCATGAAAAAAGTAGCGTACATATACGCGGAATCGCCTGGAATTATTTCAGAATTTTTCTATGAAATTTTTTTTTTTACTATTCTTGCTCCAAACTCTGATGATGACGTCCCAGCGAAAAATTGTATCTAATTGGAATTTTCGTACTTCATGATACAATAAAAATCTGAAAAAAATCAGCAACATTTGGCATGCTATAAGCAGCAATTATCAATAAGTATAATTGATAATTGTTGTTTATAGCATGCGCACGATATCAAAGCTCTTGAGCTTCAATATTTTGCGCATAATATAAAATCTGCCTTCTCCTCGTTCCCTTAAATGTACGATCAAGAGGTCGAGGGAGAGATCAGATCGGCATGTTACGTATTTGCGGGCGATCCAGCGAATACGAAGTACAGAGAGATAAGAGCGGTGTCGGTTCGAGCAACAATTAATCGGGATCGGGATAAAAAGTCCTCCCGAGGGATATGCGAGGGCTTCTTTCACGTGGACGCCGAGTCAGCGCGAAACGAAAATTGCCAAAGGATATATATTTATAGGAATCGTAGTCCTGAAGTCCTTGCGACCGATTATCAGTGACAATATCCAGTCCACTAGGATACTCTTTCTTTTTTACTTTTTATTACCAGAAAGCAAAAAGCAAGCAAAAAGGGTTTCTATTATTTTACAGAAAAAAGGACGTGGGTGCTTATTATCTCTAATCTTCGTTCAACTGCACAATGCAGACTGAAAGGGCTTCAACATTATTGTTGAATAATGATTAATCCGAGAGGCGAAGAGAATAAGAAACGTCTTTGTTCATTAAGAGGTCTCGTAAATAGGGCAGCGTGTCGTCATTGATTTTTTCCTTTCCATTATTTTTTATGTATGAGGTATTCCCGCTCAACGGGACCCCCTTTTCGGCCGACCTCTTTCGATTTTCTTGTAACTCGAGTATGTTTTAGTGTTACCTGAAAGTATATTGTACTCCAATTCTCAGATCTCTAACTATAATACTCTTTGGAATACACCGAAAGTTATATTTTAAACTTTATGCGTATTCAGCGCTTCGGAGCTTTGGCACGGCACGAAATAAAATCGAAAAAATTCTTTAACAATAGCTTTTGATCGGAAATTTCCTGTGCTTTTCGAAAAAAATATCAGCGATTCCGAAAAAAAAACGAATTCATTTGAATTTCGGCCAAAAACCGAAAAAATTGATTTACAAAAAAAGAGCATAATTTAATTCAGCGCGACAATTTTTTGCATATTTTGTATATATTTGAGAAGTCACGATATAAATTTCAAGTTAGAACTCGCATCCGCTTACTAATGCCAAGTCTTTCAGTAGGATAAAATTTTTTAAATATTGTGTTTTTCGTATTCAACAGTTCTCTGATATATTATATAGTTTTTTTAACGAATTTCGAATTTTATAAATTTATTAAATTCAAAATTTAATAAATTTGATTATTTAATAAATTTAATAAATTTACTAAATATAAAATTCGTTAAAAAAACGCTATGTAATACATCAGGGAACTGTTGAATACGAAAAACACGATATTTAAGAATTTTTATCCTACTAAAAGACTTGGCATTAGTAAATGGATGTAAGTTCCAACTTGAAATTTATATCGTGATTTCTCAGATATATACAAAACATGAAAAAAATTCTTCCGCCGAATTAAATTATGCTCTTTTTTTGTAAATCAATTTTTTCGGTTTTTGGCCGAAATTTAAATAAATTTGTTTTTTTTCGGAATCGCTGATATTTTTTTCGAAAAGCGCAGGAAATTTCCGATCGAAAGCTATTGTCAAAGAATTTTTTCGATTTTATTTCGCGCCATGCCAAAGCTCCGAAGCGCTGAATACGCAAAAATTTTGAAATATAATTTTTGGTGTATTTCAAAGAGTATTATAGTTAGAGATCTGGAAATTGGTGTACAATATACTTTCAGGCAACACTAAAACATACTCGAGTTTCAAGAAAATCGAAAGAGGTCGGCTGGGGGCCTTGTTGGGCGGGAATACCTCGTATATATGTGTACGTGTGTGTGTGTGTGTCATGTGACCCAAGAGTAAGAAGAATTGAGTGGCAAAGGGGGACGTGCATCTCGAGAGGTAAATGCAGACCGTCCGATCTCACGTCTTAATCTCAAGATGCTTTTTAATCTTCCGGCCTTATTGCCTCTCTTCATCCTTTCGGGATTTGCAACACAATAGGCTTGTAGCCTCAGTTTTATATATTCCAAACCCCTCTTGATATATCTATAGATAGTTCTATTTCATTCTCTTCATCATCTTCTCTCCCCCTCTCTCTCTCTCTCTCTCTCTCTCTTTCAGTTTTATGCGATGTCCCATATAGAAGCAAAAGCCCGCGGGCGTGTGGTGAAATATTACCTATGCATATGTAACAGAGGGTACATGGTATAGTGACTTCACCGCCGCTGCGGAGAGGTTAGCGATGCACGCGGCCAGCGTAATCCATTATTCTCTCATTGAGCTAAGAGCCCACCAGACTCCAGTTACGGTTGTTCGTTGTACATTATCCGGGTACCGGTAATTAATTAACGATCCTAACGGAAATGCCCGCATTATAAAATGGCGGATATATACGCGTGCAAAATGAGCTCACGAGAATACGCCACGATGCAGCTTCTGCTTTGTGAGAGCCATCAAATTGTTTCCCGGAAACGCGTGTGGTATGAATCTATCAAGAAGTTTACCACAAAATCTGTACTCGTAGATCGAAGTTACAGGAAACACGATCTCTTGTATTCGTAGATCACTTTTTTCCTTTGACTCTCCAGAGTTTGTTCAGAAAAGTAGATGACTTTGACATTTGCAAGGCAATTTGTTCCTTCAAGAGTTTCGCGAGCATTGCAATATTTTACCTCCCAATTTTGACTCGTGAAAGAATCTTCATTCAAATACTAAACAAATTCAGCATCGTTGTTAAATAAATTCAATTATATGTCTTAAACTTAATTAATTATTATGTAAACAGTATGTTGATCATTGTTGCTCAATCTAATCAATTTGAATCAACGTTTGGCGTATTTACCTTTTCGTATCTCCAACCAAGTGTAATTCGAAACCGGGCAAATTGATGTCTCTGACGACATAAGTTTCAGCAACATCGAATTACCATCTCCGGTGTCGATGGTAATTAAAGGCACGACGCTGCTCGTGAAGTTCATACTCGAGGAATAGTAGCCGTGGTTGCGTCGTTTCGTACCCAATATTTATCGTATAATAATGTACGTACTCCCGTAATCCGAGGCATTCAATGTTCATCTTTGCAACGCCAATGAAATACGAAACATTTGGGATTTAGGGGTTGGAAAATTTTGGATTATGCCCAAATGTTAGTTTTCAAAACCACATTCATTTATTCTGTATTAATTCATAATTAGGCTTTTCTATAATTCTGAAAAATTCTTTTTTTTTCATATTCTCAAAGTTTACATCTTTAAGAACATATCCACGAAAGGAATTTTAATTCCTTTAATTTACGGAATTACAGCGATTTCAGTGGCGCAGCAATTACATCCGCCACGTCAAAGCGTAACTTTAAGAGAGTATTCTTGTTTAGAATTTTGAAAAAAATCCATTTTTTTGCATATTCTTGAAATTTAGATCTTTGAAAACATATTAAACTATTTTGTTTGTTTTGTTTGTTTACTTATTTGTTTATTTATTATTTTGTCAAAAAATTAAAAACTGTGAAGAAAAGAGTCATAAAACACCTTTTTTGTTCAGCAGCCGCCATTTTGTAATTCATTTTTCATTTTCTTTGCGGTAGGGGCTATAACGACATTCTTACTGCTTACAAATCTTTTTTTAATTTTTCTATCGGATGACTAGAAGGGTTGCAATCGTGTCAGTCAGCACACCTCTTTTTTAAGACCCAACTTTACCTTTACTTTATTTTTTTTTTCGTTAATTTTCAAAATATTAATAAATATGTTGTAAACAAAGAATGAAACCAATATTTCACGTATTTTTTTTATCGAGCTCGACAAAACGCTCAAAATGGTCTCTAGACCAGAATATCGCCTTAATACATAATGAGATATTTTATTGCAATAAAAAAAATCAAGTCCCGCGGAAATCGTGTTTCCGTCGATGAAAATGTACCGTACATCATCCAGGGCTAAAAAAATCGTCTCGCTGCATTTTGAACATTTTAAAATATTAAAATCGATTATCGTGTATGCACTGGAGTTTCGTGGTAGGTACCACGCGATGTTGTAATATGTGTAGCGTGAACTCGACGGCGTTGAGGGCAGAAGGTCTCATCGTGTGATAGAGTTCGAAGCGGCGAATAGCACGAGGAAACCAGGATTGAGGCTATGCAAAAAGCACGCTGGCGCCAAGACGAGCGGGAGCGTCACACACGGAGACGTTGGAGGGCGAGGGGATGCCCTGAGGATATAGGAAAATCCGACACGCGATTTACCTTCCGCGAAAGTTACCGGTACACCAGCCTCAAGAGGCAATTTGGCATCGGAATATATACGCCTCGAGTATGTATTTTTAAAAAAACTCACGCATCGTGGGATCGCTCTCCATGCTTAAGTTTACTCCAAAACATTTTGTTGTTTTTATGAAAATTTTTTCAATGTCTTCTGCTACCAGAAGCTATTGAATAATTCTATCGCAATTTAAGGATGTTGAGTCCCTATGAAATCTTTTAATGTTAGTTGTTGAATAAATAGCTTCTTAATCGTCGTGAAATTTTTACACGACCTCCTGAATATTTCATGTAAAAACATATTAAATTTTCAGAATTCTATCATCATTACTTAAACCTCCTTAAGGGTTAAAATGAAAAATGATGAGAAAATTCTGAAAATTTGGTATGTTTTTGTATAAAGTATTTAAGAGGTCGTGTAAAAAGTTCAAGTCGATTAGGAAGCTCGTTATTAAAATATTAACATTTTGTTAAGAACAATTTTTTAAACAAATAAAAAAAATATTTATCAATAAACTTCGTTTTGTATCCGTTGCTTCCAATATAGTGTAGATATTTAAAAATTGAGCGGTCAAAGAGAAAACTTATCGCAAAGTTATATCTGTTTCCATAAGACTACATTTAATTCAATTTAATTTGTTAATGTTAATTGTTCGATAACGAGCTTCCTAATTGTCGTGAAATTTTTACACGGCCTCTTAAATAATTCATCCAAAAACATATCAAATTTTCAGAATTTTCTCATCATTTGCGATTTGGGACTCAACATCCTTAATACAGAAAAGACATTTTTTTAGTGAAATTCAATTACATGAAGTGAAGTTCGGCTTCTTTTAAGCCATCCAGGAAGCGAAAATGAACCGGAAAGTAGGATAAAGTTCAAACGGCATCCGTGAAGAACTGAAAGGACATACACGATTTTTTTGCAACGTTTTTATTGGGGTTTTGGCTATAGTTTTGAAAATACAAATATTTGAGGAAAATATGGTCGGACAAAGAAGATCACGCTTCTCGCGCGATTTTTCGGCAATTTCCAAATTATATTCTCTTCTGGGGATATTCCTCTATAGATTGAACCGAAAATTTTTGGAAACGACATAAAAATTGAAAAAGCAGTTGCTGAAATTAAAAAAAAATAGAATATGGATTACATTTATTATAATCACAGTAATAATAGATTGTTCATTAAAAATGATTTTTGGTTAATTGTTGAGACAAAATTATTAGCTTCATTGAAACAAAAAAATAAGTCAATACCTTCAACTGTTCTCAAATTATCATGTCAAATCCAGTTTAAGGTAGTAGTCCACTGTGATGATCGAAATTTCGAGGTTTTTTCATTAATTTTTTTAAATAACAAAATAAAATGCGATCATTTTGAAATTTTTACATGTTGTTATTTTAGTTATTTGTGTCTTGAAGAATATAAAAATTTTTTTGTTTACTCAATTTTACATGAATTTGTTTATGATTTTGTGCGTCAAAGTGGAGTCCTCCAAAAAAGGTGACTTGTTTCGGGGAAGCACACAGCCTTCCGTAGTCATCTGAAATAAAAAATCCAGAGAGATTATTGTTTTGTAGACTTAATTCTAGGTCTGTAACCTATAATGTGCATATTTTAAGACAAAAAAACGAAATGGCGGACTTGTGAACAAAAAGGTCTTCCCAATCGATTTTTTTAAAAATAAATTGTTTTAAAAAATTCATTTATTATTAAAAAATTGAATGTTTTAAAGGTTATAGATGTAGATATGTGTATCTAAAATAACGGGTAAAATTTTTAGCCAAATCGGTTGAATAGTTTTTAGTCAGTGCTTCCCCGAAGTTTCGAAAACGTAGTTTCGAGAAAAACGCGTCTAAAGTTTTGACAACAGATTTTGTATTAAAAAATTATACTTGCATTAATCAGCTATGCCTGGTGCATGGAGGAATCCTTCCGTTTCTTGAAAGTGATCTCAAGGCTCTCTTCATTTATTCGAGAGATTTTTCAGTTTCTGGTGATTACCAAACCGTAGTAATTAGTCATTTTTTATATTAACTTATTGCTCTCTTCTTGTGGCTACAACTTGAAAATTATTTAAAATTTTGGTCTGAAACTTTTACAATATATTCTTAAGATGTTTAGTTTGCGAAAAATGTGAAAAAATCAATTTTTTGAACCCGTCACAGTGGGCTACTACCTCAAAATGGTCTTTCGAAAAAAACGCTTTTCTTGGCCAGCCATTTACTGTCAGCGAAATATTGAAGTTTTCCTGAGCTAAAGTTTACAAATTTTCCAGTTTTCCATGCGCTCAGAATTTTTGGAAAAGATTTTACTAAGAGAATACAAAAAAAAACGAAAAATTTGAAATTTTCCATTCCCTAGCCCATTCAATTTAAATTTTCAGCTGGAAGTCGAAAAATCACCGCACATTTGAATATACTCGAACGTGCGGAATATCCTATCGGTACCGTTTTACGAACATCTGGTTGGAGAAAATACGCTGCCTTTCCCAACAACACCTTCTAACTTCTGAGTAGCTAAACACGTCGGAGTGTAGATAAAAGGCCTGATTTTTACTGCCTGCTCGCTGCTCTACTGCACTTGATCTTATTTTCCACTCTTGAAGTAAACGAGGAAGTAAAGACTCGAGTTTTTATTGTAATCATGTGCTAAAGAGCATGTACATACGAAAAAGTCTATCGACGTTCAAGCTGGCTCGAAAACTCCAACGGAAGTCTCAAATGCATATATTTTACGATAGAGAAGGGAAGAGAGGGGGAGAAAGAGAGAAACAGAGAGAACGATCATTGCGAGACCACTACGTTTCTACCCTGTCGTTTATACAACATCCCTCTCTTTATTTCCTACCCTTACCATAACACGGTCCACCCCCGCATACTCAACTCGTCGTGCAAAAGCGACTGGCGGTACACTTTCGTATTTACGTTGTACTTATCCGTCAGTCAGTGTATATATTTGTCGTAAATCATTCCCTGAATTTCCAACACACTTCTTCGCTGTCCCACTATGTTTGTGTGGCGAGACGCCTATCATATTTTTTCTCGCATAATCGCTCTCGTAAATATTCGCGTTCTACATCTACAACCCCCCCCCCCCCCCCCGCTAAACAACCCCGAGCCACCCACTTCCCTTCGTTTCAGTCTCGGCTTTACTTGTCATATTCGTCGACTCCACTTTCTCTGATGTTGTTGAAAGGCGATGTTTGTAGAAATGACAACGACGACGTATCGCGGCTTTTGACGTCTGTTTCTTCGTCGTACAATCGCGTTTGGGTGTTGATCTTGAAGAGGTAAGAGGGAACGTTTCTTTGGGAAACGATGGAAAGGGTATTTTTGATGCAATTCATGACCTCCTTTATGCCTCGAGGGGCTTGGATGAATTGAAGGACAGAATCGACTGGATAAAGCACCTAAGCCGTTCACTAATTCGAAATTCCTAGCCTCCGTTCAACCTGAATAATGGATTCAGCAGTTCGAACTAAGATTCAGGACTTCGTTAATCATCTGAAAATGGTGGATTCCGCCCATCTGGATTCAGCTTTGAAGTGTATGCAGTAAAATTTTGAAGAGTCGGACTCCAATTTCGTTTTGGGGGTCAAACAAGCTTTCATTATATACTTTTAAGCCCTCGAAACGAGTAGTTTTTATAGAGGACTGAATTGAATCTTTCTGGACGTATTTTCCTCCCGATACTTTTATCGGGAGGAAAATTCGTCCAGAAAGTCTCCCCTGGCACAATTTTCATAACCAACAAACTTGAATTGTGCCCAGCTAATTCCAATCCATTTTCCTTATTATTTATCCTGGTAATCAAGTCTGAATGGCACATTAAAATCTAACCATGACGTACACAATGAAGATTCGTCAAGTGCTCTACATTGTAAAAAAAAAATCTACACCGATCTACTTTAAGTTTCTAAACTTCAACTCTTCGTTTGCAATGAATCATTGGAGAAAATCCATGGAATGAACAAGTTTAATTTCCCCCGATAATCTTGACCTCGCAAAGACTTTTTCAATACCTTGAAATAATTGTCGCGCGGGTCGATGGAACAGAGAAAAAGAGGGACAGAAAACAAAGAATCAGCTTGAGGGAAAAAGAGGAATATCGCGCAAGTCAGGTCATGAGTCTCGTTGATTGGTAAACTCCGTTGGATTTTAATGAATGAATTCCCTCGTAAGCGAACCAGTCGAGGAAGGAAAATGGACGAGGCAAAAAAAAGTTGTGAAAATGGTTGAATGAAAGCTCGGAAAGCTCGCACAGATTGAAAAAGGCGTGCTCAGTCGACCCGGTTTCAGAATCAGGAGGAAAAGAAAAGTTCGGTATTAACGAGATAGTCTCATTCTCGTTGGAATCAGACTTGGTTATCCATGATGGACACGAGATAACGGAGGAATTGTATAGTTCTCTGAGTCACCGAATATTCGTTCAATGCTGAAGAGAGATGAGAATAAGAGTGAGAATCAAGAATAAGCTTATGCGGAAGTTCGAATAGGAGGAAGTTAAACGTTCTTCGTCGTTCTTCGACCTAATTTTCGGTACGATATAATGAAATTCAGTTCCAAGAATTACGAGATTTCCAATAGAGTCGCATCTTCTCCATCGATCCATCCATATCGAAAAACTGAAGAATTGATATAGATATTGGAATGAGACCCCCCCCCCAGCATCTTCTACTTTATATTTATCTATATATCTTTATACTAAATGTATGGGTCATTCCATTTTAAATCGACCAATAGTTGGAATGTGACCCTTTTAATTTCGATGAAATTTGGTCAGAAGATTTCTCTTATCAGCCTTGTTCAATTAATTAGTCGGAAGGACTAATGTATGGCCCCTGCATAACTGATTAAGCGGTAAGTTGACAAGATTATTAAGTTTCCCCCTATTGAATTTTTAACGCGTTTAACTAAAAATTCATTTTTCAAAACTGTTGGCACGATTTCTAAAAAAGTTTTCAACCGATTTTTATGAAATTTGGCACACGTTTTCCTTATAGTATCAGTTTGTCGGTGAACCTAAAAAACGTTAAAATTCAATTTAAAATATGGATTTTTTCCTGCAAAATATAACAGAAAGTTGATCAAATTTCACAACATCGACTTTATTCAGTTGTCATTTGACGAATTCTCCGAAGATTTGATTTTTTTTAGGTTCAGCGATAGTGTATGAGTGTGAACTTTGAAAAAAAATTTGATTCATCTTTTTCAGACAATTTGAAAAGCAGCCAGGATGCCAACAATTGACAACGTCCAACGTGTCCTTTCACGAAGACCAGCCTGCACACCTGCCAATTTCAAATCAAAATAAAATTAAAAAATATTTTCATAAACTCCAAATGTCGAGTGACCAGTGTGCAGATTTGTAAACGTATTAGACAAGGCTTCTCTTTTTAAAAAAATCTTCAGAAACAGCTAAATTTTTCGTTTTCCAATTAGTGTTCTCCCCTAAAAGAGTATAGTTGGTACCATGAAAAAAAAAATTAAGTATATTAAGTTTACACTTAAAACGCTTTACCAAATAAATAAAAACGCAAATTCAATTATGTTTCTGTTTAGACATTCTTACGTCACCAATTGAAATTTTTACTGCTTAAAATTAGAAATTTATATGATTGCTCAACTGTACTTAACTGAGAGGTGGAAACAATTTTTTTTTAACCAAAATTCAAACATTCATATTTTTGAAAAAAAAGCAATTCTGCAAATTTCAGGATCTTTCAAAATCAGTACAAGTTATTATTTAAACAAAATAAAACCAAAAATTGAATGTTGATCGTTCATTTTCACGATTTTTCCAAATGTATCATTTTTCAAAATCATTTTCAGAATATTATTTTTTTTCGTAGCCCCAAGTATATTCTTTAAGCCGAACCCATAATGATTTTTCTGTAACTATAATAGTTTTCGAGGTATTTAAAAAATAAACTTGAAAAATTGAAAACAATTGTGAAATTTTGAATTTTGCATAACTCTCGAAAAACATTTTTTAATTTTTTTTCCTTTGGTGAAACTTCGTTTCATGATAAAAAAAAACTTCTGATCGAATTTCGTCGCAATTGAAAGGGGTCGATTCCGACTATTGGTCGATTCGACATGGAATGGACCATATAGATACCTCCATGTGTCCATGTATGTGTGTATTCAGGTTAAAACTGCCGGCTTAAGGAGAAAGCAAATAGTGGGTGGTTGCGAGGGATAAATGGCGGAACAAATGTCACTGAAAGCCTTCCGGTTCCGAAAAGCTCGCGTATTTCGAAAAGTATTTCGCGCTTCATACTCGTGATATTTGTACACGCGACGTGTGAGGTGAAAAGCCCTCGGCGGGTGTATAAATAGCACGTGAGCAAAGCTTTTCGAGAGTGCTGCAACGCACTTTGCACTGTTGAACTAAACGCTCTCTGGGATATTTTCATCATCGATTTTTGATCAATATTCGTAATGTTATCTCATCACCACTTCCACATGAAGTGTGTACTCCATTGGGAAAATGCACATTGCTTTATCGGCCCTTGTGTTTTGAAAATTACTTTGGCAAATTTGTCAGCTGCTTTATTCAATATCGTTGAAAGCAGACCATTTCTCTTACGCCCAAAATTGAATTTCTGTTTTGGATTAGTTTTGGAATTGTGGAATATATTATTTTACCTATTATTTCGATACCTTACACGTTGTTGCATCGTGTAATAACGGGGAAAAACGGAAATTATAGTGGCGTCGCTAGCACCGAAAAACTTGTGCGACTACCTCGAGAATTTCGCTCGTTATCGCTTTCTCTCTTTTTTGAATTTTCAAGAGAACATCGCAGGTATCCATATTTCTGTTGCCCGTTTATACGCTCTCTCGTATCCCATCGGCTGGTTTTCTCGCTCTTTACTCCCCGAGGGACACGAGTGTGACATCTTTATCTGTCGTGCACCGAGAGCAAGAAGCCTCGGGCAATCTTGCATTGGACAGTTTTCCGTGGACTCTCTTCACACAGTAATACACGGCTTTTTCCAAAGAACGCGCACGCGTTTACAAAAGCACACAGCTTTATAGTTTCCCTTTGCATCTTGCAATGTTTTTTTTTCTCACAGACGCCGTTTTTCTTTTTTTTGCTTTTTTTCTCGCGTAGAAATCCTACGAAGTGTGAGAGCAAGCCTCGAATACAGTAGGAAAGCTGAGAGCAGACTGGAGCCGACCAAGCGAGAGCCCGCGTATTGCGAGGCAAAAAGTAAAAGGAAAAAAAGACTCGCTTTTTAGACCCTTACCGCGTGATAACGAAGAAACCTACATATTCAAAGCATTGACAATCTTAATGCTCTTGTTTCGTCTTTTGATACACGAGCGGCGAGTCAGCCAACCGTGTCGCGTTGATATACTTGAAAAATTGAAGATGCGACTGAGCAAAAAAAAATAATATTGTCAAGAGTGTTTTTTTTTTGTCTTTTGGATCGTAGAATTTTCCCATTCAAACGGATTCATTAACGATAAGATGCTCTCGAAAAAATTTCATCAGCGAGATTTGCTTCGAATTAATTAAGAAAACCATTGAAAAGAAGAAGAAGGAGTAATTTGAATTTATTCGAAAACTCTTTGTTTTCAGAAGCAGCCACTCTGTACAATTTTTTTGTATTAAATTTAATTAAAAAATATGAAGTTTTTATGCATATACAGTATATCAAATTTCATATACATTTTAAACCATTTTCATATACGGGGATATTTATTTTCAATGTTCACTCTTTTGATTTTAATATATGAATATTAAATTTAAGATGAAATTGCTAATTTTTCAATACCAATTAATTTGTATATTAAATTTAATAACATTTTTTACAGTGGACGGTAAAACATTGAGATTCTTATTAAGGGAGTATTCGGTAGTCTAGAATTTTGAAAAAATAATTTTTTATTTGTATATTCTTAAAGTTCAGACCCTTAAGAATATATCCTCAAAAATAAATTTTTTAATTCCAATAATTTACGGCGTTATAGCTTTTTCCCCAATCTCCGATGTATAATATCGCCTTGCTCTGCTCGAATATCCCCTTGCTCGAATTGCTCTTTATTATGAACAAAAATTTGTTTTAATTATAACGGGCGTTCAGATTTTATCGACTCTTATCGTTTTTGCAAGAATGGCGTAAACGCTCTAACCTCTGCAATTTTCAACATATTGCACGCAAAATTTGTACAGAATTAGTATAGCTATTAAGGTTCTTTGGTATTGAATTTGGCGAAAATCCATCGAGGGATTAAAATTTTATGAAATTTTGAATTTTTTGAAAAATAGCCTAAACGCTCTAACTTGTGCAATTTTTAAGATATTGTACTGAAACTTTGCACAAAGCTAATATAGCCATCGAGGTTGTTCACCATTGAATTTGGCAAAAATCCATCCAGGGATTAAAATTTTATGAAATTTTTAATTTTTTGAAAACAGCGTAAGTGCTCTGACTTGTGCAATTTTAAAGATATTGCACTGAAACTATACACAGAGCTAATATAGCTATCGAGGATGTTCGTTATTAAAATTGGCGAAAATCGATCGAACGATTAAATTTTTATCAAATTTTTAATTTTTTAAAAGAAGCGTAAACGCTATAACTTTGAAATTTTTTAGATATTGCAATGAAATTTTGTGAAGAGTCAGTATAGCTATCAATATTATTCGCTATCGAATTTGGCGAAAATCAATCGAATTTGCACATTGATTACTAATATTTTTCAACAGTCAACAAAGCTTCCTTTATGAGGAAGCCAAATTTGATCGCCATACTGTGTGTTAAAGGAAGCTATGTGAACTATGGTTAAAGATGAGGATGCAATGTGCAAATTTCAATTTTCAGGGTGTTTTCTTTTGGTTTTTAAACCGTCAATTTCTGGATCAAATATTAGGTTTCTATTAACGCTGAATCAAAGTACCTTAATCGAAAAAACCATTAGTTCAAAATAAAGACAAACGTGGTTTGTTACCATTGCAGCATTTTCAGCGCTTTTTTCGTATTTTTTCCCCACGCCCTTAAACTATAATCTTCGCAAACTGTTTCAATTAATTTGAAAAAACTTGAAACCCAGGCGATGAAGCTAGTCCGTAATTATAGATTTTCGTGATCACGAATGTATCTGAAACTAATATAACGAATTTATTTTCTTTTTGTCGCCGAATTCCATTTTGTCCCCGGAAATTACGCTCTAGGATAGGCAATGCCACTGATTTCGTGGTACAGGCTGCGTCGCATCCGCTTTTGTTCGATCGTTTTGGAGGATAATTTTGTTTCCTTTATTTTCGCGCTTTTCGTATCGCGGAGAGGAATAATAAGAGAGCGAGAGAGAGAGAGCGAGAGAGAGAGAGAGAGAGAGAGAGAGAGAGAGAGAGAGAGAGAGAGAGAGAGAGAGAGGGAGAGAGACAGGAAGAGGAAGAGGCAAACGAAGAAATGAATATTGCAGAATCCGATACAGTGCAGCCGGTGCAAACGGGAGGAGGGGTCGGTTCTGGGGGCGATAGCTTGGTATATACGCTTGCAGCATAAAAACGACAGCACGAATAATATTAATGAAATTTCCAATACCTAATTCACGCCCATACCATTCCCCTTTCTCTCCCTCTCCCTCTATCTCTTTCCCTTTTATACGTACTTGCGTTTTACACGCGTTACATATGACCGTATGCACATGCTGGATATTGCATACGTCGTGAAAATAGTACAACGGCAAGTGATGTATCCCCGTTATAAATAGCATCGTAACGTATAGCGGAAAATTGTGCGCTGAGTTTTGTCCCCGATAGCGGCACCAAAAGCTTGTCGAAACGTTTAACCTCGCTCTGCTCTTCCATTCTGCGCGAATGTCTGCAGCGACATGAAAAAATTTTATGGGACAGGATCGTGAATTCAACAGCGGAAAACCCGCGGCCACGGACTGTATAAAATTGAGCGGATGGACGTATAAACCAAACGAAAAATACGTCGGCGTAACTTCCCTTGCAATACCGTAATTGCATTTACGGCAATAATTTTTCTTTAACGAAACATATCGGTGCACTAGAAAAATTTGTGCGTCGTGTCGAAACCCTTACGTACAGTCACTGTTTATATGCTTAAAAAAAGCATGTTTTGTACCTTTTTTTTTGTGTGGCGAATAATGAGGAGTTCTTCAGATACTTTCGTGTGAGTTTGAATACTTTGAATTGGATATGATTACTTTTGTTTTCAAGAAAAAGTATTATGCACTCATTAATATTCATATGCCAACGTCGATTTTATAACATTATTTCAATGAAAAGTTGAACGTATAAAAGATTTGATACAGAGAGTTTTTAATTACTTTTGGTAATTAAAACTTAGCAAAAATCTGATAACGGTCTTTTGATAATGTCTCACTGAGGTAATTGCACGGAAGTGTTTTAATATTTAATATTTTCAAGGCAAACGTTCAACTACAATGTAAAGGATTCCAAATAGAACATTCGGAATATACCTAAAAAAACATGGACTTGAAGTTCCAAACGTTGAAATGAACAAAAAATCGACAGATTTATTCTTTCAAAGAAGAATTTTAAAACTTTATTAACACTTTGGAAATAATTCTTGAAACGTCTTTGAATGTTTGTAATTATTATTCACTGAGTTATTCGCAAGTTCTTCTAATTTTTCATTAAATCAATACTTTTTCTGATTATTCGTTCAACTGAACGTTCGAAACTTCAAGTAGATAAAAAAAGAACACTGATTGGGTTAATATTTTTTTTCTCAATTTACGAAGGCTAAAAAGCCTACCACATTCTTTCAGATTTAGTGAATCGTAACTTTTGTTGCTATCAAATCAAAAAATTATGTACAAGTCACGAACCCTAATGCAATATAGCAATAGTGCAAAATTGAAATAGTATAATATTGCAATATTGCAATATGTAATTTAACTTTCAAATAATAATTCAATGATTACAATGTTGCTTGATCATTAAAAAATATATTTGAATCCGTATTTGTTACCAAAGTATATTACACAGATTGAGTCCACATTATTTTTCGATTTTCAACAATTTTTAACAATTTTAGCAATTATAGGAAATCATCTAAAGATCCCATTATGGCTCGTAGTTTATAATGTTCATGATGGTTTATAATTTTCAAGATTACATATTTTATTGTAAAACAAAATTCAAAAAAAAACAACCCCTGATGGAATAAATCTAAAAAGGTTTTGTCCGAAGCCTAAGTTACATCGTAAAAAAAGTCATGAACCGAATCCAAACCCGAGTAAGGCTTGAGTTTGTCGAGTGGATTTGGAATTCCATGAGATGAGATATTCCATGGAATACCCCACGAACAGCGAAGTAGTCCTTCGTAGGTATAAATATAAAGAGAAAAGGACAACGGCAAGCAAAACTGTAACAAAAAAACGTTGAATAACAGAGTGAAATTCTGAACCTCCGAACGACTCCCGAAAAAAATATGACGAGGGAAAAAAAGCTCGAAAAAGTGTACCCCATAAAGTTAAAATTTTAACTACATAAGCGCGTATGTTTGATACAATAGGAATAAAACGCATTGTGTAACCTTGCGTATATTTTTGTACAAAGAGAAACGAGTGAGCGGGAGGTCGAATGGAGGATCGAGAAGAGACAAAAAGGTACGTTTGTATCAGGAATATACTCGGCAAATCGTATTACGCACGCACGTAGAATATTCCACGTGTTATGGCGTCCCATTATCGTTCGTTTGAAATATGAATGCGGAGACCCGCGCCAAGCAATACGGGGACTGTGGCTTTGCATTTTTAAAAAACGTTTCGCAGTTACGAAAGAAGATACGGGCCATTAGGGTGAATACCTGAGCAAGGTGTTGGTTGTATGTGTAATGCGGAGTGGTCAACCCGGCTCTCATTATACATGGACAGACGCTCGAATGATAGCGCACGCGTTATTATCAAATTCCCGTATGGTTCGTTTCGCAAAATTAAACGCACACGTGCCCACCCTCGTCTGGACGGTAGAGGTTAACTTCCATAACGGGATTCATCTAGAAATTATAATCTCCTGAACCTTGAAAATTCAAATAGATTGAAGTAGATTCCACGTGAACTGGTTTTTAGGTTTCCGTAGCAGAACGGAATAGTTTCACCGTGTTCGTCCATTTTCCTCGAAAACTATTTGGTCCATGTGACTCAAGGTTAGGGCAGTCATAGATAGTTGTGAGGACATCAAGATGTCAGATAGATTTTAGAAAAAAACATTTTTTTCGAGTATCTCCTCTGCATAGGGGATGTTGAGGTACGACGGCCCCTCTTTAAAAAATACTCATTTTATTTTAACCTTAAAAAATTGTTTTCCATGAATCATAATTAATGTTATTGTTTATTTGCTCGACATAATAATTGAAAAAAAAATCATAATAATACAAAACATAGCTTTGGAAGAACTAACCAAACCATCTAAACAAAATACGTGTTTATTTTGCACACTTCAGAGTATTTTCTGGAATTTTATGAGATTCATCGAAAGTGACATAGCGAGCGAAAAAAATTATTTTCGTAAATTTTTTATGAAAATGGTCATTTTTGAAACTCGAAAAATTTAAAAAAGATTTTTTTCACAAAGTTTATGTACAACTGCAACTTTTTTGTCTGAAACATTTTTCTGTTTAATCTTATGCTTTCAAGATATAACGGTACTGAAAAAATTATGAAATTCTGAAAAACTGGAAAAAATGCAATCCAGAAATTTTGAAAAAATGCACACTACTCTTTTTCATATAATTAAATAATTTGACAAAATTTCAATTTTTTTGATAGTGGTCACCTTTTTGACCGTTTGAAACCGCATGAAATGCTTCATAGATATATAGAAAAAATTGTTTTCCATAAATCATAATATTAAGGTCATTTTTTATTTTTTCAACATAAAAAGATACGTAGCTTAATTAAAAAATCGTGAAATCATAAATAACTTCTATATTTTTTGACTATCATTTTTTTAACCCAACAAATTTTTTTTATAATTTTTTAGATAAGAGATAATTTTGTTTCCTTTTGCACATTTTTCAATTTTGTTGAAAATAATTTTTTTTTAATTTTTTATTGATGGTCATTATGTCCCAGGTATCGCGGATCGGCCTAAAAATGAGTCGAGAACCGAATTTGTGATGGTTTGACAAAAAACCTAATTTTTTAGGGGGGCCGTCGTGCCTCAGCCTCCGCTTTGACGTAGGGATGGATTTTTTTTTATTTCTGTGTACACCCTCGTCTGGGATGTCATTGTAAAGGTCTTGAAAAATCATTGTCAGATATCCCCAAACAATTGTTCGATTTATGTTCTTTTTTTGAAATAACAGCGATTAAAGTGACCATTTTGCGTGATTTACGTGTCCCCATGCTCTTTAAGGATGTTGAGTCCCAAATCGCAAATGATGAGAAAAATCTGAAAATTTGGTATGTTTTTGGATGAATTATTTAAGAGGTCGTGTAAAAATTTCACAACGATTAGGGAGCACGTTATCGAACAATTAACATTAACAAATTAAATTTAATTATGTAGTCTTATGGAAACTGATATAACTTTGCAATAAGTTTTTTTTTGACCTCTCAATTTTTTAATATCTACACTATATTGAAAGCAACGGAAACAAAACGAAGCTTACTGATAAATATTTTTTAAATTTGTGTAAAAAATTGTTGTTAACAAAATGTTAATATTTTAATAACGAGCTTCCTAATGGTCGTGAAATTTTTACACGACCTCTTCAATACTTCATACAAAAACATAGCAAATTTTCAGAATTTTCTCATCATTTTTCATTTCAACCCTTAAGGAGGTTTAAGTAATGATGATAGAATTCTGAAAATTTAATATATTTTTATATGAAGTATTCAGGAGGTCGTGTAAAAATTTCACGACGATTAAGAAGCAATTTATTTCATAGGGACTTCATAGGGACTCAACATCCTTAAGTTAAATTGCAGTTTTTGAAAGTCTGAAAAATATCTACAAAATTAGCATACAGATCGTAATTGAAATAAAAACGATCACAATTAACGAGAGCCTGTTTATTTAAAAATTGGACATTTCAGTTTTTTGATTGAGGGTGCTACTGAAAGCCTGCGCGTCCAAACAAACAGGGATTATAGCTACAATTTATGTAATGAGTTTTTCATCTTCCATCAATTTTCATCTCGATAATCGTTCGTACATCCTAGCATGATAGTGTTAAAAATACTAAAAAAAAAAAAAAAAAAAAAAAAGAAAACCGTGCCACAAAGTTTTTTCTGATATTGCGACAATTAGATTTTGTTCAACGTCGCAAGCGTAGTTCTGGTTTCACAGTTAACGGTCATTGCGATGCACGATTTCGTTCGTTGGAACGAAAATTTCCATATCCGATGAATAAGCAATCGAACCAATATTCGATACCGCCAGCGCTATCGAAAGTCCACGGCAAATATTGCCTAAGTGGTTCGTCTCCCTGCAGGAAAATCAACCCTCTCTCACTCTCTGCTGCTTCCTCGCTCGCTCCATAGCATTAGGAAGCTTTAATGCTCGTGGCAAACTGTAATTCCGTTTAAACCACGAGCGATGGAAGGAATAAATATCGAGGTTCTCATGACGATCGAGAACTTCTCTCTCTCTCTCTCTCTCTCTCTCTCTCTCTCTCTCTCTCTCTCTCTCTCTCTCTCTCGCTCGCTCGCTCGCTCGCTTGCTCTCACACAATCTAAATCCGTGATAGCGGACCTGATTGGACAGGAAGGGGTCCCAAGTGTCGTTTAATACACCCTGGGCGAAAAGGGAAAATCTTCTTCTCCCTCGCTCACAATTTCTCATTGCTTCTCCCTCTCTCTCTCTCTCTCTCTCTCTCTCTCTCTCTCTCTCTCTCTCTCTCTTTCTCTCTCTCTCTCTCTACCCTCATTTCAACCGCTAACCGCAACTCTCGCTGCACACCACTTCGCGAAAACTCGACCGTGTTCACGCATAAACCAAATTCGAATCCGGATACTGTGTATCTGCTGTTGCCTCATCTGCGGCAAGTGCGCGTGTGGCTCCGCCGCAGACTCCGGTAATGTCTATGGCACTATCCTTATACCGACGTAACGGTCACCAGGTGTTCGTCACAGACCCCGCGGATTCTCTCGAAATTTCGGGGATGTATAGTTAAACAGAAATTTTCGGATAAATTTCGAGCATGTAGATTGGAAATTCACGTTGGAACAGTTTAGTCCAAAACTTCACCGAGACAAGCGCTGTTGTTTGGCGATTTTGCGATAAATTCTTGAAAAGTCGGTCGAGCATTCTCGGATATTTGTTTCTGGTAATTTAAAAAATTTCTTTTGAATCATTGAAACTTGGCAATGACAGCTGGGATGAAATCAATAATTGAAAAACGACCCGCGAAAAGTGGTTTTAAGGCGGTATTCTGGTCTAGAGACATTTTGAGCGCTTTTTCGAGCTCGATAAGAAAACAACTAATATTTTTATCAATCTTATTTTTTACAACACATTTATAAATATTTACACAATGAACAAACAAAAATCGATTAAAAAAAAAAATTACATAAGTTATAAGTTGATAAAGTTCGGGCTAAAAAAAGGGATGTGCTGGCTGTCACAATTGCAACCTTTCTAGTCATCCGATATAAAATTAAAAAAAAGATTTTTAATTGGTAAGAATGTCATTATAGCCTCTACCTCAGAGAGAACAGAGAAAAAAAAATTCGCAAAAGGGTTGGCTGAACAAAAAAAGCCGTTTTTTTACTCTTTTTTTCGTAGTTTTTAATTTTTTCACAATAGCAAAAAAATATTTTGATACAGAAGTAGTAGGTTTGATACAGAGTTATGCATTATAGATGAGTCAAAAATGTGAAGTAAATCGGTTGAGTAGAACTTGAGATATATCAGCCGTGTTGAAAAAAGTAGTTTTTACAAAAAACATCTATAGTCGGCGTAGTTGCTGCGTCACTAAAATAGCTATAACTCCGTGAATTATTGAAATGAAAAAATTTTCTTTCGAGGATATATTTTTAAGGGTCTAAACTTTAAGAATATGCAAAAAAAATTGATTTTTTAGAAAATTCTGGACCAGAATACTCTCTTAATTGGTAATCGATTATTTTGTATGAAAGATTCTTCCGTACAAATGTCATTCTTCTTCAGAAGAGAAATCCTTGAATAACAAAATCCCACTTAAAGAAATGGTTTACTATATTTATGATGATTCGAGGAACTTTTTTTTCAGTATAAGTTCGATTAAAGAACTATTATACAATATATCATTTTGCCTCCTTCATTAGGAGGCTAAATGAAGAAAGCTTGATTTTCGTCAGGTTCTTTTTTGGAGATTTTCTTGTATGTCCAAAATGTAAGTGGCTGATTATAATAATAATAATTTCCTCATTTGATGGATTTTTCAATTTCCAATGTTTTTGACCATTTCCTTGTCACTATAGCAACAAAAAATATTTCTCTCCGTTTAAAAATTCGCAAGATCGTTTTTGCTCACTATCGAAGGTTACATTCTTAAAGGTCTAAACTTTAAGAATGCGCAAAAAAAAACTGATTTCTTCAAAATTCGAGACCAGAATACTTCCTCAAGTAACACGACATCTGGGTGTTAAATTCTGGAAAATTAATGGTACGAGGGTTGGTTTTGTTAAGGAAATTGTGTCGTTTATTATAGTCGATTATTTCAACAGTGTAAAATATTTGTTTGATATGGTACAAGGAGAGTTTTCCATGATGCTGATTAACAATGTAAGGGGAAAGCAGAATCGCAGTTAAGGGTCTTTCTCCTGTGTGGTAATGTATACGGAAGAGATTCTCAAAACGCTTGTTCCACCGTAGCCCTTGTCATCTTTCCCTCTGTAGCATACACTCGTACTTACACAGGACTTATTACTGCATTTCGCTCTATCCCCACATTTTCGGTATTTACGCAGCAAAACCCCCTTTGCGCAGTTATACTTGCACGTTCTCGTCCCTGTCTCCGCCTCTCTCACTCTGGTTACACTGCGCGCATGTAAATATAAACATATATGGATATATATCTATAGTATATATGTGTATAGAGATCACTCGCGCATTCTCCAAAATTGCTACCGTAATATCAGCCGTGTATAAATATTTACATCGCCCCTTTAGTCGACGCATAAAGCATACAGAATCTCGGTATCTCGTTTTTCATTGCGAATATGAAGAATTAATTTGTCCAATATAATACTCATTTATTATGAACTCATTACGATTCATCAGATTTTTCCCTCACTTTTTCAGTGCTGAGAATTACGTCAATATTGATGAATCGTCGGTGAAAAAGTTCGATCATACTTTATTATACATATATTCTAGTTCATTTAAAAAAATAAATTCGATACTATGCAATTGGACATAAAGATTAATCCTCTATGTGACACTAGATAAAAATGATTATGATAACAGCGAAGCGTATATTAATTTTTTTATCCATTTAAACTTCGAATTAAACCTTCCATAAATTAAAAAATCATGCGCCTGATCAGTCATTTATTTTTGTACAGTATCACCGAAACCAGAAATCGCTTTACCTGCAGAAATGCTTACACACTTTTTTGAAATCCATGCTCTTATTTTCTCGAGGAACATCCGAGAGACGAACTATGGACATGGAAGAGCGATACAAAGCGAGGGAAAAGGGGGTTGACACATTTTAAACATGGTGCGCAAGCTCTGTATTTTCTATCACCGTGTCTGTCCTTCCTTCATTGTCGCTGCCTTTTTTCCAAGCTCTTTTATTTCCCACCAAGCGCTTCACTCGCTCTCAGCACTTTTATCGAGAATCACATTAAAAGCTTTTACCGTAGGCCCGGAAATTTGTATACATAAATAAATAAATATATACATATTCAACCCATCATACATATAAGTGTGCAAATATATGAAGTATGCGAAAAATCGATTTTGCCGAAGATCGGAAAAGTGTTTTTCCGAATATGATCGCTGGGAAATGTAGATCTCGAGGAATGATGCACTTTTCCTGTGTGTCGGTTATGTGAATCGTTGATCGCGGAGAATTCAAAGGTTTCAATCTAAGGGATGATTCTTTGGTGGCGGTGAAAGAGTGCACATCTATAAAATCGCTTGCACGGTGAATCGGAAAACGATTGATTTGCTTATTGCAGCTGAAAGTACGGACGCCACCACGTGGAACTCTTGAAAATATTTTTGTGGCTACGAGAATGAAGAAACACGCGATTCATATAAAGAAAATAGGTCAATGCGTCAAATGTATATCGGACGCTTTTCGTTGCCCAAAAAGAACATGGCACAGTCGGAGCTTCATACTCCGCTCTCTCGGTTTTCAGCCTTTCATATCTTCGTGATCAACATACGTATAGTCCTATATACGTAACACACGTGTGTACGTTATGTGGACGGATCAAATCGATGCGAAGCGATCACGTGCCACGAATACGCGGACAGGCGTATCCTTGTGATCCATTTAAGGTTTCACCGGGGATCAAGTTGAGGCCTGAGTATATGTGAGTAGATAATTTGGAATAGGATACAATTTTTCAACGAAATGAGGATCACCGATGATACGGCAACTTTTAACACGATTGGTCAGCGATTCCAAAATTTATCGCTTGAATCAAAATTTGGTATTGAATGATTCAGAGTTGGGGGAAGTACTGGAAAGTACTTCAAGTGCAAAGTACAAAGTACCGTAAGTTCTTGAAGTATCAAGTACCGACAGTACTTGAAGTGCTACATACTTATTACTTGACGTACTTGGGATTTAAAGCACTTGGAGTACAAGTACTTGCAAAATCAAGTACCAAGTATCAAGTACTTTTCAAGTTTCAAGGTATGTCTCGTCAGTTCGAGTAGTTACATTTGATTTCTTATTCTCATTTGATTTTTATTCGCGTACTTTTTGTATCGAAACATATTTTCGACTTGTGTAATACACTGAGATTGGACTATTTAGCAGATTGGAACAAAAGTATTTAAGCAAAGAATTAAAAATAACTCAAAAATGGCATTGATGATTGTAATTACGATTAATTTTGATACAGGTTTGAAAAAAAAGAAATGAAGAACATAATGAATGGATTGTTGAAACTACTCCAACTTTGTGTTCATTGTTAAAAAACTGTCGTAGGCGACAGTTGAGGGACAGTAAGTCCATAAGTCACGAAACATTATTTTCAATTACATATTCAATTACATGCAACCATCAGCAAGACACATTTGAAAGTACTTGATACTTGTAGTTGAATTGTTGAAAAAGTACTTGAAGTACAGAAAAGTATTTGAAATTTTGAGTACAATACTTGAAATACAGGCCAAGTACTTGAAAATTTAAGTACAATACTTGAATTACTTTTTAAGTACTTCAAGTACGTCGCAAGTACCGGTCACTTCAAGTACTGGGATGATTGATTCACAATTGAATCATTGAACATGTGAATAATCGACCGATCGAACTTTTCAAATTCAATTTCTGGGAAAACAAAAAGAGAGCACCAAATTTTCCAATTGGCCACCAAATTAGCGCCCAATTCTGGTACAATTTAAATTCATTTTGGAGACGTATATCTGCTAGCTGTACAGACGTCATTTTTTCTCGGTGCATTATTGCTGTCGTCAATGTCATTTGCCCAAAAACTAAATATGATTTTTTTTTACACAGCGTAGTCGCCATTTTTCTTACATCCATGTGCGAAGATACACTTTTGCAAACGCTGGAAGGAAAGATCGTTATGTTTCACAGACGGAAACAAGGATGAGAAACGCAGACATTTTTATGCGTACATTCGCAAAGGTCCCCAATGCATGCTACCGAGGGCCTGACACTTTCCTAGCATCCCCCGACTGTCTTCTCCATCCTTTTACGCTATAAATATGTGTATATGGGGCATTCCTTACCAATTCGACCTGGGTCTGACCCTCGACCCCTCAAATCTGGTTCCCGATTTTTCCTATCATTACTCTCACTCTATCAAGCAATTACATTTTTTTTCAGATTTTTCAAAATAAATTTGAGCGCGTCATGAATTTTTGAACACCTCGATGGCCGTGATCGAAAAATCTGAAAAAATTCCCAAAAATCCACTGTCATATATAAAAAATGTTGGTGTAAAATTCATAATGTCTGGGCTTTTGCTTCAACCCGTTTTTTAGCTTTTTGAGCATAAAAAAATGAAAAAAAATAAGAAGCAGAGGTCAATTTATTGTCGACTGCATAATACCTTTTATGATACAAAATTTCGAGCAACAGTCTACAGTAAATTGACCTCTGCTTCTTATTTTTTCATTTTTTTTATGTTCCAGAAGCTAAAAAACGGGTTGAAGCAAAAGCCCAGACATAATGACTTTTAGACCAACATTTTTTATATTTGACACTGTATTTTTGGGAATTTTTTCAGATTTTTCGATTACGGCCATCGAGGTGTTCAAAAAATAATTCAAAAATTCATGACGCGCTCAAATTTATTTTGAAAAATCTGAAAAATTTGTAATTGCTTGATAGAGTGAGAGTAACGATAGGAAAAATCGGGAACCAGATTTGAGGGGTCAAGGGTCAGACCCAGGTCGAATTGGTATGGAATGCCCCATATATATGTATATATATCGTACACTTGGTTGCTTCAATACGACTATGTATGACCGTACCAGCTTGCACCCAAGCGCCTCGTTGCTTATATATATATGTACACTGTAGATAAATGTTTGTGCATTGGGCTTCGGGGAAATTTTCCTAAAAACATTTTCTCGCGATCTAGGACAGCTACGTTGAATATACTTGTCGTACGCGATCGTGCATCTTACTTGAGAAATTATTATCATACGGAGCCCTCTTAACGCGTATCCGTACATTTATTACATCTTATAAAATATATCATTATCATGATTAATTTTAATATGAGTCCATTTCGAAGAGAATTGTGTCAAAGCCGATTATTAGTTATGGTTTTCCATTTTAACCCTTCAACGGCTGGTGGGACGCATACGCCCCACCTACTTTGAAAACGCAGAACTTCCATACAAATGAACATATCGACATTGTTAGGGTCGCTTTTTGAAGATGAAAGATGCATCTGATCATTAAAAATTCGGCAAATGCAAGGGTTGCATCCCTTCAGTCTCACACCCCTTCAAAAAGTGCGAAAATTGCGAAAAAATGAGCATAATTTCAGGCAAAATTCTTTTTAGAGTCGTGATCTCAAGTGAGTGCTCTGAAATAACATCGAAAATTTGTAGCAAGAATATCCAATCGGAAAACTACCCCTAACAGTAACGATACATCGAAAACCACCCCCACAAATGGTGATACGCCCAAAAGTGAACTTTCATTTATGTTCAGTTCATATCTATTTTCGAAAACGCATGAAAACTGTGTATCAAGAACGTCCGATTTAAAAACTATCGCTAACAGTAACGAAACATCGAAAACCACCCCTAGAAATAATGATACGCCCAAAAGTGCACTTCCATCGATGTTTAGTTCTGAAACACTCATATTTCGATTCAGATCAGGATAAAATAACAGAAAATGCGATAACAACATTCTATCCCTTGAGGGGTCAATTTCTCTCAATGGAGGGGTAGTTTATAAGGGTTGATTGATTCGTAAGTTCTTCAGGATCCAACTGCATGTTCTGGAATTACTTTTCCTCAATTTCTGGCAGAAATGAACGATGGGAAATAAAATTAAGATGTTTTCAAGTGATTGGGGTGGTTTTTCATTTGGGGGTAGTTTCTGAGGGTAGAACAATTTGCAAATAATTTCTTTTCTCACACTGGTTACCTATGAATTCAGATTCACCGTGTACGAACTCGGCCAAACTTTCAAAAAAAAATTCAGCCGTTAAAGGGTTAAGCCTGCTCATCCCTAGCAAAATGGACGAATGGGCGTGACTTTGAGTGTGACGACCGGGATGATGAGTTTGAAAGATGCTGAAGTGAATTTGCTTGAAACGCGAATAATAATCTTCAAGACGGGGCAAATCCTGCGGGGCGGATGACACAATTCCCAGATTTCACGAATGAAAATGTCGCGGGCTGAGCCCGCAGCTTCAAGATCGTGTGATATACACATGCAAAATGCGAGAGTAGAGCAGAATGAGGAAAATTCTCTCGCTATCTCTCGCTCACTACACACGGACGGGGGTTTGCTGTAGCTCGTCCCAAGGTAATGCGGTAACGGCAAACGCTGCACGAAGCTTTGAGGCGCACCGAGCAAATAATTCAGGCTGCGGGGTTCCAGGGTGAGGAGTTATAGCCCGGAGACGTGGGTGGAGACCCGGAGGTCAGGATGATGCTCGGTGAGCTCGAAATAGAGATGATGATACCGACAGAGTGTAGAGAGAAAGAGCAAGGAGAGACTAGAGTTGAGGAGAGTAAGAGGAATAAATGTACGTATAGCGAGAGGTCAATCGAGTAGTTTCTGGGAGTCATCAAAATATACTCGCAAATCAAGTGAAAGGATTTTTCAAAAAAAGGCATTTCGATTGCTGACACCGGATATTGATCTCTTCATGCGATATTCGTATTAATTTCAGAAACCCCTACATTATACACTACCGGTGAAAAGTTTCGGCCTCATTTCCTGTTTTTTAAATTACTTTTGCAATTTTTTTTTAAATTTGGACTCTAATATGAAAAAAAACTGTTTTTCGCCTTTTTCCCCCTCTCTTCAGGTGCAATCTTCTAGAGGAAATTTTTTTAATACATTTTTACGATCGGATTCATAAAGAGGGAAGTTTGAGCTTCAATTCGCTTTTTTAAAAAACTTTGAACGATTTTTTTTCCATAGTCATACTGTGTTTAGTGAAAAAAGAGGAAATTTAAAAAATCCCGTATAACATGAAAATAAAGAGGATTCATGAAAAACTTCAAGATAGCAAAAAGTTGCGTCTGTTTTTGTTGAGTTCAGAGAAATTTTTTCAGATTTTTTGTTAGATTTTTTTTTCCTTATTTTCTGGGTCGGAGCTCATATCATTAAATTACCATAACTCAAGAACTATAGAATAATTGATAAAATTTCAAGAGGAGAAAATACTTCATTTTACCATTTTCAAAGCATTGGAATTTCTTTCACAGTTTTTTCCAAATTTGTTTTCTCCTATTTTCGGTCGGAAAAAAATTTTGGAAAAAAAATCTGAAATAATTCCTCGAAACTCAACGAAAAACGACGCAACTTTTTGCTATCGTGAAGTTTTTCATAAATCCTCTTTGTTTTCGTGTTATACGGGATTATTCAAATTTCATCTTTCTTCACAAAAAACAGAATAACTTTGGAAAAAAAAAATCGCTCGAAGTTTTCAAAAAAAGGCTATTGAAGCTTTCCCCTTTATGATTCCGAGCGTAAAAATGTATACAAAAAATTTCTCTAGAAGATGTGTGCACCTGAAAAGAGGGAAAAAAGGCGGAAAATAGTTGTTTTCAAAACAGAGTCCAAATTTAAAAACGAATTGTAAAAATAATTAAAAAAAAAGACAATGAAGCCGAATTCTTCCCCTTTAAAATACCGTTTGTTAAATTAGTTTACGTTGACTTCCGGCGAAATGGCATGAAAAGACGTTCCAGACCTTTTTTGAAGCTTTGTCCGGAAACTTTTCACCGGAAGCGTATATTTGAGGTGTAACTAATTTTTTACATAGTCACAGTGTTTATTGTTGTAATTGAAACATTGTCAAATATTCAATATTGTTATTCTCGCTGAATAATGAAATTTTGTTTTAATACAATAGTGGTAATTAATTTTCGATGATAGTACAATCGACACAAATGAGCGATTTACAGTCCTTCACTTTGCTGACCCAATTTGGCAGTTTCGCTGACTCAGCACTATGTATATAGATTCTCACCGCGAATACTTGTATCGTGATAATGATGGTAGCAAAGCCGATGTACCAACTTGAAATTGTCGGTTCGTACAGTACGTTGAATTTCCCGAATTGAGACTGTGTACCTAATAGTGTCCGTTCATTTTATTTTTTATTACAAAAAATTTAGTTCACGTTTTCACGTTTAATAAATATAATTTTGCTTCATGATTGTTGATTAACGTATTATTACTTGAAATAAATATCAAGTATGCATTGCATGTATAATGTAAGTATCTTTAATTTTCAGAAAATACATACAATGTTGTTTTGCCTTTTTCTACTTCCAATAATGGTTAGTACTAATCTATAAACTAGTTATTTCGAGTTTCACTCACTTACTTACTAATTGTTATAAAACCAAAGACTCTTAAGGAATAACTAGAAATTTTTTATCGACTTTCATCTAATAATATCCAGCGAAGCTTGAGTCATCATAATTCGGGACATTTAAGTATATATAGATTTGACATCTTGTTCTCGCTCACTCGTGTTATCGATCAATGTTTTCATGTTCCAATATACATCGATCTAGATATATCCGTATAACTACGACCGAAAAGCGAATCGTTAAAGCGGACCCGTCATATAGGCGATCGTTGTAATAATAGTCGAGGGAAATTGTTTATCAAATACAACTCATGGTACTTGCCATGAATTCTAACGTTTTGACCGCGCCAATTGGTACGAATCGTTAATTATGCACGTCTCATCGATTGACTGTAGAGTATATATGAGACATTCCGCTGTAACTTGGTTAACTCATGATCCCAACGACCACGAATTTGTTCCAGAATTTCTTGTGCTTTAGACTTTCGGTATCAGCTCTACAAAAATCATAAATAACCATATGAAAATCGTAAACGAATTATGGAGCGAATTGTGTTTGTACTTTAGTTAATCTCTCATTTCTACAATAATCTCGTAGTTTATGATGAGAAAGTAAATATATTTAAAAAAAAAATGGAAAGGTTTAGCGATTGGTTGAAATCGTATGGAATATCGCATATGTGCTCATACTGCGAGCTGCGAACTGGCTTAATATGTGCTCATACGGGGAACTGGCTTAACCTAACTGGCGGCTACAACGAGAGGTAGAAATAGTAAAAGAGATAGAAAGAGAGAAAACATGAAACTAACCCTAGAGGCTATAAAGCGTTCTACTCATCGTGACCCGCTTCTGGATGCGTTCAAGTACCCACCGGGCTTTTATACTACGTCAGTGGTCCTCCATTACTGTACATTCTGAGCAAACAGCATATCTCTTGCTAAGCTTCGCCAACGATGGTCTTCCTTCTCCCCTAACTTTGAGTTAATTGTATACGTTTGTTATGTAATTAATTATAGCAAAGTTATATCGTTTCCAACGCACTTATGCAGCCTCATCCCAACTGTTATAACGGACCGTGTAACAACACCAACTCCAACAGCAAAGGCAACACACTCTTGATCTCACTTTCATGGCGATCTCGAGTTTTCAATGTAAGAAAGACGAAGACGGAGATATCAGGGGACTCCAGTTGGTTACGTAGGTTTGGTATAGCTGGGAGAATCCACGACCTACAGGATGAGAGTCACCCCATCCAAGGGTACGAAACTTAGTTTGGCCCTTGAGAATTCTGGATCCTGCCCGCACACTCTGTGACCCCGTGCACTGTTACTCTTACTGAATTTCACTGCTCCTTCTCATCCTCTATGATCGCCCGAAACCCAAACTCCGAGAAACACATACTCACACACATGTTACAACGTTTTCGTGTTTAGATAGTTGCGTAATTTACACCAAAAGTGCGCAAAATAGCTTCAACTGAGTCGACCTTCCGTACATAAAAGACATAACCTCTGAATTTCATCAGATGATGGTTTAAATACCGCATATCTAAAGCATCTCAAGAGTAATCATCGTTTAGTAATGGTAATATTAATTATTATCATTAATGATTTTTACGACTCATCCCTTTTCTCGGTTCAAACCTCTCCTTAAGAATCGCTAGATAGTTAACCCCATCATCTCTTCATCTCGGTTTGCCACAGCGCAATTGGCAATCATTCACAAAAATCGCCGTTGCAATTCCTAGAATTCGTATAAAATCCTCGCTGCAACTGATCTCACAAAACTGGGCAAATCAATTTTTCCAAATTTCAACCTCCCACAGCTTCGATTTATATTTATGACCCTATTCGCTGGCAGGGTTCCTCAGATTTTTGAGTACCCATGCTACATCAATACGTTCCGTAATGTGTACTAAAAAAAAAAATAACACGTATGCGTGTACTCATGTTTGTTTACAGCATAGCGCATAGGTCGAAACTTATGCCCTCGTTGAACGTACGCTGGTCTCGTACACTCTGTCCTTGGCTATATTAGATAGTTGGGAGGCAGGTGCGCAGTTCCGATGAGAGAAGCGTTATAGCTGGGTCATGGAGCCAACAGGAGTTGGTGGTATAGCGGGAAGCAGCACGAGGGCGTAAGGTTGCCGATAAAAGTGGGTTATCCCGAAAAACAAGGGAGCGCCTTGTGGTGGAGGCTCTCACGAAGAAATGTGTCGAGAATACGAGCATATCCGAGAGGACGAGATGAGGGAAGAAAACATCAGGGCGGGAGGAACCGTGGGCATGAAAGAGCAAGAGGGGAATGCGGTAAACGGGTCATGTTGAATATAGGAAACCGTGAAATCCGCTGGCTCACCGAACAGCGAAAATACCTGATTCGTCGATATACAAAAATTCTATACATATACATATTTATGGATGTATGTGTAATATGTATATATATATTAGGGTGATTCGTTTTAGGGCAACTTTTTTTTTTAACCGATCGTGCCCGAAAACCTTTAGTTGGTGCCCAAAAACGAAGTTTCGTGAAAGGGGGTGTTGTCAAAAAATATTTAGAGTTCGCGAATAAAATTGAAGGTTTCCCATTTGATTAACATTGAAAAAAACAATTTCCTCATTATTAGTGTTACCATTCCGCGAATTTTGATATCGCGATATTTTCCAAGTGAGTTTTCATAGGAAATATGATACTCTACAATAAATTTCATTGAGCCATGTCCGTAAATTCAACCGTTTCAGCGGTATCATTGTTTCAAGTGAATATTGTACGAAAATATCTATTTAAACGGCTGTAACGCCTGAGCTATTAGATATATTGAAAAAATTCAAATGAGAACTTTGTAGAGAAAGTAATTTGCTACAATAAAATCTCATAAGCCGAGTCCGTAAATTCAACTCTTTCTCATCTATAGGTGGATGAAGTAAAATAAATAGATTTTTTGTTTTTATTTTATTGATTTATTTGCATAGGGAATTCTTTGTAGCATTGAATGGTTTTTCTGATGATTTTGTACATGCTTTCTTATAGAAAATGGAGTTCGTTTGGTTGAATAAAACAAAAAAATATCTATTTATTTTACTTCACACACCTATACCTGAGAAAGAGTTGAATCTATGGGCTCGGCTCATGAGACTTTTTTGTAGCAAATTACTTTCTCTACAAAGTTCTCATTTGAATCTTTTTGATATATTTAATAGCTTAGGCGTTACAGCCGTTCGAATAGATATTTTCATACAATATTCTCTTGAAATAATGATACCGCTGAAACGGTTGAATTTGCGGACATGGCCCAATAAACTTTATTGTAGCGTATCACTTGAAAAATATCGCGATATCAGAATTCGCGGAATGGTAACACTAATAATGAGAAATTTTTTGTTTCCAATGTTAATCAAATGGGAAACCTTCAATTTTGATTCGCGCCCTCTAAATATTTTTTGACAACACCCCCCTTTCACGAAACTTCGTTTTTAGGTACCAACTGAAGGTTTTCGGGCACGATGAGTAAAAAAAAAGTTGCCCTGAAATGAATCCCCCTAATATATATATATATATATATATATATATATATATATATATCTTCCATATCCTGCATGTGTGTATGGACTTACGCCAACAGAACACAAACAATTCATAAACTATGTACACTATGTACGTATGCAAGTCTGGGTTTATATGAATATATCATTTTAAACGTATTGGAGGGACTGAAGTTTTGGTTCGTAAGCTGGAGATGCTCGGGGGTGGGTTACCAACTACGAATAAGGATTGGCGGTCGCTATACCAAGTTATTGTGCATTGCCACTCAATCTTGGCTTGCTTTAGTGCTGCCATCTGTATGCTCCTGTTGATTATTCCTCCTATGGCGTCTTCTCCCTATTTCCATTGCATCACCGCAGAATGAGAACACGCCCGCAGAATTCGAGTGCTATTTTATCTCTTACAATTTACATATCTTTGTTTATATGAGAACCTCGTTTATGCGAGGATATATCGAAAGATCTCGTATAAGAGAAATCTCGGATAGTAGAGAAATAATATTTTTTATTAAATCTATTATGATTATTTGATTATAGATTTAATTTTTACAGATAAGATATGAATTAGCATCCAATTGAATTGAATAAATATGTATTAGTCCACCATAGAGTTTTGTCCTTCTATATTGAATAAGACATAGTTACTTCAAATGAATTCTTGGTTAATGCTGAGAAATCGGACGAGGTAAATGCTTCGGGTGATCGAAGGGAGCAAGGTTCAGCAATAATATAAATATTGAGTCCAATCAAGGTAGTTCAGGAATTGTAACATGGAGGTCAACATCCCCACTCTGTCGCAGACCTGACCACTGACCATCTTTTCGTATGCTGAAGCTGAATTTCTGCTCCGATGCGGTAATGCTGATCTCGTCCTCAAACTGTCTCACAATCTTTACGACTGCGATGGCACGTGATACCCAAACTATACGAAATCTCAGCATAAATATTTTATCTGTGGGAGAATAAAAGTGGACACTTTTATCAATGCTATAGAAGGTGGAATAACCCTAGAATGTTCCTCTATGAGCTTCCATTCCTGATTTGCCGATAATTAGCTCAATTATGAGGAGGATTAGCTTAGCATCAGGAGTAGAACTAACATCCTCGTTTTGTAAACCCCATGAACTCTTCAATCTCATCATTTTGCTATCTCCAGAATTTCGCTCTCTATAATCACAATGGGGTTGCCATGTCAATTCTTCATTGCGTAAATCATTCAGTTCAAAGTGACGAAATCATTAGATGCCAACTACTTATCGATAAAATAGCTGATACCAAGGTCACACCAGTAATCATTTCAAAGGCCAGATCCGACGCATTCAATTATCCCATAACTAAATTAGATGCAAATTTCGTCACGAAGTTCCACCATATTCTTTAATTGAATCTTTTACGTGTTCATTCATTTGCTGCATTACTTATGTAACGTCTCATCTGACGTGAGAGACCAGATAGAGGAAAGGGCAGAAAAAGGAGCCCATGTAAGTTGTATACTGGTGTGAATCTTGTTTCAGTCTCACTCTCGTCATTCTTCACATGCCCATGCGCTTTCACATACCTTGTTTTGGCAGTTCACTGTGTGCCAGCGAGGTTCGTTGGTGTCTGCGTTTTCTCCGAGCCCATTCTAACGGTAACACACGGATACACACAGAAATATTTTATATCAGGGAAAATTGACGCGTAAACGCGCAGGCTCAAGCTTTGCTCGTTTTGCCCACCTGCCAGAACCAGGCTATATGTGTGCGGATATTTTAATAATTCAGAACTCCTAGCGAAATAAGATTCCTTCTGCAGATAGCATCCTTGAGATGAAAACGCTATCTTCCCGGCTCGCCGTTTCCCGGATTGTGTATTCTGGGTTGAGTAGGATGCTGGATTTCGTGGCGCTTGTTGTTGAAAAACAACAAAAATGTGTGGAATAACGTAAGATGCAATCTGAGACAGAAACAGCCGTGGACTTGAGAATTATGTTGATACAAAGAATGAATATTGTTGCACGTACTTTGAATCATATTGTAATGTAACTACCTAACATCAATTGAGGTGAGAGTCACAGAAAATTGCTTGGGTATTTCGAGAATTCCAACTCTCAACGACCGAAGGTTGAGTCATCAATAACCAGAAGTTTATGGCGCATTTTATTAAAGTCAGCAATGATCTCCCTACATGCAGCAGAAAAAATGATATTGTAGTTTGTTGACTAACCGGAAATAACTGCATTTGTTTTATCTATTCGAGACGCGAATGACGTACCAGAGCTGACTTACAGATTCTTGCAGTTAATACTGGAACCTTCGTCTGGTTCGCATATTCCAAGACTTATTTACACTGTAAACAGTGGTTTTAATTTGATAAGAGTCGACTAGATCAGGAACATTGTTGCCGTGGGTCTTCTCTCTTGTCCCAATCATATCGAGCTTCCATATTGACAGAGAAATTAATCGATGTACGAGCAACACGATGGCGGTGACGCCAGGCTTTCCAACCGCTCCTCCTCCATTATACCGGGGTATAATTCTGTGTCTACGATCCGTAATTGGATCGTCATTCCAATCGCGGTGGCCCAAATGCGTTGTGGTTCACCATGTTATTTGCCATAGGAAGGTTCTACGCGTGTCCGACAAAGCTGCGAGCGTCGACGGTTCAATGTAGAAATCACCCAGTTGATATATTCTGTCGCTGGCAGGCTTCATCCGAATTTATACCGCCGTACATGCCCGGGTTATATTCACCCAGAAAAAAGATCTAGTACATTTAACTAAATCCTAGTCAAGCCAAATAAATTTTTTTAGTTGTAGTCCGGCCCAATACAACTCTATTCCTGTCAACGAAATTTTTTTTTTTAATAACCTAGGAAAATATATTGCGATCTAATAAATTTTTATTTAATATTAATAAATATTATTTCAAACTGAACAAATATGTATTTAAATGAAATAATTTTTTTTAAATATTCAAACAATATATATTTTTAAACATTTCAATCTTTGAATGTATAGCTACACATATGAAGTCTACAATTTCGTAAAGCCTCGTCTTTTCTTTAACAGAAGGGAAAAGAAAAAATACTCTTTTTTATGGGAATCCTTTTCGGGAATTCGACCATCTTGCGTTTTGCCGCAAGGTTTAATGTATTTGATATCCATACTGAAAAATAAGGATATCAAACATAGACGAGCTTGGAAAGGATATAGGCGTCGAGAGGCAGGTTCGCTTGTGCGAGAGGTAGCCACCTGGCGGATTTTTGGGGTACTGACAGATCTGCAGATATGATCGGATGAGATTACGGGTGAATAGGTATTTAGTAACAACGAATAGAATTTTCCTTCAACGCCTGTTTCTCGATAACAGGGAATTCAAATAAATAAATATAGTGAAAGTAAATATCGCCCAAAATTGGATGGAAAGAAAATTTTCCTTAAAGTAACTAAAAAGTAATCAAATAAACGATTATAGTACCTACGACTAGATCTTTTTTCTGGGTGTTCTCTCTCTGGGACATGGATTTTTGTGAATCAGAAGGATTTTTAATCATAATAGTACACGTGGTAGCCAAAACATGCAAGGCAGCATTGCGCGTGAAGATTAAACAGATTGACAACTATACAGACAGAAGAATCTTTTTTCTATTGAGTCTTCGTCGGAGTTATTCAACCCCGATATCTTGAAATTTGGACCGATCGTATTTTGAAATAGAATGGATATCCGATAAATCATTTAAGGACAAGAGAGACCAATCAATTCTGAAAAATGCGATTGTCCGGAAATGACGTTGAAACACCGAAAAACTATCGAAGCTACATATATGCGCGTAGGTTTCCGTGTGCAACGAGGATGAGAGCTCTAGCAGAGCAGTACATCAGGGCTACTGCCTCTGCAGTATAAATCCTCGGTGCCCAGATAACGGGGCCACGGCTCGAAACGTTGGAATCGATGTATTCTGCCCAAACTATGTTCACTTCCACTTCTTCCGTAGTATTACCGCTACCACCAAGCTCTCCCTCGCGCATTTCCCCATGCCGAAGTGAAATCTCCATTCCGCCTGTCGACGAACTGGCTCTGAAGCACAAACCGCTCCATCTCGACCGACGGATACCTGAACCCATTCAGTCCTCAGTCTGCTATCACTTCAATCGCCTCTATACACACCCATATTCAGTGAATATAGCTAATGAACAATTGGTTATATATAGCAACATTTTCACAATGATGTAAATATAAATATATGTGGGTCCTTCCCTGTCAAATCGACCAATAGTTGGAATTGACCCCTTTCAATTTCGATGAAATTTGGTCAGAAGTTTTTATTTATCATAAAACGAAGTTCTGCTAGAGTAAAAAAATTAATTTTTTTTTCGAAAGTTATGCAAAATTCAAAATTTCACCATTTTTTTCAATTTTTCACGTTTATTTTTTAAATATCTCGAAAACTATTATAGTTACGAAAAAATCGCTCTGAATTCGCCTCAAAGAGTATACTTGGGGCTGCGAAATTTTTTTTTTTAAATATGAATTGTAATTTTGGTAATTTTTTTAAATCTTTAAGTTGAGTAAAGTTGAGCAATCATATAATTTTAAGTAGTAAAAACTACATCATCGCTCAAATTTACTTAACTTAGGGGTAAAAAAAAAGAAAAATTTACCAAAATTCAAGAATTCATATTTTTGAAAAAACAAAACACGCAATTCCGAAAATTTCACGATCTTTTAAGATGAGTGCAAGGTATTATATAAAAAAATTGAAAAAAAAATTTAGTGTTGATCGTGGATTTTCCCGATTTTTGAAAATGCAAAATTCTCTAAAAACATCATTAAAAAAAAATAAATTCTGAATATTTTTTTTTTCGTCACCCCAAGTATACGTTTCAAGATGAACCCAAAACAATTTTTTCGTAACTGTAATAACTATCGAGATATTTCAAAAATTAACTTGAAAAATTGAAAAAATGGTGAAACTTTGAATTTTGCATAACTTTCGAAAACAATTTTTTTAATTTTTTTCCTTCAGTAGAACCTCATGTTATGATGAAAGAAAGCTTCTGACCAAATGTCATCGAAATTGAAAGAGGTCAATTCCAACTATTGGTCGATTTGATATGGAATGACCCATGTAGAGAAGAGCATATTGCAATGATTAAAAAATTGATTTACGCGTTTAATTAACATATTGAGTAAGGACTTGTAACTTATTTATCCTCACTCTGGCCAAGAGAAGCATTTTAGCTTTATTTAACCAATTAATCCGGAGATTAATTAATTGAACAAAGGCTTACTTTTATTAATTCTCACTTTAGACCAGAGTAGCAGCGCGAGAGCGTTTTTCGTTCAGTTAGTTATTTTCTTCGTTGTATTTCAAAGTATGTCGTCTTAAATCCATTGGACTGCGTGACCACAAATCGCAGTTCATTTTTCTACAATTTAATGTTGAATGAGAATCGCAAAGCTGGTAAAACTAAGACCTCGTCGGTGTTTTTTATGGCTTGCTTGCCAGCTCGAGAACGTGCCGACCGAGGTCACCCGATGGATTTTGAACGACATGAAAATATACGAGCAAACAACTTTGAGTTGTTGTAACACGAGCTTATATCAATGAATCCTCCGTCAGTTTGCAGCTAGCGATCGTCTTCTCAATACCTTTTATAGATTCAGTTGTTTCCAATAATTGAACATACCAAACAGCTTGTCGAGCTCTAAATTCGGCTCGTATTTGAAATTATTATTGTACGTCCATGCTTGATCCTACTAAAAACAACGTTAACCTCGGCAATTTTGATAAATGAGCTTTTCCTTGGTCTATTCGATTTTTAAAATCCCTCCTCCGTCTATGTCTCTTTTTTTCATCTCCATTCATAAGTCTCATTTTATTTTATTAAAAAGTTATAAGGTGTGCTGTAAGCGTTACTGTGTGTCATCGTGTCATGTGATCGTCCCGGAGGAAGAGCATCTCTTTTTCGCGACAATCCATCACTGGCTGTCGATACTTTCTATGAAGGGAGAAGACAGGGAGAAGACGCTCGCTTTTGCGCTCAGTCTCTCGTACGTTAGCTTGGGAACCCTCTCGAACAGCAAAAGACATAATTCAGTCGGCGTTCGCCGGGTCTCGCGTACGGCGTGCTGCTCACCCCTTGATATATGGAAACCAGTGAGAGAACGAACGACGACGATGCTAGCGGCTTTTCTTGGCCGCAGGGACTCCCGCAAGATGTCCAGCTCTACTAGCCTAGTGTGTCATCCCTATATCCTCGTCGGGGCAAACAGAAGCAAAGCCGTGATTTATGAGCGAAACATCGGTTACGCCAAACTTGTTTCTCGAACGTATTTACGTATCTGACGTCACTGTGATGCAGGAAAAAGCGCATGTCACGATAAAACATGTCCTTTTGAAAGCGTAGGACATTAGGAAGAACGTAATTTTTAAAAGAGGCGAGAAGTTGGTGGTTTCATTCGAATTCTATGTAACATTTAAGCTGTTTGCTGGATCACCGCGTTAGTTGAACAGTGATGAGGTAAATGTCCCAATTATTGAACACTATCTTGTATTTTTATTATTTCTCATTCACCTGCATGCATTTACTGATTTATAAAAATTTCATTACATACATGGAACTTTTAGCTATCGAAATGTTACTTTACTTGTGCAAAAAAAGCTTTAATTAACAGAGAACAAAATTATTTAATCAGCAACGGTGACCTGATTTGATGTCTCGTGGTAACTGCTTATCGTTCTTGCTAAGACGCGCCGCTTCACGCGTAAGGGCATGAAAAATTCAAAAACTGTCGCATCTCAAAAAGTAAAGGCGTTTCAGGTTCCTTAGAAAATTTCTTACAAGTAACAATAAAAAAAAATGTTGATCAATTATTTGTTAAAAAATACGGTGTTCGATCATTGGGACATAGAAAATGCAGTGTGTCCCAATTATCGAACACTCGAATTCTCCAAGATGGCGTCATTAAACCCATCAAAACATCGAGACCGTGTGAATCGGCGTTATTCAAACAAAAACTGTAAGTTCCTGAATAAACTTAGTTTTATTCTCTTAATAATAACTCTAAGATCGTCAAATATATTTTTTATTTGTATTTTCCTGCAATAAACATAAAAAGAAACGTAAAAAGAGAATATAACCTAAATGTAACCTAAAATCACGAATGTAATGTTCAATATTTTTTGCTCCCCGATATTTCAGTCGAAAAACAAGAAAGCTGCGACAAAATCAAACATAAACGGAACATAAAAACGAGGAGGCTGAAAATAAAAATAAAATAAAATTCGAGTTGAAAAGCAAAAATAATCCAAATGCGAATGAACCAAAAACGTGTCAAAAGAGACTAAATATATATCTTTGTATTTTCACTTGATTAATAAAAGATTATTTGAGTGTTTGATTTTGCTTTTATTTCTTAATATATTGTACACAAAATAATATTTTCAGAACGGAAAAAGAATTCTTGAGAGTGTTTGATAACCCGGACATGTCTGTTCAATATTAGGGACATAGGCACTTCCAGTGTTCAATAATTGGGACATTTGCATGCTTCATAGTGTTATTCTTTTTTTCATTTGAAATCATTTAAAAATAATTTAAAGGGTGATTTTTCGAAAGTAAAAATATCAAAGTATCGTTTGAACATGAAAGCGATGGTTTTTTCTTGATTTTATATTTTTTTTTCACCGAATTCAATCCCCAGATCCTTAGCTGTTCAATAATTGGAACATTTACCTTACGTTATTTCAGAATCAGTTGGCTCAACATCTCCTTGTCCTGACCATCTAATGCTGGGAATCCATCAACATGGACACTACAAACGCTATTTTATTTTCACCTCATTTTATGCTTTCTGGATTCTACTATCGAATGTTGTGTAAGTTTTTCAGATTTTGAGGAGGAGAATGAGCGATCTATTTCTGGATGTTATGTAGGTTTTTTCGATTTTGAGGAGGAGAAGGAGCTGTTCATCATAATCCATTTCTATTTCCTCTCGACGCTCAGTATATGCTATTTGGAATTCCGGCTTTTGCAAAGTCAGAATCGTGGCCTTGCTGCTGTCGTATGTCATGGTACTTTCATAGCACAATGCATCTTTGTGGAATGCCAAGAGACTTTGATACAATGCAACGTTTTCGCCCAGTTGCACCGAAGCGCTGAAAAAGCACTACCGAGCAGAACCACGCGAGCGTTTTACGACTTGGTATGTGCGATGGTGCTCTTTCATGCCATGACCTGAGCTACTGAACTGCCGACTGGCAAAAATGTTCAAGAGATGGGTTTTACTCGGAAGAGAGAGAGAGAACATTCCGAGAGATTATTCTTGCCACAGTCGATGAAAAGTTCGCCGCATATTTTGAACTTGTAACTTTACCTTCAAAATAGTTACATTCCTCGCGCTTGAAACCCAATTCCACATTTTTTATTCGTTTTTCATGAAAACAAATTGATTATGCGAAATTATCACTTGACATTCGTCATTTCGAGCAGCTGAAGCCATAAGATCAAGAACAGAACCGAGAGTTTCCCGAATCCGTAACAATGAAAAAAAAGTAAAACCCCAATCGGCCAAATATGATTGAAGTTGTGAAAATTTATAAATGTTTCTAAGATTTTTTGATACTTGATCGTAAATGCCATCAACGTTCAATTAAAGTCAGTACAGCAATGAAAAGTCTTGACGTCCTGTCAACTTCCATTTTCAAGATGATCGCTAGTTTGCTTCCTCGTTGCCGAGCATAGCTCTCATGTCATCGTTCAGATGATTGCGACATATAAATATAATAAGGCAAAATAAACATCTTTCGATTGAATATTCTGTTTGCTTGATTAACTACAAATATTTGAGGAAAATGAATTCGGATGTCCATTCCCCGTTTAGATTCATGAATTTATGCGACTGGCGATTTAATATGTCGAGTACTTCGATGTCATAACGATGTACCGCAAGTGCCCGACATTCAGCATGTCCATAAATACACTAACACGAATACATATTCGATCCATTTATATTTAGCAACCGGAAGCTATGAAGCGACTCATGCGTTTGTGGGTGCATGTACGTACGTGTGGTTGACAGTTCAGCAAAATTTGGTGAAACCACGGAATTCGTAATTAATGTTTGTGTTGTGGTAATTCGACAATTTTCATCAGGACCGGACAACTTTCCAATAGAGGTAGGAACGACGGCATTAGGGAATGAAGCGCGGATACCTGTCATCCGGAACGCGTTACAATGGCCGCTCTGATGAGCAGTAGGAAGCAAAAGAGGAATTGTTAAAGTGCGAATGAGATAGATACACAGAGGAAGATGTGATAGACAGGGAAGATAAACCGGAACGAGTGAAACGTACAAATTCTAAAAAATTTTGATTCGCCACTCGTTGGTCCAGAATATTAACTGAACATTGACGCCATTGCACCAACGTGGTTCTAACGATCCACAAATATACATTCTCTCTCATTGCACCGAATAGATGGAGAATGTAGATATAGCCATTTTACGCTTTCCTCATCCATCGCTGCTCCGTGATTTATTGAACGCTGAAACCGCACAGTGTTTGCTTTCCCGCATTTAATCTCAACCACAGCAAATGAAATTGATCAGGACGGTTGGGTAAACTTATGTAGATCTATAGTCATCCCTTTAAAAAATTACTTAGTCAATTGGGCAGAAAATAATCTGCGTTTAGGCACAACAAATTTACGGATATCGTCTGAACTCTCCAGAGTTTGATTGTTCAATCATAAACTGGTCAGTAGATACACTGTAAAAAAAAAAAAAAACAGTAAATTTAATGTACCGACGAACATGAAATTTACAGAAAGCATACATTAAATGAGAATCAATGTACTTTGCACTGAAATCTCATGTACCAGACATTAAAATTACTGAATTTTGCTGTAAAATTACATCACTTGTTCGGTAATGGACCTTTTCATGAACAAGTACATTAATTTTAATGAACTTTATTGAAAATTGCAAATGTGTCATGAAATTTAATGCAGAAATTCATTGAATTTACATGATGAGTGTTGTATAATTTCCAAGCACAGACTTTGAGATATTACTGTTAAAAAGAAAAGTAAATTTAATGCTCTAAAGTACCTGAAATTTACAGAAAGCGGACATTAAATGAGAATTAATGTACTTTGAACTGAAAATTCATGTACCAGACATTAAAATTACTAAAATTTGCTGTAAAATTACAGCGCATGTTTCTCAATGGACCTTTTGATGAACAAGTACATTAAATTTAATAAACTTTGATTGAAAATTCCAGATGTGACATGAAATTTAATGCAGAAGTTCATTGAATTCGAATGATGGGTGTAGTATATAATTTTCAAGGATATAGATTTTGACATATTACTGTTAAAAAAGGAAGTTAAGGATTTTAACTTCAGATTTGCAATCAGGAGCTGCTACAACTTCCGAGTGCTAAGTTTCATCCGCATCAAGTCATTTTTGGATGTCCGGCCGCCATATTGGATGCGCCATTTCGAATTTAAGAATTTTCAATTTAGATTGGTGATCAACGATCCCAAAAACTCTCGATCGCCAAGATTCATTGAAATGAAATCACTGCTGCATTTTGATCCGCCATTTTGAGTTTCAGAATTGTTTAGATTCATGATCATTAATCCACAAAACTCCAAATGACCGACTTCCATTGAAATCAGAACGTTTTTCAATTTCGATATGTCATATGGGATCCGCCATTTTGAATGGTATAAAGTCCGCTATTTTGAATTGAAATTCGAATTGGAAATTGGAATTGGTACATGAATAAAAACTTCATGTACATTTACATTAAATTTAAATTTTACAGTGTATGATTTATATGCGATATGGATGATGTAAGTACTAGCTATCCAGTTTTGTGACCTACTTCTATTGGTTTGCAATCTACATTTAATGAACATTTTATAAAATCGTTTTTACAAAGACACTGCAGAGTTCACATAGTTTGCCGTCCTTCCTGGTCCCCCAATGTATCACAATTGTGCATAATTCATTTTATTCTAGCATCATGGTGAGCCTGGATTCTCCATTGTGATTTAGCCCTCTGGTATTAGCAGTTAAGGTGTAGACGGTAATCTCGTAAAGACATCTCACGTCTCCATCGCGGACTCTGGTGACATTGGTGAGGGAGCGAGAGGGCCAGGATTATACATCGCCTCAACGCGCAGCGAGCAAACCTCCAACGAGGGACTACGTTTCACTAGGGCTACATTGCACACTGTGTGCATGTATCCCGTAGTTACGTAGCAGCTAGCTAGACAGAGATGGCCAACAGGACGGGAATCCTCTCATGTAGCGTGCTCACAACGTGCAAGGCAAGTTGAGGCAATTGTCTGTAAATGATGGATGCTTCGTCGTACAGCGAGACACAGGCAAGAGTGAGATGTTGGCATATATGCTCGGGTCTGTGCTGAGCTATACGCAGGCAGAGTTACCGGGATCAAATGACAATTACCACCGTAGGACGTCCGTCGGACAATGACGTATGTGCCGCCTCGCACAGTACAGACGTCGCATTTAGTTGCATATTCCCTTGAGCAAGATCGCCGTTACTACATGACCCATCTCAACATGTAACGGAGGCACAATGAATGGTCAAATTTAGGAACTGGATATCCCTATTCTCATCCTACCGGACATAGGGGGGATTTTTCTGCCATGAGAGTCCAAAATGAAAATTAGACTGACATATTGGCAGCTCTAGCAGTTATTTTTTTGCACACAATTACACCTTTACTGCAATAAAATTAGATGCCATCCCTGCCAAATATCAGGTCCATTTCATTGGATTTCTACCCAGTCTTCCTATCTCTTCTTAACTCTCCGTGGTCACACTTATCTGGGTCGATTTGACTCTGTCCATTTTTGAACAAGTATTGTGACCAAACTATCGGTCTGTAAAATCTTAAAAAATTACAGAACATTCTTTAAATATTCTAGTTGATGTATTGAAAATTTATTTATCAAATATCAAATGACTATATATTCAAAAAATTCATAAAGAAGAAAAAAGAAAAGTAGACTCGGGGTCGTTTGAACACCAGGATCAATTTTTAATTACCTCGAATGTATCATCAATTTCTGCAGCATTCTGTCCGAGCTTTACTTAATTTTTTATAATATTTTACAATATACAGGTAATACTTGAAGTTCACCATTGTTTGTCCCTTCACTGCACAACATTCGTTAAGACTTATTTATTTCCCAATTTCCACTCTCGTGTTCGAGGCACGTCGCATCAAAAGTTCGCATTTTCTTTCTCTCCCATTTCTCGTCTCGGCTACGACTGTTGTGTTGTACTTTATTTTCATGGATCCTCGCGTAGTCTCGTTACGTGTTCTCATGCGATTTTTCCTCTGTTGTGAACTATATAGCGCCGCCTAGCTCGTATATCAACTACCATTCAATCAAGGTATCTTGTTCCAAATCCCGTTAGAACAAACCACCTCCCAAGCACCAATCATTTTGACTTTGGAGGACAAGCAGGCGGGGTATTTGATAGACGGATTCAATTCACGTTTGAGAGAATCTCGCTATTTCGATATCCAGCAATGATGACCCACTTGCCTCGTTTGCTCACATCAGCTGTGCTTTTCATTCAGCATCGGCTCATGGCATAGTCGGAGAAATATACTATATATTTCTCCTACAATATATCTCTGACAAAAGGAATTTTGATTTTTTCAAAACTCGGTACGTCCTTTGAAAGGTACTCGTTTTTTAGATTTTTTTGGCATTGAAATTTTTGGCCATGAAATTTTTTTCAACTGTTTTTCATGTAAAGAACTTGTCGGGTGGATTACAAGCTTCAATTTCGTTTTTTTAAAAGTTTTGTACGATTTTTTTTCAAAAAAATATTAAGCTTTTCGTAAAAAACGACCATATTTATCAAAAAGTAGCGTTACTCTAAAACTACTGATTTTTCGTGAAATCACTAGGACGGTAAAAAGTTGCATACAATCATTTTTAATCCAATGGAATTTTTTTAGAATTTTTATTAAATATTTTTTTTTTCGAAAATGTCTCCTAAGAAAAAATTTTAGAAAAAAAAGTTTTGAAAAAAAATTATAAAAAAATTTCAATAAATATTCTTGAAGTATATGCAACTTTTATTTTTATCCTCTTGGTGATTTTACGAAAACCCACTAGTTATAGAGTTACGCTTCATTTTATAAATATGGTCGCTTTTTGCGAAAAATTGAATATTTTTGCGAAAAAAAATCGTACGAAATATTTTAAAAAATGAACTTGAAGCTTATACTCCCCTCCACAAGTTTTTCACGCGAAAAATAGGTTTATAAAATTTGCATGCGTTGTGCGTGAAAATTTAAACGCCAAAAAAAAGCCGAATAATGACCATGTTTCAAAGAGGGTGGAGGGTTCAAAAGAAATCGAAAAAAAAATTGGAAAAAAGGAAATGAAGCTGAACATGTCCCCTTTAAAACGCCGCTTGTTGAATTGAAATATCTTCACTTTTAAACTAGCAATGAAACTTTTTGTGCGGCACAGAATCGGGGCGAGTGTTACCAATCTTTTGGACGACAGTGTACATCGTGAAATTCCATCTGGTGTATTATCGATTGTAAACCATTTTCATTCCTTTCGATGAAAAGATAATCCTCATCGACCCATCATAATGCAAAACGGTGCAGCAATTTCATGACGCAAAGACAATTTAATCAAATATCGAATACAAACGATATACGTTTTGTCGTTCGCTCTGATTCGGCTTATTTAGAGATTATCTGCGACGAAGCCCTTCAAGCTGTTTTGAACTGCTCAGGCCAAATGACGAGGGAAGGAGCTATGCTCGATATGGGCATCATCAAGCTCCTAAATGACCCCATAGAAAATGCAATCACCGAGAGTAATGCCGCAAGAATCGTGGAACATCCCCGATATATTATAATCAACGAATAATTTAGCCAGAGTACGGGTATCAGAGTGCTCTAGAGAACATGGGAGGGCGTCTAATGTCTCGTAATATCTAATATGCGCTTAAGGGAATCGGTTATGTAACACACGGAGGTGTGACTCGCTGCGACGTTTATAGTTTGATCCCAGAGATGACTCGTTACAAATAATTGAGTCCGCAAAGCGTATGGCGAAGGATCAGCATAAGAGAGAAACAGTGAGACAGAGAGAATATCAGCTATCCCAGCATCATACGTGCTAATCCGTACTTATGTATACGAGAGGGCTACGCAATGAACCAACGCTCGCTCGAACGAACCTCTATACCGACGCGGTTGGTCTCGTCAGGTATTATCAATCCCGTAAGCATATCGTAGCTCGACAGATACCCACCGGTCTACCACCCATCAACCTAATCTACTCGCCTATCTATGTACGCATGTACATCCGATGGATATATCGGTAACGCAGAGCACCGGTTGCGGGTTTCACAACCTACCCAAATATCGTGTCCCCATTGTGTATAATTGGTGGCAGCTGTGTAAAAGCTGATTAAAAATGATCCTTTTCAAAAGTACACGTGATATCACTCCTTGTTGAATTTCATTAGGTACCAATTCAATTCTACGCACAGATGTACTAGCTCCGATTGTTCTAAGGGGTTACATGAGCATCGAAGATTAAAAAAACCATATTCTCTCAATTTTGCTTCCTCATAAAGGAAGCTTTGTTTTCGTGAAAAAAATTTTTTCCGCTATTTTTATGCCAATATGTTCAAAATGTCCTAAAACATCGAGAAATCATATTTAGAAGAAATGTCCGGATGAATGTGTGTGTGTGTGTGTGTGTATGTATGTATCCTGAGTTATTTTTCAATAGTTAACAAAGCTTCCTTTATGAGGAAGCCAAATTTGATCGCCATACTGTGTGCTAAAGGAAGCTATGTGAACTATGGATAAAGATGAGGAAGCAATGTGCAAATTTCAATTTGCAGGGTGTTTAAATATTTTTCTACGTGTTTATTTTTAAATTAATAAATTATCTGGTATATAATTTTGAGTATATAAATGAGTAACATTGAAACAATATTCAGGTGGGACCTGGTTTCCAGGAGCTCCTCAAAAAAAGTGTTCTGGTGGTGGTCAGGATAACTCACAATAATTTAATCTGAAGTTAAGGAATTAAATTTTATCTGCTAGTAGATAAGTCTAGCTCACTTCACGGTGAAAGAGATAAACAAGTAGTGCAACCGCTTAATTCCACCGATTTGATATCTATTTGATCACTACAATGAAGGCAACACTATGTTCCACAAGGGGGTTAAACCATGCATAAGAAATTCAAGTTTCCATTGTTTTCGGTGATCATCATTCCATTGGCTCTTCTTTACCCCCAACATTATGCCATGCTTCTTGTTCTTCTTCGTCTTATGCTCAGATCTATTGCATCCTCCTCTCGGTCTTTCTCTCTCCCTGGAGTTGCCAAGACTGCTTAATACCTCTCTATGCCAGCAACCTCAAGTGGTTCCTCAGTGCATTGTCTTTCACTGTGCAGTTTGAGTGCTTCGAACGCGGCACGTTGTCAATGAGGATGATATATAGAGTTGGAATAAAGGTATACTCAGGAAGCTGAGTGAGCGTTGGCCGAGCCGCCTGATCGTGGAGGGTTCAACGTAGTAGCAAAGTTGATGGAGGTTAAGCACCTACTTAACGTCATTCACTTATCGAGTAAAAGAGGTCGATGAAATGTCGTTTACTTACAGTGTACGTTTTTCCAATATTGTCGAAAATATTTCTGGTTTAGGTTGAACTATTTTGGAAGAAAGCCAACTTTAGTCGTGACAGTTGTCAGATGAGCAGAATGAAGCATGCATCTAAATATATAAAAAAAATCAGTAATCCTGGAACTGTTCTAATATACTTACCATTTTTCGAATTTCAAGATAGTTTTCATTGATTAGGCCATATTAAACGATTTCGTATTGAATTTTGGTTTTTTGCTGACCAATGATGAATATGAAATTTTAGAAAGAAAAACTCTATGGTTCAGAACATTTAAACGTGAAATGACTTGCTTGTAATTTGCAAAGCTTTTGTAAATCATGACAAACTTCTGGGGAAAAAAGTTGCCAAAAAGTGACCCTCCTTCACAATAACATCATTTTCAAATTGATGGGATTCAGATGTATAGATAATGGCGTAAAAAACATTGGACCATCAGGGTAGAGCTAGAAGTCTTTTCTTACCAAATCGTTACTGATCGAATTCTTTGTACGAACCCATTTTAATTGATATCAGAAAAAGTAGAATGAACGATGGTTCATTGACACTTCTAGAGGCTTCAGGCTGTATGTACGCTGTTTTGAGTTATGATTAAGAGGAATATGAAGGGTTATTCAGTGAATCACAATTTCCATTGTCCCTGTCGTCTCCAGCCATGTGCAAACGTGTCGGTTTAACTTGGATCAAGTAGCGATACCGGAGTCGAATCACCGCCTGCGCGTATATACAGTGCCGATGAAATTCGTGCAGGTAGCCTAAGGTACAAGGTGGAGCGTGTTGCGAGGGGCTGCAGAGGAGAGTCCTGGCGGGCTCTCAGAAACACACGGAGCAGAGACAGAGTGAAGGTGGAGAAGGTGGGACGTCAAACGGGCAAAGCGCGTTCCATTTCATTGCGACAAGTGTAGGTGGAAGTGATGGAAACGGTACAATGGTCCAAGAGAACCACTGTGCAGTGGTGGAGTGTATGGCACGTTTGTAGGCAGTCAGCACACAGGGGAGTAGCGACTAATGAAGATGTTTGTCAATACTGCCATGTTACCGTACGCTCAGGGTAGTGCACTAGACTGCCATATCGTACGGCCAGCCACAGTCCGTTTTGGTTCAATTCTACATACATGTGTATCGCGAGAGTGGGGCATATCCCAATGGGTAAGTCCTGTGTAGCCGATTCGTGTATGGCTTTGAAGCCGTTTACCACACCAAGCCACTCGGTTTGGTCAAGCCGTCGTGCACACAGAGAGGGAGAGAAACATCTTGGCTGCCTGCGTTATCCAATAGTGTACTTCGGTATGTTCGGATACATGGCAAAGCCTCCTTCGTTACCCTTAATATCCCCTTATAACCGAATTAGGCCAGAGGTAAGGCTCAAATCTTGACAGAGGCAGACGTTTGATCACGGGGCATGCATCAATATACCTTGTGATTACCCTGCACCCCCGACTCGTGTACACATTCCCATACGTATCATATTTTAATATACGTACCCGAAATGTTGCACGACTTCAACTTGAATTGATTTTCTGCAATGTTGATTTTTTTTTCCAATTATTCAGGTACAGTGCGACAGCGTAGTTTATGCCTGTGTCTGTGTGTGTGTATGTGTGTGTGTGTGTGTGTGTGTGTGTGTGTGTGTGTGTGTGTGTATGTGTGTGTGTGTCAGAAAAGAATGTGTGTTGTACGAATTGGTATCGATTTGGATTATTGTGTGTGTAAATATCGAAATGAAAGCTGCTTGGAAATGATGAAGGTGAAGTGCAAGTTCAACAGGAAACAGTGTAGCCATTGCAAATGGGCAACGGGTCTCTACTCTCTAAATACAGAAATAAACGTTTCTCTCGTTAATCACTCTCTTTCTCTCTCTCTCTATATATATATATACAGCAGAGGGCCGTTTGATTTAAATCCTGTTCGTCGCCTACGCAGACTTGCTGTACTAGCACATCAAATGGTCATTAGCCATCTGCGGAAAACGACGACGCCAACAGGAATAAATTATTCGAAAGCACAAGGCAGTATCGACGTAACAAGGCACATACGTTAGTATCCATTCGGCCTATAAATGATCGCCAATTTGTATATCACTCGGGCAATCAATAATGATTCAATTATACGACACTTCTGAGTTTGTGCAGAAAAGACAACCTTCGAATTATGATAACCAGCGATTATGAATGACCCTTCCTTCTAAAGAAAACTATTTCAATGTGGTACGTGAGTTGAAAAGTATTACACCTCAGATTAATGCCAGAAACTATGACACCTTAAGTTAACGTTCAAAACTACGACACCTCAGATTCAGGACAGAAACTATGACACCTCAAATTGAGGACAGAAACTATGACATATCTGAATAAAGTTAGTCCGACATGTCATAGTTTCTGTCCTCAATTTGAGGTGTCATAGTTTCTGTCCTAAATCTGAGGTGTCATAGTTTCTATTCTGAATCTGAGGTATCCTAATTTTGGGCGGCAATCTGACGTGTCATAGTTTTGGAGGTTAACTTGAGGTGTCATAGTTTCTGGCATTAATCTGAGGTGTAACACTTTTCGACTCACGTACCGAATAGGCATGCTCTTCCAGGAAGTATACGCCAGAGACAGAAAACAATTTGGAACATGTGTAATAACTACCAAACCAGAGTGGTGATGCTTTGATTTGGAAAATACCTAATTTGTTTTTTTTTCTTTAAATAAAATGCTTGAGGATAATTAGCAACAGTAGTTCTATGATTCAGTGATGGTTTATGATGAATAAAGTTGGCTATAATTAAATTAAGCACTTTCATTTAAATGAACAAAAGTTTTCAATCTGTGTCCATTCATGTAGTCTCGACTTTAACCTCCAATGGTGAGACGGTGAATTCCAACTCGACCAGGTTTCTCCTACTCCTCCGATCGATCTCCCATTCGTCTAATAGAGCTGCGGGTTCACTTTGCCACCACGGTGAGCGGATATATACTTGTGTGCGAATACCATTAATTTTAAAGTTACGCAAGTACAGTTTATTTTGAGAGGAAGAGGACCGTGACTGGTTTCTCCCATCCCCGTACCTGCTAATACTGTTGGTTTGTTGTGCGGCACAGGGGCAAAAGAGGGGGACGCACCCGCTCAGATATAGGGCCATTGTGAAAGTTGCTGAACCCTCCACGGTAGATTATAGAGTGTTCTACACAACACGGATAGAAACTCGATGTAGAGTACGGTGCTTTAAAGCAGTGAATGGCGTGGATATATGTATAGGAAGAGTTAGCTAGTTGTGCAGAGAGAAAGGAGGGAGAAAGAGCGAGAGTCGAACAAAACCGAGAGAGAAATAGCGATAAGGCCCTTGGAGGACTTAAAGCTGAAGTGGCTTTCGTGCGACAAGGCAATGCTCGAGACAGGGCTATGTCTCGTGCATAGTTCACTGCTGTTTTGACGATAATCTACCGAGTGCCTGAATGGGAATGTTACGAGGTGGTTTTGAATTCTAAGAATTCGAAAAATTGCGGAATCTACTCTGTCATAAGCTTCATCGAATACATAACCGTCTCAAGTAGTACGGACATTCATAAATTGATGTTTGTACGATTTGTGTTTTATACAGAAAAAAACAGACATACACTGCCGTCCAAAAGTTTGGAAATACCCCGATTCCGTGCCGCACAAAAAGTTTCACTGCTCTTTCAAAAATGAAGATATTTCAAGTCAACAGGCCCCGTTTAACTGGAGATATATTCAGTTGAAAAAAAAAAGTTCGATTTTTTTTTAACCCGGTACGCCCTTCGAAACATGGTCGTTTTTTGTTTGCTTTTTTTGGCGTTGAAATTTCGGGGCACGGTCTATGAAATTTTGTTTCAACTGTTTTTCGTGTGAAAAACTTTTGGGGGGTGGAACTTCGATTTCGTTTTTTGAAAAATTTCTTAGAATTTTTTTTCGCAAAAATATTCAATTTTTCGCAACAAATGACCATATTTATAAAATGTAGCGTAACTCTTAAACTACTAGGTTTTCGTGAAATCACTAAGAGGGTAAAAAGTTGCATATAATTATTCGGGATTCAATGGAATTTTTTCATAATTTTTTTGTAACATTTTTTATTCCGAAAATACAGGCCACTCCCGTAATAGAGCCGCCCTCAATAGAGCCGCTTCCCTTATTCTCGCTTGAGCGGTCCCCCCACTACTGGCTTACCTCGGGTTTCATATTCTTCTCTCTCAATAATGCCGCATGCTAGCTTAATGAAATAGCGTCAGTAGTGGGGGTACCCGAGTTTCAAGAAAAATACTCCCCTAACCGCCCATAGCCGGCTCTATTACGGAAGCGGACTGTATCTCCTGGGAAAAATTATCGAAAAGCAATTTTAAATGAAAATTCGAAAAACATTCGTTGAATTCAAAATGATTGTATGCAACTTTTTACCATCTCTAAGATTTCACGAAAACCCAGTAGTTTTAGAGTTACGCTACATTTTACAGAGGTGGTCGTTTTTTGACAAAAAAAAATATTTTGAGAAAAAAAATCGTACGAAACTTCTTAAACGATGAAATTGAAGGTTATACTCTCCCCCACAAATTTTTCTCACGAAAAACAGAAGGAACAAATTTTCATGGATCGTGCACCAAAGTTTCGACGCAAAAAAAAAGTCAATAAACGACCATGTTTCAAAGGGCGTACTGGGTTTAAAAAAAATCAACAATTTTATTTGGAAAAAACGAAATGGAGCTGAATATGTCCCCTTTGAAACGCTGCTTTTGCAATTGAAATATCTTCATTTCTAAAAGAGCAGTGAAACGTTTTGTGCGGTGCGGAATCGAGGCGAGTGTTTCCCAACTTTTAGACGGCAGTGTACATGAACCTGGAGTGTCTGTTAGGTAAGAAGTAGGTAAGAATACGCCGATGAGCTAGACAATCTTTCCCTGTAAATCGATTCACGAAACAGTAAACTAAACTTTACGATCACTTAGTCTATATCGATAGTCTAGAAAAGACGAAATTTTCCGCTGTGCTTGAAGATTTTCTTCAGTCATCGAAAACAAAAAGAAAATAATCTTTTCTTTTATTTTACTATCAAAAACGTAAATATGCATCGCGTACGGCAGTTGGGTCGTATTTACGACCCATTTAGGTAATAAGATTTAACTCTGGGCATGAGTCAATCCAAAGGGACTATTTTCATTTTAACATTCCGGTTTTTTCAGGAAAAAGCTTGGCTGACTGTTTGCTCATATGATAAGGGACTTGAAGATGAATCGGCGAAAGGCTAAACTCCCCAGATATAATCTCAGGATTGCCAATAGCGGGGCATCAAAGCATAAACTTGAGTACAGATCGAACCCTTCGGTGCTCCGTAGATACTGCTTCGGTCTATCCAATCTAAGCTCCGCGGTTAGGTAATCGCCGTATTCTCTGGCCTCCGAGATTCGGTTAAGTCGGCACAATAACCGTGAACAATTTGAATCTGGGATATGGCCACTGGTAGATTCTCTCAATTCCCTTATCTACGTCCACGGGGAAGAGAACCCGCACGTATGTAGAATGGGATTTAGTAAGCCGTAAGCACATTGTGCATCGTATGTGTATTATTACGTGTATTATCGACTAATATGGGAGGCACATATCAAATCATCAGTGGAATTCACAGCTCGCTACAATGATGCATTTTGCAGGATTACGTTTAATCCCCTGCCGAATGATCTGGCTTAGGCCACGCTATTACAACCGCATGTACTACCACGAGCCAAAGGCTCTATTTCGTCGTTCTCTCTGGAAACCTTGAATTCCATATGTAGAGCGCACTTGTGGACACCAAAAGCCCAATTATCATGGCATAAAATATTTGTTTCATACCGATTGGACAAGCGAATAAGAATGAAGATTCTTGATCTTGGTTCGTAGAATTGAAGCGAGACGAACAATCCTGCATTGTGTGTTATAATTTCTGTATATTGGAAGGAGCTTATTGATTTTCTACGCTGTACTACACTATTGCCAATGCATCCATGACGGAGTTGTACTGCATAAAGACCGTCAATCCGATTAGGAGTAATACCAGATGCAGGAATACGTGCAACAGTGCAGTGTTTCGTGAAGCTTTCATGTTGATGGATTTTAGAAGTGCTGGGCCATTCGAAATTATTACTAAGCCACTTTCAGTAATGATCCTACGAATCGAATAGCCCGTACTAAAAGCAATAAATGATTCGGTTGGTAAGCTTAAACGATATTGTTGACTTGTGTTTGGGGAAATAGAAGAACCTTATGAAATTTTTGAGCCAAGCAGAATTTCGTTGTAACATATGTTTCAATGTCCTTGTACAAATTGGTCAGTGAGAAAATCTCAACGGCTCAGGAAAATATAGCCATTGGCCTAAACCCTATTTTCTTTTATCATCCATTTATCATCCATGGTGAGCATAATAACTCTGAAATGTCTCCGGTAAAATGAAAAAAAAACATTCCATTAGGATGTTCTTACAGGGAGCTCGCAATGGGTAATTCAATTTCTTATTAAAAAAAAAAAGAAAAAATAAATTCCGGTGAAAATAAACGAATTTGGACGTTTGCGAATTTGTGTTCATCGCGATGGAACTTTTTTAAAAACCTATTTCTGAAATAATTGCTTTCAAAGTTAAGGTTAAACTCCTAATACTCGACCATCTAAGAGGCGACGAAAAAGTTAACTTGTTTTTCGCGTTCAAAAATAAACTATTTTCTATAACGACTATGACTATTGGGAAGCTTGAAGTCTCTAGTTTCCAAAACACAGGGTATAGTTGTTGCTACAATTAGTTGTTTATTCATAATAATCGAAAATACTGAGAAATGTAAATGTTCCAGTACCCGACCACTCATTTTTCTACATGACCCAAAATCTGACCACACATTATGAGCCTATACCCGACCACTCATCTCTATTGGGGGGGGGGGGGGGGGGGAGGCACGGGGTGAATTGAAAAAATGCGTCGCTGCTCAGAGAATGTGTCACCGAAATTTTGACGTTATGCACGAATAATATACATATCAGCTGATGTCCAGTTACTGAGACTGAACATAGTTGCGAGCAAGTACCGATACCCGGACACATGGTCGGTTATCCACTGAGAAAAAAAAATGGTTGAATATGCAAAATCGTTAAGTTGAATACGTGCAACTAAATATTTAGTTGTACAATCCAAATTTGTGTTGCCTGAACAATATTTTGGTCAACCGAATCGCGGAATTATTCCAGAAACTAATTATTTAGTTAGACCAAATAAATATATAGTTGCCCGTACTCAACTAACGATTTTGCATATTCAACCATTTTTTTTTCTCAGTGTCGGTACAAGATACATTTCGTATGTACCAATAACCGGACATGAAAATTAAGTACTTAAAACGCATTTTTGGCTGATTGAGACAACATGATCAATTTAATGGTATCTTTCCGAATAAAAACAGCTAGGCTCAGTTCGAAAACAATAAAAACAACTTCGAAATAGCTTCAATTAGATATCGCGATTCCTTAGTACTTCAGCTTAGATAATGGCTTCCGTGCCCCGAATAGCACGCGTTCTGTCATATTTATCCAAAATTAAATTACAGACGATTCCTGAACTATTAAAAGTAGTATCGTATACGTAGATTATGAATCCTGGATATTAAATCAATTCACAATTTAAGATTTCTCTTAAGTGAACGCTTAACTTGCTGATATATTGGTTCAAGTGGTCGGGTACCGGGACGTTGTCGGGTATTGGGACAATTACCTTACGAGCTTGTGTTCTTGAAAATAAAATAAAATGCAATAAAAATAAAAATGAATTCGCACGAAGAGCTAGAACAGTACAGAAAATACAATAGAAAATTTATCGTCGCCAGGGTCCTAATGATGGAAGGTTCAAAATCGTATTTTTCCGTAGTTCTCATATTTTGCGGAGTTGACAGCTTGTTAGAGTGAAAAAGGTCCCGGGAGAAACACGACCCAAAAGGCCATCACACACTCCACCCTATCTCTTCTCGTTGACCGTAGAACCAGCAAGTATATCCCCACAACAGACACGATTATTCAGACATTGCGGGTCATCCAATTTGTATCATAGGTTGAACGAGGAGGCGCGAAAATGCCTCCCCGGAGACCGGTTTTCCTATTGCAGTCTCCCCCGCTCATTAGACCTCGCTTGCTCGTCTATCAGTCTCGAATCATATTATTTTACAAGTACCAAATGAATTATGCTAATGAGCTAGCATATTTTACACGGACATTGTATTCCGTTTAATAATACCGAGTAATCAGTGAAAGTGTTTTCACCTGTCGAAAACCAATAAAGTGACTGCGGATACACAAATTGTAAATAACACAAAATTCGGTTTCTCCACTTTGCATAAATTTCTCGGGTTCTGAATTTGTGTTTTTCATGTTACGACTATCGCAATGCGTCTCTAGTTGTCTCTACAAAAGTAAAGGTCCTTGATTCGCCTCATTACTTTCACAATCGCTGCATTTGTTTTTTATATCTTAATGCAGCACATCTCATTCATAAACGCAACCTATCAGAAGGTTCTTGAGTCGAGGACTCGATTGTAATTAGGAGAATTCAAATTCAAATCACAGTAACACAGACAATCACTGCTCATATTTCTTCATTTAGTATCTGGACTTCCAACTCAAGTTCATTAGCATCACCTTGTAGCTATGTATTGCCTCTCTTAATCCAGATCATCTGATCATATTGCTTAAAAGAGCTCTGATTATCAATACTGTAATTGAGGCTGATGAAAAAAAACCGCATCTGCCAATTTGTCAAGTTTATTTCACTTATTTCCAAATATAACATTTTTAACAGATTGGCGTTCGTAGTTTGTGTTTCCTAAAATGTTACGGTGTACTGTAGGATATGTTTTAACTCTGCAGAGCACCCATAAAAATTTAATCGCCGTTGTAGTTTGCAATATTCCAATAATCCACAAAAGTTGAGGGTGGAGTGTACATACACGTTGTTAGGAACGTATGATGTTTGTGTCAAAGTGTGGAGGTGATACAAAGCGTCGCATCGTATGGCGGCTGCGTATAGATCGGCCGCAGTTTCAGCATTTATCGACGCTTTAGTCGGGAAAACTGGTCGGTCAGCCAGAAGCCTTGATAGTCGATGACGCGATATTGATAGTACGCGTACATAGATACCGTTACATAGACGCATGTGACATGATACTGCAGGCTGGAGCGAACAAAAGGTTGCATCGAGTTTTTCGCGTTCATTCACTCGCAACCCTATCGCACATGTATATGACGCTTAATATATGTGGGGCATTCCATCCCAAATCGGACAGTTTGAGAAACTTTTTTTTAATTCCCTCAATTTTTTTATATTTTTAAGTACCCATCAAAAGACCGTTCCTGTTGAATTTTGAGATTTTTTTGATTACCCGTTCAAAAGATATTAAACTAACAAAAAAACCGCTCTTTTTTGGTATTTTGGTCATAACTTCTTTAATAATGGTCCGAATTAAAAGTTTTCTTTTCAAAATTTTTGTTTTTGTATGGCCTTTTCAGAAAAAAATACAACAAAAATATTCGACATGTTTTTTAATGAGTTTTTTGAGTTTTGAACGTTAAATCGCGTTTTTAAAAGTGAATGTCATTTTTGATTTTTTTTTTTAATTTTTTGTTTCAAACATCTATCTATTCAACAATTTTTAAGACTAGTCCGATCGTGGGATCTCAATAACTACTCACTTTTTTCGATTTTTGAAAATTAATTTTTTTTTTTTAAATACATTATTATGAATACCAATTTTTATTACTGTCTAGTATTTTTTTAAAATCATTGTGAATTAATTTGGACACTTTCATTGTTAACCGATTTTTAAAATTAATAATTAATCGATGAGCAAATAACAACAGTTCAAGAATTGTATGAGCGGGCATTGAACCTAAATAGTCTATCGAATATTGCTGTCAAGTTTTAATATGAGAAACATTATTCAGATGCAAAAAAAAAGATTTTATTTGCGATAAAATACTGCGAAGTTAATCACAGGGGGGCACAAAAATTTCATTCAATTATTCCAATAAGCAACGGAAACGTAATGGCAAAGGAATATTCTAATTCAGGAAATAATCGTATATGTAAGGTTTTCAAAAAAATACGTGAATAAATAAAAACTGTTGTTATTATTGTTCATAAACAGACTTAACGATTAATTATTAATTTTAAGAACCTGTTAATAATAAAAAAGTGTCAAAATAAATTCCAAATATTGAAAAAAATACTATACAGTAACAATAATTGGTATTCATAATAATTTATAAAAAAAAAATTATTTTCAAAAATCGGAAAAAATAGTAGTTATTGACATCCCACGACCGGACTAGTCTCAAAAATTGTTCAATAGATAGATGTATGAAACAAAAAATTTAAAAAAAATCAAAAATGACATTCACTTTTAAAAACAGAATTTAACGTTTAAAACTCGAAAAACTCATTCAAAAACACGTCGAATATTTTTGTTGTATTTTTTTTTGAAAAGGCCATAAAAAAACAAAAATTTTGAAAAAAGACTTTTTATATCACTCGGTATAATAATGGACGCTTTTACGTCCGCAAGCGGGCGTGAAAACGTCCATATTGCACCTCGTGATATAAAATATTGTACATCGTGTAATGAACTATAATTTGGACCATTATTAAAGAAGTTATGATCAAAATACCAAAAAAGAGCGGTTTTTCTGTCCACTCAATATCTTTTGAACGGGTAATTAAAAAAATCTCAAAATTTAAGGGGAAGGGTCTTTTGATGGGTCCTCAAAAATCTAAAAAAATTGAGGAAATAAAAAAAAAACGTTTATCAAACTGTCCGATTTGGGATGGAATGCCCCATATGTATGATACATGCTTATACATATTCATGCACGTATAGTACTTGGTGCACGAGTGAGCTGTGTAAGTGCACGACGTTCTGCTGGATGTAGAACATCGTCGCTATGTGCATTGTTCTCGTCTGACTTCACCACATGGCCTAATATTCTCCATTCCTTGGTGACGTAGATCAACATCAAGTTGTAAGCCATACAGTAAATGTCATTAAATGATCTGGTAGGCACTTTTGAAGATCTAACAGTTATTATACTACTAGTAAAAATCCCTACCGAAAAAAACTCTACCAGAACATTTCCGAGAGTTGTTTTCTAAGACGAGATTTGGTAGGATTATGATTTGGTGAAGATTAAGGCTGATTGGATTGTTTTCTAGCTGGAACATTGAAACGTTTTTCTTCGGTAGAGATTTTTATTTTATTATATGAGGTAGTTGTTATTTGGTAGAGATTTTACAGTAACTTTTTCTTGAGGTCGGGATGTATTTATGGTAGAGAAATAATTGGCATGGGTAGAAGTCATCGGATGTGAAGAAGGCTTAAAATATTTGGGATTTTTCTTTCAATTCGGACATATAAACAGAAATAGAGTTGCATAATCTGCTCTTTTATGTAATGAACAATTATGCTCGTTCTTGTGACTCAGTAACTACTGAATTTGTACGATATTACATCAACAAAGTAATATACGATATCCAGAAATTGAATTTGAAAAGTTCTAGAAAACCAAGAAGCGCACGAAATTTTCGAGTCTGGCATCAAATTTAGCACCTTATTCTGGTAAAATTTGAATTCATTTTCTAGACTTGTTTCTGCTACACTGTAAAAATTTGTTGTATTGAATTTAATTAAAAAATATGAAATTTTTATGCAAATGAGGCATTCCACGTCAAGTCGGCCACCCCATTTTTTGAAATCACCAAAAATCACATACAAATTTTCATAAAGTAGTTCTAACTGTGAAGAAAATTCGTGATTTTTTAAAGATTTTTTTATTACATATTTTAGCCGGAAAAAAATACAATAAATTTTCTTGTTCCATTTCGTAACTCGAAAATTATTCATCGTACGAACAAAATTACATGAAATTTAGGATTTTCAACGTACTTTTCACTGAAATCTTTTACGAACTCCTCTAAAAGCTCTATATGACATTTTCGGAGCAAATGGTGTTTTGATATTTTTTTTCTCGGAAATTACATCTTCGATTTGTCTTTAGTTTTAACAGTTTTTTGCTTGATATATTTACAGACTATGAAAAAATTGGCTTAGTGGAGAATCCATTCTTTCCCATGCGTTTTTCATCCCAAATGAATACACAAATTTCTCTGTGCATTAACAGGGTTGACATTATCTATAGATATTTTCTAAAGCCCGAATTTTTGTTCATTTTTTGTACTTTTTAAATTTTTTTAACTTTTTTCATTTTTATTTTTTTAAATATCTTTTTGTACATTTTAATAAACTTTATTAATGAACCCATGGACACCGATAAACTCTATTCAAATTAAAGTCAAAGACTACTCACGTCGCTCGCTTGCAAAAAATAATTATTTACCCTCTTTGAATACACCAACGTTTTTATGGCCAATAAGTACTTTTTTAGTTCGATTTGGGCATGATTTTTGGGAATGAAGCAATGATACTGCTTTGTTCCTGGAATCATCTTCGCAGTATCGAAACGAGGTTATTTTATTATTTTTTCCTGTCTACGATTAATAATGATATAATATCAATATCTACACTATTTCGTTAAATCACTCTATAATGATAGATTGTATCAATAAAAATGCATTTGAAATAATAGATTCTCCACTACGCCAATTTTTTTATAGTCTGTAAATGCATCAAGTAAAAAACTGTTAAAACCACAGATGAATCGAAGATGTCAATTCTGAGAAAAAAAATCAAAACATTAGGTATTTGCTTCGAAAATGGCATATAGAGCTTTTGGAGGAGTTTGTGAAAAATTTCAGTGAAAAGCACGTTGAAAATCCTAAACTTTATGTCGTACTTTTTTGCGTACGATGAATAAGTGTCGAGTTACAAAATGGGACAAACAAATTTTTGGTATTTTTTCTGGCTAAAAAATGTAATTTAAAAATCTGAAAAAAATCACGAATTTTCTTGATAGTTCGAACTGCTTTTCAAACATTTGTATGAAATTTTTGGCAATTTCAAAATATGGGGTGGCTGACATGACGTGGAATACCTCATATATAGTATTTAAAATTTTAATATACATTTTCAACCATTTTCATATACGGAGATCTCAATTTTCAATGTTTACTCTTTTAATTTTAATGTACAAATATTAAATTTGAGATGAAATTGAATTGTTAATTTTCCAATTCCATGTATATTAATTGCGTTTTCATATACTTGTTATTTAAATTTTATATACTTTTGTATATTAAATTTAATTGCATTTTTTACAGTGTAACTTTACAGAGGTGCCTCAAACGCGAAACACGAAACACAAACATAATAAACATATACAGCGGTGCATATTGATGGCAATTAAATCTTGCTACCAATATCGTTAAGAAAGGCACGTAAAGGATGGACCATAGCTTGTACATGGCCATATTTATTTTACTGCATACAGGTTATTCACGCTGGCGTAACGAGAAGATCTAAAAACACAATTTGCAAACATACGAATAAATTTTCAATTTTCGACTCATTGTATCATTCAATTATCGGTGAATTAGAAATAGTCGAGTCCTTTTCATATTCGTCAGTTTCATAGAATATTTTATTTTTTCTGTTACAGGGCTATTACGGATTTGTCCTCGGCAACTCATCATAGGTGAGTCTTCAATCAGATACTTTAACAGGTGTTGAACTACGAAAATCAATTTTAAACATCATTTTTATATTAATGCTGAATTGCTATTTCTAATAAATTTTGGCCCTTAAAAAGTAACATAGATTTCGAAGGTTAAAGAAGCATTTTTTCGCCATTATTTTTTTAAACAATAAATCAATTATTTTATTCGAAATTTGAAGCATATAATTCCCAATGAGGGAAATTCCCAAAGACTATTTTTCTCCTAGACTACTCCGATTGACTTTAAACTTTGAGAAAAAATTCTAAATACATTATATTATTACATATTGAAAAAATGGGTTTTTTTTTAAATTCAAATCCATGCTCTCGAATCACTTTGAGCGATGATTTTAACTATATTATCATGAGATTGATCGAGGATGAAGAGATACAACCAATATGGATCAGGTAGATTAATTATTCCGTGCAAATTATAACAATTGAAGCTCGTTCAGAAATAAGCAAGGTCGTAGTACGGAAATAAGAAAATCCTGTAGTGAAAGGAGAAAATATAGAGCACTCGGTCGATCGATCCCACCCAAGCACGTCCAAAAATATAAGAAAAATATGTATATTGAGAATGAGCGTGGGAAGTTATAATTGGAAAATGAAAAACTTTAGCTGTTGTGATAGAACGTAAAAGGCGAAAGGAATAAAAATATCTGCGGCACGAAAAAACATAACAAAAACGAGCCCATTAGAAGGCATATAAATGATCCGCATCGGGGTCGTAAAGATCATTTGAATGAAAAGCACTCTCGCAATAACAAGTCCCGGCATTTGGGTGTATCGATTCACATTCTCACGTTCCCACATCAAGCTAACTTTCATCCTTACAATTTTGTTTTTCCAATTAGTGTATTATGGAGAAGGCCAAGGGGGCAAAAATACTTCTTTCCAATGTCCGTACGTATAAACATGTCAGAAGGAAAAGTTCACAGACGTTCGAATCCTCGCGTGTCTTCCTCTATTCCGTACACGTAATACCAATTTCATACTTTTTCTTTTCTCCCATTTTCGTTGGCTCCCGGGTCTTTCAAAACTAATTCGGTTAATGCCACGCAAACAGTTGCCTTTTTCCGACCTCAACAGTGCGTGCGGTGATTCCAGCAAAGTTTGGACTCAAAATTCTACCGGCAAAAAGTCTTTCGACTACTTTTCTTCACAATCATATCGTGGATGCTACGCTGAGCTTATCGACTGCGTGTGCAGACACTAAATAAATCCAGAAGCATAGACAACAAAGCCAAAGAAGATATGAGTTGACTATTGGCAAAGAAAAGCTCGTCATATTTTTATAACTTCGCGTTTAATATCGTGTGAAGGATGTCTTCATTTTTGGGGCGCACAGAAATAGATTTGAAATGAGGTAAATGTCCCAATTATTGAACAGCTAAGGATCTGGGGATTGAATTCGGTGAGAAAAAAATATAAAATCAAGAAAAAAAACCATCGCTTTCATGTTCAAATGATACTTTGATATTTTTACTTTCGAAAAATCACCCTTCAAATTATTTTTAAATGATTCCAAATGGAAAAAAATAACAATGTGAAGCATGCAAATATCCCAATTATTGAACACTGGAAGTGCCCATGTCCCTAATATTGAACAGACATATCCCAGTTATTGAACACTCGAGAATTCTTTTTCCGTTCTGAAAATATTATTTTGGGTACAATATTAAGAAACAAAAGCAAAATCAAACACTCGAATGATCTTTTATTAATCATGCAAAAATACAAAAATATACATTTAGTCTCTTTTTACAGGTTTTTGGTTCATTCGCATTTCGTTGATTTTTGCTTTTCAACTCGAACTTTATTTTATTTTTATTTTCAGCTTCCTCGTTTTCATGTTCTTATTTTGTTTGATTTTGTCGCAGCTTTCTTGTTTTTCGACTGAAATATCGGAGAGCAAAAAATATTGAACATTACATTCGTATTTTTAGGTTACATTTGGGTTATATTCTCTTTTTACTTTTCTTTTTATGTTTATTGCACGAAAATACAAATAAAAAAAATATATATCGATCTTAGAGTTATCATTAAAAGAATAAAGGTAAGTTTATTCAGGAACTTACAGTTTTTGTTTGAATAAATCCTATTCACACGATCTGTCACGCGTTAACTGTCTCGATGTTTTAATGGGTTTAATGACGCCATCTTGGAGAATTCGAGTGTTCAATAATTGGGACACACTGAATTTTCTATGTCCCAATGATCGAACACCGTATTTTTTAACAAATAATTAATTTCAATTTTTTTTTTAAATTCTTATTTGTAAGAAATTTTCTACGGAACCGGAAACGCCTTTATTTTTTGAGATGCGACAGTTTTTGAATTTTGTATGCCCTTACGCGTGAAGCGGCGCGTCTTCCCGTAGTAAAAAACTCCATTCGTCGCCATTGAAAAATCCCCATTCATTCCCCATTGCCAAAATAACCAACGGAGATGAATGCCGAATTGCCTAAGGGGATTGTCGCCATTGAATTCCGCATTTGAAATCGAATGAGGATTTTCCAATGAGGATTGACTTCCCCATTTGAAACGGAAAGGGGATTATCCTATGGGGATTCAATGAAGAAAATCCCCATAGGCAATTCGGCATTCATCTCCATTGGTTTTTGTAGGCAATGGGGAATGAATGGCGATAATCAATGGAGATTCTTTCATACAGTAAAAAACTCCATTCGTCACCATTGAAAAATCGCCATTCATTCCCAATTGCCAAAATAACCAATGGAGATGAATGCCGAATTGCCCAAGGACATTTTCGCCATTGAAATCCCCATTTGAAATCGAATAGGGATTTTCCAATGAGGATTGACTTCCCCATTTCAAACGGAATAGGAACTATCCCATGGGCATCAGTCGGCAAGAACTCCTTGCATGGATTCTTTCGACACCGACTCCTGCCAATTTTCCGTGCTCACACTCGTCTAGATAAGCATAATCTTCGCATAATCCGTATGGGAGTTTAGCGGGTTGCCGTCCTGCGACATCTCGCGCCAAGTCTCGGAACTAACGCGACGCGGTTTCCAATGGACATCTTTGGGTAATGCTGATCATTCAGTTCATCGGCATTTACTTCCCAATGGACATCATTGGGTAAAGCTGATCATTTCGTTCATCAGCATTTGCCTTCCAATGGACACCATTGGGCAATGCTGATGGCTCGGTCCATCAGCATTTGCTTTCCAATGGGCATCATTGAGTAATGGTGATCATTCGGTTTATCCGCATTTGTTGTTCAATGGACGTCATTGGGCAATAGTGACTTTTCAATGGATATCCATTCACTGATCAATGGTCGTTCCTATACGCCATTGAAAAATGCAGAAATCTCAATGGGTCCCCATTCATTGTCCAATGGAGTCGTATGAGGACCATTGGTTGCCATTGGCGATTCAATGGAGTTTTTTTTACTACGGGTTAGCAAAAACGATAAGCAGTTACCACGAGACGTCAAATCGGGTCACCGTTGCTGATTAAATAATTTTTTTCTCTATTAATTAAAGCTTTTTTTGCACAAGCAAGGTAACATTTCGATAGCTTAAAGTTCCATATATGTAATGAAATTTTTATAAATAAGTAAATGCATGCAGGTGAATGAGAAATAATAAAAATACAAGATAGTGTTCAATAATTGGGACCTGTTCAATAATTGGGACATTTACCTTAGATCAATCCAGAAGTTTTCCCGATTATGCTCGGTAATTGCCGCACAGTTATCGGCTCAGCGAGACTCAGAGCTTTTGCCAATACATCATGCATAACATTCATACCTATAACAATACCAGCGGCTGTACAAGTATAATACTAAAAGGTTTACGAGGTTATTCACGCGAGCTTATAGCCTACAGTGAGCTTACACTCGCACGATTTATCCTCGCAACCAACTCTTCCGAGCTCGACCGTGCGTATTCTGCACATCCACGCGTTGCCCTCTTCCACACTTTCATTTGTTCCCTTTCATACTAACTCCACCAACCACCTACATGGAAACACCCTCTCACCTATACAGTGACGATGGGCGCGAGGGTGCAGCACACAGAAAAACCAACCTCCAGGAATAAAACAGTGATTTGTCGTTGTTTAATTTTTTTTTCCCAACGAAATTGCTAATCGTTTGCCGCACGATCAGTTTTATCGCAATTCCTTCAAAGCTTCAAATATTTCAGTAATTGCTTTACCCATAAAAAGAAGCATTCGCCAAGTTCTGTAAGCTTTCAGAGACCAAAGACTTTCTAATATTTTTCAATAGTTGAATAATTAAAATCGGTTTGCAGATTCATTTGGGAATTTCGAAAAATAAGTTATTTCTGCAACTTCTATCGACTAATCGACTTGTGAAGATTATTTTTTTCTTATTCTTGAAATATATAACGAAGAGAACATAATATTTTCCTCTCACGACATTCGACACAGCATTTACTATATCTCATATCGCATCATCATGATCGTCGGGAGAAATTGGGACGGAAAATGGCATGAGCGTAAACGACGATGCTGGATTCTTCTTCTGCATTTACGTCACGTGAATGCTTCGTAAATTGCAGGTAATAATATCTGCTGCATCATTGATCTCGCGTGCTACTCGTTGAAAAGATTTAACTTGTGTAAATCCTCTCACGTATTCAATTAACGAAGCCTTAACGAGATTCTTCAGCATCTAATCCTGGATTTAAAAAAAAACAGATAAAGAACCAACCAATACGATGTCCATGAACTTAGCTGAGCCATGTTTAAATTTTCTAAAAACGATTATTGTGCTGAATTGTGCTCAGTTTGTGCTACGTTGTGCCGCAAAGTGTAGGTCAAAATCTCAAAAAACTACCGAGAAATCGAAAAAAAACGTTTTTTCTGCGAGCTGAGCCATTATGAAAAAGTTTAAATTTTATGATTGTGCTAAACAGATGTCAGCTCACTGGATATTGTGCCGTAAAGATAATTCTCGTAGGTGCAAAAATTTTTTGTATAATCGAATTTAGAAAAAAATTTTGACTCCAGCTTATTTTGGATGGTGAGCTTCGCAGAGAAAAAGTTGAAAGGAAAAAGTTGCTCTGTCTGACTAGCACAATCGGGCACAACAAAAAAATTTAAACTTTTCGATGATTTTTGAATTTTTTGATTTTTGACCTCAGCTTATTATGGATGGGGAGCTTCGCAGAGAAAAAGTTCAGAGGAGAAAGTTGCTCTGTCTGACTAGCACAATCGGGCACAACCAAAAAATTTAAACTTTTCGATGATTTTTGAATTTTTGAATTTTTCGATTTTTGACCTTAGCTTATTTTGGATGGTGAGCTTCGCAGAGAGAAAGTTCAGAGGGAAAAGTTGCTCTGTCTGACTAGCACAATCGGGCACAATAAAAAAATCTAGACTTTTCGATGATTTTTGAATTTTTGAATTTTTCGATTTTTGACCTTAGCTTATTTTGGATGGTGAGCTTCGCAGAGAAAAAGTTCAGAGGAAAAAGTTGCTCTGTCTGACTAGCACAATCGGGCACAACAAAAAAATTTAAACTTTTCGATGATTTTTGAATTTTTGAATTTTTCGATTTTTGACCTCAGCTTATTTTGGATGGTGAGCTTCGCAGAAAAAAAGTTCAGAGGGCAAAGTTACTCTGTTTGACTTTTCGATAATTCTTGATTTTCTTTATTTTTGACCTCAGCTTATTAAAGTCTAGATTTTTTATTGTGCCCGATTGTGCTAGTCAGACAGAGCAACTTTTCCCTTTGAACTTTTTCTCTGCGAAGCTCACCATCCAAAATAAGCTGAGGTGAAAAATCGAAAAATTCAAAAATTCAAAAATCATCGAAAAGTTTAAATTTTTTTGTTGTGCCCGATTGTGCTAGTCAGACAGAGCAACTTTTCCCTCTGAACCTTTTCTCTGCGAAGCTCACTATCCAAAATAAGCTAAGGTCAAAAATCGAAAAATTCAAAAATTCAAAAATCATCGAAAAGTCTAGATTTTTTTATTGTGCCCGATTGTGCTAGTCAGACAGAGCAACTTTTCCCTCTGAACTTTCTCTCTGCGAAGCTCACCATCCAAAATAAGCTAAGGTCAAAAATCGAAAAATTCAAAAATTCAAAAATCATCGAAAAGTTTAAATTTTTTTGTTGTGCCCGATTGTGCTAGTCAGACAGAGCAACTTTCTCCTCTGAACTTTTTCTCTGCGAAGCTCCCCATCCAAAATAAGCTGAGGTCAAAAATCAAAAAATTCAAAAATCATCGAAAAGTTTAAATTTTTGTGTTGTGCCCGATTGTGCTAGTCAGACAGAGCAACTTTTCCCTTTGAACTTTTTCTCTGCGAAGCTCACCATCCAAAATAAGCTGAGGTGAAAAATCGAAAAATTCAAAAATTCAAAAATCATCGAAAAGTCTAGATTTTTTTATTGTGCCCGATTGTGCTAGTCAGACAGAGCAACTTTTCCCTCTGAACTTTCTCTCTGCGAAGCTCACCATCCAAAATAAGCTAAGGTCAAAAATCGAAAAATTCAAAAATTCAAAAATCATCGAAAAGTTTAAATTTTTTTGTTGTGCCCGATTGTGCTAGTCAGACAGAGCAACTTTTCCCTCTGAACTTTTTCTCTGCGAAGCTCACCATCCAAAATAAGCTAAGGTCAAAAATCGAAAAATTCAAAAATTCAAAAATCATCGAAAAGTCTAGATTTTTTTATTGTGCCCGATTGTGCTAGTCAGACAGAGCAACTTTTCCCTCTGAACTTTCTCTCTGCGAAGCTCACCATCCAAAATAAGCTAAGGTCAAAAATCGAAAAATTCAAAAATTCAAAAATCATCGAAAAGTCTAGATTTTTTCATTGTGCCTGATTGTGCTAGTCAGACAGAGCAACTTTCTCCCCTGAACTTTTTCTCTGCGAAGCTCCCCATCCAAAATAAGCTGAGGTCAAAAATCAAAAAATTCAAAAATCATCGAAAAGTTTAATTTTTTTTGTTGTGCCCGATTGTGCTAGTCAGACAGAGCAACTTTTCCCTTTGAACTTTTTCTCTGCGAAGCTCACCATCCAAAATAAGCTGGAGTCAAAATTTTTTTTTGAAATTCGATTATACCAAAAATTTTTGCACCTACGAGAATTATCTTTACGGCACAATATTCAGTGAGCTGACATCTGTTTAGCACAATCATAAAATTTAAACTTTTTCATAATGGCTCAGCTCGCAGAAAAAACGTTTTTTTTCGATTTCTCGGTAGTTTTTTGAGATTTTGACCTACACTTTGCGGCACAACGTAGCACAAACTGAGCACAACTCAGCACAATAATCGTTTTTAGAAAATTTAAACATGGCTCAGCTAAGTTCATGGACATACCAATACGACTATATGAAGAGTTCTTTTTCAACCGGGCCACTTTTTTTTTACCCTCTCCAATTTTTTTCAAAATCTGCCAGTTTGAAATATTAGTCAAAAGGAACTTCTGTGATTTTTTTAAGATTTTTTTTAGGCGTCGTTCAAGATTTTCAATTTTTTATTACGAACACTGTGTTTCAAAAAATATTCATCAAACAAAAAAAAAACATAAGAGTAAAAACTTATTTCTTTTTTCCACTTTATCGAAAAAAAATTGAAATCATAATTTGTCTGCATTGAGAAAATTGAAAATTGGCAAAAAAATGAGAATAACATTTTTTTATACCTAACAACAACCTTTCGATTTCGGTACAAATTTTACAGGATATCTGTCATTGGGTAAAGAGTCTGCGAAAAATTTTTAGAATGGCATCTGCAATGGTTACGATGAAAAAAAATAAAAACCCTACGAAATCTCATAACGGCATAAAGATTTCACAGGGTTTTTATTTTTTTTCATGTCTGTCATTGGGTAAAGAGTCTGCGAAAACAATTTCAGAATGGCACCTGCAATGGTTACGATGAAAAAAAAATTAAAACCCTGCGAAATCTCATAACCGCATATAGATTTCGCAGGATTTTTATTTTTTTGTTCATCGTAAACATTGCAGGTGCCATTCTGAAATTTTTTTCGCAGACTATTTACCCAATGACAGACATCCTGTAAAATTTGTACCGAAATCGAAAGTGTGTTATTAAGTTTAAAAAAATTTTATTCTCATTTTTTCCCCAAAATTCCATTTTCTCAATGCAGAAAAGTTATGATTTTTATTGTTTTCGATAAAATGGAAAAAATAAAAAAGTTTTTATTCTTATGTTTTTTTTTTATTTGATGAATATTTTTTGAGATACAGTGTTCGTAATGAAAAATTGAAAGTCCTGAACGGATGCCTAAAAAAATCTCAAAAAAATCACAGACGTCCCTTTTGACTGATATTTCAAACTGGCACAATTTGAAAAAAATTGGAGAGGGTGAAAAAAAAGTGACCGGATTGAAAAAAAACTCCTCTTATATTGATGACGAACGAATCAGTGCGCGTCATTCTCAAACCATATTAGGAGACTAAAATTGATATTAAAAATTGGATGGTTTTCAAATGTGCCCATGGCCACGTGAATATTGGCGATATACTCGGGTTGATTTAACTTTACCGAGATCCGTTGAAAAACGGTGAAGATGATAAAATAAAAAGGGAATCTCCACGGCGTCATTTATACGCATGAGCTGATCGAGTGTATCGAGCACGGGGTAGAAAAAAGAGAGTTTCACGAGAAAAAAATAATAATATACAACGGTGAAAGAGCGAGGGATACACGGGAGAGCGTAACAAGAAGAGGGGATGAAAAAAAGCTCAGACTGCGGTGTATGTGAGTTTGTGTGAGCGCGTGCGCTGGGAGCGGTGTTTGCTAGCTGGTTTTTGCAATTAGCGATATCGGTACAACGTCACCTGACACGCAGCCAGCGAGCCAGGCTTGTGACCGGCTATTTGGTATATACCAGGTGTGTAAGTATGAAACCGGAATTTCGAAAGTATGAAACCCATTTCCCCACCTTTTGTATCTTTCCCATGGCTTTTAACCGAAGGGAGATGGCTTCTCGGGTCACCTTTAACTGATCCGCCAGTTGTTGTTGTGTTTGAGCGTCGTCTTCGTCCAACAAGGCTTGCAGGTCAGCGACTTCAAACTTTTTCGGTGGTCTTCCACGTTCTTCGTTCCTCACGTCAAAATCGCCACTTTTGAACCATTTAAACCACTCGAAATACTGTGTTGTACCGAGAGCATGCTCACCAAACGCCTCCAGAAGCATTCGATGCGATTCGGCTGCGGTTTTCTTCAGATAAAAACAGAAAAGTAGGGCTGTCCGCAAATCGTAATTTGTTGGCACAAAACTCGACATGTTTATCTCTAATAAACTAATGCTAATGAATGAAACTCGTGTTATTGTGAGTTGGAAATCTTTGTCGGATATCAATACAATAACAAGACACCGCTGACGTGATGTGTCGGTAACTGCATCGACATCTAGCGCCACCTATGGGCAAATTCCGGTTTCATACTTACACACCTGGTATATAGGTACCACATACCCAAATTGTACCGAGTATTTTCCTCGCTGTGGTGCAAGAGAAATGCTTGTGTGGTTGCGCTCCTCGCTCTTTTCCTCTTCCGAGGACTGGCGGCAATCGAGCCCTTCCTCCGGCTGCCTCTCGACCGATTCTTTCTCATTCACTTGCTCTTCGTAACTTCATCTCTCTCATGCTCCAGTTCTCATTGAGTGAGGGCGAAAGAGTGAAAGGGGGAAAGAGCGAGAGGAACAGGAAAAGGGATGGAGAGGGTACGAGACAGGAGAGGACTCGTTGCTGGCGCTCAGCCAAATTTTCCTGCGATATATCGACGCCCGGGGGCTCCTGCTGGCGTTATCAAACGATTTATATCGGTGTTTTGGAAAATTTGTGGATCGCAGACTGGCCATGGCTTGCCTGACGACGATGTCAATATATATCCACTGCTGGCAAACTAAAGGGCGTAATCCCTGGGATTGAGTGGGCTCAGAGACGAGGCTTTGGACTTTTTACTCGTCGGTATAGTCATCGATACATGGACGTGTGCCTGAAGCACCTCTGCCATAGGCAGCGAATCATTTAAGTGATCGTGTGTGTTTGTGTGTGTGTGTGTGTGTTTGGTTCTGAAAATGCATGGTTAAGCTCATTTTGTGCAACCCGCTCTACGCAGACTTTGTGGATTACCCTTGCTACGGGGCATCCAGGTTATACTGCCCCAGCCTTGCTCAAATGGGAATCCGTGGCGGATTTCGTTTCTGATACTGCTGCTTTATTCCCGATTTGTATCACACTCTACCAACGCTATTCGTATGTACGTGTTGCATATTATTCAACGTTCAAAGTCACGTGGGGTAGTCTATTTTGTGTTCCACGTGTCGAAACCTGTGAATTCATTATTCGAGTGTATGTTGGAGGGCGTTCAGTTCAGCACCTTTTATGGAAAATCGAAAAGCTTTACTAACGTTTTGATCGTTATAATTTTTGGCTTCGCAGAGGTCCGATGCATCTTTCTTAGGACAGTCATAATCCAAATGTTGATGACTGTCCAGAATAAGATCGTTATTTCTCTTCGTATCGATAATTCATATTCTTCAATCGGTTGCTACGAATCCGTATTGAATCCTCCATTTCATTCGGTTTGTCATCCAATACCTGAGGCATTCCACGTCAAGTCAGCCACGCCATTTTTCGAAATCGCCAAAAATCGCGTACAGATTTTTAGAAAGTAGTTCTAACTATCAAGAAAATTTGTGATTTTTTTTCAGATTTTTAAATTACATTTTTTAGCCGGAAAAAAATACCAAAAATATGTTTGTCCCATTTTGTAACTCGAAAATTATTCATCGTACGAAAAAAAAAATACAACATAAAATTTAGTATTTTCAACGTGCTTTTCACTGAAATTTTTTACAAACTCCTTCGAAAGCTTATATGCCATTTTCGGAGCAAATAATGTTTTGATATTTTTTTTTCTCAAAATTGATATTTTCGATTCGTCTGTAGTTTTAACAGTTTTTTACTTGACATATTTACAGACTCCATTATTTCAAATGCATTTTTATTGATACAATCTATCTTTATAGAGTGATTTAACGAAATAGTGTAGATATTGATATTATATCATTATTAATCGTAAACAGGAAAAAACAATAAAATCATCTCGTTTTGATACTGCGAAGACGATTCCAGGAACAAAGCAGTATCATTGCTTCATTCCCAAAAATCATGCCCAAATTGAACTAAAAAAGTACTCATTGGCCATAGAAACGTCGGTGTATCCAAAGAGGGTGAATTAATTATTTTTTGCAATCGAGAGACGTGAGTAGCCTTTGACTCTAATTTGAATAGACTTTATCGGTGTCGATGGGTCCGTTGATAAAGTTGATTAAAATGTACAAAAAGATATTTAAAAAAATAAAAATGAAAAAAGTTAAAAAAAATTGAAAAACTACAAAAAATAAACAAAAATGCGGCTTCAGAAAATATCTAGATAGTCTCAACCCTGTTAATGCACAGAGAAATTTGAGGGTTCATTTGGGATGAAAAACGCATGGAAAGGAATGGATTCTCCACTGAGTCAATTTTTTGATAGTCTGTAAGTATATCAAGTAAAAAATTGTTAAAACTACAGACAAATTGAAGATGTCAATTCTGAGAAAAAAAAATATCAAAACATTATTTGCTCCGAAAATAGCATAAAGAGCTTTTGGAGGAGTTCATAAAAGATTTCAGTGAAACGTACGTTGAAAATCCTAAATTTCATGCTGTACTTTTTTTTTCGTATGATGAATAATTTTCGAGTTACGAAATGGAACAAGAAAATGTTTCGTATTTTTTTCCGGCTTTTGGTGATTTCAAAGAATGGGGTGACGTGGAATGCCTCATCTGCAAAACTTGCTTTTAAACGTACTCAATTCAAAATTTTGCTTCAGCAATCAAGAACATTGCATGAAATAGATATCAGTACTGTAAAGGCAGAACTTGTTGGAAGAAGAATAATACTTTGCTATTTTTTTGGCTTCGGTGAAAGCTGCCTTTCCGTAACTCCTAAATTGGAACCATGAAGTCAGGTTTGCTATGCAGAACCAAAAGCCACAAAACTCGGGGCAGGCATCACTCATCCACCTGTATAACTTTCTTATTGCTGTGCACGAAGAGAACTTCATTTTCTGTTTACAAATTGAGGTAATTCGAATATATAACTACCGCGAAGTATGAGGCAGATGAACACCGATATGCTCAAGCTAGTCCCGAATAATTAGATAAACTAATAACGAAGCAGCTCTGAATTTGCCCATGTAGTTTTGTTTAGATTTCCAGAAATTTGACTTCAAATTTTTCTTCTCGCAACTACTTTTATACCTCGCTGCACTGCATTATTTTACTTTGTAGTTTGGGGTAACCGACCACGTATAATATATTCACCTTCTAATTTAGTGTAAGCTGTCGTTTCCGCTTTTTAATGGAGGAAGAAATTTCCATCTTGTCGAGTCTCGTCTCGGCTCGTCTCGACTATTCCTTTCATAAAACATAGATATGTATTTTATGCTAAATCACTCTGCACGTAACTGAGAAACTTCAATGTACAAAGTTACTGTCTGGTATTGGAAATTGTTGGGACTCTTGAGCTTTTAGCCCCGCAAGAGAAAGCAGGCTGTTCGTCTTCAAATCGGGTGAATCAAAGAACTGATGACAAAGACGGGGAAAAAGAGAGTCTCGATGGAACGAAAGATGAAGGGAAATCGGAAAAAATAACACAGTGGCATCACGCGACGAGAAACACAATTGTATAAAGAGGATGAGTCCCTACCGTTTTTTGTTGGTCACGAATGCTACGTGTACACCAAGAAAATTGGATACTGTAACATTTTTTTTTGTTCATTTGTATACTTCGCATCAAGGCGCGGCAGACAATGCGACAAGCATCCCTTTTGAAAGAGTGCGACATGCATTTCCGTGATTCTACAGTAAATTGAAATCCCGACACTGAAGTGGTACATCCAACCAACATTGGATGCACGAATCTAGAACGAAGCAGTATATCTGTACATTAGGACGGTTTAAAAAACACGTCGCCTTACGATTTGATCGGATTTTTTTTTATGTTTTCAAATTTCGTTTTTTTTTTTCGAACGATAATTCTAAACACTTTCTGCAATCGAGTTCAATGATAATTGCAAAGTCGGATTGACAAAAACCTTTGATTTCTCGAAAATGAAGATAATTTTCCGGCGGAAAGGAATAAATCTCCAGTTGGAAATCGCATTCAGAATGCAAGTGTTTTTTCGAAGCTTCCTATAATACTTGTGCAAAGCTGAGCCATTTTCGAAATCCGTGAAAAATAATGGACGTGTGCGACTGCTTCGCCGAGAACAAAGACTGCGCAAGTGAGCCAAAATAATTGCCAATTACAGATGCAAGCGTGATATTAACCGTTATCTCTTCGTCTCTTGGTCGGTTGTATTCGCAATCTCTCCAGGGCTCACTTTTACGCTCTTCTATGCAGCCCTATCCAAGTATATTTTCCAGAAATGTAGCGTTAACGTTAGAGTAGTCTTCCTTTAGCGGTAATTATTTCTTATCTGGACCATTGTATCGGCTGCACTTTGTTACCGGAGCTGAATTCTACTTACAACGGTCTACCGATGAATATAACCTTTTTTTTTACTCTGATTCATATTCTTCTTTATCTCTTATTCCCCTAGAACTCGTTCCAAACCAATCAGCATAGAATTGCGAATGAAAATGCGAAAAGTTTTGCGGGAATTAATTCTGTCATTACTATGAAAATATCCAGAAGGAACTTAGAAAAAATAATAGAGCGCCCCTGAGTCATCATTGTAAGGAAAATCGGATTTGTGACGAATTGTCTAACAATTTCATTAATCAGAGCACCGATTCATACTGGGATTACCATAATTTTATGGAATTTTCAACGTTTCTTCCATTATTGAAGTACATGGAAAAAAATGATCAGTGAGAACTGCTGAGAATCCGATTAATTTTTACAGTTTTCCCCATCAACAGCGCCTCCTGGAAGGGCAAACAGTGAAATTTGCATATTTTTCTTAAATACAATATACAGATGTCACAAATGACATGGTACATGCCCATCAGACGAATTTTTACAGTGTGGAACAGTAAAATGCACACTACGTGAAACGTTATATTTCTGTTGTATCCGGTGAGCTTTTTACACATTTCACATTGTAAAAATTATCCAGGGCCCGTGAAAAAATTACAGTGTACATTGTAAAAATTGAAAAGAACGTAATATATTTTGCGGTACGTTTTTTATTTTTCACTGAAAATACTGCAATTTCTAAAATAAATTATAGTATAGTAAAACGTTTCGATATTTGAATAAATTCCAATTTATTCAAATATTGCAATAAACCGTTAGCTATCCTCGCGCAGGCTCACAGCTACGAGGGCTTGTACTTGACTAATTAATCGTGAGATCAATTAATGAAGCGAATCTAGTTTAACTTCGCACCCATAAAGAGCAGGAGCGTCAGAAATGCAATGATGATCTGTTAAGAAAATGTAGCCTTCAGTCCATGGGACTGCTCGACCACAGAACGCGAGTGATGTTCCAACAATTGTATGTCAATTGAGGACGCCGATGTTGGTAATACATCGTACCTTATAGGTGCTCGGTGGCTCTCTCGCTGGCGCGAGAGGGCGCGCCATCCGACGCTATCTAGCGGATCTCGGGCGAAATGCAGAGATCGTGGCACGCCACAGGTCGTCCCGTTACAGAGCCACACTGTAAAAATTGGAATTGACGTTGCATATTTTGCGGCGCGCATTTGATTCTTCAGTGGGAACATTGCAATTTCTAATTATGTGCTTTGAACATTCTACAGAGACCATTGTAAATTTTACAGTTTAAACACAGTTGATTTCGTCGCTTCTGCTTGTTATTTCTACTTTGTCATTTTTTTGCGGGGAACATTGCATTTTTTACAGTGTAAATCAGCATTTGTAATGGTTTGAAAAGTAAAAACTACATTAAATCCATTAATTTATAATTGATTCCCAGTAAAACGCCTGAATTACAGCTCTGAACCGTATATTCTGCATTGAATTCAGTATTTTTTAAAATATTACACATGATTTGTCACTGATAATTTTTTTTCGTGTATTTTTAATAGTTTGAGTCTCGAGACTTAATTATAATTGACCAGGCTCTATTAGACACGCGCCAAGATCGATTTATATGAAGACTTTCGTACACACACTCCACGAAATGGGAATTCGCGAGGCGGTAAACTTCGGCAATAAAATTGATCACGTCGATTGTCTGCGAGAGAAAACAAAGGTCGCGGATACTCGATAATGGAGAGACAGTGTATATAACGAGAGTTAGACGGTGGACGAGAACGATCAGTTAAAGGCTCCCCCGCACAAAACTCTTACATCATTGCTGGGCTCTTCGAATCTCAGCGAAGTTACGTCGATATGCCGATTCTCTCATTCTGTTCTAGCCGCGTCGCGCAATTTCAAGCGTTCGCGAGCTTGTTGAGTCTCGAGATACTTGGGTCACATAATCGACAGGCTTATCGACTCACTCGATGAAGAGGGACTACGGGACGCCGCTCGCTGCTCGCTCCACCGTCGAGACGACGTTTGTATTAATTAAGAAGTAATTAAACAGTATTAAATTGACTTGAAGCGGGGCTGAGTGGACGGCAGCTTTTATTGACAGTTCCATTCAACGGAAAATTCTGTCTTACTCCTATCTGACGAAGACACGCGAAGCTGCATGGCAACTGTAGAAGGACGGTGCACGAGAATGAAGACAGTGGATAAGGAGCGGAGCTTCTCATCGTCGTCCTGTCCGACGAAAGAAAAGTAGAGGACGAGAAACTCCAGAGGGTGCCTCCGCCAACGTTTTCTAAGAACAATGTCAATATTTAATGAGACGGCAATTCGCTTAAGATATAGAGATAGTGACAGCAGTCTACTGCTTTTCCACATCGACGAAAATATACCGAAAGGCTCGGGATTTTAGAGATGAGAAGAAATGAGATACAGATCGGAAAGTTCCATTCTACTCCAAAGAGCAGTCTCATCAATAATATTGGCGACAACAGCGGGATAACGAAAATAATTTGCAATAATTATTCTTCATCAATGTACCAAGATCGGACTGGTTTACAGACAGACTGTGCAAAAGAATGGTAGCAACAGAGCTTTTTCTCAAACAATTTCAAGAAAACCTGTCCAAAGGTTATCGTCGAGAAAGGTCATCACAAGATGGGGTTAGCATATCGACAGGATGGATCTGTCAACATGAATCAAATTGCCAACATAGATTAATGAAAAATCATGCAAATTTGAAATTTGCACATAGCTTCCTTATTTTTTTCCGCCGTTCGTCAAGTCTCCTTTATGAGGACGTTCTTAACCAACTTTATGACATCTATGTTTATTATCATGGCTTCCTCATGAAGGAAACTTCATGAACAATGGAAACAAATGAAGAAGCTATGTGCAAATTTCTAATTTGCATTATCTTTTAACAATTCCGATCAATTGCATTATTAATTGTTTTTGGCGTCCAGTGTATTGGTGCTCAAGAAGTGAACTCGATAGCTGCTAAATCAAGAAAATGAGTGTTAACAAGTATTTTTCGAAAATTTCCGAAATTTTTTGCGAATGAACCTCTCGAGCGTTTTTCACCAAATTCAACAATTCTTGTCATCTAGTGTATTTGTTCAAAAATCTTTAGCTCGATACTAATAACAATGCGAATGTTGGAGCGTTAACAAAAAATTTTAGAAAATTAAAAAAAAAAATTTTAACCGAACCTCTCAAGTGATTTTTATGAAATTTAGTATTATTTTTCATTGTCATTGAATGTATCGTCACCAAAAAATTTAGCTCGATAGATGCAAAATTATAAAAGTTAGAGAACTTACAAATTTTGTGCGAAAAATTGAAATTTTTTGTTAAACCGAACGTCTTAAGCGATCTTTCCCAAATTCAATCCCAACCGTCCTTATTATAAAGTGTATCTGCACATAAAATTTCAGGGTAATAACTTCAAAATTACGAAAGTTGGACGACCCACAAACATTTTACGAAAAATTCAAAGTCCCGCTAAATTGACAATTGTTTTGCAATTTTTTAAAAAATTTGCACTGAGTGAAGGGGCATTGATGATCTATTTGTAAGTATACCAAATTTCAAGTCAATCGCCCAAACCGTTCTCCAGATATATTTATTTTAAGGAAAGCACAAAGCGCGCACACGCACACGCCCACACACACACACACACACACACACACACACACACACACACACACACACACACACATGCGTCCGGACATTTTTTCTAAATGCGTTTTTAGGACGTTTTGGGACATTTTGAACATACTGACATGAAAATCTCGAAAAAAAAATTCCACGTAAACAAAGCTTCCTTTATAAGGAAGCGAAAAACTAGCTGAAATTCCAGAGCCTCAGTGCTTTTCATAATTTTAGTTCGAGCTAAATGATAACAAAACTAATCACAACGATTTTATAAACGTTTTTCTCTGGGATAAAAAAAAACGTATTCGGTGACCAAATGCAAGCATTAATGAGTTCATAGACGTGTAAAATCATTATTTTCTTGTAAAATGTTCAGAAGTAGGGAGTGACGATGATGCTGTACCCAAACAGGGTCTGCAAGCTCATGAAAAGGATGGAAACTTGGGGAATGAGTAGAAGCTCGTCGTTGACTTGGACGCGCTCTGCTCGGTTAATGCACGCGCGAGAGGGTAGCAAATGAAGCGGTTTCCGCGGTTAGGGGTTGCGCTTCTCGGTGAGGCGGCGCGACACTCGAAAACTCTCGTCGGTACATAGACGTCCCTGTGAGGGAGGGCTCGCGACGAGTGGAGTAGTGACTTGACGAGCCAGGCCGTTAATGACGAGTGAGTTCGGTAAGCATATGTATGTGGGTTTATGTGTATGCGTAATGTACACGATATCGAGCGATAGATACCCGGTGACGTATAATGGTCGGGTGGGTATGCGGCATGTAGAAAGCAGGCGAGCTTGATTCGGGCCACCGCGAACCATCCATTGGACACACGTGAGGCGTCCATATAGTTTGTCAAGAAGATGGTGTGCATATGGTTGTAGGGTTTCAAGAGATACTGGGCTACACGTACTTAACAGTCAGTATCGGAGAGAGAGAGAGGGAGAGAGAGAGAGAGAGAGAGAGAGAGAGAGAGAGATCAAGGGGAGAGGATGGTGTTGCGATTGGAATGTGAAGATATAGGTGTCTGCAGCCGGATGGAAAATTATGCAGGAGTTTCCAATTACGGTGAACCACCAAGTTGTTATCCCTTTCACGAGGTGATATGAAATGCTCATTTATTCTTAACGAAATTATGGGGTAGGGAGTCTATAAAAATATAGAGTGAGTGAACAACTAAGTTTGGTTAATTCCACAGAAAAAAGTTAAGCTTGTCCAGTTGCTAAACGTTAAAGTTCTTGGAAAAGCTGGAATGTCAGCTAACGAAAGAATATTTTATTTTCATTTTTATTCACTATTCAATGATACATTACAAATATGAGTAACTATGCAACTAAATACGAGCAACTATATAAGTAACTTCCCGGTAGTGTTGCATTTTTTTGTAAAAATTCCAACTTTATGATTTATCACTTGTACTGCACAATTATTTTCGGCTTAGTAATGCATTCAATTGGCCAATTAAGAATTGTAAAATTATTCAAATGGAAATGGAAGATATTGAAATATATTAAAATCATGCATTGTATGACAGTTTTTAGTCCTGAGTACTCTACTAATTGATGGCGGATGTAATCTTGGCAAAAAATTCACCTTTGACTTTTCTCACACTTCATTGCGTCAATTACCGCTTTATAATGAATGCATAATTAATTTTTTACGATTTTTCAAACAAAAACTAACTTTTTACGGCTCTACTTTCTTGGCATACTTGATGAGAAAAAGAACGATTTCGGGCTCGCTTGATGGTTGGTAGTCATTTTTGAATACGCGTATAATGTAAAAAAAAATAAGATAATACTAAAAAACTAATATAAAAATAAAATAATCTAAAAATAAATAATATTAGATGACATAACAAAATTCTATGTGATAGAAGTGGATCTGATTATTATTTCCTAAATGACAAGGTTTAAAAAATGGAAAGTCAAATTGAATTGATAAAAATATTTTCGACGTATAAAAATAGAGATTTAGGAAAAAAACGATTGAAACAACATAGTCATGAATATCGCTACAACCAAATAAAATAAAACGTAAATGGTAAAATGCAAAAAAACAATTTCGAACGTACACTGCCGGCCAAAAGTTTGGAAACACTCGCCCCAATTCCACGCCGCACACGATTTTTCACTGCTCTTTTAAAAATGAAGATATTTCGATTCGCCAAACGGTGTTTTAAAAGAGACATATTCAGCTTCATTTCGATTTTTCCAAAAAAATTTTGCGATTTTTTTTTTACCCGCCACGTCCTTTAAAACATTGTCATTTTTTGGCTTTTTTTTGGCACTGTAATTTTGGCGCACGAGAGTAAAAAGTTGCATACCATCATTCTGGATTGAATGAAATTTTTTTTTAATTTTTTGTCAACATTTTTTTTCGAAAATTTTTCCTGTTAACAAGATATTTTTTTACTTAAACAACGGAGTCCCTTACCTCATCCATATATATTTTTGATGAAAAAGCCACGTAGATGAGGTTTTTCGATTAAAAAGCCGTGTAGATGAGGTAAGAGACCCGATTGTTTAAGATAAAAAAATATCTCGTTTACAGGAAAAACTAATAAAAATTTTTTTTTATTTTAATCTGAACTTTTTTTATGTAATCCAAATGATTGTATGCAACTTTTTACCCTCTTAGTGATTTCACGAAAACCGAGTACTTTTTGAGAAAAAAAAACGTACGAAACTTTTTAAAAAACAAAATTGAAGCTAATACTCATCGCCACAAGTTTTTCATACGAAAGACAGCCGAACAAAATTTTCATGGGTTGCGCGCCAAAATTACAATACCAAAAAAAAGCCGAAAAACGACCATGTTTCTAAGGGCGTACGGGGTTAAAAAAAAATCGCAAAAATTTTTTGAAAAAAGCGAAATGAAGGTGAATATATCCCCTTTAAAGGGCTGCTTGGCGAATCAAAATATTTTTATTTTTAAAAGAGCTGTGAAACTTTTTCGTACGGCGTGGAATCGGGGCGAGTGTTTCCAAACTTTTGGCCGGCAGTGTACATCATATTTATTATGATAAAAATTGGACCGAACGAATACTAATCGGTTACACGGTCACAATTCGGGACATTCACCGTCATGGGTGGGTCATATACGTGTATGTCCTCAATATTACATCCTCAACTTTCCAAAGTCATTTGGGGTGTAAGGGCGGATGTAGTTGATCGTAGTACTGCTTCAACCACAGAGAATGTTATAGGTAATTTCGAAACACAAGAGACCTCTATTTCCAGTAGGAGCAAGCGCGAATAACGACTTTGTAAACGATGTAACTATAACCTGACTGTTTCGTAGCCATGAGTCTAGGTACACAGAATCAGGGTTGTATATTCTTGACAAGATGCTGGCTATCGCAGCGAAACGAGTCTCATAACTTGCCCGAGCTCTACATACCTCTGGAGACGAGGAATTTCCACTACTCTTGACTCTGCTACCCTGTTGCAAGCACCATATTTTCTCCATGCTCTAGCGTATCCTCTAAAGCGTAGGAGCAGCATGATATCTTGAGTATTTTGTGCCCATCCGATGACAATGATGACGACGATGATGACGACGACGACGACGACGACGACGATGAAGACTAGTGACGATAACGCAAATGTTCGTCGTCCTCGTCGCCATGAGATTACCCGAAACGCGTGTGAGACTTTCGCCCGGCGTTCGCAAAGACGGGAAAAGCCACGAGGAACTAAAAATAATACTATCCTTAATGAGCTGGACCAGAGCCAACTCCTTGTTCGACGGTACCATCAGCAAGGAGCAAGGAATTTTAACGCTGGCCGATGTCCCCGACCCAAAGCTATCCAGGCCAAACTGTCCTGCTTTGCAATTCTAACTTGATTCTCTTCTCGTCGCGCACGTAGATACGACGGAAAGTCCCTTAACGCTCTTGATAGTTTCAGGCACGAGCGAGTATTCGCGTTACTACAACATTAACATACTGTCCTCTGCACGTTGCGAGAGCTCCTCGATATCCCCCACTTGGTTTACCATGTCAGCAGTAAGGCCAAATTAAGCTGCATATTCTCAAAGTATTTGTAATAATGAGGTTACTTGAATGATAGTATGGACAAACTTATATACTACGTACCATTTGACTCAATGGGGAATTACGATGAACGCCTGAATTCTAGTGTGGGGATACGAAAGTGGAATACAATGAGCCAACGATTTTGTTAGAGAAAAACTAGCTACCATCTTATAACATATAACTGGGTCATTCCATCTCGAAACGACCAATATCTGGAATCGACCCCTTTTAAATTTGATGAAATTAGGACAGAAGTTTTCTTTGATCATAAAACGAAGTTCTACCAAAGAAAAAAAAATTAAATTGTTTTTTTTTTTGAAAGTTATGCTCATCTTCAAATCTTCAAACGCTAAAAATCTTACCATTTGTTTAGATTTTTCAAGTTTATTTTTTGAATATCTCGAAAACTATCATAGTTGTGAAAAAATCGTTCTGGGCTCGTCCCAAAAGAGTATACTTGAGGCTACGAAAAAAAAACTAATCCGAAAATTTTTTGAACAATGATGAGTATGGAGAGTTTTGTATCTTTTAAAATCGTGAAAATCCACGATCAACATTAAATTTTTGGTTCACATTTTTTATATATAATACCTTGTACTGATATTAAAAGATCCTGAAATTTTCAGAAAGGTGTATTTTTTTTCAAGAATATGAATTTTTGGATTTTGTTAAAAAAAAAAATTATTTCACCTCTAAGTTAAGTAAAGTTGAGCAATCATGTAATTTTTACTGCTCAAGATTACAAAAATTACATGATTACTCAACTCTACTTAACTTAGAGGTAAGAAAAAAATTATTTTTACAAAAATTCAAAAATCACGTTTTTGAGAAAAGAAACACTTTACTGAAAATTTTAGAATCTTTTAAGATCAGTACAAGGTATTATATAAATAAAATAGACCCAAAAATTTAATATTGATTGTATATTTTCACGATTTTAAAAAACTCAAAATTCTCCTAATTCATCATTATTCAAAATTTTTTTCGGAAAATTTTTTTGTTGTGGCCCCAAGTATACTATTTTAAACGGATCCAGAACCATTTTTCCGTAGCTATAATAGTTTTCAAGATATTTAAAAAATAACCTTAAGAAATTGAAAAAATTGTGAAATTTCGAATTTTGCGTAACTTTCGAAAAAAAAAATTTAATCTTTTTCCTTTGGTAAAACTTTGTTTTAAGATAAAACAAAACTTCTGACAAAATTTCATCGAAATTGAAGGGGTCGATTCCAACTATTGGTCGATTTGACATGGAATGACCCAACTGTGTATATAATTAAAAATCTCTCACTAATTATTTCGACAGACTCAAATGAGTCAATGACCCATTTTGGGCAAATCCTTTGTCAGTAACCATTCTCATTTTGTTTTACATCAAGACTGAGTGTGCGAATACGAAAAAAAAATTCAATTTACATATTTTGAAAGAATTTTCATTTGAAAACATTTTTCTGAAACCCGCGCGTAACTCGTAAGCAGATCTCAGGCATTGTTGTTACGTAATACTCCACTTTCATTGTTTTCCCGCGATCGTCGGACCTGCGAGCACTTCGTTTGTGATGCCGAAATGGTTTTCAAACTCTCTTGCGAATTCGCACGGTCTGCCTGCGGATAGGGATGAACCTCGGCCATATACGCCTCGAATCTAATCCATACAATTTCACCCTTCCTCTCGTCCGCTTCCTACTTCTCTGTTTTCTCGGCCAAACTTGGATGCCACGAGCAACCCACCAAGGATGAAATTTACTACTTTAATAACATTGCGTTGCAACAGCATCCGGGGCTTTACGCCCGTTTTCCTTTTCAACTCGAATACATCGAAATCTAGCTCTTGAGCTCCAGAACCAGTCGTTGCAGAATAAAGTACGAGGATAAACCAACCGCTATAACATCAGCAACAAAGCAACATTATGTAGTCCAGTAGAAGTACCACCGCGGAACTGTCATCCGTTCCTCTCTCTCCAAACTTCTCTCCCTCTCTTTCTTGAGCGGGGATTCCAATTTTGGGAAACTCAAAAGACATTTCCAGGACGTCGAGCGTGAGAAACAATTTTCGGGCATTGTCCGTGCATGAACGGTTGTGGGCATGCTCATAGAACATCGGCAATGAACAAGGCAACTCCTCGACTATACCCAAGAACATTGAATTATGTTGATTAGCCGCCAGTATCTTGAAGATGTTCCGCGAACGTTACGTAAACGGCAGATTGCCGAGAATGACTGAAGTAGAAATTAGACCAGAATAACATTGGCGCTCGTTCATCCGTAAAATTGGCCTTGCGTAACCGCATGAATCCGGAGTTTGGGCGCGTTAATGCCTTGCCCAAGGGGTAGAATGCCGGGGTCATTCGCTTCGCCAGCTACTGGGAATATGGAGAAACCGAGATATCGCCCTTAGGGTAGTGCAGCTAAACCACATAGAGTCCGTCAGACTGAAGGCGTAAATTACGGCCGTAGATGCAGTTCAGGTAACATACAAGCCGCCTTATGTTAGGTACCTGCTGCATCTGCTATAAATGAGGCTCCTACCAATGAGACCTTGAGTATATCGAAACCATGCATATCTCATGTTTATACCTATGTGTGAAGTTTCCTCTAAGAACCTTCGAAACGCTATCAAACGGCCTCGATGGCTGCGGGGTATCAAAACGATCGATTTCTAAACCTGCTGACGATCTTCCGGCTCGCAGAAAGCCCTTCATCTCACACTTTCTACCAGCTGAATCACTAAAGCGTGTAGTAGATTGTTCATATAGCGGAGTTCTTTGCTAAGTGGAAAAGCTTTCAAAGGTCAAGTGAAGCCCAACGAGATTAAAAAGGTGGCCTAGCTGAAAAGGAAAAGTAGTGAGGTTAAATCAATGTGAAACAAGGTTATCTGTACTATCGATTGAGGGCACTTTTTATTCGAGTGCTACCGACTTAATTAACGGTCTCGGGGAATGAAATTTGAGCCGAAGCCGTAATTATGAATGGACGTATTTATCGCAAGATATTGAACGAACGAAGAAGAAGTTGAAAAAATAGGACTGAAGAATATGATCTGCGATTCAGCCTACATGCAGGATGTAGTGAGCGAAGGAATGCCAAGGTTATGCGATTGCTAATTTCATTTCGTCTCAGAAGTGAAAGCATGGCCGAAAAACCCCAGAGGAGCCGAAAACTTAAGTGCTATAGCCACATGTTCTGTAATTTAATATAGAAAGGGACTGAAATCACTTGCCCATTTTCTTTCCCATTCGTCGAATGAGCTCCTTAGCTCTTGTCACTTCTGTTTTTCAAAGATTAAGGGGGTCGAGTCAGCGTCGATACGACGATTTTTAAACATAAATATAGATGTTCGTTGAATACGTGTAAACCTAATCAATGGTCCATCATTTGACGTACCAAATTAAGAAATTGTTGACGTTAGTTAGAACCTTTAAGGGGCAGTAGTTCTCTCATGAATCAATTTTTGAGTTTCATTACGCTGTGCACGATCCTGATCAAATCGTTTGACGGATCTCATCCTACGACGTCTCATTTTCTTCGTAACGCTTTTCCGGTTTGCTTAAATGCGGCACATTTTTTTGTAGGTCCTTAGTATGGAGCTGCAGACCACTTTATGCTCAAGGTCTATGTTCAAGGTCGTGAATACAAAGATACAGAGTTATTCATGGCATCCTTTCTCGTCATGTGATCTCGTTTTTTAAGCGTATAATAAACGACCGATCGAGGTTGATGAAGTTTATTGGAAAGTTACCAAAGCTCCAAGTGCTATGTGAAAGCGATGTACCATTTATTCCACCTGTTTTGCACAGCTGTCCATAATTTTGAGAAACACGCATTACCGAAATTGTAGTGGGCATTCTGTGGGTACCATAAGTGGATATCATCAATAGCATTTGTGTCATATACCCATCATTTTGTCAATTAAACGTATCGTGATTACGGAGATTACACGAGTTTAGTCTGTAAATGTCACTTTATCCCTCTCCATCTCATTATCTTTTAATGGTATGGCAATGGCAATCACAAAACCGATATACAGCGTGGCCAACGATGTCCGATTTTAATCTATCACAGCCAGAAACAATCCTCATTATTACTATTCATGTTATACGCAAATCGGGATCTCTCTCCTAATTGTATCTTTTTTGCTCATTTTTGCACCGTCTCAGATTCGTTATTCGAGCTCCTTTGTCTTTTTATGCCAGTTCGTACAGTTATAAAAATTCTTCTAAAAACCGACAAATAGTTTAACGTTACGAGATGAAAATAATATACAGATTGCTTTATTGATTTTTTCATTTCAATATAAAATACTGAAGGATCCACGGATTAACATAAAAATCTCTTGACTCGAGACGAAGGAGAAAGAATTCTACATCTTGAAATTACCTTTAACCCTCGATACAGAAGGTTGTTGCATACTTGAGGGGTAAAACAGAACCCTTGCTCGAAGGGTAAGTTTCATCGTAGTGAACGTCGATAAATGCACGCCCGGTAAATTCTACAGTCGGGAACCAACGCTGTCGGTAAGGAAGAAAAAGCTTCCCCTATGAGGAAGCAAAATGACCACCGCTATGAGGGTAGTTTAGTACCGATCGAGAATCTACCACAGTATTTCTGATTCTCATATATCATTATTCCGACGTTGATGAGCAATGCTTAGTGGTGGCGCTACTGGTACCAATTTTTCAACCTAAACCCGATTCTGATTATTGAGTGACATCGGCAGAATGAAGGGTGAGAAAAATCCTTGCGATGGATCATCTCCATTTATGCTCAATTGAAATTAATGCTCGTTACATTAATCAAATATATTCTTTCCCAATAAACTACCCCCTCACATTACTTTATGATTTTGTTTGCTATGGCAATATTTCGCCGAGAGCGTTTATCCATCTCGGAAAATAAATTCAGTCCATTCCACGAGCATACATTGATCTCTCGACTCTTCTATCTCGCGATACAAGCCCGCTATAAGCTCTTGATTTACGATTTCGCCCTCGATGTCGTTCCACTGAACGCATAAACCATACACCAATATCTTATACGACGTATATCGTTATCGGTTTATTCGCTTGATTAACTTTACGGTTCTCTCGTATTACCCCGTATATATTCTACGTATACATCGTATATTTACAATTTTTCAACGTTTATACGAAATGTTTTTCCTCCTTTCGACGTAGGGGAGGCCGGGGACAGTTGTAACAATCTGTATTTTGGCTTTTCCTGGGCCCAAAGTGTAATGCTTACGTGAATCACACGTATACCCCTGCATAGAGCATTTAATGGTCTACAAAATGGTTCTATGTTGAACTCTGTAACTAGAATTTAAAAAAAAAGTATAGGCCTTTATAAAAAGTGTAAGAAATTGTTACAACCGTCCCTTACCCCGGGACAGTTGTAACAGTCGATGGGGACAGTTGTAACGGTCAATGGGGCTAGTTGTAACATAAGATTTTAACTCAAAATTACATCTTCCATTGTGACCAATATTATTACAACATCAAACATTATCACAGGGATGTATATTACGGTCACAATGATAAAATCTTAACACATGGAAATAGTCGTAACGAGTTGACAAAAATCATGAAATAATTGAATAGAGTCTCAGACACACCAAACTTGTCAAAGAAACATGACATATAACCCAAAGATACGTGCCGTGGTTGCCTGTATAGATTTTCCATTTTTGATCTTTTCATACGCTTCTTCGTACGTTGACATGTCGGCACAGGCTCGTTGCGTGATTCTTACGTGTTGCAGAGGCATTTTTGCACACAGAAACTTGAAAAAAAGGTCCGTTTGATGTTAGATTCAATGTTTAGATGTGAAATTATCATGACAACTGACAGCCGACAAACTGTTACAACCGTCCCTGGCAAAATTGTTACAATTGTCCCCAGATGGTTTTTTCTACTTCAAAGTTATAATTCGATTAATTTTCTCAAGCTGGAGACTTTAAAAACCGCGAAAGTTGACACAAAAATGTCCACGGAAACTTATGAAAAAAATGACTATATGTAGCACAGTAACCGAGATATTCGTGTTTATCAGAAGCCGCAAAAGTTTACTTTGGGCCCGACAATACCAATACACCTCTCTGGTCAAGTCTGTTTAGTGCGGATGTCTCCTAGCCTAGACCAAATGTGAGGAACTGCAAGACGCATTATGTGCTTGTGGGGCATGGTGGTACCTACTATAGTTTGGGACATATTCGCTATGTTACAACTGTACCCTGTTACTTTTGTCCCCGTTCTCCCCTACTCCATGTATATAAATCTTCATATCCACGAGTAAACAATTAAAGCTTACATCATTGCCCGGTTCGACCGCATTGGCTTCAGCGTTGTGGCGATGCTTCGAGATTCATTCATTTTCCACAGTGGTTTGAAAATCGCGGAGAATCGATTCGAAATATCCGAGGTGTAAAAAGTCTCGCCGACCCTTCCGCAGCAATGCGTCTTTACGAATTGCTTTTTCCTTACGGAATGTGCTCCATTCTTCGCAGCACCACCTCCGACAGCCTCTTCCATGTTTTTTTTCAATACCCAGACTCTCTTTGGCTTTTCCAGACACTGACATTGGAGAGTGATTAAAAACTTGATACCACTACGTCGCTCTTCACCCAGAACTCCTCTCCCTCTGTCCTGTCCTCTGTTTTTCGCTCTATGTTCCTTGAACTTCTTCGTTTCACGGGATGCCCTCGTATTGCTGTTTCTATGATACCTTCTCCCGTTTGCGTCAAGAGGGAGGACGCACCCGATGTACGTAGACGCAATACCCATTGAAAGCAGAGTAATTGTTGTACGATATAACGGTGAAGCGTAGTAAAGGAAAAAGAGGGACATCGACAAACGCATTATCTGGGGAAAGGGCAAGGAAGAGGTGGCGGCATGCAGGCAGGAGTGGGGGAAGGGACGAAGAACCGAAGGAGGGGATGAAAGGGGAGAAATGCAGACAGGAGAGATGCATCCTTTGCCAAGGTTGTACAGAAAGGACCGCCCGATAGTGTCGGATTACGAGCGGCACATGCCGGCATTATGAAGTCCAGACATGGTGAGTCTGTGCTTATTGGGACGAAGGAAAGTGAGAGGGAGGGAGAGTGAATGGCGGAAAACGGCGCGAATCATGGATGCCCGAGTGCTAGAGAAAAGAACGATATAGAATATTCCACGAGGTGGTGCGGGAAGATAAGGTGGATCGGCCTGGAAGAAGAAGTTATTAGAAATACCGAAAGAGAGTACAATACCATCTATTCCATGCCGAGGAGTAGGGAGGCTTCCCTTCCGAGCAGATCCGCTGTAGCAATGCCGGGGTATGAGTGCATGAGGGTGAACGAAATAAAGAATGAAAGAAACGCGGATGAGGAAAAAGGAGAAGGGGAAGAAGCGAGAATAGTGGTGAAGATGGCCTATCCGCTTTCAAGCTCGGACGAAGTTCACTATAGGGCCATCGAACCCATCGACCCTGCCAACCTGTCTCCCAGATTTCTCATTTCTATCCATCTCTTTTTCCACTCCTCATTTTCTCCGTTATACTCTTCTCTTCCTTCTCGTCATTCCTTTCTTCTCTCGTTCACATCCACTGTACTTGCTGCTTTTACTCTCATTTCTCTCTTTCCCTCTCTGCAGCACTCGAGACGTCGACGTGAATAGCACCATATAGATCCTCTCCCGTTGCTCGGTCGTCCCTCTCGTTCGCTATACGCCTACTCGATTCCATTCTACTATATTTGCAGCATGCCCACCGATTTATTTCACCGGATTCAAAACCGTTCCCCGAGCAAGCGAACGAAGTAACTCGTCCAGAAACAATTGATGATATCCTTCTGGCAAATTTATCCTGTAGCTATGTAGCCCATTTTGTGCTACAGATATTATCCTACCGGATGTACGAACGCATGCATGCAGATGTATGTATAGATATCGATATATGTTTCAGACAATCCAATCATTTCATTTGCCAAATGGATTTAGCACAGGATATTGGGAATTTTAAATTTCACTTTATGGTACTGCAAACAGGAGGTATAAAGCTAGTTTCACATATTCCTTTTTCGTCGATGGATACAGTCTCATTTCCGGTTTTCGTTATTATGATTGCGGTATTTAACTAATGAGAAATTATTTTCGGTTTAGTGCTGGTGTTACTATTTTGGAAGCGAGAACATTCCAAAAAATTCAAACGTCTCCAAAATATAATAATTTAATTACGTAAACGTTACGTAAACGTTAATTACGTTAAAAAAATTGGAATTTGCACATTGCTTCCTCATCTTCATCCATAGTTCACATAGCTTCTTTAACACACAGTAGCGATCAAATTTGGCTTCCTCATAAAGGAAGCTTTGTTAACTATTGAAAAATATTAGTAATCAATGTGCAAATTCGATCGATTTTCCCCAAATTTGATAGCAAATAACATTAATAGCTATACTGGCTCTTCACAAAATTTCATTGCAATATCTAAAAGAATTCAAAAGTTATAGCGTTTACGCTTCTTTTATAAAAATTAAAAATTTGATAAAAATTTAATCATTCGATCGATTTCCGTCAAATTTAATAACGAACATCTTCGATAGCTATATTAGCTCTGTGTAAAGTTTCAGTGCAATATCTTAAAAATTGCACAAGTCCGAGCGTTTACGCTATTTTTCAAAAAATTAAAAATTTCATGAAATTTTAATCCCTCAATGGATTTTTGCCAAATTCAATAGCGAACAATCTCGATGGCTATATTAGCTCTGGGCAAAGTTGCAGTACAATATCTTGAAAATTGCGCAAGTTAGAGCGTTTGGCTATTTTTCAAAAAATTCAAAATTTCATAAAATTTTAATCCCTCGATGGATTTTCGCCAAATTCAATACCAAACAACCTTAATAGATATACTTATTCTGTACAAAGTTTGAGTGCAATATCTTGAAAATTGCAGAGGTTAGAGCGTTTACGCCATTCTTGCAAAAACGAAAAAAGTCGATAAAATCTGAACACCCGTTATAATTTAAAAAAAAAATTTCATAATGAAGAGCAATTCGTGCTTGACAAGTGTGCCAAATTTTAGCTTGACATCTCGAAGCGTTTTCGAGTTATTAATTATTTACATCTGAAACTCAGGATACACACACACACACACACACACACACACACATCCGGACATTTTTTCTAAATATGATTTCTCGATGTTTTAGGACATTTTGAACATATTGGTATAAAAATCGCGAAAAAAAAAATTCTCACGAAAACACAATCAATTTATTTTTAATTTATTGGAAAAAGTGAATTGGAGCTGAATGTCTTTTTTAAAACGCTGTTTGTTGAATTGAAATATCTTCATTTTTAAAAGGACAGTGATTTTTTTTGTGCTAAGCGGAATCTTGGCGAATGGTTCCAAATTTTGGACGGCAGTGTATATTCCCGAATGATTCGTGACACAAAATACGTTCAATATACTTGAATTATGAAATTTTTCAGTATCGCATAAACTTTATTTCCTCCGGGGGGAATGCTACAGCAAAAGCAACAGGACCGTCGATTTGAGACGGAACGAAAGGGTTTATCGAGGGGATACGGCGTGCGCGGGGTGTGAGATATCGACGAAGAGTAGAGAACGTACTTCATTCACAGCTCTCGAGCTGGAAGGGGTAATTGTTATCCGATAGACTGACTGGCTACGGGGGCAAAAAGGATTTTTGGCGAGCGAACAATTGATGTGACGTCACCAAGAACAGTTTTCCCCATAATTGGATTTGTGATCGGTTCGGTGAGCGCGGATTCTCGCGTTTCCTTCGACTCTCTCGCTCTTCCACAATTGCCTTCGAAGCTCCGGTTTTCGATGGACGAACGTGTCTGAAAATAAATTATTTACATCTCACTCGTTGGAATTTCAGTTGTCCGTGACCGTTTCAATGTTCCGTGGAACGAACTTTCGTGTCTTTCTAGTCGCGTCTCCGACATTTTCCGTCGACGCCACTCTGAAATTGTCGATGATTCGTTTTCGCTCGATCACTAATCGAACGTTCGTTTATAACTCTTGGACGCTTTGTCGTACCCGTTTTCCTGCACATAAAGTACTTTTCTTCACTGCAGTGTGATAAGAAAAAAGTTACTAATGAAGTTGAATTAAAACAAAGGCAGATAATTCACGGCAGGACACGCAGCAGTGAAAGTTCAAATTTTTATAGGCTAGTTTTATTTTTTCATTCTCTCGACTGCGACCAACTGCCAGGAATAAATGGGGATTTCGTGTCCGTGCGAACTAAACTTTTGACTATCGGGCTATCAATTCCTCAAAAGCACAGTGTGAATTCACAGTAAGCGTGCAGCAGCGAATCAAATAACAGTCACCTCCGGACTCAGGTGTGAAATTAAATTCCCCACCAACATCGTAACGAGCGAATATTCGTACCGAGCGCAAGCAGAAACGTCATCGTGCAAAACAAGTTTTAATTATGATTGCTACCCGCCGCAAAATCGCGAATAGCGAGAAAAAAGAAGCACGAGGTATCACGAATGGACAATCCATTCGTTGAACCACGTCAATTGGTATTTTAATGACATAAAAAAGTAGATTTTTCCTCCGTAAAGTTATCAATAACTGAGATATTTTTCGTCGAGGATTGACAGCGCCATTTTGGCGAGCTCCGGCAATTATTGTGCGGTTTTACTAATTATTTTTTCATGCTCGGCGGAAAACTCAACGATTTTAACGATGAAGTGATCCTTGTACCTCTGGTTATAATTAATAATTATTCCATTTCTGGTAGATATTTTTTGTTGTTTACACTTTTCATTGAAAAATGTTTATCCCTACGTTGTCGTATACGCACTGCAAATTTTTTTTATTGAATTTAATATACTTGTTATTGAAATTTTACATTATTTTGTATTTTAAATTTCAATAACAAGTATACGAAGTCGAAATTAATAGACATCGATTACAAAATTAAGAATTTTAACATAAATTCAATACTTGTATATTGAAATTAAGAGAATAAACTTTGGAAATTGAAGTTTTTATCGGAATATTTACTGCACACGTGTATATGAAATTTAATATACTGTATATGGGTCATTTCATGTCAAATCGACTTTTGAACCTACTTCTGAACCCGACCCCTTTTGATTTGGCTGGATTTTTTTTCCTTTTCTACTCCATTAAAAACACTTTTCAGGAAATTTTCAAAGTTTTTTACCCAACCCAAAAAAGGCTTTTATTTTTTCGAATAGCTATAACTTCTTCAAAAATTGACTAATTGGGGAGTTTTTCTTCAAAATTTTCGTCTCTAAATATACTTTCCGAAAAAAATACAAAAAGATTTTAAAATATAAAAATCTACGAAATTTTTCACTTTTTCGCGAAAAATCATCTTTTTCTCGAAGTTCACCATTTTCCATTTTTGTTTTCACTAAAAAAAAAACTGATGAATTCCGGAAAAAATGCCGCCCAACATGGACCGAGCCGACTTTTCCGTCCATTTTTTTCACTATTTTGAAAAAAATCAAAATTTTTCGGACGATTACGATTTTCAATTTTTTTTTCTTCTCAATTTTCCAAACTCTGAAGTCTTTTATGCATCCTCAAAAATTTCCAGAGTGGTATTTTGTGAGATAATCCCGGCTGGGATTTTTTTTTTTCAATCGATAAAAAAAATAGAAGGAAATGTCGGCTCACTCCATGTTGAAGGGCATTTTTTCCGGAATTGATCAAAGTATTTTTTGAGTGAACGAAACAAAAAAATAGCGAACTTTGAGAAAAATATGATTTTTCTCGAAAAAGTGAAAAATTTCATAGATATTGATATCTTAACATTTTTTTGCATTTTTTTTTCGGAAAGTACATTCGAAGACGAAAATTTTGAAAAAAAATTTGAAAATTTCCTGAAAAATGTTTTCAATGGAGTGGAAAAGGAAAAAAATCAGCCAAATCGAAAGTGGACGGGTTTAAAAGTGGTTGATTCGACATGGAATGCCCTATATGGATAAAAACTTCATAATTTTTTCCGGTGCGGTTGGTTTTCTGTTGAAATGAAATTTTTGTTAATCAAAAATCTTTGTGGGTAGAGGGCTATTCCAATCAGTCGGTAAGAGTAGGTGTGACAGTAGCCTCGATTAGGTTCGCAAGAAGTGAAAGAAAAATCACGAAATAAGCCAGGCCATATCCGGTGCGATGGAGGTTTCATCATAATAGGACTCGAATCCTGCAGGACCCGACAACGACGATTCTGTCGCCGTTGCTACAATAACTACAATTAGTTTCATGGATGTGCTGTGCAAATTTTTCTCATCGGCCTCTCCTACCTCCATCGACGAAATAAATTAGCCCGCCATTCACGCGAGCACTGCTATATACGAAATCGTACGGACATCATAAATCACGAAGCTAAAGATATAAACATACGTCGGCCTGGTCGGTCCTCCAGATTGCCCGTAGATTTTTTGCTCTTTGCCTCATCATTAACGTGGCTGCGAATCGTGCTGGTATTATACGCTCCTTTATTTCGCATTGGCATTCTCCCTCGTGCTACCTCCATATTCTCTTTGCACCGTCTCGCCTTTCTCACCCCACGAGTTTGCCAGTGAATCGCACTGATTGTATTCTCATGCAAAATATGCCCGTGGAATAATAATCCACTGACCACACACGTGCGTATACCTACTTCGTTCGCGCCATGTCCTTGCTCTCGAGTATTACGCATTGAACGAGCCAACAAAACCTATGATAATTGTAGCTACGCCATTATTTTGTGTATTTTGACGAACTATCGCGAGAATTCCAAAATTATCAAGCGAGGATTTGACTCTTTTCATCAATTATCCAGAATTTAAATATTTGGTATTCTTGGAAATTAATATGAAATATTCATTACATTGATTGTAATGATATTAAAGTTGCCACGATTCGCAATGTGATACCCCCTTTTATCTCGATTGACTCTTTTTTTCACGATACCGATCAGAGTGTAAATTCAGTTATTGAAATAATTGAAATATTAAAATTTATCATTATGTTATTTAGTACGTATTAATATTTATTGGAATAATTCGTACGATAAATTTGAGGCAGCAAAAGAAGGAGGATTTGACCTTTCACGTCAATTATTGAGAATTGAAATATTTTATATTCTTGACTATCAATATACAATATTAATTATATTCGTTGTAATGACATCAAAGTTGCTGTAATTCTTTTAATTCCAATACTTGTTTCCCGATACGATTGTTGTTTAGAAAATATTAATATTCATTGAAATAATTCATACGATAAATATGAGGCTGCAAAAGAAGGAGGATTTAATCTTTCACATCAATTATTGAGAATTGAAATATGTGATATTCTTGACTATTAATGTCAAATATTCGATTATAGTGATTGTAATTATATTACAGTTTCCCTAATTCGCAATGTGAGACCGTTTTACATTTTTGTCCTGACACTGGTCGGAGTGTAAATTCAGCTATGAAAATAATTAAAATATTAAAATTTATCATCGTATTATTTATTATATATTAATATTTATTGGAATAATACGCACGATAAATTTGAGGCAGCAAAAGGAGGAAGATTTGACCTCTTACATTAATTATTGAGAATTGAAATATTTGATATTCTTGACTATTAATATGAAATATTCATTATATTGATTGTAATGATATTAAAGTTGCCGTAATTCCCTTTTTTATCGGTTGACTCACTTTTTTCCCGACGTCGGTCAGAATGTAAATTCAGCAATTAAAATAATTGAAATATTAAAATTTATCATCATATTATTTAGTACATATTAATATTTATTGAAGTAATTCGTACGATAAATTTGAGGCATCAAAAGAAGGAGGATTTGACTTTTCCCATCAATTATTGAGAATTGAAAGATTCGATATTCTTGAATATTAATACGAAGTATTCACTTCATTGATCGTAATGATATTGAAGTTGCCATAATACCAATTAAAATTCATCATCATATCATTTAGTATACGGGTTTTTAAGCAATTAGATAACCTGACTAGGTCCGCCGTGTAGAGTGCATCAAGACAAAAAAATTTGTACGATAAAAATTGGCTGAGTTATCTATATTTTTAAAGTTGACCAATGACGGCTAGAATCTAGGAAAAATGCCGCTGGTGGGGTTTTTTACGCCACGCCCACCGTTACCGCCACCACGCGGCTCACCAGTAGCATTGCTCCTAGATTCTAGCCGTCATTGGTCAGCTTAATACATTAATAACTAATCCAATTTTTGTCGTATAACAATTTTAAAAAAAGCTAGTTTTTCGTCTTTGCGCGCTCTACATGGTGAACCTAGTCAGGTTATCTAGTTACTCAATACCCTGTATATTAATATTTATTGAAATAATGAGTACGATCAATTTGACAAACTTGAGGCAGCAGAAGAATAAATGAATTGAGTTGCCTCTCATTGGATATGTTTTAAATTCAGTTTGATCAAGCGATCATCAATTTCCCGTATGTCTGTTGACCTCGACGATCCACATCTTGAAAGCTCGTTCGACGTCGCAGCATATACGTGTGATATGTTGTCGTGAATTTATCATTCGGCTGGAGAACGATCGAGGTCGAGGGTAGCGATGTGTATAGCCGGGTCGAGATTGCACCCGGATAATCTTCGCAGCTCACCGGGCCACCCCGGGGGCTAATGGAATTCAAGGGTTAATCAATCAGGAATCGCGCAATTAGCGCGTCGTTTTGACGGGTGTTACCATCCATGACAGCGCAGAGGATCCAACGTGGATTTCTTTAATCAGTCACTTGCCCGGCACTTGCACCAGGAATGAAGAGTGTATGCTCGTACGTGTCTGTGTGAGTGTTCACCAGTCACTAACGATAGAAGGAAACACTCTTGTGATAAGAGGTAGCTGAGAAGAGGAGCGAAACGTCGAAGAAAATGAATCGCACAAGTGAGTTTGACAGGTGATTGGGTTTTTTTTTTTCATTTGAGAAAATCTCGACAGTTGAACTGTGAAAAATAATACTTCACCGTTCGCGTTTGTATTTGGGTTTCCCTATGAAAAACGGGATCATCCAACGGGATCAAATGTAATAACTAATCATTAATAGGTCTAAGTAATATTTGATAATATTAGTTACAAATTTAACAGAGAAAGAAAATATCAGTGCAGGGGAGATTCGGGTTTGTGAGTTTAAGGAAATAAAAAACTATTCATCAATCTTTATAACCTAAAAAATAATTTGCAAATGTAAAAAATTACAATGATTTTTTAATTATTGTGACAGCGTCTCGAGTTTGCAATTTATTCATAATTTATGTCATGTCAACCCTTCAATTCCGTGATGTTGATGCACATCCATTGCATCAGCGTTTTATAACACCAACTTATAGGATGAAAATCTAGGATCACCCAGAAAGATCCCAGACAAATTTCGTTGAACTCTCAGAGAACTCGAATTTTATTACGAATGATTGATCGATAAAATAGAATTGAGAAAATACTTTTGGTATCCTTCTGAGTGATCCTAGCTCTCCATTCTCGTGGGAATACATCAAAAAGTACTGAAAAAATCCAACAAGTGGATTTCACATTAATCACGAAAAAAGGATGCTCGGTTCTCTACGAATAATGGAATTTGCAAGTGGGTGAAAACCATGAATTTTCCAGTAATACCATCTGAAACGGAATGATTGTGTATGTCACGGGAAATCATGGAAATGACCGAGAATTTTCCTAATTCTTTGTGTTGCGATTGGTGCTGCTGATAAATTTTCATCTCTAATTTTTCAAGATTCAGTATAAAACGAGCTACGGTGGGACAAATAAATTTTCTCTCAGCAGAGAACGGGGCATTTGCGCGCCATTCGGCGACTGGCTTCATAAATCAAAGAGTCAGGGTGAAAAGCAGGGAGGAAAAAGGGAGAATACGTAGGAACGGTTGGCGAACGTTGTGGAAGCTATCTATGGGTCATTTCATGTCAAATCGACCGAGAGTTGGAATCGACCCCTCTCAATGTTAATGAAATTTGTTTTCGTTTTCAATAAAACGAAGTTTTACCGAAGGAAAAAAATTAAATTTTTTTTTTCAAAAATTATTCGAAATTATATACTTCACAATTTTTCAAATCGTTCAAGTTTATTTTTCAAAATAAACTAAATATTTTTCAAATTATTGTTACGAAGAATCGTTCTGAATTCGTTTTCAAGAGTATACTTAGGGCTCCGAAAAAAAAAAATGTTTTGAAATTTTTTTTTGAAAAATGATGAATTTGGAGAATTTTGAATTTTCAAAAATCGTAAAAATTCAAGTTCCATATTTTATTTTTGATTAATTTTTTTTAATATAATACCTTGTACTGATCTTAAAAGGGCCTGAAATTTTCAGAGGTGTTTTTTTTTCTTCAAAAATAGAAGTTTTTAATTTTTAAAAATCGTGCAAATCCACGATAAACATTATATTTTTGGTTTAATTTTTTTTATATAATACCTTGTACTGATCTTAGAAGTTCCTGAAATTTTTAGGATGGTGTTTTTGTTAAAAAAAAAAAATATTTGAATTTTGGTAAAAATTTTGTTTTCTTTTTTCCTCTAAGTTAAGTGAAGTTGAACAATCATGTAATTCTGTAATTTTGAGCAGTACAAATTTCAATTAATGACAATTAAAAAAAAAAAAAATTTTACCAAAATTCCAAAATTTATATTTTTGAAACAAATGAAAACACTTCTCTGAAATTTTCAGGATCTTTTAAGATCAATACAAGGTATTATATAAAAAAAACTGAACCAAAAATAAAATATGAAACTTGGATTTTCACGATTTTTGAAAATTCAAAACTCTCCACATTAATCATTTTTTTAAAAAAAATTTCGGAATATTTTTTTTTCGTAGCCCCAAGTATACTCTTCAAAACGAATTCAGAACGATTTTTCGTAACTATAATAGTTTTCAAGATATTTAAAAAATAAACTTGACAGATTTGAAAAATTGTGAAATTTTGAATTTTGCATAACTGTCGAAAAAAAAAATTAATTTTTTTTCCTCTGGTAGAACTTTATTTTATTGAAAACGAACATTTCTGACCAATTTTCATCGAAATTGAACGGGGTCGATTCCACCTCTTGGACGATTTGACATGGAATGACCCTTATACGTGTATATTTGGCGATGAAGAAAAAGGGCGGTTGGACGGAAATACAGTTGAACGTCTCGATTGCGCAGAACGGTAAGTCCGGTGGCAATAGTAATTAAGTGCCGGCGCTAACTGTACACCCTCTTGAAGGGAAAGTCTCGAATCGTACTCGAATCCGGAAACGAGGGTAGATGTAATTAGGATGAGTTGTGACGCCGTTTGCGCTCTACCCCTTGACTACCGTTGTCTGTCTGGGTTTTGCTTCATTCCTCTCATTCGGGCTTGTATATAACTCTCGAATATATACTCTCGCGCGTCCTCATCCTCTCGCTACTATTCCTATTACTGGTAAGCTCATCTCTGCTATGCTGTACCAATTGGGAGAGGGCAGATAGGTAGTAAGCTCCGTGACATCGTTGCCTGTATTCGCTTCGTAGGCACGGCACAGCTTTATTATCATCGCCATGATCGTTTTCGTACTCGTCTAGGGTGGATTCGCCACTCGATTGTTCGCCATCGAGACAAGCATTAACCCCCCGAACGATGGAAAGACTTGATTCGAGCACGCTGTACGCGAAGTATCTCATGAAATTGCTTCGCATAACTATGATTTAATTGTCCGAACAATTAGAGATTGAAGGAGAATGTTATTGAGAAAACGTTCCACTGACGACCCTTGATTGTTTCCCGCATATATTTAACTCAGCGTCCGATAGAATGAGAGTCAAATGAGTTTGCGATACAGTATTTGATTTTAGAACATGAAAAATTTGGGAACATGTAAATCTAAAAAAATAGGCCAAGATGTTTTTTTTCAGAGGAACGAATATCTATATCTCAACTGTGAAGTGATATGAAATTGTATATCATCATGCTCATCTATAATTATGGTATAGGGTTAAAGCCGGATAGTTGCCACACTTGAGGAAAAAGCTCTATTACTTAAAAATTAAGTATCTACTGACAATATGCTTCGTGTATATTAAAACATTGGTCTTTAATCTTCCATCGTGCACTATTTTTGTAAACCGAATTAATATTGTTTTTGAGTAAATCCCGTTTCATTTGACCTCTTCAAAGAGGGATAGTTGCTCAACGTAACGGATAGTCGCCTCACGTCGAAAATACTTTGAAGGAGTTTATAATTAATATTAAGTTACAGATTATTTGATTTTATTATATTTTTTAAATTTTATTTTTTCATTTAGATATTTTAATATCAATTTTATTATTTTATAATTAATAATTTCATTATTTTTTTAAAATACCTTTAATTAACAGTTTTTCTTTCTTATCTAGTTCTTTAAACGCTAGTGCTAAACTAATTTCGGTCTAGCAAGGACTATGCCTGGGTTTTTGTCATATTGCTGTTAGCGCAACTAACCGGAAAAGAATTTAGGGCGACTATCCTTTTCGATACGGATACTTGCCCTTTTTATTAAAAAAATTAATAAAAGCTATTTAACAATATACCGTATCAGACCGTGTTGAAACTCTATTGCATGCGAGGAAACAAATAGTTGACTGAATCCTCAACCATAACATTATTTATTCAATAAAAATTAGTGACCAATATTAGTACAACGCTCGTCGAGATCTCATCGCGGAAGATTTTCGCTCACACAGACGAAACTTGTGGGCCCTGTCCTGTGTCTTTTGGGTACTGAGGGCTGCGAGGGCGTATTAATAATTACAGAAAAGCGCTAACGCTAGGGACATCTCTAGTACAGTGTATTATAAACCGGGGCAACTATCCCCCTGGGGCAACTGTCCGGCTTTTACCCTAAGTACCAGTTTAATTGATTCTGATTTTGCATCTTTATACTTTCGAAATAAGCTCGAATTAATTATCTTCTCAAGTGTGAGGAACCACACTTGGAATAGTTTATCAGGCCATACAGAGTTACTCAACGTAATTATTTCTACATGAACAAAGAGGTCGGAGGAAGCGTAATAAAGTAGCACAGTTTTCAGTAAATCGTCAAGATAAATCATGCCCGCAACGAAAAAGAAGTGAATTTTTTTGAATTTTTCAATTTGTCAAGTCCCGGTCAATTTTTGGCGATTTTAAAAATTTTCTAGCGCCCCTAAAATTCAAGATACCGGAATGAACCTTGCACCATTCTCTTCGTTATCACGCGCTCTATCGATTAGAAAAAAGAAAAAAGAATTTCAAGATTTTTTTTTCTCAGCTCCTTTATCCGATATAGCTATAAAACTTTTTTTAGAATAATATTTCATCCTTCGAAAGTACAAAAAAAAAATTATCTTTCATTTTTATTTTTTAAAAAATTCATAGAAGGCGCCAAAATCGAGTTTTCGAAAATATCTTGTCCCATCACCGACAATTAATCTCAAGGTGGCAAGTCTGAAACGAAAAAATAAAAAATCATTTTCAAAATGAAGGTTTCTTACACAACAATTTATCGTCGTTAATGAAAAATCGATTAAAAAATATGACGGATAATTGAAATAAATTGTGAAAAATTCAATTTTTCATTGTCATTTCAAACATCCGCCATTTTTTTAAATCAATTTTTCATTAACGGTGATTAATCATTGTATAAAAAACCTTCCTCTTATAAATGCTTTTTTATTTTTTTGTTTCAGACTTGCCACTTCTGAGATTAACTGTCGGCTATGGGACAAGTCATTTTCGAATTTGGCGCCTTCTTAAAAATTTGAAAGAATAAGAAAAAAAATCTCAAAAATTTGCTTTGTTTTGGCCTTCTAAAGTAGACTAGTACCTTAAATTCCGAATAACAGTAATCATTATTTATCGTTGATCCTGGACTGTCCATTTTACTGTAACATCAATTCCCCCACAGTTCTCGTCTCCATCGTATATTCCCTTGGGCGCATATTATTTCATATCGCATACTGGACTATATTCCGAAAGTGCAACTTGAACATGAGAAAAAAAGTGTCCCCGTACTCCGTCTATAGTATATGCATACACGCATAAATATATATGTATATATTTCCTCGGGATTTCGTCTCGTAGCAATCCTTCGGGAAATAACCAGCCGCTGCTCGGCACAGCGAGGCACGAGAGGGTTCTCTGTACATTTTTTTTTCATCGAGCTTTTCACTCTAGATTCACGATGGTTACCGGGTAGAGGGCGGGCATTTGCAAGCATAGCTTATTCATGCTACGATGTCTGGGTTAGACGTGGGGGATGTGGGTTATACGGCGACGATAGAAGACAGGCACATATATAGAGTACAGTGCAAGATCTTCCAGATTCGGTCCTACTCACAGTGTCTGTCTGGATTCGGCACGTAGGTTTCAATAATACCTATATCCATATATACACTGTTACCGTATGATATATATACAGGGTGTCACATAAGTAATGGGCCGGCTGAATATTTTTCCGAAAGGTCAAGGTCATTCTTGTAGTAACCTTTTTTAAATTGAATTAATTCAGTGGTGATCTTCCTGTTGACCTTGACGATCACCATCAAGGTTATTTCAAGGTCAACTTTTGTTTTTCAAATGGAAACCCCCTATTTGACATCGGCAATCGAAAGAGCAGAAAATTTCACGTTCAAATATGTACTTATGTCATAGGTACATTTTGTCCTTGAAGGGCCTCTAAAGTCAACTAAACTTGAACAAGGTGTGGATATCTCTGGGAATTAAAGCTTTTCTTTTTTTTTTGTAAGGACTGTTAATTTTAACAAGGCACATTTGGTAGTAACCTTGACGATGACCTTCAAGGTGATTTCAAGTCAACTTTTTTAAAAATGGAAACTTCTATTTTTGAGTTCTTGAATTAAGTTATGTGACACCCTGTACACGTCGTTGGTAGTGAGTCGCGTTGGTGTCGGAACCCGCGAGGGTGGAAATGACGTGTCACTGACGTCATTAGCTAGAACGCCGTGGGGCGTTTTAATCCGGTTATCCTGGGGCCGTATCACCCTGGGTTGCGAGAGCCACCTCCCGGTTTCTCCTATACGCCCTCTACATTGTCGTAATGCTACCAGCATCCGCTTATATACCGACTGAATTTCTCGCTCCTTCACCCTCTTGCTGCTAACCTTATATTCTAATCGCGAATAGCCCCCAGTGTTTCGCCCGTTCGTGCTCCACGCGCTCCCTCAGTTTTCTCGGCACTACATCCGAAAACGAGAGACCTCGAATGCGAGTTTCTGGTTGAGAGTCTGAGAGTCGCCTGGTGAAAAGCTCGTTTTGGAAATCAGATCTCAAGCAGGCGCTACTCTTTAATAGGGTTGGCGTATAAGAGCGTGTATGTATTTCCAAGGTTAAGGGGTTACGCTTAATTTACGACCCATTTATATTAGAAGTTCCGGAAGTTTCTCGTGGGGAAACCTGGTGTTTTACTGATCAATCTTCTTTCACTCTGAGGAGCACATTTCTAATTATTTTTCGTGCTAGCGAATGTCGTTATAGTAGCTACCTAAGAGAAAACGGGAAAAAAATTGCGAAATGGCGGCTGTCTGAACCAAAAAAGGCGTTTTTGGACTCTTTTTTTTCATAGTTTTTAATTTTTTTACAATAGTAAAAAAAGTATTTTCATTAAGCTGCTGCGTCACTAAAATAGCTGTGAATCCGTAAATTATTAGGATTAAAAAATTTCCATTCGAGAATAGATTTTTAAAGGTCTTAACTTTAAAAATAAGCAAAAAAATGATTTTTTCAAAATTCTAAACTAGAATACCTCCGTTAAGTTACGGTCCGCCGTGAAGGCTGCATCACTAAAATAGCTATAACTTCGTAAATTATTGGAATTAAAAAAATTTCTTTCGAGGATATATTCTCAAAGGTCCAAACTTTAAGAATATACAAAACAAATGAATTTTTCAAAATTCTAGATGAGAATAATAAACTGGAATTTATTTTTAGCGCTTCTCTACTCATGTCATAGCATAGCCAACGACATTGTGGATGAATAGAGTCACAATGTACTTCTTGTTATCAATGCAATTTTGTAGGGTCGTTACCCACCACTTCGCGGCGTCTGACGAGTCTTCGTGTTCCAGTACTTTAGAATAATTAGACAGATAATTTTTGTTACTCTCGGTACTTGTGTGTCGAGATAGTGCAGACTCTATGTAAAGATAGTGTGAAACCTTTGGAAACTGCCGGATTTGCTATTCCCTCGCCCTCCGCTGTTCTCGGTCCCCCGCGAGTAAGCGCTTGCGGCGTGTAATTTCGATAATTGCGGGTTAATGGGTTTAGCTACCGTGCACGGTACATAGCATAAAGCCGAGGCCGCAGGAACGTGAGGCACCTGCAGATTAATTAAGCTAGTGCGCGAGGCACAAGCAATGGATAAGGGAAACGATATATATGGGACAGGTTTCAACCTGTTGGGAAGACCTTTCAAAAGCTCTTTAAGAAAATATTTGTCCAGTCAACCTCTTGTCCGACTTAGAAAAAACTCATTTAACATTGTGCCCTTCCAAGCAAATCATCAAGCTATAGCAAATTTATAAAAATCTTAGAATAAGAGCTCTGTTGTAAAATCTGCAAAAAAGTTTGCCATAGCGATTTGTTGCTTCGCGACTGTGAAACAATTTCTCGCCTCGGGTTTTTGTCTCACAAAATGGGAGCATTCGGCATAAAGCTACCGAGTTTGCCGGTCGCGCAGAAATCGTTTCACTTGGTCCTTGTCGCCACCGCCATTGGAGCGCCATAACCGTCCCAACCTCACCATCTGCATTCCTTGTCTCAACGAGCCGCAAAGGAATTCCAATTTTAAACAAAAGTTTCCTGTCGGTGGTAACCTGTCTAAGCTTCCCATCTCCCTCCCGCTTTTACGTTATCTCTCATCGTATCCCGTCGGATTCACCAAACATCGCAGATTCTGTCCAGGCGTTCATGCATGAGCCATACGGACACGAGCATGCGTACAACTTCAGTATCCGTCTTATCCACGGTTCTTTCGTCCTCAAATATTCGATTCTGACTCGAGAAAGATTGATCGAAGGAAAATCACTCGAAATACTTTTGTTCGTGACTTTGCTCCTGTCCTTATCCAAATAATAATGTTATACTTGATGGAACACGATTAGGCCTTCTGCTCGTCCAAGAATCACGTTTCTGTACTTATAGAACCGTCTCTTTTATAATTGATCGGACTTTTTGCGCGCCATTTCTCAAGCACGTTTCACGAAATCTTTTTATTTACCTCGAGTCTCTTCTATCTGTACGTTATTTATATTTGCTTCATGGAACAACCAACAAATAGAGATTGGCATCGCGCGGAAAACACGGTAGAAATAATATATGTATATATATATATATATATATATACATATATATATATATATATATGGGGCATTCCACACCGATTTGACCTGGGCTGACCCTTACCATCTCCGATCTTGTCCGCAATTTTTTTAGAGTTTTGCAGTGCTTCTAAAAGACACTCGGAATTTTTTTCAGATTTTTTTGGAGCGATTTGACTCAACTACAATTTGATGAACAAATTACTTTTAGGCCAAATTTCTAAATCTGAAAAAAATGTAAGTCTCGTTTTTTAAATGAAAAATTTCAAGCGTTAAGCCAAAGTAGGCAAGGGTTTCCTGCTGTTTATAAGAAGCTTTTTCTCAAAAAACAATTTTAAAAAAATAGAAGGAGAAACCTAAATTAAGTGGACCCTCATACAAACATTTTTTTAAACATCTTCAATTTATACAAAAATGTTTGGATAACGGCCCACTCAATTCAGGCTCCTCCTTCTAAAAAACAACCCTTGCCCACTTTGACTCCACGCTTGTAATTTTCCGTTTAAAAACGGGGTTTTTGTGTTTTTTTCAGATTTTTAAATTTGGGCAAGCAGTAATTTGTTTATAAAATTATGGTTAAGTCAAATGGCTCCAAAAAAATCTGAAAAAAATCCTGAGTGCTTTTCAGAGGGACTGCAAGACCATACCAAATTGCGGACAACATCGGAGAGGGTCGGACCCAGGTTGAATCGGTGGGGAATGGCCCATATACATAAAGATGTAAAAAGCATAGCCAGCGTCGACTAAATGTGTTCGAGTGGTACGATAAACAAAACGGTAATCCATAAATCCCATCGGAAATGGCAGTGGACACGCTTCTGCGGAGACAGTAACGGAGAGAAGCGACCGACTCGAGACACACGGTGGTAGCGACCGACCGCCGCGTTTGTCTACGCTGCTGCAATATCGATAAAACATTGATCCTCCATTCGTGCCGGTAGTCTCCGGCCTAGGATTCCCAGATAACCATCAGGCGAGCCATCGACCTCCGGCTCACTTTGTTCGGGCCAGTTCCACGCTACCATACCGCTGTAACTATATACAGTCAATGTAGAATTACCCAAGAGTATATACGTATATACCACTCCCACCACTTTTGTCGCGCCTCTATCGACGATTCCGCTGCGGGTATTACGTCTATTTGAATTTCAACTTTGCCGTAACTTTGAAGTCTACTTTTTCGCAAAGTTCAGTCTTCATCATCATATTTGCTATATCCCTTTGAATTCCGTTAGCGTGAAACAAACTGCAAAGTACGATCAAAGTGTGCTCTTTTTTTCACTATCTCTTTGATTTTGCCTTTCGTTCCAAGTAACTATTTGCAAGTATGGAGCTCGAGAATAAAAATCGCATAGAAATCCAGGAAGAGAATTTAACAAGGATCCCCGATTTTTTATTTTTAGTAACCACAAACCTGCAGTACTATAATTATCATACCGTTATGATGAAAGCGAAAGCTGCTGGTCTCAGTGGGCTCGAAGGATCGTTTCAAGAACTCGACATTGCCATCACACAGCCCTGGTGCAAAATTCACAATCTAATCCAACTAAGCAAATTACTTCAACTTTGTGAAACGATGAGGGGTGAAGAGTAGAGACGAGGGGAGGAAGAAGACCCGCCATGGTGTTTGCCATTAAGTGGGGGAGAAAGAAAGGGGAGAGAAGCGAATTCGCTCCTTGGTCCGATCCTACATTCCCAGAAACTTAGATCAAAGGGGAAGTTGGTTCCTGAACCCTGCCATACTCCGTTCACCTACAGTTCACCCAACCCTTGTTTCTACTCAACAAGCTTCTGGATCTCTCTTGGTTGCTTCTCAGTCTCACATTTTCCGGTAACACCGCGACGGGACACAGGAACGTGGAACTACCCCGTAAGGATCGTGTGGCTACGCCCATTTCCACATTTTGAGCGGTTGTTTGGAGTCCAGAATAATTGCCTCACAATATACTTAAAATCGTGGTTCTTTGATCCGCAGTCATATTTAATAGCAATCAATTCATAACCTTACACTTAATCCTATTACTATTTACACAAGGTCCAATATATCTAAATTGATACCAAACTCTGAGGAGCTAATTTTCGGCTGAAGCAGAGAAGTTAATCGCTGATGACTGATAATTTACATGCAAACGTGAACCGAGAGGAGTTCATATAAAAAATTGTAAACTGAGTTCAAAGGGTTGAAGCTTCTTGAAATCGTTTCTTATTACCGCATATCGAATGTCTCGATTTTCTGGCGTAAATGCGACGACCTCGATTTCTCGAGACCTTAACAACACCCACCTATCTTACATCATCCGCACACCTTAAAATTTATCTCAGTAAACTCAAGGATGAAAGTCTTTTTGCTCATCCATGGAGAAACATTCGTGATTTCCTATCCCTGCGTCTTGACCTGCTGTCCGCAAGATGTAGACGAGCATATAGCCAGATACCATATACATCTATACACAAAGACGTGCGCCTTGAAAGCAGCTGCAGAGATAAGATGGGTACTGTGGCCGATGCCCGTGGCAAGTAGGTATTTCTGAGGTTTATGGGCACCAACCGGTGGCGAGATTCAGAGTCAAAGGCTCATCAAGCCCAAGAGCTGGTTTTGATGCTTCCTGTCGTACTTCTTGTTCGGCGTCTCGGTCAAAACCAGTATAGCAGTCGCATTTTCACGAGAAATTTGGTTCCTTGGTGCAATTTGTCTGGCCTCTCATCCAATGAATGGCTCTAGGGAATTCGGAGTAAAGCATATAGAATCTGTGAATATTCGAGACTCGCCGCGTGGCTTCCTCGAAATTTATAGGTACAATTGGGCGATGTGTACATTGAAACGGGGAAACTGAATGATGATTGAAATCTCGCTATGACCAGAGATCGGAATTAGGTATCAGAAATTCGTCATTGGAATATTCTCGCTCGTTATCCCTGGAGTATACCGCTCATCGCCCGAATGGCGATCGAATTTCTTGTATCTGCAGAATCAAGGAACATCTTTAGGATCGAGATATACACTCTATCCGAGATGCCGGAGCTCGGCAGTCCCGTTGATTATGCGGCTTAAGGTAAACAGCCGAGGCATCGTTATCGATTGCACCAACAATCTGCCGCTGTTCCTCACACGTGTCCTCTTCCACCCTCGAGCCACCCCGCTATATTGACGCAATACAGCCTCACAGTTGCATAATGAATGGTTTGCTAATGACCCTACGGAGGTTGCGGAAACCACAACGAGGGATAGAGGAAGCGTGGAGTGGAGAGAGTGAGTGAGTGAGAGAGAGAAGGGTTAGAATAGCGGGTGTAGATGTGGGATGGTTGCCCCATCATGACTTCAAGCACTTCCGGCATCAAACATGCACGTCTAGGTTATGCCCCATTCGCCCCTCCACCATCCCATTCCTGGTACCGCTGGCGTGCTCCACCTTGCTTCTGGTGCCCAGTTGTACACATTTGAGCGAATGTATCTCATTTACCAACCTTGATATCCGAACCAAGGCAAATTTACGTGATTGCGACTCAAATGTTTCGGGTATTCTCTTGTCACAAGTGAGAATACCCCATACCAAGTATTCTTCGTCTCTGGATACCACAATGGCAAATTTAACAGCAATTCCTCGGAATCTCGCGTTAATACTTAATGTAATAAACGAAATGCAACGGGAAACTGTGACAGAAGCTGGGGTTTCATCTGTTTCAAATGAATCACCTTGAAAATCTTGACTTCACAGATAATCAAAGTGAAACTCTCTCTTCATACTATGTCATTTTTTCTGATTTCAGTGCTGGGAATTATACGGACATTGACAAACATCATCTGACCACCACACTGACGCGTCATTGTAAGTATCTATTATAGATTATAGATTTTATAGATTAATATGGAGTCAAGAGGTTGAGTCATTGACGAAGGGATTGGTGATCTATTGGTATGAGTACTTGCTATTGCAGACATACTGTCTTTTCTCCCAAAAGTTATTATCTTTTCCGTACTTTGCGGTATGAGATAATAATAGTTAATGAACGAATGCGGAATTGAAGTGTCTAGACAGTTTGGACGACTTTGGAACGATGGCTACTTTCTGTTTACTCGCCAGCGCACGAAATTTGTGAGCTTCTTGTCTCGGCGATGATTGTTGTTGCTTCTGAGGAAAATGCTTCGTGCCTTTGACATTTTAAGAAATCATCATATATTCAGGGCACAAGTGCTACACAAGAGTGTAGCAACAAGGACGCTCATTTGCGTCGCGCTGTGCGAAACATTGCGACTACTTAGATGTCATCCTGGACTCATCGTCTAGCACTTCTTCAGGTATTTCCTAGTCCCTTTCCCTTTATAGTCTTTCATTCTTTGCCAACTGCAACTATTATGCTCCTCCTTAGAACACTTGCTTCTTTTATTTTCCGTAAGAAGAAAAACACTTCCTCCGTAGATAACACGATTCTAGGTGTAAGCTCTGCGAGTCTATGAAAGCGATAGAAGTTTTAGTCTCGGTGAGAAGTCATCTTGGTGGCGGGAATAAGTTATTCTGATTGGGGATGATAAGATAAGCCATGGGGAAAGGGGCGCCATACGGGTACCAATTCTACTGTCATAGGAAACTAGACTAGGTCTAGGTAATAGTTTAATTCTAGTGACGACATGATGATTCACCAATATACATAAAAATTATATATTCAAGTCTCGATAGGATTTCTATCGCCAAACAAAATTGTACATGTTGAAAATTTAAACTAAAAAATTTCTCGAAAATGGCTTTTTTGCTTTGAATTTTTCCTCAACTGGTTGGTTCCATTAGACTGATTAAAGTGAAGAAAGGTCGAACAACAGCAAAAATAAAGTTGGTATCAAAAGAGAGAATAATACACGGGTTTCAAGGGTCGAAAAGTGCATTGAAAGAGCTCGAGCAATCAGGAGCGACAAAACAAAAGAGCTCGAAAGAAATTCAATAACCGGCGTGTGGTCGTACTGCGCTTCAACCTCTAGTTCGCACGATGAAATTGAAATCTCTCACCGACAACACCAATGCCATGAACCGCTGGTGTGAACGCCATTCGCTGTGGGACGTGGATTGTGCGAAAAACTTTATCAATTGTCGATGAATGAAGGGACGGTGCGCGTGCCCTTTGTGGTCAATGAGTTTAAGAAGTCACACACGTGTACATACTTATATGATTTTTTCACGCCACCGAAGAAGCGCTCAGCCAACGCGACCGTAAGTTAAAAGTTTTCTAATCATACTTTGGCGCGAACGTGCGTTACCTGTACAATCTACGGTTGGCAATATTCGCTAGGATCGCAACGTAACAAACATAGCAAAGTGTTTTATGAATACTGGTCTTTGGGATGCCTCCATCTGAGAGATTCGTTAGGTAGATCGTTGGTTGTGATACAATAAATAGCATTAATAGCATTAGAGTTAAAAATCGCAAAAGGAAAATTGATTTTTGGTAAATCATAAAGATACCCCAAAATAGTATGAGTAATGTCAGAAGGGCACTTCAGCACAAATATATTTCGACGGCAGTATGGAAGAACGTGCTATATCAAATTGTGCTAGAAGAAGGTGCTATCTCAAATTGTGATAGAAGAACGTGCTATCTCAAATTATGCTGGAAGAACGTGCTATCTCAAATTGTGATAGAAGAACGTGCTATCTCAATTTGTGCTAGAAGAACCTTCTATCTCGATCAGTCGACATATTTTCATTGATCCGGCACTGGAATTTGGGTACTTAGTATACAGAGCACTTTTTCTGTTAGGTTATTGAATTTTTTAAAATCATCTAGCTCCATAAGCGAAAAAGTATAAGAAAATCTTGAATCAACATTTTTTTAAAATTATCAATATATGTTATTTATATTGCATTTTTAGAACAAATTTTTAGAACAAAAAAATATGTAAGTACATGGCAATGTGCAGGAATGGTATTTATCTTATTATACAGGGTAAACAATTTTTCTGAGTGTCGAAAGAATGACCAAAACGCGTTTTGGAGTAAAAAAAAGTCTGTACTTGTCTGCACATTGAGGATGTCTTTACATGTTTTTTTACAAAATACCGCAGCTGTAGGTTCTAAAAATTCAAGATAAATAACATATATTGATAATTAAAAAATATGTTGATTATTCAAACTTATTTTATTTTTTTCTATTATCGAGCTAAATCATTTAATAAATTAAATAAGTTAACAGAAAAAAGTGCTCTGTATACTAAAGTACCCCAAATTCCAGCACCGTAACAATTAAAAAAAAAATATGTCCACTGATCGAGATAGCACGTTTTTATATCACAATTTGAGATACCACGTTCTCCTCTCATAGTTTGAGATAGCACGTTCTTCTAGCACAACTTGAGATAGCACGTTCTTCCATACTGCCGTCGATTTGCACTCATTGAGTATTCATTTTCTTTGCTAACAAATATATTTCCGGATAAAAACTGATCTTCCATCGCGCAAGTATTTTATCGTCGAATGTTTTATGGACAGATTATTTTTTATTATGAAAACAGAGTAAACCCCAATCCTCTGAAAAACAATTGTAAAAAGATGATGTTCCATAGAACTGCGGGATTCAATCAGGACTGATAGCATCCAAATATAAGGTAAATTGAAAAATGATTACACCGCATCCATGATTTATCCATCGGTTATTGATCGGTTCGAAAGATTTCTTGGAGAGGAATATCTTTGATACGTCAAGAGCATCACCATAGAGATCGACTATGGAGCACATGCGCTGTTTGTAGATGTGCACTATGCTTGGGCGCTGGTAAACGTGCCTAGGCTGCGAGAATGGGTCGTGTGTAGTGGCGAGTATGGTTCACCACTATCACCGCCGCTACCACCACCAAGAGTGGGAGGACTTATTACGTCCAGAGGATTACCATATAAATTATCGTGTGATGAACTCGCGCCGTGATGGCGGCGGCAGCAGCAACACTAGGGAGAAATGGCTAATGGAGACCAACAGAGACGAGAGATGAGAGAATGATGCAAGCGTCAGAGAACTCGACGACCATGCCACTCGCCTTTGTCAAGATTTTTGCTCCATGGTTAATTGGTTTTGCTCCACGTTCGGTTTTCGCAAATTTCCTCCACCTGCTGTACAGCCTGAATGCGTTAAGGCGGTATTCTGGTCTAGAGACATACATTTTGAGCGTTTTGACACGATTGCAACCTTTCTAGTCATCCGATACAAATGTTGTTATAGCCCCGAGCTCATAGAAAACGGAAAAAAATTTCGCAAAATGGCGTCTGAACAAAAAAAAGGTGTCTTTTGACTCTTTTTTTTCATATTTTTTAATTTTTTTACAATATTAAAAAAAAAATGTTGATACAAAAGTGGTAGAGGCAAGAGACTTGATATTTATTAATTTATCTGAAATTGAAACCATTGCAAATTTCACACCGGCCTTCAAGCAAATCACCGGGTTTTGGTCACGTTCGATTGTTTTCGCTGAGTGGCGAATATAAGTCGTTTCTAGCTGGCAACAATTTATATTCAAGCAACATACGTTCATAGAAGTAGAGGGCGGTCTCACAGCCTTCCATTTTAATTCTTGAGATTCCTTCAACGGTACGTGCAAGCTTTCCGATGAATATGCAGCGGTGGATACTTAGCAGTTTGTAGACTTTTCTCGGACCATATAATTGTGGCTCTAACAGCTCTCCGGGTCTTCATCTACTTCTCTATCTCTCGCTCGATGTCTCATGCATGCAGATGCCCTTCTTACATATTATTTCATGGAGAAAATTTTGCGGAGCAGCTTTGTGGCCCGACGCAGTTGCTCGTTGACTTCCTACCGAATTATCAAAAAAGCAAGGGCCTTCCTTAACGTTTTCCATTCACGTGAAAGAGAAGAAAGAAGTAACCAGTCGAACACTGCTGTTTGTGAATGTCGTCGGGTCATTATTTTTATTGTGGGACATTTAAAAATAGCTGCGCCGTATTCACCGAGATATTATTTCCGTATCAGCGTGACGACTGCAGCAAACGGAGGCAGGTCACTGACCGTGCAAATTCAGAACTGATTTTGAAATATCAGTCGAATCCACCGTAGAGAATTATGAACCTAATCTTTAGGCTGAGCCTAAAGATTAGGTTCATAATTCAGATTGGACCTGAGGTCCAATCTTGGGATTGGATTCGTTACAACGACGATGATGACGGAAAAGAGGTAAATCCAAAGACGTATGGAGTCTATACTGTGGATGATGAATTCGCAGCCAGATTTTTTCATGGTGAAGAAAGCTCCGCTTCTGTTGACTAATTTTACGACCGGCCCAATAGCCATTTTATTAAAGGGACGCACAGGGCAAAGTTACTTTTTTTCATTCTCTTAACATCAATTTTTCGGGCATTCTGGGGTCTTTCATGCCTCCGTTTCCTATTACGCCAACAGACTGTGCCTTCTCCACTTATCACGTGATGAAAGACGAGAAGAAGCCAAAATGAGGGCTCCAAGAGCTTTTCTTTGCCAGCGTTTGAGGCCTGCTTGCACCCTCCATAACCCGTATAATACATTTATTCGCCGGAGATCGCTGAGGCTTCCCACTTTTGGAAATACACGCAACCTGCTGCTTTTTCTTCTTCTTCTTCTCCTTCTTCTTCTTCTCCCTCGTCTTCTTCTTCTTCTTTACGTAGTAGCTCTATCTCCGTAGATACGCTAGCGTGCTGTTGGAGTTTCAGCAAGAACCTTATATTAGAAAACTTTTCCACGCATCTATCCTTTTTTCCTCTCGCTTCTTTCATGTCGACGGCAAGAGAGAAGCAGAGATAAGGATAGGGAACAAGAGAGCGCTCGCCACTTGACTCGGGAGAAGCAATCTCTTGGCAATAATATACACATGGCGACCGAAAAAGAGCTCTCGATAACACCGGCAATTCCAGTGGGTTTTTTTTCATTCATTCCTAGTTTGCGTCCTGCGTCATGAGCAATGGTGTACCAGAGAAAAGAGAAATCTGATCTCCGAAGTAATTTCTGTAGTCTTATATCGAAAATGCTTCGACACCTGCGAAGCCTCTGTTGAAATTAAACCGTATCTCGCATTGGCCAAAGGCGACGGCAGTTTCAGCTATTTACATCGATCATTCGCAATTTTGTTCTCTCAATTTCTCCGTTCTTTCATGGTTTATCAGATCAAACTATTCGAAGAACAATGAATTAAGATCAAAAGCTCTAAAATTATTTTCCAAGACAGTTTAATTTTCTGCTTTGTACAAGTAATACAGTATTATAGGATCAAAACTTACGAGACGACAAGAGAAATATTCCCCAGCTTTCAAAATATAAAATTGAATGAAAATCTTTGCTGATTTTATGTGTACCACCATTCCTGCTAATGCCGAAGAGACGCTTGGTATTTGCAGCCCAACTTCTTATAATATTCCAGACTCTTTGTCGTGGAGGAAATGAGTTGATAAAGCGGATCGTGGTACATGTTAATGACACATGTACACGAATATATACCCACGTACAAACATACTATAAAGGAACAATGTAGCATTAAACATCTTTGTCAGCATTTCTCGGCGCTATTTCAAAGATTACTTTAAATTGTTCCTGTCCCGAGGTATTATGTCAGCAACCCTCGACGCACCTTTCCTTTCCTGCTTTAATATCGAACAATTATCTTACCTCCCTTTCGACATAACAGCTCTTCAGAAGCTATTGTGAGAGGAAGATTACAAAACGCGACTTTCCAAGTCGTTAGAATTCAACGTCGTTCGACGACAATATTATTCTCTGTTCTGCGTCCGCCATTTTTTCCTGTTCCCACTACGCACTCTTCTTCTTTTCCACACCAAGAGAGAAAAAGTAAGGAAAATACTTGGAGAGGAATTGCGCATAACGCTTCGCGTGGCGGGCTTATAACGCTTTGACGCCTTCCACTTATGACTCCTACCCCTGTGCGGGGGTAGGGGTATGTATGTATATGTATATGCGACACGTTGCGGTACTTTCGACGGTTCCAAACGCACTTATCCCATTCCGCTTCCCTTCTTCTTTCGACCACCTCGAGAGGGTGTGAACCACCTCTGACAAAACAAAACACGTTTGAGCACCCTCTTGCATGTGTACCGAGGATGCGCTAGTGCATATATTCATATGTATATAAAACGTCGCTGTTATAACGCCAGCTCGAGATGCCAGTCGCTATTGAGTCGAGAGAGCAAAGTGGCTATGAGGAGCTATAGAACACCCCTGGTGAACTTAGCACCCTACCACTACTCGGAACCACCGAGTTACTTACTCTAATTATCACACACGTATACACCATTCACCATTTAGCCTTTATATAGTGGAGCTTCGCATGATCGTGGGAAAAAGCATGCTTGCGATTTATTCACGTCAAAGCCATCAGCATGATCTGACAGTTGTAAATCCCGAATTGTCACTACCCAAGGCTGACCATTGCCACACCCAGAAAAAAGATCTAGTACATTTAACTAAATCCTAGTCAAGCCAAATAAATTTGTTGAGTTGTAGGCCGGCCTAATACAACTCTATTCATGTCAACGAAATTTTTTTTTAATAACCTACTAGGAAAATATATTGCGATCTAATAAATTTTTATTTAATATTAATAAATATCATTTATTAATATTAAGATCAAACTGAACAAATATGTATTTAAATGGAATAATTTTTGTTTTTATATTTACACAATATATATTTTTAAACATTTCAATCTTTGAATGTATAGCTACACACATGAAGTCTACAATTTCGTAAGCTTCGTCTTTTCTTTAACAGAAGGGAAAAGAAAAAATACCCTTTTTATGGGAATCCTTTTCGGGGATTCGACCATCTTGCGTTTTGCCGCAATGTTTAATGTATTAAATATCCATACTGAAAAATGAGGATATATCAAATATAGACGAGCCTGGAAAGGATATAGGCGTCGAGAGGCAGGTTCGCTTGTGCGAGAGGTAGCCACCTGGCGGATTTTTGGGGTACTGACAGATCTGCAGATATGATCGGTTGAGATTAGGAGTGAATATAGGTATTTAGTAACAACGAATAGAATTTTTCTTCAACGCCTGTTTCTCGATGACAGGGAATTCAAATAAATAAATATAGTGGAAGTAAATATCGCCCACAATTGGATGGAAAGAAAGTTTTCTTTAAAGTAACTAAAAAAATAATAAAATAAACGATTATAGGTCCTACGACTAGTTTTTTTTCCTGCGTGCAGAGGAAAGTCCTTATTTAAAATTGCTTTAGGGTTGAAAATATTTATATTATTCGAAAATGTGCAATATCATGATTCCGAAGTTTGCATCGTTTAAATGCAGCGGAAATAGTTCAATTCTTAATACACTCAGTCTTCCTAAGAATTTTTCAAAGTTAAATCGTTGGCCCCATATATTTTGGGGTTTTCATTGAGGATTTGGGCTTTAAATGATCGTTTTGAAATTTTCACATGTTGTTATTTGTATCTTGAAGAGTACAAAAAAAATTTGTTTACTAAATTTTACATAAATTCGTATATGATTTTGTACGTCAAAGTGGAGTCCTCGAAAAAAAGGTGACTTGTTTCGGGGGAGTACGCAGCCTTACGTAGTCATCTGAAATAAAAAATCCAAAGAGATTATTGTTTCGTAGGCTTAATTCTATGTCCATAACCTATAATATGCATATTTTAAGAAAAAAAACGAAATGGCGGACTTGTGAACAAAAAGGTCTTCGAAATCGATTTTTTTTTATAAATTGTTAAAAAAAATTCATTTATTATTAAAAAATTGAATCTTTCAAAGGTTAGGTATTTAGTTATGTGTGTCTAAAGTAACGGGTAAAATTTTCAGCCAAATCGATTTAATAGTTTTTAGTCAGTGCTTCTCCGAAGTTTCGAAAACGTAGTTTCGTGAAAAACGCATTTAAAGTTTTGACAACAGATTTTGTATTAAAAGATTAGACTTACATTAATCAGCTATCTCTGGTGCATAGAGCGATTTTTCCGTTTCGTGAAATTTATCCCAATGCTCTCTTCATTTCTTCAAGAGATTTACATTTTCTGGCGATTGCCAAACCGTAGTAATTAGTCATTCTTAATATTAACTTATTAGTTAATTAGTCTCTTCTATTGGCTATAACTTCAAAAATATTTTAAATTTCTGTCTGAAACTTTTATAGTATATTCTTAAGATGTTTCTCTTGCAAAAAATGTAAAAAAAATCCATTTTTGGACTCATCACAGTAGGCTACTACCTTAATTTCGTTGCATTGCAACGATGCAAATTTCAATATCATGGAATATCAGCTAACGGCAGCCCATCATATTAGTGTTATTACTTTGATTGTATAATTAATATTTTTTTAAATGCGTAAATGTATGAATAGCTTGAATAGTGACTTACACTATTAACTTGGTTTGACTCGTTTTTTCTTCGCTCAGTGGCTGATTATAAATCTCGGGAAAATTCAAGTTGGTTAAAATTAAGTCATACCTGATATTTATCCCAAGCGACAAAACGTTGAATAAAGATTATTAAAAAAACAAATAATTGATTGAATGTGAATTGACTTTATTGTAATAAAAAATAGATTGGATGGACAGTATTTGAAACGAGATCGGGACATTCACCTCAAACCCGTTCTACTTACGTAAAATAACTAACGATATGATTAAGGCAAAAAAAAAGTTAATCCGGAATTGGACTTCATAAAGCGTAATTCGTTAAAGAATTGAAAGAAAGAACAGCACTACAAAAAAAAAAAGAATCTTGTACAAACGCGAATCGCGGTGTAGCGTGAAAAAGTACATGGATACTTATTAAATCGATAACAGTTGAAAGCCACACCAGCACTCGTGCATTTCAAGCAAGAAAGTATAGCCGACTGTATCAGTGAAGTACATATGATTCCCACACTTTCGCACACCGTGACGTCCACAGTCGACAAGAAGCTAGCCAGTTTGTACCGAGCTTTCCTTTAATTAAATTTTTTTATGTAATATTTGCCCTCGGAGATTTCCAGCCGTGGCCAATTCCGTTCGCCGTCCACGTCCACGACGATAAACCGTATTATTTGCTTTCTTTAATTGAATCCAGACCCGCAAGGACGATATCGCGTCGCTATCAGCACGGCAAAGGCAAAAAAAACTTTCTTTACGATCGTTTCGGAGCGAGAATATCGTGAAGATGCTGTGACGGCGATGATACACTCTCTATCACGACTATCTTTTTCCGATTTTCTTTTTTTTTCACCCTATACCGAATCATGTTTGGGCAGACACTCTCTTATTTTTAAATTTTAACCATTCGATGTTTTTCCGCTTCTGCCTCCTTAAGTTTATACTGGACGAATTTTTTACAACCACTTTGAAGAACAAAAAAAAATGAAGGCCAAAAATCGATAATAACTTGGGCAGATCTTTGTGACATTGCAGTTTGGGCTTGAACAGAGGGGCTATAAAAAATAAAATATTCGGGGAGGTGGGAAAAATTGCGAGGCACAAGCTTCAAAGAGGAAGAGAACCCAAGGTGAAGTCAGGATCGGAGCAACCGAGAAATTGTGGTTGTTAAAAATGCATGGGTTTCCAGCATTGCACTTCCACTTCTTGCGACTGAAAATGGAATCGAGCTTCCAACCTTTGAGATACCGAACATCCATTGGAAATTCAAAGATAGAAAATACAGAGTGCCATCATGCCCTTCGGACTTTGAAAGGGTCAAATCGATTCTGCTTCCAACTTCGGAGTCAAATGTCCATGGACCATTTCAATTATAGATATTCATGATTAAACTTGCAAGCCCTGTTAATTTGTTTGAGTGTGACTATCAAGATTGAAATAAAGTAACTCAGTTTTTCAGTAAGTAACTTCAGTAAGTTCAGTTTTGTAATAATAAAGTATTCGATACTTGCAAGTACTTGAAGCACTTAAAAAGTACTTCAAGTATTGTACTTACATTTTTCAAGTACTTTCTGCACTTGAAGTACTGTACTTGAAAATTTCAAGTACTTTTCTGTACTTAAAGTACTTTTTTCAAGTACAAGTATCAAGTACTTTTGAATGGGTCTTGCTGATGGTTGCATGTGCAAAGCTTTTGAATATGGGTCATTCCATGTCAAATCGACCAATATTTGGAATCGACCCCTTTCAATTTCGATGAAATTTGGTCAGAAGTTTTCGTTATTAACAAAACAAAGTTCTACCAAAGGAAAAAAATTTTTAAAAATTTTGTGCGAAAGTTATCCAAAATTCAAAATTTCACAAATTTTCAAATCATTCAAGTTTATTTTTCAAATATCTCGGAAACTATTATACAACGGAAAATCATTCTTAATTCGTCTTAAAGAGTATATTTAGGGCTATGAAAAAAAAAAATATTCCAAAAAATTTTTTTGAAAAATGATGAATTGGGAGAATTTCGAATTTTTAAAAATCGTAAAAATTAAAGTTGCCCATTAAAATTTTGATTCAATTTTTTTTTATATAATACCTAGTACTAATTTTCAAAGATCCTAGAATTTTCAGAAAGGTGGTTTTTGTTTTTTCAAAAATACGAATTTTTTAATTTTTAAAAGTCGTGTAAATCTACGATCAACATTACATTTTTGGTTAATTTTTTTTTATATAATACCTTGGATTGATCTTAGAAGATCCTGAAAGTTTCAGGATGGTGTTTCAAAAACCATGGTTTCAAAAATTAAAAAATCCTGAAATTTCCAAGATGGTGTTTTTTTTTGTTTCAAAAATTTAAATTTTCGAAATTTTGTAAAAAAAAAAAAAAATTTCAACTTTTTAATAAATTACAACATTTGTTAATAACGAAAACTTCTGACCAAATTTCATCGAAATTGAAAGTGGTCGATTCCAACTCTCGGTCGATTTGACATGGAATGACCCAAGTACCAAAATTTACGAGACATACCCGAAAACTTGAAAATTACTTGATGCTTGGTACTTGATTTTTTCAAGTTCTTGTACTCCAAGTACTCGTTCTGACGAGTACTTCAAGTAACAAGTACTTTGTACTTTAAGTACCACCGGTACTTGATACTTCAAGTACCTACGGTACTATGTACTTGATACTCAAAGTACTTTAAAGGACTTTGCCCAACTCTGATCGAAACAGTTCAGCAGTGGAGAATGTACAAGGAGTTGTTTTTTTTTTTTTTTTATTCAGATGCCGGAGTGATGGACGGTGAAGGTACGTTGGGCCGTGGGCATGCCAACGGGGGCCGTGGACTGCGCCGTCAACGGTCCCTGGAATGGCGAGAAAGGCGCGGTTACGGTAACAGCGCCCAGTCAAGCAGCGACGATGATGAAAGCAACACTCGTCATGGTATCGTTGGTGGTCCTGGATCAGTAAACGGCCGAGGGTCCAGAAGTCCTGGTCCTGCCTTCGCGTCCCTCTTGGCGCAACAGTACAACGGTAAGATTCATGTGAATTTTTCATAGAGTCCCTTTATTGATCTTCACAATTTCCTCATCCACGAAACTCAATGTCGCGGTACATGACCTCCGACCATCCGTAGGTACTCCATTCCCATTGGCATCACGTTTCCAGCTGACGCTTATAACGAATTACTTGATCTCGAAGTTTCTATTTCTCTCTTATTATTTCCGCTTCTGTTTTTTTCCGACTTGTCACTCGTCCATCATATTCCATCATGCTGTTGGCCTCAAACTTCACCTCTCCCACACCATAATACCATTCCGCGATATACCGTATGATAGATTTTCAGTGCTCACTACGCCTGCTGCTTCATTCCCTTACTCTGTATCATAATTCAAACCCTCTATCTCGAACTTAACGATTGCAATGGAGTAACAAACTTCTTGGTTTCCAAGAGCACGGTATGTGTGAAGGAATCGAGCGTGATTGATCGAAATAGGGTTGCGAGAAGGATTAATATGAAATCGAAACTTGATCCAACGAAATGAACTCCTTGACGGGGTCTTCGATCGTCTTGGGAAGCGTATCTTTATTCTCGACTGACTGAACAGAGATCAAAGAAATGAGGATAAGATTGACGGCATTCTTGGTGAACCTTGGTGATACTTGTATTATTCTTTGGTTATTTCATGGTTCTGCGGCAAACCTGATAGATACCGTAAAACGGGGCTACTTTGTTGGTGTTTCGGAAGTTTTTTGGTCGTAACTTTTTTTTAACGTCCAAAATTGAATTGTTTTTTGCTCGAACAGAACGATGTGTCCTTTGGCTATAAAATGTATAACAATAGCAAGCCCCACTGGACCCTCACAATTTTGTATATTTAGAAAAAAATGCCAAAGTAACCCCGAGTGTGGGGCTACTCTGGAGAGGCATTGAAATGCAACTTATGTCAAAGATCCACATCGTAAATGCAGCTTTGCCATAATTTTGATAAAACAAACAATAATATTTTATACATTGTACATGAAATTAAATGAAAAACAACGATTTTTGACAATGAATTCGTCATTTTTATTGAAGAAATATTTTACATAAAAATACCAAATACTTAGGCCCGAATTGTAAGTTCTTAAGATCAAACTTGCGATCAAACTTTCTGTTGAACTCCAATTTGAATTTTAGTTCGAACTTAAGTTCAAATTTAAGATGAATCTTAAATTGGAACTTAAGTGTCATTATAAATTTATACTTATATTCAAACTTTAATGCGAACATCAACTCAATCTTAAGTTCAAATTTAAATTGGGTTTGAGGTTTGACCTTGAGATCCATCTTGAGCATGAACTTGAGTTCGATCAGACTTCTTCCATCGCCTCCCTCAACCGTGTTATTTTAAATTAGTTGTAAAAATGATTAAGTACGATCAAACTTAAGTTTAAGCTCAAGATGGATCTTAAGTTCGAACTTCAAACCAAATTTAAATTTGAATTTAAGATCGATCTGAAGTTCGCAATAAAGTTTGAACTTAAGTATGAACTTATAATGGCACTTTAGTTCAACTTACGATTCATCTTAAATTCGAACTTAAGTTCGATCTTAAGTTCCAACTTGAGTTCCATGGAAAGTACGATCTTAGGATAGGACTTGTGACTTGGAATTCGGGCCTTACAGATGTAACAGACGTTGGAGTCGTTCTTCTTGCCCTTCTTTATTCCCTTCATGCGAATGGCATCATCAATTGTTCGGACATCTTGACTTTGTTACACATATCTGTGTACCTGGTTTATGAATGACTTATTTTCCTCTTCTACCCGCTCCCCACGCCCCCTCCCACCCCACAAGGTCACGAGGGTTCACTGCAAACACGTTTTTACCGTATTTTGCTGCTCGTCCAAAGTAGCCCCAAAAATCAACAAAGTAACCCCCAAAGTCAAAGTAGTCCCGTTTTACGGTACTCTCACTTTTTTGCACTTTATTATTTATATATACTCGTAGGTTCATTGACTCGTATGGATTTTTCGACTTGGTACCTGACTGTCAGATCTTCGATGGGACCGATTTCTACCTTCGGCTAAGTTGTTACAGCGCGTTGCTACGCTACCGCATCCCACCCATCCCATCATGCCTCTCTCACGTCCATCCAAATTTGTTCCAATTCACCGGTTGCCGATTACCACCCCCCATGGGCTCGGGCCTCTCCACTTCAATCCCAGATTCTTCTTGCGCCCCTCAACCCTCTCGCCGCACAATTCTCCACTCTAGCGATCTTTTTTTCCGTCCCTCGGAGTTTTAACGTCGAACAGTCAGGCAACGGGGGAGAGGTCCACGATGCACAATGTCACGTAACCACGAATGAAGTGTAGCGAGAAATAAAAATGGAAAGAAGCGAGAGAAACGTGTAATACACTGCCGACCAAAAGTTTGGAAACACTCGCCTCGATTCCGCACGAAAAGTTTAACTGTTCTTTTAAGAATGAAGATATTTCAATTCAACAAGCAGCGTTTCAGAGCGGACATATCAGCTCCAATTCGCTTTTTCAAAAAAAAAATCGATTTTGTTTTAACCTGGTATGTCCTTTGAAATATGGTCGTATTTTGGCTTTTTTTGGCGTTGACATTTTAACGCACGACACATGAAATTTTTTTTTTTACCGTTTTGCAAATTAAAAAATTTATGGAGGGGAGTATAAGCTTCAAATTAGTTTTTTGAAAAATTTTATTTGATTTTTTTTCGCAAAAATATTCAATTTTTCGTAAAAAACGACCATATTTATAAAATGTAGCGTAACTCTTTCCAAACTTTTGGACGGCAGTGTATATACATAGTAAAGCAATGAGTCGCATCAATAGACGATGCATCGATCCCACCCAGAATACCTCAAATCGACAGATTTCCGCTTAGGTGCTTTACATGAGAAAAAAACAAGCTTCGTTACGATAATAACACATACAATATTTCACAGGAAAAAACATAATCGCCTCAACGAAAGAAAAAGTACACCAATGAAGTTAAATTGCGAATCGACAAAAGCTGGCTACTTCATTCAAAATAACGACAATAATGCAAAGCACAATAATCATAATAACTGAGGACTGGTTCTCAAAATTTGAATCTTGGCACAGTTCCAGGTCTTCCATAAAGTAATTCTGGAACCTTGAGAAATATACCAACTGTTGACCGTAAAGAAGTTTCAAACAGCTCTCAAAAATACAAAAGCTTCGGATGCTCTTTTATTGAGAAATTTGTGAACATGTAACGAAAAAAATGGATACTCGAATCAACGTCTATTTTATTGAAAGGTAGGGAAAGATATTAGCTGTGATAGTTGAAAGCACGAAGAAATATTTGTGCTAGTCACGATAATGATGCAGAATGTATCCTATTACGCCGACGCTTTTGTGAGCAGCGGATGGATATTGATGACGATCCTCAATCAGTGTCCGCGCAATCACCAATATTTTGATGACAAAGAGATCGAGCAGCAGGGAAAAGCAGAAGCTGGAAAAGCCTAGCCTCGGATGATAATCAGCGAATATATATACTCGGTTGCCGAGCATGGTTTGCCAATCTATACCGATTTCAATGTATACATCCGCCACACGGACACAAAAATACTCACACACATGCTCGTGGACATATAATAATGTCAGCTCGTTGCTTCAACGATGACGATGGTTCATATCATGGTTTACTGCTCTTCCTTCTGAAAATATTGACACCATGGATCGCTCACGATTATGACGGGATTTTCCTGAAAATAGCTCACCTCGCGAGAGGCTAACATTCATCGCTGGGACGTTAATTAACTATAAACCATTTATTAGCACAATAATCGACTCGTTTCATCCAGATCCTCTCTCATGTGCGTTACTCCACCTTCGTTTATCCAGACTCACCAAGCTCTCTATGCTTTATAACTTAATTAATATATTATGGCTCTCGAGTTTCTCAAGGTGTCTTCTGTCCCAATATTGTTTTTCTTGTCGATCGAACTCTTGGACGCCATTTTGTGTTCGGTTATTAAAATATTGTGGAACAGGGTTGCGAAATTTGTAATGTAAAAGTAATGCATTATTCATTACTCTTAGAATGTGTAATGGAAAAAATTTCCATTACCCATTACAATGTAGTGTGTAGTGGAAAAAATTTGCATTACCTATTACAATATAGTGTGTAATGGAAAACATTTTCATTGCCCATTACAATGTAGTGGGTAATGGAAAACTTTTTCATTACTCATTATAATGTAGTGTGTAATTGAAAAAAATTTCATGACCCATTACAGCGACCACTTAATTACTAGTTTTGGCTCATTTTAACCCAGGCCAAAAAACTACTACGATATAATAAAAAATGTTCAAAAATTTCTATTACACACTACATTGTAATGGGTAATGGAAATTTTTTCCATTATACACTACATTGTAATGGGTGATGATTTTTTTTTTCCATTACACACTACATTGTAATGAGTTATGGAACTTCTCTATTACACACGACATTGTAATGGATAATGAAAATGGCAATGCATTACAAAAAGTAATGCATTACTTGCAAGCCTGTTGTGGAATAATGATTTCATATTATAAGCTGTATTGGAACAAACAATTATAAGAAATGCCATGAAGGATTCCAATGAAAACTATTTTCAGACAACAATTTTACATCACCAGAGAATATATATATTGTCGTGAAATACCGTCCGTCGTAATGCCGTGTCCAAAATTACAAATTCTCTTTCTCGCTTTCTGCATTACACTCGATTCTAGCTTATGCAAAGCCAATAATAGTTTCACTCCGATCGTGAATTTCGGTGAGATAGCCTTATCCGTGTGATCCTGCTGCAGCGAACGTGCGAATAGTGATATATCATACCCTATTATTGGGTCGGTATAAAAAACTGCGTATCCTAGATACCTCGATTGTAAACCCAATAAAATTTCTACCTTTATAACCATATCAATTTTCATCAAATGCGTCAGCATTCGAGGGAGCTTCTAGCTATCCCGAATCGATTCGATTAGCAATTTATGAAGGCTAGCAGCCAAAATGAGCACGTGACGGAATGAATAATTTTGCGGTGTCGACCGAAATCATAACCTCTATATTCTCCCGATGAATTATCGACAGATTTTGTACCATGTACATTCCCACTCAAAAGTTTGGAAACACCAGTCAATATTTCTAGCCGCACTAAAAGTTGCATAACTCCGTCAAAAAAAGATAGTCGAATTTTTAAAAAAGCATTTTGACGGGAAGGATTCAGCTTTATTTTATTTATTTTTAATATTTTTTATGATTCTTGTCGATCCTGTCGATCCTGTACGGCCTTTTTTCGACCATCGCGAATTGGGCGCATAAGTCAAGGACATTTTTTTTTGTCTTTTTTATCTACGGTACATTTGAAAGGGTTAGCATACGCTCCATTTTTGTCTTCTGAAAATTTTCGTAGGATTTTTTCTCGCAAAGTTATTTTTCACTTTTTGCTAAAAAGGACAAATTTTGAAAGATGCAACGTAACTCAAAAACGATAGAGTTTAAAGGAAAATGTCAAGTATGAAAAAAGTAGCGTACGTATATACACGGAATCGCCTGAAATTATTCCAAAACTTTCCGATGAAATTTGTTTTTCAATAAAATTTTTGCTCGAAACTGATGATGATGTCCCAGTGTAAAATTGTATGTGATTCAAATGTCCGTACTTCATGATACAATAAAAATCTGAAAAAATTTAGCAAAACTTGCCATGCTATAAACAACAATCATCAATGATAATATTGCCCAAAAGTCGTTAACAAATTGTTCAAACAATTTATTAAGCAATGATGAACAATGATTAATAATTATTAACTATATTTATTAACGATTCTTCTGATAACTTCGTCCTCTGACTGCCGTGATTCTATTGGTAACATAAATTACTAAGCATTCTTGACTTGCGTGGGTCGCAAATACAAGCTGCATCTTATGAACGACTTCTGCCAAACAAAAATATGCTAAATCATTGAGGACATTACTTCTAGTTGCTTACACTTTTTTGTTTCGTCACCATATCCATCCATAGCTTTACATTTGACCAACTGTGCACACTAGAAAATACAGTCCACGCCCGCCTAAACATAGGTGCAGATATATGACTGCGATTGGTCTGACTGGACGTCGATCTCTATATTCAGCACCGGCCACGACCGCAAACATGGTCCAGCGCAGGATGCCAGTACATGGTAGAAGTTCACCAACCTTCCTCCCTCCACTTGATAACACCACAGGCACACCCCATACTGTATTATGTACAGCATTGCGTGCTTCTAATAAATTTGAGGAAGTGTCTACTTGGTTCTAAACTATCGCGAATGGAGACCGGCAAACTGTAAATGCATGCGGGTTACGAGCTCTCCAGATACGCGACTTTATATTCATGGCTCCCATAGAATTACGCAAGCTCTCAAATTTGAATTTAATTCTCCAAAACTTTCGTTGTTTTTTTTTCAAATCTACCCGCGTAGAAAAAAAAAGTATGGCAAGCCAGTCTCGGAAAGAGTCTCAAGAACAGTCTTTGCTAGCGTCTGGGAAACAGTCTTGGAAAGAGTCCTGCATAGGATCCGATCCCATACTCTGGTCATAAATCTATCCTAGACTCTGCACAGCTCTCCGAGACTTTCATTGACGTGGTTTTTAATATTTCCTAGGAATCTCTCTGATACTCGGTACGAGACTAATTGTCTCTGCAAGACTTTCTTTTGAGCAGTTTTATAAATTTTCGACCAATCTCTCCGAGACTCACCGATGGTTTTAAGCTTCATCAGTAGTTTCTTTGGAGCATCTTTCACAACTGGGGCTCTTTTTCAAACAGACTCTCTGAGACTGACATCGGGACTGTCTTTAATATTTGAGATAAGCATGAATAAACTTGTTAATCCGTATTTGTACCCGCATTAAGAATGTTGGAACTATTGGTAATGGAGAACAAGTCGCAAATAAAAACGTGGTCAATTCGAGATGGTCGCCAAATCTCTGCTAGATTCTCAGCGAAACAATCTAATATTTTCAACGAATCTTTCCAAGACTATTTCAAATTCCTCGGAGAAGATCGTTGTAAAGGATATTAAATTTTATGTTAAATCTATCCAAGACTCGTTACGAGACTTTTAAGAAATCTTTTCAAGTCTCGTTATCAAATTGGTTTTTGATTTATGAGAGTCTCTAAAACGGACTCTTGTAAGTTTAAGACTGGTTCTTGTCTATCTAGATCTTCATAGATCTACGTGGACATGATGTACATCGATCTCTTAAGATTTACATAGACATGTCGTTGGAAACCTATAGAAAAATCCAAAATACTCGTCATTGTTATTTTTAAATAACTTTTTCTCGGACCTCTTATAGGGTTATCAGTTTCAATTACCGCGAGTACTATTTTTTTCTACCAAGGACAACGTGGCCCGACTTACGGTGGTATACAGATTCTGTATACCCTGCGCGCTGCTGCCCTAAAAAAAATGTCTACGATAATTGAAACTAAGAGTCCCGGATAACCATAACAAGGATCATCATCACTCAGTCGTCTTTAATGTCTCGTGTATATTTTAAACGCATACATACCTCGTGTCTTGATACGTCATCGTGCTTACCTTCTTTTCATTGACCTTATGGAAGAAAATCATTTATTTTATTTCTTCAGCAAAATATTTTCAGGAAAAAAATGGATGCACACATTGAGAAGTATACAGGGCAAATTAACTTGTATATGGGTCATTCCATGTATAATCGACCACTTCTTTCTTACTTATTCGAAAAACATTGAATTTTTTTTGCTGAAAAAATACAGAAGATAGTTCTGAATAATTTATTTTTCAAACTACATTTATAAACAAAGAAAATGGAAAAAAATTGTAATTTGGTTCATTTTCTGACAAACAACAGGTTTTTAAAATTTTCAAATGCTGGTTAATTTGTGTTGGAACTCGTTTCATGTTTTTTTTCCAACACTTCGCTTTTTTTTTGTTTAATTACCGAAAAATATAGTGTATTAAATAATTTTATATACAATAGCTATAACTCCATGACAAATTAACCAATCAAAAAATTTTAAAAGCCTGTTGTTAGTCTAAAAATGAACTAAATATCAATTTGTTTATTTTCTTTGTTTTTAAATGTAGTTTAAAAAAATATATATATACAAAAATCATTCAGAACTATCTTCTATTTTTTTTCTTACTTTTCCGAAAAACTTTGAAATTTTTTCGATGATTACAACTTTGAATTTCATTTATTACTTATTTTTTTAACCGTGGGGTTTTCTCAACATCTTCAAAAATCCGCAGAGTGGTATTATGAGAAATAAGCTAAGTTGAAAAAAATAATTTTTTTCAATTGAAAAAAAAAATAGAAAACGAAAATCTGAATAACGAATAACGAAAAACCATTATTTCGCTTAAATGAAATTTTATAATAATTATCAAATTTTTGAGGCGTCGTATTGAATCGAAAATTCGTTCAATTAAATAACTTGAATAATTAAATAATAAATTAATAAATTAATAAATCAAATAATTAAACAACTTTTTTTTCTTCATGTTATCGTGTTTGCCGTCTCATTCTTCTCACGTCGTCCTCTTGTTTTCCTTGTCGTCATTACGTCCCGATCGTACTGTTCACCCCCGTCCTGTACAAAGTATTCATCTCATCGCTGTCATAATCGCGTCCTCTTCATCGCCATGGTGAACTTCGACGTCCCATTTTCGGCTCTTTTTCCTCCTCTGGCTTCATCGTATAACCTTGAATATAACTTCGCATAAAAATGAAGAATATTTTAACTATTGAGCAAATTAAAAATATGTCACAAATATTTTTTTTCACACAAAATTCTGCCTTAGATTTGTTTTTTAATTTTGGCCATTGTGCTGCTAGTAAATTTGTAAGCGACATATTTTTTAATATCACATTTACCTTTCCCGCCGTTTTGATCCGGTCGTTTTCGTTATCCGTCTTTTACTGTGCAGTTGCTCCTCCGAATTTTTCACCCCTATCCTCATCCTCTCACCGTTGCAATCCACTTTCGAGCTCGTTCACTTTTCCAAACGTTCCACATGTTACAATTATTTACATTACACAAACGCAATATAAACATTTTTTCGTACATGTTTTTACAGCTTTGTCACCTGTCAACGAAAGTTTGATGCTCATTAAGATGAGTATCGATTTTCCAATGACAGAATAACTACGATACCGCTTGGTCATTCGACGTTGTCACTTGTTGATTAAGATCGATACTCGATAAGATGAGAATTGATCTTTAAATGACAGGTGTCGAAGCTGCAAAAGAATGTACGAAAAAAATACAGATTTTTATATCGAGTTTGTGTAATGTAAATAATTGTAACATGTGTAACGTTTAGGAAAGTAAACGAGCCCGAAAATGGATTGCAGCGATGAGAGAACGAGGACAGGGCTGAAAAAATTGGAGGAGCAATAGTACAAGAAAGATAACGAAAACGACCGGATCAAAACAACGGGAAAGGTAAATGTGATATTAAAAAACATATCACTTACAAATTCATTAGCAGCACAATGGCTAAAATTAAAAAACAAATCTAAGGCGGAATTTTTTGTGAAAAAATATATTTGTGACATATTTTTAATTTGCTCAATAGCTAAAATATTGTCCATTTTTATGCGAAGTAGTATACTCTATTCAAGGTTATATGATGAGGACAGAGGAGGAAAAAAGAGCCGTAAATGGGACGTCAAAGTTGACCATGGCGATAAAGAGGACGCGATTATGACAGCGATGAGATGACAACTTTGTACAGGACGACGGTGAACAGTACGGTCGGGACGAGATGACGACGAGGAAAACAAGAGGACGACGTGAGAAGAATGAGACCACGAAGACGATAACATGATTAAAAAAAAGTTATTCCATATTGAACGAATTTTCGGTTCGATACGACGCCTCAAAAATTTGATAATTATTATAAAATTTCATTTAAGCAAAATATTGGTTTTTCGTTATTCAGGTTTTCGTTTTTTTTTTCGATTGAAATTTTTTTTTTAACTAAGCTCATTTCTCATAATACCCCTCTGCGGATTTTTGAAGATGTTGAAAGAACCTCAAAGTTAAAAAAATAAATAATAAATTACATTCAAAGTCGTAATCATCGAAAAAATTTCAAAGTTTTTCGGAAAAGTAAGAAAAAAAAATAAAAGAAGTTCTGAATAATTTTTGTATGTATATATTTTTTCAAACTACATTTAAAAACAAAGAAAATAAACAAATTGATATTTAGTTCATTTTTAGACTAACAACAAAAAAAAGCGGAGTGTTGAAAAAAAAACATGAAACGAGTTCCAACACAAATTAACCAGCATTCGAAAATTTTAAAAACTTGTTGTTTGTCAAAAAATAAACCAAATTACAAATTTTTTCCATTTTCTTTGTTTATAAATGTAGTTTGAAAAATAAATTATTCCGAACTATCTTCTGTATTTTTTCAGCAAAAAAATTTCATTGTTTTACGAAAAAGTAAGAAAAAAGTGGTCGATTATACATGGAATGACCCATATACAAGTTAATTTGCCCTGTATACGTCTCAATATGTGCATCCATTTTATTCCTGAAAATATTTTGCTGAATAAATAAAATAAATGATTTTCTTCCATGAGGTCAATGAAAAGAAGGTAAGCACGATGATGTATCAAGACACGAGGTATGTATGCGTTTAAAATATACACGAGACATTAAAGACGACTGAGTGATGATGATCCTTGTTATGGTTATCCGGGACTCTTAGTTTCAATTATCGTAGACATTTTTTTTAGGGCAGCAGCGCGCAGGGTATACAGAATCTGTATACCACCGTAAGTCGAGCCACGTTGTCCTTGGTAGAAAAAAATAGTACTTGCGGTAATTGAAACTGATAACCCTATAAAAGGTCCGAGAAAAAGTTATTTGAAAAATACAATGACAAGTATTTTGGATTTTTCTATAGATTTCCAACGACTGGTCTATGTAAATCTTCAGAGATCGATGTACATCATGTCCACGTAGATCTATGAAGATCTAGATAGACAAAAACCAGTCTGAAACTTACCAGAGTCCGTTTTAAAGACTTTTATAAATCGAAGACCCATTTGATAACGGGACTTGAAAAAATTTCTTGAAAGTCTCGTAACGAGTCTTGGATAGATTTAACATATAATCTAATACCCTTTACAACGATCATCTCCAAGGAATTTGAAATAGTCTTGGAAAGATTCGTCGAAAACATTAAATTGTTTCGCTGAGAATCTCGCCGAGATTTGTCGACCACCTCGACTCTCGACCATCACGTTCTTATTTGCACCTTGTCCTCCATTATCAACAGTTTCAACATTCTCAATGCAGGTTCAAAGACGGATTAACAAGTTTATTCATGCTCATCTCAAATATTAAAGACAGTCTCGATGCCAGTCTCAGAGAGTCTGTTTGGAGAAGAGATTGGTCGAAAATTTATAAAACTGCTCAAAAGAAAGTCTTGCAGAGACAATTAGTCTCGTAACGAGTATCAGAGAGATTCCTGGGAAACATCAAAAACCACGTCATGAGAGTCTCGGAGCGCTGTGCAGAGTCCAGGATAGATTTATGACCAGAGTATGGGATCGGATCCTATGCAGGACTCTTTCCAAGACTGTTTCCCAGACGCTAGCAAAGACTGTTCTTGAGACTCTTTCCGAGACTGGCTTGCCATACTTTTTTTTTCTGCGCGGGTAATGATTCGTTTGTGTAGATTATCAGAAATATTTCTTTATTTATATTCGCCATGAAAGCCAGAAACACCCTCTCGTTTGACGTAGATTATACGTGCTTCTGCAGCTTTCATGTTTCAACTCATCAGGGCGATGATCACAGGGCGTCGTCAGGTCGTCCTGATGGGGCAAAACCTCATCATCGTCGTCGTCGTCGTCAACCTCGCACTCGTGCGGGCTCTCGCTCGTAAATATAATTCTTATTTTTCAAGCGGGAGAGCGAATGGCTCGGAGCCTTTTCATCTCGAGTACCAAACACGTCGTAACTTCTGACGCAGGGATGAGCCGAGTGGACGAGGTCCCATTAATCAGTTGTCCGTTAAAGGAATATCATGATATCCATTTAGTGGTCGTAAATTTCTGTCGGTACGTTCTTTTTTTTCTCTAATCAATGCTTGGAAATTACTGCGCCATTCGATTACTCTCGAAGAGGGAAAAAATTTTTATGATCCATTATAGAAAATGCAATTTCATGAATCATGAGTATGGATACGGAATATCGGGGATACTTCTGGATTGTGATATTGGATTATCAATACATATTACTAATTTCATATTTCTACATATAATATCACATCAGCAGGTCTATTTTCATGTGCATGAGATGCGTCTGAACTTTCTTTTTCCAAATATATACACTACTGAAAAAATTGGAGGATCAAAAAATTTTCCCAAATTTTTAGTGGTTTTTAACAATGCTGTATCTCAGTGAAAAATGGTCGTATCGAGATCTAAAAAAAAGCATTTTGAAGCTTGAAGTTTCTAGTTTTCAGATCGTTCAGCAAAAAAAATTGCAAAGCTACAGGTTTCACGTAATTATGAGAAATACCAAGAAAAAAAAAATTGGCAAATTTGTATCGCTTTTGTTTTGGCTGTAATTTTTGAGAAAAAATTGTTCTAGCTAAACCATTACATAGACCGAATAGCGTGTTTATTTAGCTTCAATTTGCACTTTTGAGACTTCGCTGCGACCATTTTTCGCTGAGATATCGAGCTTTTACGAAAAAAGACACTTTTCTGTTTGACCATTGATATCTCAGCAACCAATGATCGCACAGAAATCAGGAGAGGCATTTCACAAACTTGAATCAATGCTCTACAAGGATTGTTAAATGTACTTGTCTACAAGGAGGGTCAATTGTGTTTAAATGTACAGAAAAAAAAATTACGAAGAATTTTCGATTTTTTTTTTATTTTGTTGATTTTTTTGTCTTACATAAATTTAAACGCTGTTTGCGATAAAAATGTGAAAAAAACTCAAATTTTTTTTTTAATTCTCAATAATAATTATGAAATGGTTAGGGGCAGTAAACATAATCCTTGAATTTTTTTGAAAAAATAATTCAAAAAAATAAAAAAATAATTTTTATTTTATTTTTTTGATTTTTTTTCATAAATTTAAACGCTGTTTGCAATAAACATGCTCGCAAAAAATTTCTTTTTTTCATTTTCATAATGATTTTGACGTGTTAAGGGGCAATAAACATGATCCTTTAATTTTTCCAAAAATTTGATGGCTTGAAACAAAAAAACCGTTCGATAGATCAAATTGAAACTTTACAGGGATTTTGTAGGTATATTGAGCTGTAAAAGTCACGCTCAATATTAGTCGTTTTGTCAATATTTTTAATTTGGCCGTTGATTTTCTAAAAAACCATAAATAGCCCTTTTTCTCCTGTTTTTTTACATTCATGGCAAGGATGGAAAAAATTTTTTTTTTCCAAAAACCATCGACAATCCTTGTAGAGTATTGATTCAAGTTTGTGAAACGCCTCTTCTGATTTCCGTGCGATCATTAGTTGCTGAGATGGTCAAAGAGTGTTTTTGTTTCGTAAAAGCTCGATATCTCAGCGAAAAATGGTCGTAGCGAGGTCTCAAAAAAAGCAAATTGAAGCTAAATAAAAAAGCTATCCGATCTATGTAATGGTTTAGCTGGAACAATTTTTTCTAAAAAATTACAGCCAAAACAAAAGCGATACAAATTTGCCAATTTATTTTTTCTTGGTATTTCTCATAATTGCGTGAAACCTGTAGCCTTGAAAAATTGTTTGCTAAAATATCTGAAAACTAGAAACTTCAAGCTTCGAAATGTTTTTTTTTTAGATCTCGATACGACTATTTTTCACTGAGATACTGCATTGTTAAAAACCACTAAAAATTTAGGAAATTTTTTTGATCCTTCAATTTTTTCCAGTAGTGGATACGATAATATAATTTACTTCTTTCGATAGATAAATCGAATAGCGAAATTCATATTGCCCATCCAATATCCTTCCATTATCAATTGTTGAAATTGCAAAGTTAATGACTTTACAGAAAAACTGGTAATTCCCGCAAATACAATTCTTTTTTCATGTGCTATTCAAGCTATCAATCGGATGTGCATTCTTTCGCGATTGGCCCGGTGGAATCGTCCTTCCTCTTTCTTCTATTACCATGAACTTCCAGTCTTCAGTCTTCACGTGTGTAACACGTGACTGCCTCATTATATTCCTCTCTTGAATCTACTCGCTTCGTCCCACGATGTACATCGCTGTATGGTATGATATAATGTCATACGCCAGAGTGTACGATACACTGCGTGAATTCTCCAAGTATATGTACATCGAAATACTCGGTCTTGGGCGTATATACATCATCACTTGCCACTCAAGCCCGCATAGTATCGCGTAATCGAGTTGTCAGGCAAACTACCCTTTACCCATCCACAGAAAGGGACACGGTTCTCTACAATTCTCCACTCCGTGCTACCCATGTCTTATACCTCTATCTATGTATATACTATACATATATAATATGTATATTTACATATATGTAACTGTAGAACCAAGTATACTCGGTCTTGTGCGATACCCTAATATACGAACATATCGCTGCTGTCACATCACCGCTCTTGGCGTTTCCTTGCCGATGAGAACACGACGTCAACGGCACTATGGCATCATTTCTAAAGGCTTCCTCCGTACGACCTAATTGTCAATATAGAATAAAGGACGTTGATAGTACACAAACACACTCACGTATAGCAGGTACTCTCAATCTAATAAGGCTGCCAAATACCATACCTTCGGGAATGATAACGCTGGAACGTTCTCCCTCATGATCAACGCGGAAATAACAGACCGTGATAATGAATAATAAAGGCATACTTTATTGGATTCGTCACGCAGAGCGTATTTAAAAGTAACTTGTAAGAGGTGGGTGGATGTGTTATCCGTAGGGGAATGTGGGGCACACAAGTCAGGTGGAATATAGAGAACCACCCGCATAGAATCAATGTCATTAGCACTATGTCTATTGAGAACACACTAACTACATCATCTGACTTCTCCCATGTCAGTTGACATTGATTGTGGGCCCGGTGATCAAATGCTTTTGAATGCTTTGATATTCGATCAAAATTTCATATGGCAGAATAACATAAAAAAGAATGAAAACAACGCAGATGAAAGAAAATATGCACACATATAAACTGTAAACCTATGACCATTCAATGTACAAGTCTTGGTCAAGAGTCAATGTACAAGTCTTAGCCACAAGTCATTGTACAAGTCACAAGTCAATGTTCAAGTCTTGGTACAAGTCTTTGTCTCAGCAGCACATTGCAACCGCGCAACAACGTACATTGGGACAATCGATAATGCGGATCGAGTTGGAAAATAAATAAAGTAGCAATTTCCCTGCCAGTTGCAGGCCCGTGGTCGGTGCGCAGCATGGAAAAAGCTTCGTTATGCGAAATGGCGCGGTCTAACGTCGACAGCCCGACGATAAGTCATCGACACACAGAGTAAAAACTTATAAAAGAGAGCAACAACAGTTGCACAGGTCTCTTTCCGTGTACATATTCGTTCGGAATTCTCTTATTCCCGGCTGGTTAACAACGACCACCCCTGTCACCGCTAACAGCGCCAGGCGGGCAAGAGAAAAAAAATTCCCTCCAAGGTGTATGGCTTACGTTCGTCCGAGTATATTTCCATCACCGAGGGGGTTCGTATTGTGTATGAATGTATTATAGTGGCTTGTCGTTCTTGTTCCGAGGGAATTGAATACTGCAACGACGCCCTGAACTCTCTCTCTCTCTCCCTCTATTTTCTCGCAACCCCTTTAAATTCGTTGTTCAGAGGATATACAGGTATGCATCATGCATCGCACCTGTATAAACCGGTATAATTCCTTATTCGAACCAACTCTCGCGTAGGGCAAGTGCGTTATGGTTCATACTGCTGAACCTATACTACTTTCATAATTCTCGTATGAACCGGAGAAGGAGATTGGGCCAGGTCGCGGAAGAGGGCCGAAGTTGAGCGGCAATGTGGAGAAGTGAAGAGAGAGAGAGAGGCCACGAGTTGGCCACTTAATAATGTAGACGGAGAATGCTCCTCCGGAACACCATGTGTAAGTCGTGATTAATATTTCAGACATCCTACCGGGCAACGGAACTACACAAGCAGAAAGCAAGCCGGTTTAAGGGTGTGTAATACGAGGCCGGAATACAGTGACCAGGGCGCAAGCCAGCTTGGGAATACGTATATGGTTGATTCTCCTGAAACACTCATTTTCGCTGTAACCTAGTTTATTTTCAATAATCCCTCTAATTTCTTAGGTTTTTTACCAGAATATGTTAGATCATAATGTTTTGAAACAGGGTGTCGGAACAGATATTAAAAAAATCATTTCAATCGTTTTTTTCTCGTGTTTGACCTCTAAAAATCATTTCTCTAGCCTGTAACTTTCGCATCTTCCCATATTGTAACGATCTAAAAAAATATTTGAAATTGAGAACACTGCAAATAAAAAATATTTTCTGAAACTGATCGCCGATTATAACCTCCTCCTGAAAAAAATGAGCAAAGATATATCTTTAAAAAAAAGTCGACAATCTTGTAACATGCTTTACCTTCATTCCTTTGAGCCGATGGAAATGAGCATATATTAGCCTATATGAGCCTATATTAGCTCATGATAGCGGTAGTTTTTTAGGCGATCGAGACCAGTCTTTCTCAGATATAATTAACCGAGCTGACAATTTGTCAGAGTTTCATTTTCGATCTTTGTGACCTTTTTCCTCAAAACAGTGTGGCTTAGGTATGGTGTACGGTGTGGCTTGTCACAAGCTGAAGGGTAATTCTTCCGGCAAGTGCCAATTACATATTTTCGGCTAAAATAAATCTTGGTTTATTTTTTTTTTTAATGCAAATTATTGAGCACAAGTTCATCGCTTCGTTTTGAAGTTGAAAACAACTCGCACGTCATATTACGACCTAAAGACCATCAAAATCGTCATTCCTCTGGCATCGTTTCTCTGCATCATTCCGCTGGATCAGATCCAGAGGAATGTTGAATCTGCCAGGGGAATCACCCAAACCGGGTTCGAGTGACGAATAAAAATGGGTTTGAATCAAAATAAGTCCTTCAGGTTATTGCCATGCCATTATAAAGCGTTGTAACTAAATGTTGCGTCATTTGATGTGTTTGTGGAAGGAAGTAAGATAGTCAGTTTGTATTTGCGTTTTATTTTTAATTATAACCGCTTATAAGTTTTCCAATATTAAATATCATAATAAAACTGAAAATACTTGAATAAACTAATAAAAAACGTTATAGCAAAAGGCTTACTCCTCTAGCACTACAATTTCTTCAAAGTACGATAGAACCCGCAAAATAGAAAAACTAGCTTGTCCAAGTGGCAATGACGTTTAAATGTCTTATACTAAGGTCATCAACACTTTTGGAAGTCAAAATGATTATTTAAAAAAAAAAATTGTACCCTCGAAAATGAGTATTTCGTGAGAATCACCCATATACATCGTTCACAGTATAAGCCCTTTACCACGGTCTCCGTGCTCATACAGTGGGTCGAGAGTTCCGAAAGCGGACGGTGGTCACCCATTTCCATCGTATAGTCCGGCCGCGACTGACCATTGCAAAAGCTCGCGGTCGGTCACTACCTCTTAGCTTGTGTGATTCTTGCATACACATTGAGAGACTAATATTTGTATGCGTGTATACGTAGCTCGTTCTACAGTCTACGTTAATTATTCGCAAAGGAAATTAATGCGATTCTTGGCTATAATTCATACGTGCAGCGGAATGAACGGCGACCAGACGGAATTATTCACGCTCGTGTCACCTACGGATCTACCTTCTCCCTTCTCGACCTTGTGTACTTCTGTTCATTTCTTCCTCTACCTCTCTCGATCCCTCTTTCTCGTGCCTACGTCAAAAGCTCCGGAGAAACGAACTCCCAGAAGCTCGTAATTTTGTGAGTGCTGTTTTACGTCGGTGACATCGCAGGTAGGATGGAAAAAAAGCCCCCCATGAACATAGCGCAGGTATATTTGTACGAGGGAACACACGCAAGGAGTGCCTGACATCCACGACGTCGTTGAAAACTTGAAATTGCGATAGTCGCTTGGAGGTTGACTTCGTGTAAGCGTGCGAATTTGCTGATACGATGGTTTTTCATGAGTCTAGCTATGAACTGGTGTCGGAACAACTAACAAAGCCTGGGGCAATGTTCTTTATAGAGTCAGCGAGGTATAAAGCGATTTATGGAGCATCGAAGAAAGAGAAATAGAGAGGAAGAGGGGGTTTATAACGTTTTCAGCTCTAGCAGGTATTTTAGTAAAATAAATAAAGCTCTAGCGAAGGATCTCACTATAATAGCAACTAGATAATATTATAACTAGATATGAGGAAAATCTAGCAGGGCGATAAATGAGTCAGGAAGTTTTGTTATTTCCGAGAATTCCAGCGGTTTTCGCCCTGTGCAAACCCACTGAAATCACTCGGCGTTATGCAAAGTTAAAGGTTCGTTGTAGAGCTTCTTCAGAAAATTTCGTTCATCGTCGATCTATCTCGTGCGTTGATTCTCTTGATTTATCATAAATTACCATCCGCATACGGTTGAAAACGAAATTATTTTTTCAAGGGTGCCATTCTCGTTATGGACCCTGTGATATGTTCGGCAATGAAGAATAGAAGTAGAAGACACATTAGAGGAAGACCGTTCAAAGATAAAATTCAATAGCATCGTCCATGAAGACGTAGAGGAAAAAAAATAAAAAAGCAGGATCGTGACTGAAAATAAAAAGGATACGTGATCTTTTTTATCTTCGACTCGCTGAATCACGATAACTTGAAAAGTCTTCCTTATTGACTGGTTTATAGTACACTATGTTTCACATTTATACGCTAAATGTCGAGGAATCCTACGAATTATGGGTGCGTTAACATCGATGCGATTCTTCCCTACAATGAAACTCGTGAAGTCCAGACTGTGACTCACCATCGTTTTACCCTTTGGCAATTCAAACTTTTCATGACTACAATAAAAGTTCTTTTGCGGAGCTTGCAGTATTAAATATATTTGTAAATTCCATCATTCCAACGGTCTTTTGTATAATGCGCAGCTTGTTTGTAATCTCTTATAAAAGTATACTAAGAGATTCATAGTTAAGTTGCAAGCTTGTGGTCCTCATTTAAGTCACTTTGCATGAATGGGGAATATTTCTTTCGAACAATTACACGTTGACGGGAACTTATTTGAGCCCGAGGAGACATAAACATCAAATACATTGCGGTGCATCCCTATTTTCTTATTGCGGGATTTTATCCTTAATCTTCTATGACAGAAGGAATGTCGATTATTATTGTTTGGCTCAGTGGAATTGAAATATTAGGTACTCTTATTGCAAAATGTAAAAAGGCGTCAAAGTACTATGATTTTTCTGCTACTCCGCAGTTGATGGATATAAATGTAGAAAACGTATTAAAAAAATTAGCAGCTATTGAAATCACGACTGGTCATCGAAGGTAAACTCGCTGAACGTTTACCTAAAAAAATGCAAAATGAAAATAAACACTGCCGTCCAAAAGTTTGGAAACAATTCAACAAGTGGCGTTTCAAAGGGGATATATTCAGCTTAGTTTCGTTTTTTTCTTAAATTTTTTCGATTCTTCAAGACCCGGTACGCCCTTTGAAATATAGTTATTTTTCGGCTTTTTTGTCTTGTTGAAATTTTTGCGCAAAACCCATGAAATTTTTTTCAAAGTGTTCTTTGCATAAAAAAGTGAGGGGAAGTATAAGCTTCAGTTTAGTTTTTTTAAAAATTTCGTACTTTTTTTTATTTTTTAAGGTTCAATTTTTTGCAAAAAGGGACCATATTTATAAAATGTAGCGTAACTCTAAAACTACTGGGTTTTTGTGAAATTACTAAGAGAGTAAAAAGTTGCATACAATCGTTTTGGATTCAGTTAAATTCTTACAGAATTTTTTTTCAAAGTGTTTTCCAAAAATATCTCGGGGACGGGAAAAATTTGGGAAAAAAAAATGCTGAAAAAAAATTCGGACAAAATTTCATTGAATCCAGAATAATTATATGCAACTTTTTACTATGTTAGTGATTTCACAAAAACCCAGTAGTTTTATAGAGTTACCCTACATTTTATAAACATGGTCGTTTTTTGCGAAAAATTGAATATTTTTGCGAAAAAAAAATCGTACGAAACTGATTAAAAAACGAAATTAAAGCTTATACTACCCCCCACAAGTATTTTACAGGAAAAACACTCAGAACAAATTTTCATGATCGTGCGCCAAAATTTCATCGCTAAAAAAAGACGAAAAACGATCATATTTCAAAAAGCGTTTCGGGTTCAATTTTTTTTTTATTTTTCTGGAAAAAGCGAAATAAAGTTGAGTATGTCCCTTTTGAAATGCCACTAGTTGAATTGAAATATTTTCATTTTTAAAAGAGCAGTGAAACTTTTTGTGCGGCGCGGAATCGGGGTGAGTGTTTCCAAACTTTTGGACGACAGTATATATTTTCTAAATTTAATTTATGTATTTTCACACAAGCATTTTATATTTTCTAAATTTCATTTATTTCCACACAGCCTAAAAGTGACATCGATTCAATTATTCTCCTGAAGCTTCTCATCTTCCTCCAAACGTTAATAACCTTCTCGACTTTTAGCGTGATCAATTGCAAAATGTGGATCATAAGAGAATAAGTAGTAGATCAAAAGTGGGTTCATATGTAATGAAGGCACGTTAAAATATGACCATTCCATAGCGACTTTGTGCAAACGTAATTATCAGTTGGCTAGATGGAAAGTCCGAGTGGTAAAAATGCACCCATCAATATTCACAAATGGGATTCTTCGTGATAGGTCACAAAAGACAAAGGCACACATGGGGGATGGGTTCCTTCATTTCGATTTTTTTTTTTTCAATCGATCCGGTCTTTGCTCTCTACGTTTCGATATTCGCTTTTGGATATTCGTACTCCGGCAAGTTCATACGATAAGCTCATATTCACCGGGAAACATTCGCACACCAGCGTGCGTTTCAGCTTTTCTGCCTTTTTCTCACTCATATTGTTCCTCCACCTCGGTCTCCACACATGCCTCTCTCCCTCTGTTCGTTTCTCGCTCCCCAGGGATTGAAAATGGTAATTCCGGTGTTCTTTTGCCTTTTTTCCACTCCCATGGCAATGTTGCCAGTGACAGCAGGCGTGTTTCTGATCCGACATTTAATTTGCGTCGCTGTTGCGCCCGTGTGCCTCGACACGCGCTCCCACCTCCTCTATCAGTTCACCCTCCGCACAATCCTCGTATCCTCCGTGGAGCTTCCAAAAAGCACACCGTGCAGGACCATCACACCGTCAGCCAGTGTGGTCGTCTCCGAAAAATTGCTCTCTCACAGCGCTTCCCCCGCTCTAAGCGCATGAACGCCACGACGTTCTTTGCGAAAAACGACGTGCTGAATTTTCCTCCATTTGTATCCCCTTCCCTCCATTATTCCGTCGGTAGCGCCGGTCAGATTGCGGAAAGAGTGAAATCGTGTGATAAGAACGGACTGATATCGATGGACAAAGTGGTTCGCCGGTCGGAGCGAAGAGAACAGCGATAGAGGGGAATCGATGTTGAATCGAAATTCAGCCTGAAAGGAGAGTTTTCATCGACGAGACTTCCTCGCTTTTCCTCTTGCTCTCACGTGCCAAATCGTTCCTTTTAGCCGCTTTCACTCTCCCCTATCGCCCGTGAAACAGCGTATAACATCGGAGAACCAATAACGGGCGCATCTCGCGCCATTAGTGCCGCTGTTACCGAGATTTTATCCTCTCGGAATTCAGACAGACACTCCAAACTCGCACTGAGAGGATTCATGACTCCCAAGACATTGATGTGTATAAGCTGCATATTGATTGACATTGGTAGTGGAGTTAAGAGAAAAAAATTCGATGGAACAAGAGTGATAGTTCGATTCACCGAAACTCCGGTAACGAGGAATTGAAACTCGAGGCAATATATCGACATACAAACGCCTCTGGGCCAACAGGCTCAAAGTATATATCGTCTCGTTAAGGTATATATGTTGTTTTCTCTTCTACATTGGAGTCCATTAGACGCTGCAATGTAGCAGGTACTGCCCGAGGGTCGTGTTTTCACTTTTTTTTGTGATATCTGGAGCATTCTCAAGCAACGGGACGGCTAAATATTTCGTCAGCTAAAATATTTTTCCAAAAGGTCAAGGTCATTCTTGTAGTAACTCAATGGTGACCTTAATTTTGAGCTTACGATTACCTTCAAAGTTAATTCAAGGTCAACTTTTATTTTTCGAATTAAATCCCCTTTTTTATGTCGGCAATCGAAAGAGCGGAAAATTTCACGTTCAAATATGTACATAGTTCATAGGTACATTTTGACCTTGAAGGTCCTTTAAAGTAAGTTAAACTTCAACGAGGAGTGGATATCTAAACTTTTCACATTATTTTTTTTAAAGGACCAAAGTTAGTTTAATAAGGCGCATTTAGTAGTGACCTTGACGATGACCTTCAAAGTGATTTCAAGGTCAATCTTTTTTTTTAAGTGGAAACTTTTATTTTTGAGTTCCGAAATCAATGGAACGAACAGCTTTATATTTACATTAAAAGATTCAGAAAAAATCAATCATGTACTGTCAAGCTGTGGTTCATGTCCCGTTAGCCTGGTTATGTCATCAATAATCTATCGATGACACTGGCAATAATCACCAGCAAGTCGCGTTTGACCTTCAACCTCGATGATTCTCTTATAATCGCGCGAGTCAAGTTTACTTCGCACGTTTTTACTCGACAAGTCCAAGATTGATGAACTGGTAATGAGACAAAGAAATTACTTCCAACAGAATCTTCGTTCATTGTTTGCTAGTCTGAGCAAAAGTAGATCCAGTCTCTAGACGGGGAAGCTCTCGAAGCAAATATCTGTCGATGCCCCCCTTTCGTAGCGCAATTCTGCTACAATCTTGCTCGTTTGACGTCTCGGAAATTGGTTTTCATAGCAATATATAACCGTCGGGACGAGGGGGTAGTTTGAGAATGTTGATGCTTTGTTTTTTTTACATAGTCGGAGGAGAGTATTGCCTGCCTGCCTGGATGAAAAGTGAAGAGAGAAAATGAGTAACAGTGAAACTGCGAGTGTACGAGAGGAGAAAAGAAAAAATAAGAATCGACGCTGCGGATGCAACAACGGGCAAGAGATGCGAATGCACTGGCTATTACTACCCTGTTTGTCCACTTTAGATACCATAACGGTATACAATATTCTGCACAGTTTCTGGCGTCTGTCATGTTTTGTCGAGGTTGACACTTTTGAATGGCAAATGTCCAGCGCACGCTTTTTCCAGGATTGCCTCTTTCATCCCCGTAAGACGTATATTTGAGCCAACTTATACAACGCAGGATTGAGAAAGCAATGGAAAAAGTAGAACGACCATGGCTTCTGCATCGAATAGATGAAATACGTATGTTATAAAGCTACATTTTTTATGGAGATAATCTAGAAAAACGCAAATATCAAAAAATTAAATTCTGCACAATTTTATTCAGTTCATTTCTTTCAGACATGCATCATTTCTGGTGAAGCTATAAACTACTCAGTTTTTGTGCATTAACCATCGGATAATCGAAGTAATTAGAAGAACAATCTGAATTTTGTTTAGTGAAGATAAAAATAAAACTTTAAAGTTGTGTCTTTAACTGTGGAAAATCCATCCACATGCTTCCTCGGTAATCCATCATTTGCACATGGCGCCATTATCGTTATTATCAGAAATTATATTTTTTTTTGCAACCAGTGCATTTTCATCCAAGTGCCGCGGTCATCACCTGTCCTTCAATCGGTGCCATTATCGTCATTATTTGAAATTATATTTTCTTGCAACTGTGCAATGTGCATGCGGATCTTCCAGGAACTGGCAGACATTAAATCGCTGTTGAATGTTTCAAAATTGCTCGTGCTCGTAACCATGCGCGTTGGTGTATCATCGTTCGGTCGTTTCAAAGAGGATCATAGAGGGCCATGTGTAGGGGCTATACACAAAGCGAAGTATATCGGGTAATACAGCAGCGTATTGATTTAGGCTTTGGCGTACACGGCGCGTTTATACGCCAGACTCATATACGTACGAAAGTGCCTCCCGCCAGGGATGTTTAAATTTCCCCTATACACGCAATCGCGATAAATATTCACGAGGATAGTCTTCGAGTGTGTAAGGTGTATATCTAACGTTGCGCGAGATGTACACTCCCCCTCAAAAGCTTGGAAACACTCGCCCCGATTCCGCGCCGCACAAAAAGTCTCTCTGCTCTTTTAAAAATGAACATATTTCAATTCAACATGCGACGTTTCAAAGGGGACATATTCAACTTTATTTAGCTTCTCCCAAAAAAATTTTACGATTTTTTTTTAGCCCGGTACGCTCTTTGAAACATGGTCGTTTTTTTGGCTTTTTTTTGTGTTGAAATTTTGGTGCATGATCCATGAAAATTTTTTTTTACTCTTTTCCGCATGAAAAACTTGTAGGGGGGAGTATAAGCTTCAATTTCGTTTTTTAAAAAGTTCCGTGCGATTTTTTTTCACAAAAATATTCAGATTTTTGGCAAGAAACTGCCATATTTATCAAATTGAGCGTAACTCTGAATCTATTGGGTTTTCGTGAAATCACTGAGAGGGTAAGAAGTTGCATACAATGATTCCAGATTCAATAAAAAAATTTCAGAATTTTTTTGAAAATTTGTTTGTTGTCAGCAAGATATTTTTTTATTTTAAATAATCGGGTCTCTTACCTTATCTACACGGTTTTTTTTTTATCGAAAAACCTCATCTACATGGCTATTTCATTGAAAAATCCGTGTCGATGAGGTACGAGGTAAGACCCGATTGTTTAAAAAAATAAAAAAATATCTCGTCAGAAAAAATTAAGAATAAAAGATTAAAAAAAAAAAAATTCTGAAAAAATTTAATTGAATCCAGAATAGTGAAGGAAGAATCGGCTGCGATTCGGCCAGTGGGTCCAAATGACAGTGGACAATCCAGCTTCATTTCCCTTTTTCCAAAAAAAAAATTCGATTCTTTTTGAATCCAGAATGATTGTGTGCAACTTTTTACCTTTTTAACAATTTCACGAAAACCCAGTAGTTTTAGAGTTACGCTACATTTTATAAACATAGTCGTTTTTTGGGAAAAATTGAATATTTTGGCGAAAAAAAATCGTACGAAACTTTTTAAAAAACAAAATTGAAGCTTATACTCATCCCTACAAGTTTTTCATGCAAAAAAAAATTTACAAAAATTTTCATGGGTCATGCGCGGAAATTCCAGCGCCGAAAAAAAAGTCGAAAAACGACCATGTTTCAAAGAGCGTATCGGGTTCAAAAAGATTCGAGTTTTTTTTTTGGAAAAAGGGAAATGAAGCTGAATATGCCCCCTTTGAAACGCCATATGTTGAATTGAAATATCTTTATTTTTAAAAGAGCAGCGAAACTTTTTGTGCGGCGCGAAATCGAGGCGTTTCCAAACTTTTGAGCGAGAGTGTACATATTTATACACAAACACACACCTTTTCTCTACGGGGATACTCGTTCTTGCTGCATACTTGTCGCTCTCACGGATAAAAGCGGACTGAGGAGAGGAGCGGGCGAATTGAAAAATTTACGAGGGTGCTAAAACGTGTTTTTGCATAACGTTTGCCACACTACGAAGAGAACGTTTGTCGCTTGAGAAAACACTTATCCACACTGGCCTTTTGTATACACACTGTGCGAGGTTCAATGCACCCTTGTGCGAATGAAATATTTACACAACTTGAAATAAAAAATCGTCTCGATTCCCGTTTGCCTGATGCATTGAAATTTACCGCACAGCGACGACAACGAAATGATCCCTACAAATGCATCACAAAGGCAAAAAAGTCGAACTGAAATGATCACAAACGACTTGACAAAATCCGTGATTAGATGGAAAATCCATACACTCGTGAATCAGTGATTTTGAATAGTTATGATTATGATAAACAATTCCCATGGTTAATATTTCGTGGTTATGAACAAACAATTGCAAACAGTATTTTCGTTGTTCAAGGGCTTCTTCTCTCTATGAAATCCTACAGATTGGAGACCGAAACGTGCAGAAGAAAAGCAAACAAATTGCGATTCGAAACCCCGTAAGAACCTTATACCGTTTGAACGAGGGTGAAAGCTTCAAAGTGCTTTCTCCATACAATCTCCCCCCCCCCTCTCTCTCTTCACCTTCGCTGCTGTAAGAAAATTTCTCCCCCAAAGAAAAGGGTCGGTTGTTCTCACAGCAACAGCTTTTTTGGGCTTACGCGATGGGCACAGAGGGCAGACAACATCGTGCAGCGACGTTCAACGTGTTCGCTCTGTCTCGTCATCGTTTCGGGTTAAACGAATTCGATACCACCCGCACAACAGGAAAGAGGGAAAAAAGAGAAAATTTTCGTTCCAGGAGTCACCATGGTAACAATCCCCTCTTGAAAACAAAATATATCCGTGAGCGGAGCTTCCGGCATGTCCCGCTATTACCGGAAAACACCGGGTTTGAGGATTTTCCCTGTTCACCATGCAAACACGCTTTCGCCTCACGTTTCACGTTTGGTTTTCGGTTATTACCTGCTTTCCGATGGAAAGTCCGAAAAATCGAATGCAATCGTATGCACCATTATCGAGGATTTAGAGGTTGATTGTAAAGAAAGCTTATGAATTCCTTCAACTCCACGTTGGAGTTCCTCGAGACTTAAGGGAACGTACCCATACTACGCGACCCATTTTTTACAATTTTTTAAACCCCTCCCCCCCGGTGACCACCCGTAGTAAATTCCAAGACCCCCTTCCCCCTCTAGTTTTCACGTAGTAATTCATAAATATGGTTTTTAATCGTTTTTTGCAAACAGAAAATTAAAAAAAAATTAATTTGGCTCATATTTGTCTTTAAATATCAATACGGCGCTTGTCGCGTGACGCCAAGAGTGCGTGCATACCTACACTCACAATCAGTGAGAAAATTAAAGGAACAGAAAAATTTATGAGATTTTTCAGCGAATTTGAAGCTTGAATCTTCTAGTTTCGGAATCTTGAGTTAACAAGTTTATGTGGGCCTCACCCTCGACGTAGTCGAAAGAAATATCACGGCGGAATTTTTGGTTTTTTCGAAACAGTCGTTGGGCTCCAAAAAAAATTCTTGAGCTCAACCAATCTATGGATCGTTTAGCACGATTCTTTGGCTTCAATTTGCTTTTTTTGTTTTTGTTTTACGATCATTTTTCGCTGAGATATCGGCGATTGAACAAAAATTCGTCTTTTTTTAATAATTTAAATATCTCTAAAATTAATGATCGTACAGCGAGTAAACGGTGGGATTCGGAAATGTACCCTCTATAAGTGCCTGTTAGTGTCTTAAACGAAAAAACAAATTTCGATGCTCAATTTTGACTTGAAAAAGTCCAAAAAATAGCTTTTTTTTTGTTTTAGAAAATCTACCGGAACTTTGTAGATATTGCGAAAAATACCAATTATGTTTTCAGTTTTTTTTTAGCTCTATATATACCTAAAAACCATGCCAATTTTTAAAACAATCGGTCGAACCGTTTTTTGTGACCGAATCATCGAAGTTTTAGAAAAATTTAAGAAACACCTTTATTGATCTTTAAAGGCCAATTAATTGTGTTAAAAATGAAAAAAAGTGTTTCTTTTTTTGTCTCTCAAATTTGCATTTATTCAATGAGCGTGAAAGCTGAAAAAAATCTAAATTCGGAAAAAAAAAATCTTGGAGCCCAACGACTGTTTTGAAAAAAGCAAAAATTTCGAGAAAATTTTTGCCGTGATATTTCTTTCAACTGCGTCGAGGGTGGTGCCCAAAAAATTTGTTTGCCTCGAGATTCTGAAACTAGAAGATTCAAGCTTCAAAATGCTTTTTTTTTAAATTATCGACCAAAATTAACAAAGTTACAGCGTTTGAAAGATCGCTGAAAAGTCTCGCAAATTTTTCTCTTCCTTTAATTTTTGGACTGAGTGTATATTAGCTCGAAAAAGTGCGAGATTTCCCTAGAGGATATTGACTACGTGAAGAAAATCTAAGCCCCCCCCCCCCCGCCCCTGTGACCAAGCGTGGTATTTTGATGACCCCCTCCCCCCTCTCTAAACGGGTCACGTAGTATGGGTACGTTCCCTAAGGTAGGAGTCCACTGTGACAATCGAAGTTTCGACGTTTCTTCATTAATTTTTTTGAATAACAAAATAAAATGCGATCGTTCCGAAGTTTTTACGTGTTGTTGGTTGTATCTTGAAGAGTAAACAAAAATGTTTGTTTACTCAATTTTACATGAGTTTGTTTATGATTTTGTACGTCAAAGTGGAGTCCTCGAAAAAAGGTGACTTGTTTCGGGTTTCGGGGAAGCACACAGCCTTTCGTAGTAATCTGAAATAAAAAATCCAAAGAGATTATTATTTTGTAGGTTGAATTCTAGTACTCTAACCTATAATATGCATATTTTAAGAAAAAAATCGAAATGGCAGACTTGCGAACAAAAAGGTCTTCGAAATCGATTTTTAGTTTGATAAATTGTTTAAAAAAATTCATTTGTTATTAACAAATTGAATGTTTTGAAGGTTTGGTATTTAGCTATGTGTGTCTAAAATCACGGGTGAAATTTTTAGCCAAATCGGTTGAATAGTTTTTAGTCAGCGCTTCCCCGAAATTTTGAAAACGTATTTTCGAGAAAAACGCCTTTAAAGTTTTGACAACAGATTTGGTATAAAAAAATTATACTTACATCAATAAGCTATGGTGCATAGAGCAATCGTTCCGTTTCCTGAAAGTTATCTCAAAGCTCTCTTCATTTCTTCGAGAGATTTGCAGTTTCTGGTGATTGCCAAACCGTAGTAACTAGTCATGTTTAATATCAACTTATTAGTTAATTGCTATCTTCTTTTGGCTATAACTTTTAAAATATTTTCAATTTCGGTCTGAAACTTTTACAGTATATTCTTAAGATGTTTATCTTGCAAAAAAACAAAAAAAAAGCGTTTTTTTTTTAACTCGTCACAGTGGGCTACTGCCTTAAACAATTTTAACCAGTGTGATCTACGCTGTTTAATGGCTGATATAAATTGTGTCGAATATACACCGCAGTAAATTCGAAGCAAAGGTGTAGCACTGACGGGTTTAAGCGGCCACGAGCTTTCTCAAGCTCAAGCTCGGAAAGCTTTGGTTCTTTTACCAACGTTTCGCAAGATAAATCGTGCAACCTCGTACGTTTACGGTACACGTTGAAATGGAAAACGAAAGCTTCTTTACGAAATGGCATCGCGATAGTCGTTTATACTCTCGCTCTTCTCTTACCGATTCGACTCTTCCATCTTGTACGCACTGCCGTTTTTGTACAGTACACGTTGAATAAGCTACAGCAACGAATGTAAAACGTACAAACTGATAGGTTTCTAGAGCTATTCAAAGAAGCAAAAAGGTCCAAGTTTCGCGCAAAAAGCTCTTCAGCAGCGGTCTTGAATTTTTCAATCAACAAGCATGATTTTTATCTTCTGTTCAACGTTATTTTGTCATTTAATTATCGCAAAAATATAATTTGACTGGATTAATCATATTAAATTAAAAGTTTGAGCGAAGTCCCTTAACGCCGGACGGCACCTAGTACCGGACACTGTTGATATGAGCCAAACCAGAGAGCAACGACAGTAGTTCTCGTGCGCAGTTCGAACAGTGGCCACAGTGGTAACGGTGGCGCTAGGGAGCTAGCCACAGTGCGCATGCGCGCGTTGTCGAGAGTTGATTTTCGTTGGAGCCGATTAATATTTCGTGTCAGCCGTAATTTTCACACATTCATTGTTTAAAAAATGGGGGTTTTGTGGCTCCGTTTTTTAGCTTGGGATGCTTTTTGGTAAGTATTCATACAAATAATGAAGGTTACATTTCAAAATGTTTGTGAAATGGCAACGCATTTTGTTATTTGAGGATGTTGAGTCCCAAATCGCAAATGATGAGAAAATTCTGAAAATTTGGTATGGTTTTGGATGAATTATTTAAGAGGTCGTGTAAAAATTTCACAACGATTAGGAAGCTCGTTATCGAACAATTAACATTAACAAATTAAATTAAATGTAGTCTTATGGAAACTGATATAACTTTGCGATAAGTTTTTTTTTACGTCTCAATTTTTTAATATCTACACTATATTGAAAGCAACGGAAACGAGGTTTATTGATAAATATTTTTGTTATTTGTTTAAAAAATTGTTCTTATCAAAATATTAATATTTTAATAACGAGCTTCCTAATCGTCGTGAAATTTTTACACGACCTCTTCAATACTTCATACAAAAACATACTAAATTTTCAGAATTTTCTGATATTCCGGAGTGTTCCGATGAATATATTTGCAATCATTGCAAAATTTAACCATTTTTAATCAATTTTTTCAAATAATATTCATAGTGTCCGGTACTAGGTGCCATTTTCCGGACTAAACCATTTTAACTAATAAATTCAAAAATAAATTCTTCTTGTTTTACGTTTTTTTTAAATCTGTACTATCATTAGCACACCAAAGAATACTCCAAAGTTTGTGGAAAAAATATAAAAAATCGAAGTTCTTATATATGAGGCATTCCAGCTATAACCGAGCGGCCATTACCTCGACATTTTTTTTACGTGTCGCCGATTTTTTTTCAGTTACTTTTCGACAAAAAAAAACATACGTATTTCTCAAAAAAAATTATTTTCCATCCTCTTCCGTTTTAACACCTTTCAAAGTACGATTTTTGTTTTTTCGAAAAGAGTGTATCCTCCGATTTTTTTCAAATAAATTGACAAAAAAGTACATTTAAAACCGCATCGTTTGATCGTTATCCCATCACGGAGAAATCATTTTTCGATTTTTTCTATGTGTATGAAGCTTTGAAAAATGTGTTTTTATTCGTAAAAAAAGGAGTAAGTACATAGGTAACATTGTTGATGCTATTATTTATTAATACAGTTATTATATTTATGTACACATAAATAAAAAATAAACAATTATTTTTCATCCCCTTCCGTTTTAACACCTTTCAAAGTACAATTTTTTTTTCGACAAGAGTGTATCCTCCGATTTTTTTCAAATCAATTAACAAAAAAAGTAGATTTAAAACCGTATTTTTTTATCGCTATCCCATCATGGAGAAATCATTTTTTGATTTTTGCTATGTGTATGAAACTTTGAAAAATGTGTTTTTATTCGTAAAAAAAGGAGTAAGTACATAGGTAACATTGTGGATGCTATTATTAATTAATACAGTTACAATATTTATGTGTACATAAATATTGTACACATTTTTGTATACATTCAAAACACATTTTTCAAAGTTTCATACACACAGCAAAAATCAAAAAATGATTTCTCCATGATGGTATAGCGATCAAAAGATGCGGTTTTAAATGTACTTTTTTGTCAATTTATTTGAAAAAAATCGGAGGATACACTCTTGTCGAAAGAACAAAAATTGTACTTTGAAAGGTGTTAAAACGGAAGAGGATGAAAAATAATTTATTTTGAGAAATACGTATGTTTTTTTTGTCGAAAAGTAACTGAAAAAAAATCGGCGACACGAAAAAAAAATGTCGAGGTAATGCACTCAACGCAGACGAAAATGTGTTTCAATCCGATAAATTTATTTTGCAAAGAAGCAAAGAACGAAAACATGGATCTTGATCGCAGCTTTCACAGTGACCTACACTATATAGACGATTGATCAGAGCTTTGTGACGGTTGTGTGGGAAAAAGTCATTGGGATCCTCTCAACGGTCAAGACGAAGTTTTCGTATCCATGTGGATTAGAAAATCTAATGTACGAGGGGAATCGAGAGACGAGAAGCAAAGCGCGGTGGCCGAGGGGATGAAGGGAGTTGGTTGAGGCAGAGGAGCAAGGAGGGAGCAGAGGGAGCAGAGGGAGAGCTTAAAAGGCCAATGTGGAACTCGGAAAGAGGGAGCAGGAAAGTGAGTATAACATGGAAGACAGAGAGAGAAAAAGGGAGGGAAGTAGATGTAGAGACAGAAGAAAGAGGGAGACAGAATGAACGTATGAGAGAGGGTCGTACCGGATAGAAGAGGGCATAACACAATTACACGTGGGGTTGATGCTGGTTTCTCTCTATCTATACGCATCTCGCTCTTACCTTCAAACGCACATACAGGCTCACTCTTCATATCTCTCTCCCCCTTTCTCTGTCTCTATCTCTCTCTCTCTCTCTCTCTGGCTCCTACTCTGTTGGTTCTCGACGTTTGAGGGGTGAGAAGCCCCGACGGTGGGTGGCAAGATTGAATATGAAAGTTTAATGCGAGCAATATCAGCGCCACTGGTATATATACCTACCCTCGCAAGCCAAGAGCGAAGAACGAACGCGGGGTTCCTGTTTCGCAAAAGACTCACTCTTACAGACATCTCGGTCGTATCGCTCGCTGCTCATTCACTTTTCTTCGTCTTATTTTTCTCGCATTTTAATATTTCGTTCTTTTTCATATGCTTCCTTCTACCGTATCCACCTCGACAAATGTCAACGAACGATACCCCGGAAATCGTACAAACAGCGGTTCCAACATAGCATTATTATTGCTTCCGAAAACATAGGCCATCACCTATAATCTTGTAAAATTCAACTCCATTGTTTTCTCGATGTGATAATCATGATTTTTATATTTAAAGAAATTGTCTCAGGGACTTTTATCTAAACGTCCCTAAACGTTTTTTTGATATCAGCTGTTTGGAAACCTGGGTCGTTCGCGTCCGGCCGTTTTTGTGGGGTTGATGAACTCGGAAAAATTTAATAAAATTTGAGCTACCTTTCGAAAACTTCAACTTAATAGACCAACCATAAAATTTGTGAAAAGTTTATTTTTACATATATTTTTTCTTAAAAAAAGGGAGCAACTCCGTAAAGAATCAGTAGTTTGCTTAAAAAATCATAATTTCACGAAAAATTGAGATACCTGAATGAAGTTTACGGCAAATTGAAGCTCGATCATGCAACTTTGGGGAAAAAAATATTAGATTTCATTGATGTAAAATTAAATGCTTAAGTGCTGTGGGTAAAATGGGCATAAACATTTTTTTCTTATAAAATGTATTATTTTCAACTTATAATTGTTAATTCTACTGTTATCAACAAAATTGTACGTTCTCATATAAAATTATAATTCCCGTACATGTACTACCTGCTCAGCTGACGACGTTCCATTTTGTACTGACACTAAGAAAAATATACGTAATTTAGAAAAAAAAAACTAATTCTGTAGCTTAATGAAGCTACAGAATTAGATTTTTGCGTAATGACGCAAAAACACGTTAAAATTAAGAAAACATTTTCGCTTACCTGCAATTTTAGACAAATGCCGTCAAGCGTGGGTCATTTATGTCCAACTCAAATTTTGTCCACGCTTTATGACGGTTCAAGGACAGCTGAGGTCTAGCATCTTGGGGGTCAAGTTCCTCTCCTTTTAGGTGGGTGTAGCGGTCCCCGCTCGCTCGTTTGGAAGTAATCGGTGGATTTTTGGGTAGGACAAAAATGACCCAGGTTTACAGACGAAGGCTTATTACTTGTTCTACTGTGCTGAATAGGCGCAAAACCGGAAAAACTGTACAGAAAGCGATCGAGAAACAAAGATTGGCTGAATCATCAACCGAGGATGCGACAAATTGTCTGAATGATAGCGGTTCTTGTTGCCGAAAGCTCTCCGTCTCTCGTCGCTCTCTTTCTATTCCACTGCCCCGGAATACACGTTTCAAAGAAGGACGTTTAATAACTCCGCCTTCGGCTATTTATAAAACTTTCCTCATTAATTACCGACAAGATTCAATCCACCGTTCTTGACTTTACGTATTCTCCGTCGCACACGGTTCTCCTTTTTCTTCGCCAGGACCTTTCTAACCCGCGGCTTGTTTCATCATCTTCTTCTCCTTCCTCTTCTTCCTTCAACACAGCGTGCACCGATGTTACTACTATCCTGCCTTTTCTCAACGAGAACCGCGAGCGGAGGGAGAGAGGAGAGCTCTGCGGTTTACCGCCTTTGTTAGAAACGTTGAGAAAGGAAATTTAACAGAAAATTGGAGTGGCGTCGTCGTCGGTGCGTGTGCTATGAGCTTGCTACCGTCGGCTCTTTGCAGTTTTCCACGAATTAGTGAGGATAATTATGAAAGGAAATGACACAAGCTTTTTTCCTGCATGCAACTAGCGCTTAACTCTTATCGCTTATGAACTAAAAGCCTGAGTGAAATTTTTTTACAAAAAGCATAGCCGCAGGTACCTTTTTTCATCTCTATTCTGCAAAGTGTACTGCGGCGTTGTGAATAATTTTAATTGCAACAAAAACTCGATTTTTCTCATTGTTCCATTTTCTGTGTACAGTAAATATGCGGCAAAGATCAAAATTGTTAAAAATAGAAAAATAAATATGGAATAATTATTGCCTATGTTGTCGCTCACGTGAAATAATCGTTTTTTTAATATCATTGTTATGTCGTCATGCTGTCTGTACATTTATTTCTCAAACCCTTCGAAGGCAGAGCCCTTAAGACCCTCAAGGTCCGAGTACATTGCAAATCCGCTTGCTCGAACTTCTTAAACGGAAATACAGATTAGTTCAACGATGCGGGGCGAAGTAGTGATTGGGACCTAGCAAAGTAGAGTACTGGTAGTGAAATAGACCTGACAATATAGAGTAGATGTACACGTGTAAGAGGAAGAGAGAAGGAGATGAGCAATAGGGGGATTTTAGAAGCACAAAAAAAGAGAAAGAATCAAGAGAGATCAAAAATTCCCTGCAGCGCATTAACTCGAGAGCAGTAAAACCAGATGATGAAGTCATCGAGTAGATCTGATGTATTTGTGAACTGTCGGCTTTGCAAAAACCATTGTTTGGAAAATATACAGGAATAAATTTCACCGTGTATGTAAATCTCTTCCAGTTCTAACTTTTCTGTCAAACAACTCAACCAAAAAATTTCCAGACTGATATATTTCCATTATATTCAATAATTTGGCCAAACGCGACCATTTCTAAATAGGTCATTCCATGTCAAATCGACCAAGAGTTGGAATCAACCCCTCTCAATTTCGATGAAATTCGGTCAGAAGTTTTCGTTTTTAATAAAACGCAGTTGTATCAAAGGAAAGGAATTTAAAAAAAAAAATTTCAAAAGTTATTCAAAATTAAAAATTTCACAATTTTTCAAATCTTTCAAGTTTATTTTTCAAATATCTCGAAAACTATTTTAGTTACGAAAAATCGTCCTGAATTCGTTTTGAAGAGTACACTTGAGACTACGAAAAAAAAAATATTCCGAAAAAAAATTTTGAAAATTAATGAACTTGGAGAATTTTGAATTTTCAAAAATCGTTCAAATCCAAGTTCCATATTTTATTTTTTGTATAATTTTTTGTATATAATACCTTGTACTGATCTTAAAAGATCCTAAAATTTTCAGAAAGGTATTTTTTTTCTTCAAAAATATAAATTTTTGAATTTTAAAAAATCGTGCAAATCTACGATAAACATAAAATTTTTGGTTACATTTTTTCAATATAATCCCTTGTACTCATCTTAAAAGATCCTTAAATTTTCAGGGTAGTGTGTTTTTGTTTCAAAAATAAATTTTTTTGAATTTTGGGAAAAAATTTTTCTTTTGTTTTTGCTCTAAGTTAAGTAAAGTTGAGTAATCATGTAATTCTGTCATTTTGAGCAGTAAGAATTTCCATTAATGACGATTTAAAAGAGAAAAAAAATTTTTTGCCAAAATTCAAAAATTTATATTTTTGAAACAAAACAAACACCTTTCTGAAAATTTCAGGATCTTTTAAGATCAGTACAAGGTATTATATAGAAAAAATTAAACCAAAAATGAAATATGAAACTAGGATTTTTACGATTTTTGAAAATTCAAAATTCTCCAAATTCATCATTTTTCGAAAAAAAATTTCGGAATATTTTTTTTTTCGTAGCCCCAAGTATACTCTTTAAAATGAATTCAGAACGATTTTCCGTAACTATAATAGTTTTCAAGATATTTAAAAAATGAACTTGACGAATTTGAAAAATTGTGAAATTTTGAATTTTGCATAACTTTCGAAAAAATATTTTTTATTTTTTTTCCTTTGGTTAAACATTGTTTTATTGAAAACGAAAAATTCTGAACAAATTTAATCGAAATTAAAAGGGGTCGATTCCAATTCTTGGTCGATTCGACATGGAATTACCCATATATTTAAAAGAATTTCGTCCAAAAAGTGTTTTCTTTTGAAAAATATATGATTTTCATGGAGAACTGGCGTTTTTTTAAGAAAAAACGTGATGAATTTGTAGCAATAGATGAATTTTCAGCCTTATTAAGACACGTGATTGAGATTTTTTTTTGCATTTTCGATTGTTACAGGCGTCGGGGAACGTTCGTATCGAACTGGCTCAGATACGGAAGGTGCCGCAACGACTGACAATCCGACAACGCCATTTCCTACTCCACCGCCAACGTTGACACCGAATCATCGTCAGGCATCACCATTTCCTCTCGAAAGCACAAATTCACGACGGCATCATTACAGCGGTAGTGTGTCGTCCGAGAGAACGTCACGAAATGGCAATGGTAAGTTGGAATTGAATCTTACTCATCAATAAAGAGAATTTTTTTTCGTACCGAAGACAGAAAACGCCCGATCAAGTTTCTCTGTGTTTGGGTGTCAAAAAAAGGGACAGTAATTAAAAAAAAAAAAACCACAAATTTCATCAAATTACAATTCGAACTATCGTTTACTATAATAGGATTGAAAAAAAAAAACAGTTGTTCTGTGTAATGGTAATTGTATTTCGCAAAGTCAGATATCGATTGATTATTTGTCTTTGACGGATTTCGTTCTTTGATCTAAATTCAGACTTGGATCAAGGAACAAAACAAACTGAAGATAATCGATTCTATAATGCTCTTTGACGAATTAAACGAGAATAATTGTTGTTCGATAATTCAATTTATTTCGTATCTTCATATTATTTCAAAGGCGAAGCTATTTATGCCGCGCCATCGAAGAAATCGAGCTCGGGCGGTGGTACAATTGGCAGACGTTCGCGACGGGGTCATGCCAGTGCCATGAGTTCGAGTTCAACGGCGAGCGATCGTTCCGAGACTGTTTTTCCCGACGATCACTCGAGGATGCATCTCAATAACGGTGAGTTTTTGTGAATGAAAATTACGCCTAATGAACATAAACACAGCTTGGCGTCGAAACTTTGGAGGCTATATTATTGTACATTCGAAGACTTGAAAAACATTTTTTTTAAGGTACCAGAGATTTTGATTAACTTCAAAACGCGATTTACTCGAAACTACATTTTCGCAATTCGCGGCAGCGATAAAAAAAAACTATTCATCCGATTCATTTCAATAAAATATTTTCAGACACATAATTGCAAACCCTCGTCGATAAACCTCCATTAAAAAAAAAAATTAATTTAACAATAATTTTTTGCATAAAAATGTTCGGTGAAAATTCGATTTTTTTTATCTGAGTACCGCCATTATTAAGATATTCAACTTTTGAAACTTTTTCTTGATTTATCAACAACGTACTTTCATATAGAATGTAAAAGTTTCTGATTTTTTTGTTTCGGATGAAAAACAAAAAAACTACAGCTGCCGCAATTCGATATCGCGGAAAAAATTCGTTCAGCAACGATTGGTTGCAGGCTGCTGATGGAAACTTATTTTCGATTTAAAAAAAAAATGTTTTCCAAGTCTTCGAATGTACAATAAAATAGCCTCCAAAGTTGAAAACGATTGGTCCGGTAGTTGCGTTGGAAAAAAATCCCGAAATTCCTCGTCATCTTCGACCATTTATATGGGTTTCCCCCCTTAAGGGTTAAATATCGCTCAGCTCCGTCCCCAATTTCCCACATCATTTTCAGTTCTCTCATTGTACACATTTCACCCGATAAACACGATTAGCTGATAGGATAAAATTCGCATGACCACAGGAAGGAGGATGAGAAATGATGTTAATATGTGTATGGGAGATGTATAGAGGGAGTGGCGAACGGGTGGTCAAGTGAGAGTGAGCGGGTGGTTGAGTTTGACGTGAATCTCATTTACACCCCCACGTTCACGTGGCGAATATTCGGACCTCCGTACAAACAGGAATGTAGACCGGGCTCGCACACATGAAAATCCTAGTCAGAGACCGTACTCTCGAGTCGCAATGCTAATTTGTTGGACGTTCATTCACAATTATAAGTTTGAATTTTCGCTGCACACATATAAATGTATATATATATGGGGCTGTCCACGTCAATTCACCTAGCCTCCAGACCACAAAATTTTTTATTTGCTTCGTAATTTTTTTATGTTGTTATCCTTGCTCTGAAATATTTTTCTGAATTTTTGCAGATCTTTTGGAACAACCGTTCCTGAGTTATGATCTTTTTTTAACCGAAAAAAAGGACCATATTTAAAAATCTAAAAAAATTCACAAAAATTGTATAATCAACGTCGAACAGTCTCCCGCTCGCGAAAATGTGGTGCAAATTTTTTTTATATTTTTTTCACTCAATCAAAACCTTTTTGTGCATAATAATTTATTTAAAAAATCCACTGCGAACAGAGAAGTCGTTTAGGGACAGAAAATAATAACCTTTATAATTTTATTTTGTTTATGGCTTACGCACATTTTTTTTCTCAAAAAAGTTGTGTGTTATGTGCTCTATTGCACTCGAGTATTCTTTTGTAAAAATGACTCCATCGCGTTGAGGAATAAAACAATGTAGTTGTTGGGTTTGCGGAATCCTTTTGACTAATTCAAATCGTTCACGCAGCTGATAAGCTGCGTGAAAGGTGAAAAAAATATTTAAAAAATTTGCGTGATAAGGTGAAACAAATATTTTAAAAATATGCACCACATTTTTGCGAGCAGGAGACTGTTCTACGTTGATTATACAATTTTTGTGAATTTTTTCAGATTTTTAAAAATGGTCCTTTTTTTCTGTTAAAAAAAATCATAACTCAGAAACGGTTGTTCCAAAAAATCTGCAAAAATTCAGAAAAAATGTTTCAGAGCAAGGATAACAACATGAAAAATTACGAAGCAAGTCAAAAATTTTGTGGTCTGGAGGCTAGGTGAATTGACGTGAACAGCCCCATATATATAGCTTGGGTGAACTGTGACCGAATGAAGAAGGGGCACTCTCGAGTCGGAGGCTCAGAGCTATCCGGCTATCGTTGAGGCCAATAGTACTTCACCGTTTCGTCGCCACCGACGCTCCTAACGTAATTACGGATTAAAATCTCGAGCGTGAGTCAAGTTAACGAGCCGTGCCGCGAATATGATTAACGGCGTAACGCGGTTATATATCCCCGCACATATTTTCGGATCGCCAGACCAGGATCCGCTTTTTGCACGTAAATTATACAGAGCACACGTATGCGCTGCAAGAGTTTAATCGAGTTTTTGTGTACACGAGTTTTATGGAAAGCCAGCGAGAGAGTTCATTCGCATCAAATGTGAATTTATAAATGCATTTAGCATTCCCCCTAAATACGTTTACCATACGTAAGATTCGAATATCGGCGTCTTGTCTTAAATCCAATTTTGATGCCACACTTTCGATCCAATTTTTCGAGGAAACTTGTACATTTCGATGGTTATATTAGGTTGAATTGGCTGCTCGTAAAATTGATTTACGGCTTCAAATTTTGAAGAGCTATTAATTCATCTCTCATTGTCAGTGCGATCAAAATGAAATTGACTTGATCGAATAATTGCCCGCAGATTGAGGTAACGAATCTGGCAAAGCGGTAATAAAGTTACAGTACAAGCACCGAAATTCTCGAAATATGCATGTATTTTCGAAACCCTTTCGTCCGCACCACCGAGCAACTCGTTTTTATTCAGCGTCAATCAATCGCTGGCCCTTTACGATTTTATACATCCCTCGTATAATGGATGCTCGTTGATTATGCCAATCTCGTTCGCGGACTATGAAAAATATGATCGGATGATTGACACTCGTGCTTTCAATATTTTATCGGAATTTCATGTGGATTGTAGATTTTTAGCCATCAATACCCAGCTTCCGTCAAAAATTTAACAGCCACGAGCATCTGTATAAAGCATAAAAATTAAATTACAGTCAACTTTCACTTGAATTAACGACAGCAATTTCGCACCGTAGACCAAACGCTCAAAAAGGTGGACAAAAATGTCTATGTGAGCAGATCGCTCGTTTCGATTTTTGAATCGAATTTTCCAAATTCAAAAGGTATGACCCAAAATAGCTGCTTTTGTTCATAAACTGTCATATTAGAAAAAAAAACATTTCTATTTGAGGATTTCAAAGGTTGCTGAATCCGATTTTCAGGGGTACACCTAAAAAGGTGATTTTTAGAATTTTTAATTTTGATTTTCAAAGTTACAACGATTTTGAATTTTCAAGGCCTTGACTTTAAGGGGCACACCTAGTATGAAACTTGAACAGCCCAACAGGCGCTTTTCGAAGAAGAGGAAGGTGAATTGTATGGGCCTGGAATTGCAGATTAGCTCTAGGTATGTTATTTATCTACTTATAACAGATCGCTTATTTCGATTTTTGAATCGAATTTTCCAAATTCAAAAGGTATGACCCAAAATAGCTGCTTTTGTTCATAAACTGTCATATTAGAAAAAAAACATTTCTATTTGAGGATTTCAAAGGTTGCTGAATCCGATTTTCAGGGGTACACCTAAAAAGGTGATTTTTAGAATTTTTTTTAAAGAAATGTATTGCATCAAATGTTTTCAAATTTTGAAAATTTATTTGGGCATAAATATTGAATACATTGTAAATTTTTTGAACAAAAAAATTTGTTTTTCAGCGAGTTATTCGACTCTCAAAAAAAGTTTATTATTTCGCTAAAAAATCTGATGTTCTTTGACATGCCAAAATTTCATGTTTTATCCAATCGAAAAACTGGAGGGTTATCGTATAGAGAAACATATACAAAATATGCTAAAAAAAGAATCATATCGTTCGGGTGGTTTGTAATCGAGTTATACTAGGTGTGCCCCTTAAATTCAAGGCCTTGAAAATTCAAAATCGCTGTAACTTTGAGTTGGTGAACGGGAAAAGGTATTGTATAAGAACCATCTGAATTTTTTTATTTTCTTATTCAGCTATTCTGTCATAATGGTTTTTCAAGGGTTTATTGGTTACTGGCGAGAACTGTCCATCCACTTAATTACTTGACCCAAAACAAGTAAGTTAGAATTGTAACTCTTCTTTGCTTTTGCAATATTGATTCTAATAACATGACCCGTTTAGCGCATTCTTTCTCCAAAGTGTTGGCGGATGGAATCGAGTCCGTTCCAAACAGGTCAATATCACCTAATTCCTTGTCCCTTCTTTCGCCATTCGGGATACTTACGTGGGCGATACAATACGTATACGTGAAATGTAAATACACGGTAGACTCGAGAGCGTTATTCCAAGTACAGAAACCTGGAGACCCCGTAACAATGGAGTAATCGGCAAACTACCTAACGTGGTGGCTCATTAAATAACCAAGGACTCTCTGTTTCCGGAGTTAGGTCCATTGTTGGGCGAATATGCCATTGGTGCGTCGGGAGAGGCGCCGGTAAGTTGGTTTTGTGGCTCTGTGCGTTGTAGAATGAAGACGGGAGCGAAATACAGCGAACGAGGAGACATCGTCAGTGAGAGGTTTCCTGGTTCCACACCACAGTCTTTCAGCCTGGTGCTACTCATACTTTGTGCTGTGTATAGAAACGAGCTTGCTAGCTTGTAGCTATTATCCCTTCCTCCCTCTCGTTCAACACTGCGGAAACTCTACTTCCACGACCATACACGAGGAAACACACTCATTGGTTTATAACTACATACAAACATACACATATATGGAACTAGCAGACATGGGAGAGGGACTCGCACACACAAACAGAGAAAGAGAGAGAATAAGCAGAAGCTTTTGGACCACCCGGTTCGCTGCCGACTACTACTATACCGGAGAGTGGAGTAACCGAGTTAACAGTTACTCTGCTCGGCCGGGCTAGTTAGGTGAGGTCACTGCGAAGTTAACGGGCCCTCGGCCACTATATTGTTTTGGAGAACGCCGAGAGTATTTAGGCTTTCCAGGGCTACTGTAGTTACTACGACCTCTCTTTCGCTTTCTCCTTCTCTCTCTCTCTATGCTACATACTCGTTTCGTCCCTTGGTTGCTATACCGTAGGGTTCACGGTACGGAGGTTCGGTTCACCGAGTCCTCCGTACCTAACTATGTACAGGGATGTAGCGTTGAAACCAGGGACCACTCACTTCGTCTTGTTCACCGGGTAGTCGCCGTCATCACTTACAGAGAAGCGGAGTTCTCCAGGATAACGCAGTTTTGAAACCATCGCAGATGAGAAAGTATATATAGTTAGTTTGCACTCTTGAAACCACCAGCTACTTTTCCCTCTCCTTTCCTCTTGTGTCTTCTCCATTGGCGTTCATCTCTTTCCGGCTTTGCTTCAACGTCATTTCGTACATCGAGCGTCATGGACCGAGCGAGTATCGAGCGAACAGCGTATTACATCGTATAGAGTTGTGACATTGTGGTTTGAGGCAATGTTGAAAGCTACATAGTGTCTATGCTTGCAGCATACATATATATCGTAGCCGCTCACCTAACTTTTTAATGAACTCGAGGAGATCTCGTTTCGCGGTGCCTGATACTCTTCCATCTCAACTCGCCACGTTCACCCAGACTGTCTCTATGTTTTCACTCGCTCTTTTGGCTATAGGGTAGTTCATATATATGTATATATCATACCCCTTATACACTTACAGCTCATAGTGCTCGAGTGGCCAGATACACCCTACCAATTATATCGGTGACCTTAGTTCATGGGTGTATGGGAAACGGGAGAAAGATGAATAATATCTTTGCGGGCCAGCGAGAACGGGAAGGAGAGAAGAGGGGAAGAAAAATCTCTGCTAGAATGATAGCTGCAGGGATAGCGGGCTTATCACGAAGGCCCTTTCCCGGAGCCCTTCGAGACTTCAACCACGAGAAGCTGAAAATCCCTGGTAACCCTGAATATTTCATTGTGGAAAGGCAGAGCGAGTTGAGGGAAACCCAGAGTGCTTGAACCGCATCATATTCGTAGTATGGAGTATATACTATGTACACTCCCGCTCAAAAGTTTGGAAATGCTAGTCAATATTTCTTGCCGAACTAGAAGTTGCATAACTCCGTAAAAAAAAAGATAATCGAATTTTAAAAATAGCGTTTTGGCGGGAAGGAATTCAGTTTTCTTTTGCTACTTTAAGAATTTTTTATGATTTTTTTTCGATCCGGTAAGGTAAGTGTACCGAATATGGAGGACCTAAGCTTCGCTGGCTATTAGCAGTGGAAAATCTTTATTTAAAATTGTCTTAGGATTAAAAGTATTGATATTATTGGAAAGCGTGGAATCTCAGCTAACAGAAGCCCACGCTATTTTCGTTATTCTTTACTCGTTTTACATGCGTTTTACAGACGTCCCTATTATGAACGTATGCATGCCCCGAATACGGTTGTATTCATTTTACGTCCGAAGTGAGGTTATACATATAGCAACCGAATTCGGTGCATACGATTCTCACTATGTACCGAATTAAGGGGTATGTATTTCCGGCCAACTATTTAACTTGCTCGTCTATTTTCGCACTCGACTACTCCAATGAGTCTAATATTTTGAAACTTATTTCAACTAATTTGATACTTTTTTAATTATAAACTATGCCTTTTAGCCTGACCACTTCTTTAGCCTCTTCGATAAGAAAACGAACGTTTTTTACCTCGCTCGGTATCTGGTCATGAATTACGGGAAAATATGAGTTGAATACAATTTACTCATACTAAACATTGATTTCGAGTGGCGATATGTTAAATAAAGATTATTTTGAAAAAATATTACATTTATTGAACGTAAATTAAATTTAATCTAATAAAAAAATAGAATGGACGCAATATTCGGTACACTTACCTTACGCATTTTTGTACGTGACCGTTTTTTGACTTTTTTTCGACTTTGACTTTTTTTTCTTGTATTTTTTATCCACGGTATTTGAAAGGGTTAGCAGACGCTCCATTTTTGTCTTTTAAAAAATTTGGTACGACTTTTCCTTGCAAAGTTATTTTACTTTTGGCTAAAAAGGACAAATTTTGAAAGATGCAATGTAACTCAAAAACTATAGAGTTTAGAAGAAAATGTCCAGTATAAGAAAAGTAGCGTACGTGTATAAAGAACCGCCTGAAATTATTCCAGAATTATCCTAGAAAATTGTTTTTTTACTATTTTTGCTCAAAACTCTGATGATGACGTCCCAGCGAAAAATTATATCTGATTGAAATTTCCGTACTTCATCATATAATAAAAATCTGAAAAAATTCAGTAACAATAAATCCAAATAAACAACAATTATCAATAACAATATTGCCCAAAAGTCATTGAGAAATTGTTTAAACAATTTTGCAAACAATTTATTAAGTAATGATGAACAATGATTAATTATTATTATTGATCATTGTTGTTTATAGCAAGCCAAATGTTGCTGAATTTTCCCAGATTTTTATTGTATCACTAAGTATGGAAATTTCAATGATATACAATTTTTCGCTGGGACGTCATAATCAGAATTTCGAGCGAAAATAGTAAAAAAAAAAAAAAAAATGCCACCGAAAAATTCCAAAATAATTCCAGGCGATTCCGTGTATACGTGCGTTACTTTTTTTACACTTGACATTTTCTCTTAAACTCCATAGTTTTTTAATTACATTGCATCTTACAAAATTCGTCTTTTTTAGCCAAAAATGAAATAACTTTGCGAGAAAAAATCGTACGAAAATGTTTATAAGACAAAAATAGAGCATCTACTAACCCTTTCAAAGGTACCGTAGATAGAAAATACAAAAAAAATGTCCTTAAATTATGCGCCCAATTCGCGATGGTCGAAAAAGGCCAAAAAACGGTCGCGTACAAAAATGCGTACTGAATCGAAAAAAAATCATGAAAAATATTTTTAAAAAAGCAAAATGAAGCTGAATTCCTTCCCGTCAAAATGCTTCTTTTAAAAATTCGATTATCTTTTTTTTTTTTGACGGAGTCATGCAACTTCCAGTGTGGCAAGAATTATTGACTGGTGTTTCCAAACTTTTGAGCGTGAGTGTATATACGTATATATAATACATATATATCATGCCAGTTTCCGCGTCCTTCCCGAATTCTCGGTCTTCCTTTGTCTGAAGCGACGTTTCGGGCCGACAACGTGAGACCCGAGTCAAATATTCTGCTCCTTAGATAGGAAGGCTGACGTTTTGTGGATGACACGAGCGCCATGAGGTTTACTTCTCGGGCTGGTTCTCGTTGAAATTAACGGGATCGCTCGCGACTGCAAACCAAGCGGATGTATGGAGTGAGATGAGCAGAGAGTGCTCGGTAATTCGCGTCCGAATCTCCGATGGGATATTGCGCTCGGCGGAATGTCCCTGCGGTCTAATGGCGGGATGTCGAGGCATCTATTAGCAAATGGTTCCCAACGGTCAGAGTTTACCTACTGCGTTAACCCGTCTACCTCTCGTTCTCTCTCTCTCTCGGCAACTAACCTCCTGATGCAGGCATAGTCTTGGTCTATCTACCATTTCTCTCTCTCTCTCTCTCTCTCCTTCATTCTTAGCAGCTATATCTAATAGCTTCTACTGCTAATATCTTCGATGCTGCCGCATCTCTTCCTCGCTCTCGCTGATTCGCTCAGCAAACTCTACCACATCTATGCTCGTTCGTGACTCGCGTTGTGCTTTGCATCGGTCTTGATCGTACAAGTAAGCGCTTTATTCCGATTGCCAAAACATCTTCTGGCGTTTCTAGAATCCAGCTTTGCTATTGGAATTGCGTTAGCTCCTCTCTCCGAGGCATTGAATCTGGGTCTGCCATCGTCTCGGTTAAACGCTTTCATAGTTCAATTCATCAGTTTATTTTGCGAATGAACGCTCCTTGACCTCTTCCACTCCCGGAATCCACCAACAAATTTTCCCAATGATTCGTGCTAATTCCGAGACTCAAGAAGCGCTATTCGGATTTGTTGCACGACGTCAAGTACACCGCTGATGATATCAGTAGCCATTGACTTCATAATGCGTCCGGAGCGATTATTTCATCGAAATTGCTATCCCGCAACGGCAATCGCCAGTTCACTTTGGCCTGCGCACACCTACCACCATTTTTGTTCTAGGATGTGAAGTAGAAAAACGATGGAGCTCTCGTTATACGCGGCTTAATCGCTAACTGGATTCGCTCCCGATAAAAGGTACACATTCCGCATGAACGACGAAATTACAAGTTTCGGACTATCGATGTCCGAGAGGCGACAGAGAGAATGAGAGAAAGAGAGGGAGGAGGAATAACGGTGTGGGGGATTGGAGAATAGAGAACAGAGGGTGACTCGCTTTTGGAGCCCGTTGTAAATTCATCGGACCAACTATATACCGGTGCTTCGATAGCACGAACCAGCGTGGTTGGCATTAAAATATATTGTTGTCGAAAATTCCCGAGATAAATAGTAGTATGCTCGTGATGTGCCCGCCAGGCTCAAAGGCCGTATCGTTAAAGCACGTTTTCGCATGGGATGAAGAAGGTTGAATGTACCATTGAGTCGTGGATTTTTGTGCTATCATCATATAGCACAAAAATCATTAGTCAGTGTCAATAACCCAAGTTGTATGTAGTGCCTATAAAGAGCTCTAATGAGTTCGTACGATACTGAAAAAGTCCGGAAAAATATTAGCTCGATTCAAAATTACACCATTTGTAATTGTTGTAACTTTTACTATCGATAGACTACCAAGAGCGATAACTTCAAATCCCAATTGCAGAAGTGAAATATTGAAGGACGTGAAAACGGATCAATATCAATCAGATTACTTTCACCGAGAAAATCTTGCAGAATATTCGATAACCGGAGACTAGATTCACCGCGAATATTCACTTCAACGAAGCATCAGTCTAAAAGGTCTGAAAGGTCAGAGAGATGGTATGTGTATATAACACGGTGAATATATCCATGGTGAATATATCCAGAGCCCGCACTACCATCGTGCGTCGATTCCGTCACTGCAAATAATTCGTATTTACATGAATATGTATACGCAGTGACAAGAGAAGGGGAAATGGCAGGGTAGCGATAGAGATGGCAGAAGGCGTTGGTCCATTAAATCGAATTACCGACGCGAACGGCTAACCACATCAAATCACTGTCCACTGCCTTGCTCTCTCCCTCTCTCTCGCTCTCTCTTCGCCGTGAATCTCTCCCGAGCAAGATGTCTGACTAATACCGTCTCGTTCTACTGAGCGTAGTGCCTCAGCCTCGTTTGTGCCTCTGCATCCTCAATCCGCGCCAACTCAAGTGCGTCCATTTTAGTCTGTCTCACCAGCGAGTTATACCCTATCATCCATAAACGGCCATATCCGTGCTTCGATGTATAATACACGTATCCTGACAATATGCAGACGATGTTGACAACGTCAATACACTACAAACGCGACGTTCGTAGATTAGGTGGCAAGCACCATGGGAATCCTAGCTAAGATATGTACGTCTATATATATTATATGTATAGGCTTGTTCTCGTTGAGCGTGTCCAAATGTCAGAGGGATGCCATCGTAACCCATGATTGGCTCCACGAATTGGCTGAGCTGTGTAAAATGCACAACCAACAACGCTGAACTCAAAATTGCGCAATCCACGTCCCTATTGAGAACAATCATATGCAATTGGCTAAATAACGTCATGTAACGCCTTTTAGTCCACATCATACTTGTGAATTTTTTAATTAGCTTTGAGTGGTTGTAAATGCTAAAGCATAAATATAAATTTTTTATAAGACACAATTAATACACAATGATAGAAATGATTTGCTATGTTTATAGCAAATTAAGACATCCTATATTTCCTAGTAAGCTTAACTAAAATTATAGTAAGTACAGCTTTAAAAATTGTAGCTGCGATTAAACAATTATCCAGTTATCACTTTTTTTGTCAAAGTTCTAATTTTTGTGGTTATCACATTGTTAAGCTCAAATTATAATAAAATGTGGAAGGTCCAAGCTACCATAACTTATGCTAGACTGTTATATATTGTTATGGTTTGGTTAATCATGATTTCTTCGAAATCCGTCGGGATTTCGTTCAAAATTGCAGTACCGAATGAGTACATTATTTATGTAGTTTGAAATTACATATTGAGGAATGGTTTGCTATGTTTATAGTAAATTAAGACATCTTACATTTCGTAGCAAGCTTAACTAAAATTCTGGTAAGTGCAGTTTTGGAAATTGTAGCTGCGATCAAATAATTATCCAGTTATCAACTTTTTGGCCAACGTTCTAATTTTGATGGTCATCGTATTATTAAGCTTAAAATATAATAAAATATAAAAGGTGCAAGCTACCATAACTGATGCTAGAGTGTTATATATTCTTATGGTTTGGTTAATCATCATTTCTTAGAAATTTGTCGGGGTTTCGCTTGAAAGTGCAGTACCTAATGAGTACATTTTTCATTTAGATTGAAATTACGTATTTAGGAATGGTTTGCTATGTTTATAGTAAATTAAGACCTCTCACATTTGGTATCAAGCTTAACTAAATTTATAGTAAGTGCAACTTTAGAAATTGTAACTGCGGTTAAAGAATTATCTAGTTATCACTTTTTTTAGTCAAAGTTCTAATTTTTGTGGTTATTATATTGTGAAGCTTAAATTATAATAAAATGTAGAAGGTCCAAACTACCATAACTTATGCCAGACTGTCATATATTGCTATGGTTTGGTTAACCATGATTTCTTTCGAAACCCTTCGGGGTTTCCCTCGAAATTGTAGTACCGAATGAATACATTATTCATTTAGTTTGAAATTACATATTAAGGAGGTACTCCTAATTTTCATACTCTCCAATTTTTACAAAAAATATATTTACTGAGCTCAAAACCACAGAAGAAAATTTACAAGAATGCAACTGAATCGATGAATACCGAATCCCATAAATACTCCAGGAGTATCCATGCATGCATGATAGCGAGAAGCGTGGATATAAAGGACAAACGAGTATGGGAAAAAATAAAATTTTATTGAAGTCGGTAATGCATTTGTGCATTAATAAAATACCTCCGAGCATTATGCATTATTGATCGATACGTATGGGAATAGGTCTCTCGATTTTCCACAATGTCATTTTAATCCAACCTCTGTGATTTGATACGTTGTAAAAAACCGTTTGTACCGTCGGGATGGTATTCATAATATCGGATAATACCCTTACTTGTTACACACTCGGACTCCAATAACATAATTTTCAATTCTCGATAATAGACGCGCAAGGGCATCGAGGTTCGCTCGATTTTCCGACCAATCTGAATTACGTGTATTACACGTTACACATGTTACCCACGCCAACAGTTAAGAGCCAAAAGAGAGAGAGAGAGAGAGAGAGAGAGAGAGAGCGAGAGAAAAGCCTCGGGCAAATTGTTCAATAACTGTAACGAATGTATATTTCGATAATATAAAGTTGTCGTAGATATGGGAATACAAACAAGGACGAAAAAGCGTTGTAGTATGGGTCTGTGTGTGTGCAAACAGTTACAATAGCGGTTCTGCTCTGAACACCGCGCACGGCTGCTGCAGTTGACAGAAATGCATTGCCAGACGGATGTGGCGCAAAGGTGGTTCCAGTGAAATCCGCGTTTCAAATCTCCCGCCCTCGTCCACCCTCGCACTTCTCCTCCACCCTCCCCTCCGCCACTTGCGTGTTTACGGGACAATTTAATTAAACTATATTATTATTATTACGGATATTAAGCGGATGGAATATAACTCGACGCTATGGTGAAACATCGGGTGAAATATGCGGACTTTCTCACCTCGCCTCATCCGTATGATACTCGATGGACATTAATACACGTACACACGTGTATTACATCAATCGAGCGCTGGATAAGCGGTTATTCAGATTTTTAATGTGAAATTGGAAACGAATCCTTTGAAGGTAATTTTACAGGTAAAAGTCACTTCTAGGGCTTGTTAATCGAATGTTCCTCGAAATGATTATTGATTATCGCAGCCAAAGCATTTATTCATCGAATATGCCACTAAATCAAGTACGGTGAATTTCACACAGTCGACAATTTCTCATTGTCCGAATCAAACGTATTTCATGCGGAATTCGCATCAACCCCGAGTGCAAAACGTACAACTATTCCGAAATTTCATAGAACAATTATCTATAATTTTATTCATTCGCTTTTAACAGTAATTCAACTGCATAATTCATTTTTTGTAACATTTTACATCGTAGGATGTCTAAAAAAGACTAGATTGTGCCGATTGCACCGCTGATCGATATTCTTGTACCCTTTTTTTTTTTTTTAGGAAATTGAGAATTTCTAAATTCAAGATATTGCAGAAACGAGACTTGCGCAATATTTCGTTTAACAAATATTATGCACTTCATTGGGATGTCGTGCAAAAGTTTTGAACAGAAAAATCTGTTCTTTTCACGGAAAATATTGGTGCAACTTCATTCTTGAAAAAGTCTATTTATTTAGGCATGCAACGAAGCAGATTAACTATACTCTCAAAGGCAATTACTACTGTAGCAATTACAGGAATGGTGCCGTGGTTATAAAAAAGATTTGCATGTCGAAGCTTTTCGCCCATTAAGACCGTACATTTAAGGGGGAATTCCACTGTGACGGGGCTAAAAATGGCCGATTTTTGGCAATTTTTTTTGTGAGTAGGGATGATTATTTCAGAATCAGACAAAAAGTAATTTATTAAGTATATGAGGTATTCCCGCTCAACGGGAATACGGGTCGGCCCTCTTCGGCCGACCTCTTTCGATTTTCTTGAAATTCGAGTATGTTTTAGTGTTGCCTGAAATTATATTGTACACCAATTTTCAGATCTCTAACTATAATATTCTTTGGAATACACCAAAAGTTATATTTCAAAGTTTTTGCGTATTCAGCGCTTCGGAGTTTTGGCACGGCGCGAAATAAAATCGAAAAAATTCTTTGACAATAGCTTTCGATCGGAAATTTCCCTCGCTTTTCGAAAGAAATATCAGCGATTCCGAAAAAAACGAATTCATTTAAATTTCGGCCAAAAACCGAGAAAATTGTTTTACAAAAAATAGCATAATTTAATTCGGCGGAACAGTTTTTTTCATATTTTGTATATATCTGAGAAGTCACGATATAAATTTCAAGTTGGAACTCGCATCCGTTTACTAATGCCAAGTCTTTTAGTAGGATAAGAATTCTTAAATATTGTGTTTTTCGTATTCAACAGTTCTCTGGTGTATTATATAGTTTTTTTTTAACGAATTTTGAATTTTATAAATTTAATAAATTTGATAATTTAATAAATTTAATTTCATTAATTTAATAAATTTACTAAATTAAAAATTCGTTAAAAAAACGCTATATAATGCATCAGAGAACTGTTGAATATGGAAAACACGATATTTAAGAATTTTGATCCTACTAAAAGAGTTGGCATTAGTAAACGGATGCGAGTTTCAACTTGAAATTTATATCGTGACTTCTCAGATATATACAAAACATGACAAAAATTGTCCCGCTGAATTAAATTATGCTTTTTTTTTATAAATCAATTTTTTCGGTTTTTGGCAGAAAAACAAATGACTTCGTTTTTTTTTGGAATTGCTAATATTTTTTTCGAAAAGCGCATGAAATTTCCGATCGAAAGCTATTGTTAAAGAATTTTTTCGATTTTATTTCGCACCGTGCCAAAGCTCCGAAGCGCTGAATACGCAAAAAGTTTGAAATATAACTTTTGGTGTATTCCAAAGAGTATTATAGTTAGAGATCTGAAAATTGGTGTACGATATACTTTCAGGCAATACTAAAACATACTCGAGTTTCAATAAAATCGAAAGAGGTCAGCCTAAAAGAGGGTCCCGTTGAGCGGGACCCCCTTTTAGGACTCTATTCATACAAATTTTTATTGAAAAATATTAAAAATTGACAAGGATCTTTAACGTAATGATATTTAAAACAAAACATGACTCCTCCTGGTGGCAGCGATACAGCAATGAAAAATCATCTGATATCAAAAACCAATTTTTCTTTTTCAATCTGCACAGCAGTGACTATCGTTAAGCGCAGCCATTTTCTAAAAATATTTTTTTTCGCGAAATGGCGCTGATTTGAAATTTGTTGTTGTTTTTAACCATTTTTTCATTTTCAAAAAGTAATAATAATAAAGGTAAAATAGTAATTTTCATAATTTTGAAAATCGGCTACGCACAACTTTAGCCAATGCGATTACAATTTTTTTTAATTAGTTCAATGATTTTCCAGCAATCGATGTCACCGTGTTCAAAAAAATCGTTTTGAGAAATAAGCGTTCAAAGTTTTCATTGCATATACGTTTACTCTCAATTAGGGATGTGCGATTGCCAAAAAGTAATCGATTATCCGATAATCGATTTTTGAAAAAAAAATCGATTTCGAAAATCGATTATTGAGTGGAAACAATCGATGAATCGATTAATCGGTTGTCGGTAAAACAGCCTTACCGACAGTCAAGATTGTCGGCAAAACAGATCTTTTTGCCGTCATTTCGGATATTTCCTACCTTACCGAAAGTCGAGATTATCGTTAAAACAGCGCATATCAAGGCCGAAGGGCCTTCTCTTGCATGGTTGTTACTAATACACCATGGTCGCGTCCACGAACCTAGTCCTAAACGCTCCTCAAACGTAAAAAAATTAAAAATTCGAGGGGATAAAAAATGGAAATTTTTTTGTCGATATTGCCGTAAAAAAATCGACAATCGATTAATCGACGGAAAAAAATCGACGAAATATAATCGATTATTCTGAATAAATAATCGGTACTTTTGATTAATCGAAAACAATCGCACATCCCTACTCTCAACGTATAAGTTATATCTTAAATATTCATACCAACATTAAACTATCTATTCCCGAGTCACATGATAGCAGCTAATCCCAAAGGACTACCTGCTCTTCCTTTGGGTATATCCCCGTCAATTTTTGGGATTTTGAGTTAAAAATTTGTTCACATATTTTAAAATATACATAACTCTTTTTCCTTCATTTGCCCCAATGTATGATCTTGCCTGCATTGTTTCCACTCTATTGTTATCTACGCAGTGATGCAGCTATTGAAATGACTTACGTACCTGAAAAAAAAACAAAGTTTCAAAATACGAGAAGTATGCAGAAGGGCCCGTATCAAATTATACCGCTTGGCGAAAGCTCGGTCGATAACAGAGACCACAGTGGATCGCAGTTAACTTTGATTTACAATAATGTTCTCTGCAACATTAACAACCCTCTAATGGTTACACATTGCGCAAATTATATGTCCATATAGGTATACGATACGTAACGTTATACGTACTTGAGCGAGTCGACAGACTTTATACATGTACGATGCGTGCATGTATTCGCATTACATATATACCGTATAATCCGTATATTAGGATACAAGCCGCAGAAGATATTGATTTATAGTCTACGACGCACAGTGGAGCCCATCGACTAATACGCCATCACCAATAACCTGCTATGCCGCACTCCTATTTCCCTATTTCTCTCTCTCTCTCTTCCTTCTCGTCCACTTCTTCTAGTTTTGGTTTTCGTATCACTTAGAGTATCCTTAACCAACTGTTTATCGAACAATTGATGTTTACGGCGCCCGAATGTTGTTCTTTGTTCTCATAGACAATGGCAGAGATTCGCCTCCCGAACCAGCACCACCCGAGGTCCCACCACGCGGCCCCTCACTGCACGCAACTCTCACACTTCGATCGCAGCAAAGTCGAAACGGTTGCCCCCCGAATTCCGCTGGGTTTACACTGCCAACGGATCAGGTCCAGTCCGAGCCCTACTCCGGTGAGTTTTGTTAAACTTCTACCTCTCCTTTTATGATGACCTAGTTTATTAGATCAATGCCTCGATTCCAGATGTACGATTCATTAATGATGACAAAGACGAAAGCACAATTTGAGGGCAAAGTATGAAATCAAATAGTCAATAGGAGCGATTCAATCGAATCCTTGGAATGCATTGGACTTTAGGTCGAGAGACAGCAGCTCATTGACATTAAATCTGCTTTGAATTGTTATTTAAGTTTGTACTATCCATGTGGATCAATGGTTAACCTCAACCTTGGTTAAACAACTCATGATTAATGGGAATAAGAGATATCAATCTTATTGCGCCTTATCTCACAGCGAATCTCCACTGAGCTAACTCAGATCGCGCTTAATCGAAATTTGCTTTTGAATTTCCATAAACTTCTAGTTCAGGCAGCCAGACTTTCTTTCTGAGTCACGGATATTAACCGATTATGAGGGTGTTGAGTGAATGTGCGCGAAAATAAGCGCGCGACGCCAGATTATATGGGCAAAGACGGCGTCGGGGATGTGAAACGAGACAAACGGAATGAAGCTCAGTGGGTTGGGAAAATGTGTTCAAACTAATGGGGTATAGAATATATATATATATATATATATATATATATATGGGGCATTCCACGTCAAAACACGCGGTCATCAGCCTGACCCTCTCGGATTTTGATGTTCAATGAATTGTGGGTTTCGTTTGGCCCAAAATATGACCTTGAATTTTTAGAAATTTTTATTCCATTTTTTAGGGGTCGCCCGAGGTAAAAAATCATTAAATTCAGGGAAATCATAAAGAGGGGCCTTTTTTAAATTAATGCAATTTTTTTACAGAAACCAGTACCCAAAACAGATATTTTCATCATAGTTCGATAATAGGCTAAAAATAACTACTATTTTTGGTTTTAATTTTTTTTATTGCGCTTGAATCTCCGTTTTATTTCAGGTCATCGAGGCTAATAAATTTTCGAAAAGTGTTGTCGTTTCACTCTTAAACCAAGAAAAACAAATCAAATTTCACTAGAAAAATATTTTTGTTGTATTATTCTCACTATGAGATATTGTCATAGTTCGATAATGGGCCAAAAATAATAACTATTGTTTTTTTAATTTTTAAATTGTGTCTGAAACATCCGTTTTATTTCAGGTTGTCGAAGCTAATAAATTATTGAAAAATTTTGTCGTTCCATTCTTGAACCAAGAAAGAAAATCAAGTTTCACTAGAAAAATATTTTTGTTGTTGTTATTCTCACTACAAGAAGCAAAGTAAGAAATTGTTAAAAAAAATTAATACAAAAAAAGTAGTAATTATTTTTGGCCTATTGTCAAACTATGACGAAAACATCTGTTTTGGGGCCTCGTTTCTGTGAAAAAATTTCATTAATTTAAAAAAGGCCCCTCTTTATGTTTTTCCTTAATTGAATGATTTTTTATTTCGGGCAACCCCTAAAAAGTGGAATAAAAACTTCAAAAAAATTGAGGTCATATTTTGGGCCAAACGAAACCCACGATTCATTGGTCATCAAAATCCGAGGGGGTCAGGCCGATGACCGCGCGATTTGACGTGGAATGCCCCATATATATACATAAACTCGCGTGTATACCGAAGTACGATAAAATTCGGTTGGATCGGGAGTGAGGCGTGGTAGACAGAATGGGAGAGGGAACTCTCGTAGCCGGAGAGGTTTTGCATTAGCGCCCGAGCGTTAATTCATTGTAAATATATACTCTGAGTATATTTGTTTCTCTATATTTCTATGTACACACCATTAGTATATTGCAGCAACTAAACACCTATTTGGAACTCGTATAGAACAACACAGACTCAGAAACACACACACACACATTCATATATGGATTTTCTATAATAATAGTGTTGCTCGTGTCTCTCGTGGGATCGAGGGAGAATAGCAAAACGTAACACCCTCGAATATATGCGAAGGGAGCAACGAGGGAGCGTTGGATAACGAGAGGCTCGAGAATTTGATGCGGATATGCTCTCATTACCTGATTTACATAACGCACTCAATTCATGTCCACGAATGCCCATAAACACTTTTGGGCACAGATGTGGACACTCGTGTCAGTACGTTCACGGATCAGTCGTTAATGATTCCTCATTGTCACACGATCATGGCCGATGGAAAATGAACGACGAAAAATCAACTCATCAACGTCAATCGCTAATGTCACGAGGATCACGTAACAAGGGTTTATTTTAAATTTTCGGATTATTAAAAATGTTGCTAACTCGTAGATTACGCTTCCAGGAACGAGATCCCTCTGTCCTGGAATCCTGGAATTTATTAACGATTGGATGAACCTGTTGCGATTAATTTTGCCGTATAACCGGCGAATGTCAGTGGTGGATATAAATTTCATAGGCCAACATCAAAGAGGAACAAAGTCCCAAAGTTATGCACATTCATCTGTGCAGGATTCTATTAGTCGTGACCACAATTTATGTAACGTATAGCGCATTTGGAAAATCAGTTGTAAATGCGATCGTCACTGGTCGATTGAATTTTGTTCTGTCGCTCGCTCTTCCATTCCTGCGTCGCATTGCTCGCAGCAAATGTTAATCGCCATAATTAATTGAAACTAGGGGTTCGTTGCGTTTGATTGTACCATTATCTCGAGTGCACTCCCGTCCTCCACTCGCTTGGACACCACAAGCTTCCTCGTTAATTTTTTTTCTAGACCTCATGCATTATTTATGCATATTAGATGAACATTGTGATGCAAATAGTGTCTTAGAACTGCATTTACCAATTTCCACATTATTTGTTATCCAGAATTTGAAAATGATAGAGGATTTCAGTGAGAGAAGAATGTTAGCAGATTGTCAAAGTTCTTGTCAATCCTTCGTATTGGCATTGAACCGTATTTATCCAGCTTTCTAATTCAGGCCAAATATCTATGATAGGCTTGTGATGAGTTTTAGGTCTTGTCCGGTCGGAAAAAGTGATGAGTTTCCAAATTTCTAAAATCGACAACCTTTTTCCAATTTCGTACCGCAGTGCTTCTTAATTAAATTCTCCAAGAAAAATCGTAAAAAACGTCACGATTCTTCGTGTAAAATAATTTTTTTTAAATTAGTTTCTCACAGGGTTGCGAAATTTTTAATAAAAAAGTAATGCATTAACCATTACTTTTTTAATGGCTAATGAAAATAGTTTGCATTAACCATTGACCATTAAAATTTAATGGTTAATAGAAATAATTTTCATTGACCATTAACATTTAAAGGTTAATGTAAATAATTTCCATTAACCATTGACCATTAACCATTAAAATTATTTCCATTAACCATTAAATTTTAATGGTGAATGAAAATGCAAATGCATTCAAAAAAGTAATGCATTATTTGCAACCCTGCCCATTACAATGTAGTGTGCAATAGAAAAAATTTCCATTACCCATTGTAATGTAATGTGTAATGGACTAAACTTTCATTGCAATTTTGGGAATGGAAAAATATAGATGAAAAAATTATGGCAATTTTGCATTACATTTTATTGATTTAGGACTTAGATTTTCAGGTATCTTAAATTCTAAAGAGCATCTATATTATAATTTTAAGAAGCATCTATATTATTATTGCAATGTAATGTGCAATGGACAAAATTTTGATTGCAATTTTGGGAATGGAAAAATATAGATAAATAAATTGTTGCAATTTTGCATTACATTTTATTGACTTAGGACTTAGATTTTTAGAATGATAATATAGATGATTAAATTATTGCAATTTCACATTACATTTCATTGACTTAGGACTTAGAATTTAAGGTACCTGAAAATCTAAGTCTTAAGTCAATAAAATGTAATGCAAAGCTGCAATAATTTATTCATCTATATTTTTCCATTCCCAAAATTGCAATCAAGGTTTTGTCCATTACACATTACATTGCAATGAGTAATGGAAATTTTTGCTATTACACACTACATTGTAATGGGCAGGGTTGCAAATAATGTGTTACTTTTTTTAATTCATTTGCATTTTCATTAACCATTAACATTTAATAGTTATTGGAAATAATTTCCATTAACATTTAATGGTTATTGGAAATAATTTCCATTAACCATTAAAATTCAATGTTTAATGGTTAATGAAAATGCAAATGCATTTTAAAAAAGTAATTTATTATTTGCACCCCTGGTTTCTCATTGAATTGACTTCACTCATTGAAATGACTTCAAGTGTTACGTATTCTAAAATGTTTCTAATTTAATTCTGGTTTATTGATTAGGAAGACTTTCTGTAGGACAAATTTCGCCCATTGTCATCTGGATTAATAAATAAGAACGTTCTGTTAATGCAATAAATCTCACTGGTCGACGGAAAAATGCAGTGGAAATACATATAAAACGTACGTCCTATCCGGAATGCACCGTCAGATAGGAAAAACTCGACCATCGTCGAGAGTACCGTGAATATATGTATACGCAAGAATATAACAATTTCTGCGTACACAATAAACCGACACCGCCTCGTGACCAACCCTTGGCCAAAACCGAGCCGTACACCGCTGACCGCCACTTTCACGCTACGGAGGAAATGCTGCACTCCAAATATATACAGTATAAAGTGTAACTACGGCATGAGTATCGTACGTACATACCTACTATGGGTACGAAAAAAACTCATCCTCTTTATCATGCCACTTGCTCTCACGTGGCTACTCCACGAAGCACTTCCAGCGCCTAATGAGCTTTTCACCTGGTGCATATATATCAAATTATATGCACGATGTACACTTTCTTTCTAACTACCGTATCACAGCCAGACAGTTCTATAATTTCATCCGAATGGATTGTAAATTCGTTAAACTCTTTGTTCAAGATTGCAATGAATTATTCAACCTATTGTATAACTTATTAATATTTTCAAATGCTTGTTAAATATAATTTCGAAGTTTGCATCGTTGAAACGCAATGAAAATCAGTTTTCTTCTTCGTTTTAAGTATCGTTCAGCTGCTTTTTCGTCTTTTTAGAACCCTAAATCGTTAATAGAGACCCCAAAAAACATTTACACCATTTTTCGGTTTAAAAACACATCGTTAAAGGTTTTTAATTGAAAATAAAACCTATTGTCGTTGCATTTTAACGTTGCAATGTTGAACATCATTATTAAATTTGTTATTTGCATCAAGCGAGTTAAGTGAAGTGTAGAATTTGCTAAGAAGCATGACTGCGGAATAGGTTATAAGGTTGAAAGCACTATGAAAAATAGCCAGTATGAAAAAAATTCAATGATTTGTTTTTTTTTTTTTTTTTATTGAAAAATCAGTCTCGACAAATCTAAAGCTTGTCAATAATATTTGAAGTCTCGGATACGAACCAGCCAAAGGTTCCAGAGGTGAAGGATCAAAAAATGATTAACAAGTCAGCTCGTATTTTAACGTTTCGATCATGATTAGGATCATCTTCGGAAGATTTATTATAATCTGAGTAGTCATGAGGAAATTGTTAATTATAAATTTTATTGTCAATAAATTCTTTATCATGACCACTCAGATAGGGAGGAAGCTTCTAAAAATCATCCTAAATAGGATGGAAACTTTTAAATAGGAGCTGAATTTATTTATAATCCCTTGATCCTCGCTTGCACCAAATATTATTTGTCATTACGGCCGTTTATTTAATCGGAAACAAAGAACAAAAACTCTAAAAACAAAAAGCTTGTCCAATCAGATAAAAGCCCGAATTTTAAGATCAAACTTAAGATCAAACTTTCCATTGAACTCAATCTGGAACTTAAGATCGAACTTAAGTTTCAATTGAAGATGAATCTTAAGTTTGAACTCAAGTGTCATTATAAGTTCATACTTAAGTTCAAACTATAGTGCGAACTTCAGATCGATCTGAAGTTTGAACTTAATTTTGGTTTCAAGTTTAAACTTAAGATCCGTCTTGAGCCTAGACTTAAGTTCGATGGAACTTCATTATTTTGACAACTAATGTAAAAAAAACTTGGTCAAGGAAGGCGATGAAAGAAGTTTGATCGAACTTGAGTTCAAGCTCAAGATGGATCTTAAGATCAAACTTCAAACCAAGTTTAAGTTTGAACTTAAGATCGCTCTAAAGTTTGCACTAAAGTTAGAACATAAGTATGTACTTATAATGACACTTGAGTTCAAACTTAAGTTTCAACTTAAGATTCAACTTAAGTTGGAACTTAATTTTGATCTTAAGTTCAAACTTGAGTTCAATGGAACGTTCGATCCTAAGGTCGACCCTAAGATAGATCTTAAGAACTTAAAATTCGGGCCTTAGAATTGTCGCGTTAATCTGAAATCACACAGAATCAAAGAATGCTATTCAATTTCTTGATTCTTGGCAGCACTAAATATGATCGAAAATAAAAGAATATTGGACGGTAAAACACTAAAAAAAAATGTTGATGTTGAGTTTGACTTTCCAGTCAAAAGGAACATGGATCTTCATGGATAATACAATCAAATATTAAAATAGCAATTCCGAATCACCTCAATAAACATTCGATTTTAATGAATTGAAAGGAAATGGTCACAATCGATTGCTATAAAACTATTGATACTGACGTTAAATATACCATAATTTATTTAATGTAAGAAGGTAAATTATGCAGGCAAAGACGAACGATTAAATAAATAACAGAGCACTATGAAATTAACTATTAGGCGTATGAGATAAGAACGACAGGTGATCGAGGCACATACAACATCACGCGTAAAGTTTGAGGAAAAAGAATAGTTCCTGGCAAATTATCCCCAGGTTAGAGCGTCTTTCGCGAAGGAGCTCTTGGCGCAAGAGCGAGCATTTTGTGGAAATAAAATGCACGAGACCCGCGAGAATTCGCGCGTTCATGCTCTCTACGATATGAGCAATAGATATATCGTGTGAATTATAACAAAAAGGTGCATTTTCTCGGCCCAAGTGTACAAAGTACGCCCTACTGGTTTTGAAGCAGGCGACATCTAAGACAGGTGTATGTATGGCTATACGAAAGGGGCTTACGACGTTGGCGCGTAGCCGCGACATTCTCCCCCAGTATTATTATCTAGGGTACTTAAGCTTTACGTATTTTTGCATAACCACGAATTAGAAATAATTACCGTTGGGCCCTTGGGAAGGAGCATTGCGCCAGGAAGATAGCGCCAGGGGGAGACACTAGGTGGTTCCTTCTTCGTGACATTCTCAACGCGCTCTCTTCGGCGTAGCGTTTTCCGTCGAGACCAATGAGACGTGGAGTTACAAAGAAAATCTCCAATTTCCGACCTCGTTATACTTGTCTCACGCACGTTTTCTCATCGTTCCACGATTTAACAGTGTCCCCGAATAGCCTCGAGCCATTTCTCAAGGACACTTCGACGTCCAACGAAACAGGCGAGTGGTTTTCGCCAGGAAATGCCCCATAAGTAGACACAAGAGCGTCGCGACGTCAATAGAGCATCTGCATGATTATGGCCGAGAGCACTTTCAGAGCCAGGTTAATTTCTCAGTGGAATCCGAACGGCGTATGCTAGAGATTCGCTAAAAAGAACGCGGAAGCTTGCAGGTAGTCATCAGGGTTTCACCTCCCATCTCATATATAATCTTTTATCGGTAGCTGCCACTGTTCCTCGTCGTAAAACGATAGCATTGCTCGGGATAGAGAGTATATGGTGAGAGAGAGAGAGAGTGGGTGAGAGATACAGAGAGAAAAAGGCGCAGAGAGGAAGAGAGCATACCGAGAGAGGATCAAATAGAGGGTAGAAAAGGAATATACCATTCCATTCGCGAAAGGAAGAGGTGGGCCATGGCAAATCCATTAAAGCTTGTAACGGCGGAAAACAATAGACGATGAAAACAGAGACCCTGTTGAGAAACAGAGAGCATCGTTGGAAGGGGCTCGGAAGGGGTAGAAAGGATAACGCGAGAAAGAGAATAAACGAACGAGGTATAACAAAGCTCGCGGCAGGAAAACGGGAGAGGGTGGAAAGAGAGAGAGAGAGAGAGAGAGAGAGAGAGAGAGAGAGAGAGAGAGAGAGACAGATAGAGGAATCCAATTACATTACGAGACGTTTTTCCGAAGCCATTAAGGGATTAGGATCGAGCTCTTCGCGTTTGCCATGTCCAGTCACGACAATCAGACTCCTCCGCGTCGTTTATCTTGGCCGATCGATGTTACTGCAGAGACGAAGACTACGACGATCATTATATCCCAACGATATACGTATCGTAAAGTCTTCGTAAGGGCTGAAAAAAATGCTGTCCCTTGTATCGGAACAAACGAGCGAAATAAACTCACAGTTGAACTCGCACCTTCGCAAGAACTGTCTAATGGAGCGTGTCATTAATTCTCTTTAAGCGTTAATTACATGCCGAATTGAGAACTGAATCGAATTAGGACCCAGTAAAGAGTAGGCACTAGATTCGATCTGAAATTTAAATGACACTTTGTTTTGTGTTTGGGGCAACGTTCATTGTAATTTTAAAAGGTTACCCACGTGATAGAATTTCCATCATCTGTATCATTTGTAGTGTTGCATTTTGGGAGAGTTGTCTGGAGCTGTAAATTGTAGAAATTTTTTTTCCCTACAATTCTCGATTTTTGGAAAATTTTCTGCAACCTGATTGTACCGCAGAAACCATTTTGACATCAAGTCACCTTGTTTTTCACTCGGCGAATGCGTACAATTTTTAAAAAGTTTCTTTGTTCAACATTCCGTGATTTTTCTGATACTGAACGCTTAATTGTTAAACGATGTTAAATAATTTTAACCGCGCAATCTCAAAAGAACCACCCACCGCCGGGATGTGTAAAAGGCAACCTGGGCGTCGTATAATTCTTGATGTGACCGCAATAACGGGCACTTAACAAAAGCATAAAGTATGCCCCGGTGAGAGTGGGGTGTGGGGAGAAGGTGGAGTGGTTTGCAGAGAAAAAGTGCTTTTATATTATGGCTTTCTTGTGCTGAGTGAAATTGCCATAAAGCTGTGCACCCCGAACCAACCGCAATATGCCACAGAATTATATGATCGTCGACTTTCCACCTGCGTCTCGTGCATTATAACGTGAGCTTGCGACGCAATTTTTTCTTCCTTCGTCAGAAGAAGAAAGCTTTATTTTCATGACTAAAATTGTTTTTAAGTACTTATGCCGATACGTTCAGAATGTGTAAAAGCATTGAAAACTCACATTCAAAAAATAAAAGCAGACTTTTCTGTCCAGAATTTATTTTGTTGAATTCTTAAATTTAAATGAATTTGAAAAAAAGGCAGACTTAATCAGTAAATTCATTTTTTAATTTATTATTTTGTTGAATTCTTAATTTTCAAATAGATTTGAAAAAAGCAGACTTATCTGTCCAGAATCTTAAATCAAATAAATCAAAATCTGTTGATTAATTTTTGAATTACTTATTTTGTTAAATTCTTAATTTTTAAATAAATTTGAAAAAAAGGCAGACTTATCTGTCTAGAATTTTAATTAAAATTAATAAAAATCTGTGAATTCATTTTTGATTTACTTATTTTGTTGAATTCATAATTTTTAAATGAATTCGAAAAAAGGCAGACTTATCTGTCCAGAATTTTAAATAAAATTCATAAAAATCTGTGAATTCATTTTTGAATTATTTATTTTGTTGACTTCTTAATTTTTAAGTGCCTTTGAGAAAAAGGCAGACTTATCTGTCCAGAATTTTAAATAGAATTAGTGAAAATTTGTGAATTTATTTTTTGAATTACTTATTTTGTTGAATTCTTAATTTTTAAATGAATTTGAAAAAAAGGCATACTTATCTGTCCAGAATTTCAATTAAAATTAATGAAAATCTGTGAATTCATTTTTGATTTACTTATTTTGTTGAATTCGTAATTTTTAAATGAATTCGAAAAAAGGCAGACTTATCTGTCCAGAATTTTAAATAAAATTCATAAAAATCTGTGAATTCATTTTTGAATTATTTATTTTGTTGAATTCTTAATTTTTAAGTGACTTCAAGAAAAAGACAGACTTATCTGTCCAGAATTTTAAATAGAACTGATGGAAATCTGTGAATTCATTTTTGAATTACTTATTTTGTTGAATTTTTAATTTTTAAATGAATTTGAAAAAAAAGGCAGACTTATCCGTCCAGAATTTTAAATAGAATTAATGAAAATCTGTGAATTCATTTTTTAATTATTTATTTTGTTAAATTCTTAATTTATAAGTGACTTTCAAAAAAAGGCAGACATCTGTCCAGAATTTTAATTAAAATTAATGAAAATCTGTGAATTCATTTTTGATTTACTTATTTTGTTGAATTCATAATTTTTAAATGAATTCGAAAAAATGCAGACTTATCTGTCCCGAATTTTAAATAGAATTGATGAAAATCTGTGAGATCATTTTTTAATTACTTATTTTGTTGAATTTTTAATTTTTAAATGAATTTGAAAAAAAAAGCAGACTTATCTGTCCAGAATTTTAAATAGAATTAATGAAAAAATGTGAATTCATTTTTGAATTACTTATTTGCTGATTCCTTAATTTTCAAATGAATTTCTAAGTTCGCAATTCATGAAACTCCTGAAAAATACTTTAAAAAGACCTGCCAAAAAAGCGAAAAAATATTGCCAGTGAGAAAGAATTCTGCTGACCTCGTCGTCATGACTGATTTGGACATTTTCACTCGCATATTTTTTTTCTAATACAAAAAATGAAACTTTATGACAATTGCGAGGATAGATTATGCTTATATATCGTAAAAAAATACTTGCCCATAAAACCAAGAACCGATAAAGTGCGGTATACACGTTAACGCAGTATCATCCCCTCGTTCACTTTGTCTTTGATAGCTCGTCGTAATCATAGAGACATTCAGGCTCGATAGCATGGAAATGAAGTATCAATATATAATCAACGTCTCGCACGTCTGATGGAGATGCTTGGCAGGAAGTATTGGGGCAATCCCGATGCGTCAGGCCCGAGAAAATCAAAAGGGGGTTCGAGCTACCGGGTCATAAAGTATACTCGGTTTTTCTTTTTTTTTTTCAAGCAAAGATTTTCGCTTTGATCGTTCTTGGTAGAGAGGGATGCCAGAGTATGGCGACGAAACCCATCAAAATCGCAGTTTCCCTCTTTTTGCGTTTTTCGCTCCTTCCGTTTTTTTCCGATAGAACATTGCCACTGTTGAGAAGAAAGTCAAGAGAAAAGTGAAACCGTATAACCAATTTTCACGAATAGATATCTTTCACCACAAATACAGGAATGATTCTGATCGCTTATTCATATTGATTTTTCTGTTTCATATCATATTAAATAAAAATGATTGAATACAATTTTTTTAAATCTAAATTTAAATGAATAAATAAATTTCTTAAATTCTTCAAAATTCTTGTCAAATTATCATAAATTTGATCTATTGACTCATTTTCAGGCCAATCCGCGATACCTGGGGCATAATGGACCACCCTAAAAAATTAGGTCAGAATTTTTTTTTGTTTTTCTTAAAATTATGATGAATTTGATATATTTGTCAATTTTAGGCCGATGCACTGAATCTGGGGTGAAATGGAGCATCAAAAAAATTTGACAAAAATTTATTTTCAACAAAATTGAAAATTTTTCAAAAGAAAACAAAATTATCTATCATCTGAAAAATAAAAAGAATTTTTTTTTAGGTTAAAAAAAATAATAGTTGAGAAATATAGAAGTTATTTATAATTCAACGAATTTCTAATTAATCCATATATTTTTTTTGTTAAACAAATAAACAATAACATTAATTATGATTTATGAGAAACGATTTTTTAAGATAGAAAAAAAACTATCATTTTTCAGAGGGGTGAAGCCTCAGCCTCCCCTATTTTTATCTCTATAGGTCCACTTATTTTCTGAAAAAAATAGTTGTAGCTTCGTTGCTTTTGTCCCCCGAAAAGCTTTCTTTTCTCGCCATTTTGTCGCGGTATCTTCGGTCCTTCCTTCGATTTATCGAGAAGCGAGATTTTACGATCCTCCGGATTGCGAAGTTACGGGTCGAAGGAACGCAAAGAAGAGATAGTGAAGGTGGCATGTGCAAACTGCGTGGCTTACGGCGAAAACGATGCTCGTGTGCGTGTCGCACAGCGGCGTCAGTCTATTAGCACATGCACTTTTCGAAGGGCCATCGCACAGGAGCGCAATATGACTACATGGCGGAGCTTTTACCCACGATGCTTTCGCCGAGGATGGCTGCAAGCCCCACATAGGTTTCACAGTCATCCTCGGGGTTTAACGAGAGCTCCTCTATCCTTGTTACTCGCGGCAATCGCGACCACGCCGTGCACCATTTCATTAATCCGCCTTATCCCGTATCTCGTGGAAAAGACGAGCATGTGCACGCCTTCGCTCTATACGCCTATCCTCGAGCCACACACATTTTCTCCAGCCCTTATTCCCAACGTATATGCATTCCCTTCGTTGCTCTCTTCTCTATAGATCTGTATACAGGGTGTCACAGAAGTAACGGGACGGCTGAATATTTCCTCAGCTAAGACTTTTGACGAGGAATTCAATGGTGATCTTCATTTTGACCTTGACGATTACCATCAAGGTTATTTCAAGGTCAACTTTTTTATTTCAAATGAAACCCCCTTTTTGACATCGGCAATCGATAGAGCAGAACATTTTACGTTCAAACATGTACTGAGGTCATACACCGATAAAAAGGTTTAGTATAATATCAACTACCCAGCTGCGATCACGGAAAATTCGTTTAAATCAATCGTCACATATTTGATTTGATTACCCCGTTGTTGAAATAATAAAACTGGTGTCGTTGTTTCGAATGTGTACTGCATTCACCGCAATTACAACATTGGATCAAATTGATTTCAAACGAGATTGATTCAACAACTTGTTTTCTCATTCAATCGAATATTTAGTCATTTACTGGAAGTAAATAAAATTGTTTTAACTGTATGTTTCGTCTCATCAACAAAATCTAGTTTTAATTTGAGCTATTCATCCAGTTAAAAAGAATAGTACATGCTCTTAAGTCGATCAAATAGTTTGATAAATTTGACTAAATATTTCAATGCGGCCACAACACATTTAGTCCATAGTACGCATAGTAACTACCACGATCTCGGCACTTCGCCCGAGATCCGTAAGGTGGCGACGAACGGCGTGCGCTCTCGCGCCAGCGAGACAGCCACTGAACACCGATAAGTACCAGTGTATTACCAGCATCGGAGTCCTCGATTAACTTTAAATTGATGGAACATTACCCGCGCTCTGTGTTCGCGCAGTTCTATGGACTAAAGACTACATATTTGAATGAGATCACCATTGCACTTTGGTGGCGCTCGTGTTCTTTATGGGTGCAAGGATAAATAAGTTGAATTTTCACTTAACTGTTTAATCTCACGATTAATTGGTTAAGTAAGAGCCCTCGTAGCTTAAACAAATATTGCATATCATCAAATGTTTTGTTAATTCAATTGAAATTTTCTAGCTTTATATTGAATGCATTTTTTTCCGGTGAACAGCATCTGCATTCCATAGAAAATATAAACTGTTCATTCAACTAAACCATTTGGTTATGCAATCGCATATTGAGTGTGTTTTACCAAATATAGAATCAACACAATGTAATTTTCAATCGAACGGAGTCTCTACTCTGGTGGGTCAAGGATATATGTATTTATGGGAATGCAATTTTTGTTTCCATTTTGATACACGTTTTGAGTTAACTGAATTACACATTTCGTTCGCCACCCGTAACCGCCGGTTTTAGTTAATTCAAGCCAAATTTTTTTCACTTTACTAAACCTTTTTTTCGGTGTAAGTACATTTTGTCCTTGAAGTTCCTCTAAGTTCAATTAGAATCAAACAAGATGTGGATACCTCCGGGAATGGAAGCTTTTTAAATTCCTTCATAACAAGCAAAGTTATTAATTTTAACAAAGCGCATTTAGTAGTGACCTTGACGATGACCTTCGAAATAATTTCAAGGTCAAGTTTTTTTTTTTTTTAATGGAAGAATATTCTTGAGTTCTGAAATCAATCGAACAAACAATTTCACATTTACAGTTGAAGATTCGAATAAGATCAAACAATTTTTTCGGAATAAGTTTGATTTCAGAACTCACAAAACAGGTTCCAATTTTTTTTTCAAAGTTGACCTTGAAATCACCTTGAAGGTCATTGTCAAAGTCACTACTCAATGCGGCTTATTAAAATTAATAACTTTGCTCTTCGCGAAAGAATTTTAAATGCTTCTATTTCCAGAGGTATCCTCACCTTGTTCAAGTTATATTGACTGTAGACGACCTTCAAGGTCAAAATGTATTTATGACCTAAGTACATATTTGAACGCAACATTTTCCGCTCTATCGAATGCTTTTGTCAAAAAAGGGGGTTCCCATTCGAAATAAAAAAGTTGACCTTCACATACGTCAAGGTCAAAACTAAGATCACCATTGAATTCCAAATCAAAAGTTACTATAAGAATGAGCTCGACCTTTTTGAAAAATATGTTAGCTGAGGAAATATTCAACCGTTCCGTTACTTTTGTGACACCCTGTATATGTGTATATGTGGCTGAAACGACTTGCATCTACACAAGGGAGGAAAATCCAACGGCCTCCAGCTGTACTTCCGGCTATTACGTCCCTCCAATCCGATGTAAAGTAAGATATTGCCTCGTATATTAATCAGCAAAAGACTCTCGGCGGTGATTCAAATGGCTTACGCCGAACGGGCCAGAGAATTCGCAACTTCGATTTGATTAGGTTGCAGTTATCCCGGGGGAATATATTGCTGGACGCTTTCATTGATTACACGGTAAAGGGCACCATGACAATATTGTCCGGCTAGTTTCCGGTCAGCGTAAACTCAAACAACTTTTTGGGAGAATAGAAGCTCAATAAATGCGAAATAACTGAAATTAGAACGTTCATAAGTATTTCTTTAAATTCCACATTTTTTTAAATACTTGAACCTCTTAAGCAATTTTTTAAAAACTCAATATTTAATTATTCACATCACTTAACGCATTTGGACAAAAAGATTGGGATCGATCGTTACACGATTACAAAAGTCAGAGCGTTTACAAGCTTTTTTCGACAGTTTCAAATTTTTTTCAAACCTGAAGATCTGATTCGGTTTTTCTTCTATTCAAATTCAACGGTGTTTATAATTGAATCCTTCTACACAAAAAAATTCTGGACATTTTTTCTTAGTGTAATTTTGTTTAATGACGGCTTGGGAAGTCTTCAACCAACTGGAATAAGAATCTCGACGAAGAAGCAAACCGAAAGGGACCAGAGCTGGGCAAAGTACCGGAAAATACATCAAGTACAAAGTAAAAAGTACCGTAAATACTTGAAGTATCGAGTATCGACAGTACTTGAAGTACTACGTACTTATTAGTTGCAGAACTTAAGTTTTTAAGTATTTGAAGTACAAGTAGTTGAAAAATCAAGTACTTTTCAGGTTTTCAGGTATATCTCGTAAGTTCTAGTACTTACATTTGATTTTATTATTTCCATTCGATTTTTATTCGAGTACTTTTTGGATCAAAAAATATTTTCACCTTGTGCAATACACAGAGTTTAGGCTATTAGGCAGATTAGAACAGAAGTATCTAAACAAAGAATTTAAAATAATTTAAAAATAGCATTGACGATTGTAATTACAATTTATTGTGATACAGGCTTGAAAAAGAAGAAATAATGAATATGATACATGGATTGTTAAAACTAATCGAACTTCGAGTTCACACGTCCATACGTCACGAAATATTATTTTCAATTACATATTCAAAGGCTCAATGTACATGCAACCATCAGCAAGACACATTCAAAAGTACTTGATACTCGTACTTGAAAAAGTACTTGAAGTGCAGAAAAATATTTGAAATTTTAAGTCCTTAAAAAGTACTTCAAGTATCGTACTTAAAATTTAAGTGACTTTTTAGGTACTTCAAGTACTGCCCAGCTCTGAAATGGACTAAACGATTGGATAAAACGTCGTGGAGGTCACAAGTGCAAGATGTTGAAAATACTGAGATCTACGACGATCTAAAACGAATATCTTACATTGCATACTTCGAGTCTACGTTGGCAAACGATAAAGGGCTCTTGCAGTGTTACTTTTCAAAATCGCGTGATGCCTCGCTCGCCTATAAATCTGTCCGGAGGTCTCGGAGGCCTCTCTCGCAGTTGGCTTTTCCACGACCAACAACCGGGCCCATATAATACGGCCTGGAGCCACCCCCGTCGAGTGTGTCCCCGGTCTTTCCTTTCTCAGCAGTAGCACAAGCACACCTCGACACACAAATACAATATGTATGTGTGTTTGTGCTGGAATGAACAGTGCAGACTGAGTAACGGTATACACGACACCGACCTGCATAACTCAAACTGTCTCTTGCCTTGCGGCAAAAGCGCCGCGCATATACCAAGCTCACTTGCCGACCACACGATGATGGCGTTGAGACTCACAAGAGCCAAGGGGTGAGTTTCCACCATATCAGAATACATATGGGACGTTCCAAGTGAAATTGACCGCAGTATCTCTGATCCTCGATCCCATCGGTCTTTGAATGAATGCTGGCAATTTTTTCCAGTCAAAACAAGTTGTTCTGATATTCTTTGCATCGATCCCCCTCTTCCGTTGTTACTTCTAGCTACCGAAATGCATTTAAGATCATTCCGATGAGATTCTGGTCCCACGCGCTTCAAGTTGGTTGGAGGGATTCCAAATCCGCGACGTTCCGAAATTTTTCAAGTCCTTTTCAAGTCCCCCACGATTCTCCATTCATTAATATGCACGCAACACCGAGAACAAAAGGTCCTCGAGCCATTTTTCACACGCATGCAAAAAAGCCACGGGAATTCTGCACAAAAAACTGAGAGACTCTTTCATGAAGTAGAACACGCGGTTTAGTAATATTTTTTCGGAGCCAGAAATGTTCTATTTCTGGAAAAGGAGATTGTCATGCCATTGTTCAAGTTGATAAAAAAAAGATAGAAATATCGCACAAGGAAACAAAGGCGGTTTGGGATTAAATGACAACGGAACGTCGATAAATAGTAGACTCCCTTTGAATCTAATTGTTGTTTCTAGGAACAAATCGCCATTTAGATATAAATCGTCAAAAATGCAGGCAATTTAGATAAAACACGAAAAACTTGATAGAAACAGTAACTTTGGACATTCAGTTTTGGCTTTTATGGAAAATGTACCTATTATCAGTTAGGGCGTAGTCAAGAGATGAAATTCATCTGCAAACATTTCCGAAGGGTATTTAGGAACGCAAAAAAATATCATGCAAATTGTTCGAACGTCGAAGAGATCGAAGGATAAATACTCGTCGATTTTGAATGGAATACTCCGTACAATCTTACATATCGCCGCTAAGCTCGACGGACTCGCGATTTAACTTACCGGCGATATTATCGCCGGTGACAACAATAGAATCCTTGCTGGAATACTCGTCGGTTTGTCATAAAACCATTTTTCCCAAAAGCTTTCACGACCCGACTTGACAGACAAAAGGTCTTTCCGTGAGGATGGTTAATAAACACACAATTTTATTAAAATGGCGACAAGCATTACTTTAGCAATCAAAAAGAAGTTTTGCATTAAAAACGGATTTCACTACCTCTACAGCAATTTTGAAATTTTGCAAAAAAAGCATTTTTTGAATTTCTAGTGTTAGTATATGAGTCATTCCATGTCAAATCGACGAAAAGTTGGAATGGACCCCTCTCAATTTCGGTGAAATTTGGTCAGAAGTTTTCGTTTTCAATAAATCGGAGTTCTACCAGAGGAAAAGAATTCAAAATTTTTGTTTGAAAAGTTATTCAAAATTAAAAATTTTACAACTTTTCAAATCTTTCAAGTTTATTTTTCAAATATCCCGAAAACTATTATAGTTACGAAAAATCGTTCTGAATTCGTTTTGAAGAGTATACTTGGGGCTACGAAAAAAAATATTCCAAACAAGTTTTTTGGAAAATGATGAATTTGGAGAATTTTGAATTTTCAAAAATCGTGTAAATCCAAGTTCCATATTTTATTTTTGGTCACATTTTTTTTATATAATACCTTGTACTGATCTTAAAAGATTCTGAAATTTTTAGGATGATGTGTTTTTTTTCAAAAATATATTTTTTTGAATTTTAGTAAAATTTTTTTGTTTTTCCTCTAAGTTAAGTAAAGTTGAGCAATCACGTATTTCTGTAATTTTGAGCAGTAATTTCAATTCATGACAATTAAAAAAAAAAAAATTTTTTACCAAAAATCAAAAATTTATATTTTTGAAAAAAAAACACACTCTAAAAATTTCAGGATATTTTAAGATCAGTACAAGGTATTATAAAAAAAATTAAACCAAAAATGAAATATGGAACTTGGATCTTTACAATTTTTGAAAATTCAAAATTCTCCAAATTCATCATTTTTCAAATTTTTTTCCGGAATATCCTTTTTTTCGTAGCCCGAAGTACACTCTTTAAAACGAATTCAGAACGATTTTTAGTAACTATAATAGTTTTCAAGATATTTAAAAAATACGCTTGACCGATTTGAATTTGAATTTTGAACTTTGCGTAACTTTCAAAAAAAAAAATTTTTTTCCTTTGGTAGAACTTCGTTTTAATGGAAACGAAAAACTTCTGACCGAATTTCATCGAAATTGAAAGGGGTCGATTCCAAATTTTCGTCAATTTGCCATGGAATGACCCATACAGTGTTTGCGAGGAAACAACCGGTTTTGTCAATAACGAACGGTTTTGCAATTTTTTCTGAATACTTTAATGATGTTTAAATTTTTGTAGGCTTAATTTTGTTGCTGTTTGGAGGAGTGCAAGAATTATTTAACAAACGTGCAAAAAAGAAACAGTCAGAATTAAATGAATAAAAAAGTGAGTGGGAGCAAAAATTTGTGTAAAGTTTGCATACAACAGGAAGTAAGATTTGAAATTTTAGACCAGATGAGAAATTTGTGTTTCTCGTTGAATATAAATTTCTGAATATATACGGATAGAAATCCCTCAATGGCACAATAAAAAAATCAATACTTATAGTTTTATCTCCGAATTGTTAAAAAAAAAAAATCCTGCGCCATGTTAAAAGGTAAAAAAAAATAAAACGGAATTTTTTTCCGAGTTGAAGTGAAAATTTCATCGGCGCTCGCATGCCGTGCAATGTAATTGAGAGTTCACGTGTTGCAACGTCGAAAGCAATATGAAGGGAAACGGAAAAAAAACATTCGGTCGTGAAAACGTAAAAAAGTGAATAAACAAAATAGCTCGCAAATAAAATTTATCAACTTTCTACGTTTGAAAGAGAAATAATATTCGACGAATATCCATACGTCGCGTGAATTTTTGGCCGAATGAAATTTTCGTTTGACGGAATATACCGATATCGAGCAATCGTTTGGGCTCTACGCAATATAGTGACAAAAATATATAAATATATTGATTCATATCGGCGCACGGCGAGCAAAGCGGTATTCGGTGGAGTCTGTTTTAACAGAAATATTTAGTTTCGAGAGTCGTCGCTGTCCGTCTCTATTTCACGTGGAATAAACGATGAATAGAGACCTCGGAAAACGAAAAGTTTAAAATCGAAGCCAATCGATATCGAAAAAGGTAGCTATGAAACGAAACGATGCGATAAAACGATGCGCCATTCCAGTGCCGAGAAACTCGGTGAAACTTTGTTTTTTTTTTATTTTAATTCATATACATATCAAATAAACAATATATGTAGCAAGCCAAAATGTTGTTTTAGATTGGGACGAAATCTATCGACAAACGAATTAATTCGAACAGCTTATCGAAAAAAACATCACCGTAAATGACAGCGATGAAGATAAGAATACGAATAATTGCTGTAAAAGTAAAAAATGCTTTTTTTTTACTAATTTCAATTTTTTAAGAATTCAGTAATATCGAAAGTTTATCGATGAAATTCAGTATTATTAACGTGACAAATAAGTCCCATTGAGCAACGATCGATTTACTCTAATTGGACACCCGATATTCAAAAAGCTTCAAGCTTCAGCTTCACTTATGAAATCAATGCTAAATTTGAAAAATTATTTTTACAAGCATTGATTTGAGTAGTATGAAGCTCTCTAAAATTTCTAACGAATCTAAACTTGGAAAAACAATTAATCAGTATGATACCGTTGAATGGTAAATTAATGTTAATTAAAGGGGATTAACGATGATGTTTTTTTAAAATGATTTCAATTTTAATTGCTTATTCAATTTAAGGTAAATCAACATAAATCAATGTGATTGACGCCATTTTTTTTTTTTTTTTTTTAAATTTTTTCCAACAGAAAATGGCTTTTCTTCTCTCTTGTGGGATGAAATTTATCGAACATCTTGTGTACGCACAGTTTATCAAAGCGATTCAGGTGACGATATCGTACGCGCCCGATAGAAAAGGTCCGAGCTCCGTAAGACGATGAAATGAAGTCGTCTGGATCTTAATTAATTCGAGATTGAGACCTATAAGAGCGAGGGGGGATCTGGCCAATGAGACCCATAGAAATAGTCGGGACTGTGAGACGCACTCTTGGGAATCCACGTAAAAGCGTGGGTCGTGAGAAGCTCGTCGACGAACAGTCTGAGAATTCGCTGGAGAAATCAGAATCGAGAGAGACCCCGAGACTGGAGGGAAAAAAAACCTGACCGTCCAACTACGGTCGATAGGAAAAAAAATTATCTAGATATATATCTATACCATGTACAAGTATATGGGCGACCATCATATTGAGAATGTCGTAACGATAAATATGATGCGGATTATAGTGAGAATACGACGAAGTTTTGCGGATAATTATGCTCACAGAGGCATTTATCAGTCTCACATTTCTTTCCTACGGTTATAACACACCGAAAGGAAAATCCATACCGTGATTCTCCGCTGAATTATTATCCTATATCGAAACGAATTTTTCTAATTCAAATGAGCTTTTTCCTCGATAAATTAAATTACCTCGGTAAATCAGACGGAAAAAGAACGTCGCTGATAAGAAATTCGTTGCTTATTTCAAATATGACATAAGGTAAATGTCCCAATTATTGAACAGCTAAGGATCTGGGGATTGAATTCGGTGAGAAAAAATTATAAAATTAAGAAAAAAAACCATCGCTTTCATGTTCAGATGATACTGTGATATTTTTACTTTCGAAAAATCACCCTTTAAATTATTTTCAAATGATTTCAAATGAAAAAAAAAAGAATAACAATGTGAAGCATGCAAATGTCCCAATTATTGAACACTGGAAGTGCCTATGTCCCTAATATTGAACAGGCCTGTCCCAGTTATTGAACACTCTCGAAAATTATTTTTCCGTTCTGAAAATTCTATTTCGGGTACAATATTAAGAAATAAAAGCAAAATCAAACACTTGAATAATCTTTTATTAATCATGTAAAAATATAAAAATATATATTTAGTCTCTTTCGACAGGTTTTTGGTTCATTCGCATTTGGTTTATTTTTGCTTTTCAAATCGAACTTTATTTTATTTTTATTTTCAGTATCCTCGTTTTTATGTTCTGTTTTTGTTTGATTTTGTCGCAGCTTTCTTGTTTTTCGATTGAAATATCGGAGAGCAAAAAATATTGAACATTACATTCGTATTTTTAGGTTACATTTGGGTTATATTCTCTTTTTACTTTTCTTTTTATGTTTATTGCACGAAAATACAAATAAAAAATATAATTTACGATCTTAGAGTTATTATTAAAAGAATAAAGGTAAGTTTATTCAGGAACTTACAGTTTTTCTTTGAATAAATTCGATTCACACGCTCTGTCACGCGTTAACTGTCTCGATGTTTTGATGGATTTAATGACGCCATCTTGGAGAATTCGAGTGTTCAATAATTGAGACACACTGCATTTTCTATGTCCCAATGATCGACACCGTATTTTTTAACAAATAATTAATTTTAAAAAAATTTTCACATTGTTATTTGTAAAAAAATTTCTGAGGAACCTGAAAAGGCTTCACTTTTTGAGATGCGACAGTTTTTGAATGTTTTATGCCCTTACGCGTGAAGCGGTGCGTCTTAGCAAAAACGACAAGCAGTTACCACGAGACGTCAAATCGGGTCACCGTTGGTGGTTAAATAATGTTTTCTCTATTAATTAAAGCTTTTTTTGCACAAGTAAGGTAACATTTCGATAGCTAAAAGTTACGTATATGTAATGAAATTTTTATAAATAAGTAAATGCATGCAGGTGAATAAGAAATAATAAAAATACAAGATAGTGTTCAATAATTGGGACATTTAGCTTCTAGAGCAATCTCATATTCTAGAATAATGAATTTCTCTCCAGATTCTGAATAAGACATTTTTTTTGTCTCTTTTAACTTTCGGAATATAAATTTTAATTTCTTCAGTCATCCACGTTGCCGGAAATAAAATAAAATTAAATTAATTGAATAACTTAAATAAAATTAAATTAATTGAATAAATTAAATAAATTGAATAAATTGAGTAATTTAATAAATTGAATAAATTCAATAAATTGAATTAATTAAATAAACTAAAATTAAATTAAATAGACGAGATTTCCATTTAATCGAAATGAACCGTTTTCAGGTATTTTTTCCTGACCCTGGTTTTCGTGACTCGATCGTTTCCACATTCATTTATAATCGCTGCAGCTGACAATGAAAAATTCATTGCAAAACTTGAACCTCCCAAGAGTCAACGCTCCGGGATTTCCATCGTAAATGCAACATACCTGAAATAGCAAATATTATATAACTCGTGATATTCACGTGTTTATATGGACGCACTTTGACAGTGTTATGCAACGATACTGCCTCGATCTTATTCGAACGCGTTGAAAATACCTGAATATTGGCAACGCATATCCAATGGAATATCGTATTATGGCTCCGTATAAAGGACCACGAATTTTCCTTATCGTGGAAATTCCCGTATTATGTATTTACATGAATTTTTCGCCCTCAAGGCATTCGTTGAATGATGAAAATTCATATCGTATCGCTCGATAATGGTATTCGATTATTGCCCGATAAGAGAGAGGGAGAGAGAGTGCAAAAGAGTGAGAAAGAGAGAAGGAGAGGGAAACAGCGTGCATAGAGATGGATAAAAGGTATTCGATGAGGGACATTCGAATGCGGATTCGATTACGCGAGCATCATCTCGCCTCTATGTGTAAGCACGAAGGAAAAAGAGGAAGAAGAGGGAGCTTTTATTCTGTAGAAGCGAAAAAAGGAAAAAAAATACAAAATAAAATAATAAATACAACTATCGCAGCCTTTAACGCTTAGTATGATCGTTCAACGACAGAGAGGAATATACATATATATATTATATATATATATCTATATTTTACCCCCTAGGGATATATATCCATATATGGGGCATTCCACGCAAAATCGACCCCTTTTGATCCTAACCCTTTATGATTTGGCCCAAACTTTTTTAACTTTGTCTACCCTATCAAAAACATTTTTCAATTTTTTTTACCCAACTAAAAAAACGCTATGAGTTTTTTTTTTTTTAAAAGGCTCTTTACTTTTCAAATATCTATAACTTTTTAAAAAATTGCCTTAGCGCGACATTTTTGTTTAAAATTTTTGTTTTTAAATGTACGTTTCTGATAAATATGGAACAAAATTATTCAGACCAATCTTCAACGTTTTTTTTAATTTTCGAAAAAAAACTGAAATTTCTCGATGTCATTTCAATTTAAAAAAAAATTTTTTTTTAAATTAGAAACTTTGACATTTTCTGCAAATTCTCTGAAATTTTTATAGTGGGCATTTAGGGTTTTCTATTTTTTTTTTTTCAATTGAAACAAATAATTTTTTTTTTAACTCAGCTTATTTCTCATAATACCACTCTGGGGATTTTTGAAAATGTAGAGGGAACCTCAAATTTTGAAAAAAAAGACAAATGAAATTGAAAGTGGTCATAATGGAAAAAATTTCAACGAAAAAGTAAGAAAAAAATAGCAGATAGTTCTGAATAATTTTTTTTTAACTATATTTAAAAACAAAGAAAATGAAAAAAATGTTGTGTGGTTCATTTTTGCACAATCAACAGGCTTTCAAAATTTTTTAAGTGGTTAATTTGTGATGGAATTCGTTTCATATATTTTTTTTCAACACTTCGCTTTTTTTGTTTAATTCATGTAATAGTAAGATTTCCATGAATCTTGTCAATTTTCCAATGGATGGCATTTGAAGAATTTCATTTCGTTTCATTTCATAAAAAATAAGGAGCCAATTTTTTTTTGAAAAATTCATAACTTTTTTTTGGATGAGTACAAAAATTTGAAAAAATTCTGAAAAATGTTTTTCATCGGGTAGAAGAAGATAAAAAAGTTTCGGCTCAATCGAAAGGGGTCGGTGTCTAAAGTGCTCGATTTCGCGTGGAATGCCCCATATATATTCAGTATATAAGGGCTGTGTCGATCCGCTCGTGAGTGCGGCCAGGCGCGTGCAGTACACGACTTTTAGTGTGGCGTGCAACGGGGCTTGATCGTGAAACCTCCCCGCCGCTCTTTCCTTTCCTCCGAAGCTTCCGGCCGATTTCACTTTATGGCGAAGGAAGTTGTAACAGAACTATCGCTCCAATGATAGCTTCCCTATTACCTCGTGCATCGTTATATATACGGAGGAGAGGAAAACAGAAAGAGAGAGAGAGAGAATCAGCAATAAAAGTAAGAAGGTTTGCAGCCCTCAGAAAGGTTGAGAACCGTTTTTTTCTTTCGTCAGTTCTGTTTGAAACACGTTTACCTTCAGCCAATCCCAGGGCTTCAAGGGCCGATGTACAGATATACAGGGTGTCACATGAGTAACGGGACGGCGGAATATTTCCTCAAATAAGTTTTTTTTTTTAAACGTCAAGGTCATTCTCGTAGTAACTTTTGACGAGGAAAACAATGGTGACCTTATTTTGACCTTGGTGATCACCTTCAAGGTTATTTCAAGGTCAACTTGTTTTTTCAAATGAAAACACCCTTTTTTGACAGCGGCAAACGATAGAGTGGACAATTTCACTTTCAAATATGTACTCAGGTCATAGATACATTTTGACCTTGAACGTCCTCCAAAGTCAATTATAAACTTAAACAAGGTGTGGATACGTCTGGGAATTAAAGCTTTTCACATTCCTTCGTAAGAATGACCTTGACCTTTTGGAAAAATTTCTTAGCTGAGGAAATATTCAGCCGTCCCGTTACTTATGTGACACCCTGTATAGAGAAAAGACAATGCAGAGAAGTACAGTACGTTTACGCACGTAATTTCGTATTTTGTGCCCCAGCCTCGTCATCGCAGTTTTTATCTCCGCGCTCTTCAAGTTATATCTCACGCGTGACGACGTTTTTCTTTTTATATCGCAAAAATGAGAAAAACACGAGCAATGGGAACTGTAAGATGATTCTGGTTACAGTTGGACGGCGATGTAAAATTGTACAGATCTTCGGTTCTCGAATCGTTAACTATATTAGGTTTCGGCGACTGTTTACTTCCAAATGAATTTCTTCGTCGTGAAAAAGCATAAGAGACGGAGAAGAAGAAAGAGAGTTTTTTCATCGTCGCGACTCGTCGTTAATAAATAAAACAAATTTTCCAACAACAATTCAATAAGACGAAACAGCGGTTCTGATTTTCTTACGCTCGAAGAACTTCGCAAAACGCTCAGGGCTCGCTCTGTGCTTTCTTGTTTTCCATCTCTTTCTATTATTTCCTCTTCTCTCTCACTCTCTGCTCGGTACAATTGTGCTGCGAAAATCCACAAGTTTAATTGTTGTTTAGCAAATTCTTTGAAGAAACATTCAGCTCGTGGTCAATCTCAGCTCCGTCTGTCGAAAGTAAACAAAGTTCTGTTGAAAAACACGGGGTATTCCAAATCAACGAAACAATCGTTCGACTCACATAATTGTCGATCTTCTTCCTGATTTCTTATACAATCTCACTGAGATTTAAAAGCATTTTCATGTTTTTTTCGATATTTTTGTCGATTGCTATTTTTGTGTTATTTAGGTTTTATCAAACAAAAATGCCAAAATATGAAAACCTAATTTTTTTCGACAATCAACAACGTATTCAATATCTATTTACATACATACTTCTGCTCATTAAATATTCCTATTGAAATGACGTTTGAAAACGATAAAAATAAAATCATTTATTTTTGCTCATTTTTGGGCGACTTTTCGGAAATCTCATAATAGCGAAATTTCAAGCGCTCGTGACTTTACTATCGGTTGACCGATTCGAAATTTTGTTTTCTTGCGCAAATGACTTGACTAAACTTAGAGAATGCCGTTTGGTTAATGCCGATAACTTGATTTTTGTAGGAATGGGAGCAATTTGAAAATCGCCGAAAAAAACGCCTTGAAAAATTTGCAAAAATCGATGGTTGAACTTTAAGAATCTGCCAAAAATTGAAAACTGATTAGAATCGGATGAATTGAGTGGGGTTTTGAAGTTACCACGATTGCAAAGAGAATGAGCGCATGCAGAAGCCGAAATTCCCTTTAAGAAAAAAATCTCAGCCATTCTATTGAGGCGATTCAATTTTGGCCAAAACCGAAAAAAAAATTAATTAATTTTTTCATAACCTTATATCAATGTATTTCCCCCCCTAAATATGAATCTACCGATAATTTTCCTAAAAAATAAACGTTCTTATAAATTATTTTATCCGAAAAAAACATTTTTTCCGGACTTTCCTTGCTTTTTCTCATGAATACATTTTTTTTCGACAAAAACTTAGCGTCATTTGCAATAATGTCTGTAAAAATCAATTGCTTACACGGAATGGTAATAAAAAATTAGGATAGTTTCTTCCAATTTAGAAGAAATTATTTAATTAAATTTTGTTGGTAATTTTGTTGATTTAATTTTTGTTGGTATGCTGTTACGTCATCATCTTCTTTAAGAGGAGTTTAACATTTTTTTTTTAATATCGGCCACATTTTTTAATTGTTAAGGAATACAGCTTTCTTTCGGTGATTGGTTATTTATTTTTTTTTTTCAAAACTTACGTTCTTATTAGGGTCATTTATTTTTTAGAAAACATTGTCATATGATAGTAAAATTCAATGAAAATTCAATATTCCTGTAGTCCTATAAAAAATATGGTTTATAGTGCTTTTCCAATCATAACATTTTTCTGTTTATAGTACACAGATTTCCAGGCTTTTTTGATCTTGTGATTCATACTTCATACTTATATTTAATCAATTCAATTTCTCATGAATCTGCACGAAGCTGATAAATAAAAAGTCTTATTAAACTTATTCCGGTGTACTGTAGTGATATTCTGTTCTGGATATTAATATTTTTTTTGCATCAATAACAACACAAGGACAATGTTGATGGATGTTTTTTTCTCAACTGACTACCAGCGAGATTAAAATGGAACTCTCGAAAAACGTATAGGATCGACGAGGGTATATCTTATTGGCAATAACCGATGAAATGCATCCGATAAGCTTAGTTTCCATTGTGAACGAGAGTTTCTCGTGCTGTGCGTGCAGTACGCGAATTAATATTCGTTGGCTTATTTCATTTCGCTTCGATCAACCAACAGCAGCTCAAGAGACGCGGAGATGAGAGAGATACGATGGGGATGAGGAAGAAGAAGAAGAAGAAGAAGAAGAAGAAGATGGGGTGAACATTCTTGAAATAGTCGGCAAATTGTCTTGCCACCTCTACTATCTCGAATCCCTCCCCCATCGTGGGATTTCTCGATCCTTCCTATATCCTTCCTTCATCCCCCTTTTCTGCTTTTCTCACTCTCGTCGTCCTCCGAACTTCCCTCTGTTTGCTGCGAATGATTCTGGGCGTAGTATTACTTCCTTACGAGCAACATAGATATACAGATCCATATAATAGACGTCCCTCCTCGTCTAGTCATTCTCCTTTACATTCTGCGAGATTCCTATATATTATACTGATTCAAAAAAGCGACTATTTTTTGTTTTTCGAAGTAACACATTAAATACTTTCGGGAAGGTGAAAGAAGATGCCTGTTAAGATTTGAGCTCTTAATCAAAATATTTAGCGGTGGAACATCGCATATTTTGATTTCCCATTTAAATAACATAGGAAAAAAAAATTTCAAACTTTAAAATTTTATATCTTGGCTTTAAGTCAAGTATCAAAATGAACAACTAATATTCTTGTAGAGAATTGAACGCTCTACAAAAAAGATTTCTTATGATTTTTCAATAAACTCACTCCTTCAAAAGTTATTCAAGGTTTAAGTTAAATTTAGACTAAGTTTCACTTTTTTTTTTTTAGTTTCCGGCAAAATGTTGAATCTTATTACTAAATATCGTAAAAACTTTCCTGAAATAAAAGTTTAAATTACATTAACATATATTATCTAATTCTTAGAGAAATTTATACCAACATAAGTTCACCCATGTTCACAGTCTAATATACATGTATATTCGAACGTGAATAACTTTTGATGGAGTGAGTTTATCGAAAAATTATAAGAGATCTTTTTTATAGAGCGTTCAATTCTGGACAAGAATATGTGTCCTTTATTTTGGTACATTGACTTGAAGCCGAGATATAAAATGTTAAAGTTTGAAATTTTTGTTCTGTGTCATTTAAATGGGAAATAAAAATCCGCGATGCGGAACCTCTGAATATTTTTATTAAGAGCTCTTATTTCAACAGACATCTTTTTTCACCTCCCCGAAAGTATTTAATGTGTTACTTCGAAAAAAAAAGAATAGTCGCTTTTTTTGAACCAGTCTACTATATATAAATTTATATACGACATGTATATTATGTACAATGTAAGAGAGCGAAACAGACAACGAGAGACGTTTCAGCATCAGGTCCTCGGATAATAAGCAGAAAAACTCCGCGGAATCCTGGCGTCAAAAATAACCATGAAGAATTTATAAGATGAGAAATGCGGATGATAAATTCATTCCTCTGGTTTGCAAATGGTTTCTTCAATTTTAGGCATCGAACATTGCAATAATATCCCGCGCCGATACGCCATCATCGATAATGCTCAATTTATTTCGGAATAATTGAGAAAAACTCCAATTCGTATTGCCGGAAATAGTGAGCATTTGGACAAAGAGACTAATTTATATTCTGTGCTAAAATGATTACATCCAGTATTGGTGTTGTCCCCTGATGAACAAAAACTATTTGCATGAAAGAAAAAAATTGTTTGAAATAAAATAACTCAGGAAAAAAGTTCAACAAAAAAAGTTCAGAAAATGTTATGGTTATTATTTTGTGTACCAAAAATGATATAAATTCATTGACACGTCTCTGCGAGCAATTGCTGTTTTTTGTTTGCAAATTTGAATTTGTCACGATTTCTTCAAATAACTTTTGAGAAATTGAGTTAGGATTTATAGTGACATATTGTAAGACACTTATCACTAGTAATTTCTTTCTGGGGATCGTGTTAGTGAAGCCTATGAAATAATAATCTAAATTCCAAACCTAGATCCAAGTTTTATTATTCCATTACGTCAAGTACATTTGCAAGAAGACAAAAGAAAAAAATTGATCCAGAGAAGGAGCACGATGTACATATTCAACCTGAAAAAATGGGCGAGCCAAATTGATTTCAAGTATGCATGGGTTAAAAAAAAAAAAATTAAATGCTTTTCTCTTTTCAAGTGCCTCTCAACGATCCGTTAAAACAATACGTTTCTTGGTCCATGCATGAGTGTTTAAAATAACCTTAGGACGTTTGTTCTCCTCGGCAAAACGAATTCAAGCCAAAGACGAAGAAGGAAAAAAGCACTTTCACATACGCCGTATGAGGTAAATAATTCAAGAAAAAAGGACTGAAGTGTTCTCGTGTCTCAAAGGCGTTATTTAAATATTAAAATCGGGCTAGAAAGATACGCAGATGTCCGAAAACTGATTACATTTCTTTCGTTTAAAATTCATCACATTTTATCTTGTGGAATGCTTACAAATATGATGTATCGTCCACTATTTAAGGTACCAAATAAACAATTTTTTGGGTCTAGTTAGAACGCTTAAGGTGCATCGGTTTCCTGAAAAACCTCGTTTTGAGTTTTTATACTCCGGGCGTGATTCAGAATAAATCGCTCGACGGATTTTATTCTGCAACGCTTCATTTTCTTCGTGAGACTTCCCCATAGGATGAACGTGGCACATTTTTTTAGCCCTTTATTTCAGAGTTGCAGGCCTGTTTTGAAATTATTAGCCTATTTTGAACTTTCGAGGCATCGTCTTGGTCACAATTTTAACTTTAATCAAAATGTGCCGCTTTCATCCGATGGGAAAAAGTGTTACAACAAAAATGAGACGTTGTAGAACAAAATCCATTCAGCGGTTCTTTCTGAGTCACTCGCAGCGTGTGAAAACTCAAAATTAGGTTTTTCAGGAAACCGGTGCACCTTAAGGGTCCCTTAACTAGTCCCAAAAAATTATTCATTTTGTACCTCAAATGGTGGACGATACATCATATTTTCAGGAATTTTACAAAAATTATAAATTATAATTAAAAATCGCCGTTCTGACGCTGACTCGACCCCCTTAACTTGTTTCTCGAATTATTAGATATTCAACGAGGCCAATGACTTTCGACCCTTCCTATTCCTCACGGAATTCGCTAATATCTAGATTGATTTGTCTGGGAATACCTTGTCGAGGATGACAAATGGCAGATGAAGGAACATAAAGACGAGGTGTGAGCTCTCAACTTGTACAGTTCGATAACCCCGTTTAGGTTAAAAGTCTCAGTGCTGTCGTTACTGCTGCAAGATGGGCTTCTCCGGAGGTGTATGCATACAAGATTATTCACCGGCAAGATGAATATATGCTAAGAGAGGGAGGGAAAGTACGTGTATGTATCTGTGTAGGGGTGAATCTCATCTCATGCGCCGTTCAAGTAAGATATCGGACGTTCAGCTGTACACGAGAACAACCCGGAGGGTTGTCTGAGCTCTTCACCCCTCTTTAGGGCTCTCATCCCCGGCCAAGTTGACTCAGAACTTTGCCCAAGCGTCTCACGCAGAATTTATACAGGTATATATATGTACAAATGCGAGGGCCATGCAACGAACCTTGCTGCTGCGTCTCCATCCAAGCCAGAGCTCTCGCGGAACTTTCGCCGCTTTCGCGCTCGACTAATAGTCGACTGGCGACGGGGAGATGCGAATCTACGAGAGGCTTTCACTCTCTCTCTCTTGATCTCTCTCACGTAGAGAGAGAGAGAGCGAGAGAGAGCGAGAAAGAGCGAGCGAGAGAGAGAGAGGGAGGGAAGGAGGGAGAGAGAGAGAGAGAGAGAGAGAGAGAGAGAGAGAGAGAGAGAGAGAGAGAGAGAGAGAGAGAGTCTCTCTATAGGACCTCTAACGACGTGGCAAAATTCTGCAAAAAATTCTCGCGAGAGATCTCGATGCGTGGGAGGAGTGATGAGATGAAGATGAGGAGTAAAAGAGGATAATGCGCGGCAGCCAAAACGAATGAACGCACGCGAGTTCGCGAGAGTGAGGTGGAAAAGTGCGAAAGCCAAATACGCGCGATATTTCAAAGACAAATTAGGTAAGACTTTCAGTGAGATCCACGAGCCCTTTTGGCTGAGGGTGTGAATCTTGAACTTTTTTGTGAAAATAATTTGTTTCCACAGATTTTTCGAGTACGATTGCTAATTACAAATTAGGATTTATTCATCATTCAGCAGGAACGATATTTACCACTGGCGAAGGCTGAAATTCACTGAAAAAACAGTTTATTTGTAGTAAAGAAAGATAGTTGCCACTTTTACTTAAGTAGATTTCTTAAGGGGGAATATACACCTGGCAGGGTCCGAAAAATCGACTTTTTAATTTTTGCTCTTCTTAATGGTTGGGTTCTTAAAATTTCCAAAAAATGACAAAGTTATAGCCGAGAGAGTATATGCGTTCGTTGCGCACCCAAAATATCTCGAAAACCACTGAACCGATTAATTTCAAATTTTTTGTGGTTATTGTATACATAATTATCTAGTTAGTATCAGAGCCTCCTCGCCGTGATGATGCAGACTGCAACGTTTGCGAAACGTCGACACATTGCTGAAACCGAACGCGGCATCCATCTGGAAGCCAACCAATTTTGTTATGACTCTGGCCGCAAAAGCCTTAAAACTATTATCTAGTCTTTGTTATAGGATTTTTTTCCGATTTTTAGTTTTTTTTTGTCAAAATGCGAACGATTTTTTTCTTGAAATTAGCTACGTCGAGTTCAAGCGACCGCCATTATGTCGAAAATCTATATTTTTGAATCAGCTATGACAAGGACAAGATAGTTGTATCTATTTTATTATCCTGTTTTGGTTTTTTTCTTTCGCATGATTTTTGCCGCTATGACAGATTTTTTTACAGCACTCCGTAGGCAACTTAAGTACTCCATGAATTTGCAACATGTTTAAATAGAAAAAAATTAAAAACATTCTTGAAAGTGTATCTTTTAATTAGGAAAAACCCCGTTCTGATCATTCCAATAGTTTCCCTGAATTTTTTTTTCGAAAATCACCTTTTTCCGTTTCCAGATGTGCCTTCCCCCTTAACTGTTACAAAATTTATCAGTCATTAACAAATATTTAATTTGTGTCAAAATAATTTATTAACTGTTAAAAAATGATTGATTTTGCCATATTCAACTTTACATTTGTTAACAAATCCTGGTACATTGCTTCCTCAGTGTGCGAGTTGTTTTTAGATTTCTGTGTAATCCGTGCAAATGTCAGAACATTGGGGACATCTCGGTTCTTTGGAAATAGGAGAAAATGCGTAAATTTTTTAAGTTAACAGGAGGCCGAAATTCCGGAAGAATTGAGCTGTCTGTGAGTTTGTGCGGAGGTGAAATTTCACGGCTGATCATTTTATGGAAAAGGGACAGAGGCGAAAAGCTTTTCGCTCGGCATGAAATGACGTATAGGACGCGCGGGAAGAGGCTCGCAGGCAGCACACGGGGTTTGCTAGCAGACAGAAGCGAGAAAAAAAGCTCGGGATATAAGCGCAGAGGCAGAAAGAAGAGTGTGGTATCTAGCGTATAGTCGGTGTCGAGTTATCGACCGATCTTCTCTCTCGTTTTCACTTTCTCTCTCATACACACACACGGGAACCCTCTCCGACAAGCCTCTTTTTTGCGCGCTTGTTCCCAATAAAATCGCTTGACGAAATTCGCGATAGCTTGAAGCGGGGGTAGATTAAGATACATATAAATGTAAACGAAAATTTTTGTATATTACATATATACGATATAAAATATACATCGAGATATATATTATCGTGGGGCGAGGAAAAAAAACGTCTTTTCGCCTTCCCTGCGTTTCTGGGGTATATTTATCAAATGAAATCCAGGAAATATGAATCGAATTGCCCCTGGGCAAATTTCCCTTCTCTCTGTCAACGAATTTTCACCAATCTCTCCTACATTTTTCGAGGGATAAAATTATTTTTATGACAAACTTGCGCTAATTATTGATTGCTCACTTCTGCATCGAAACAGAGGATTTTTTATTCCACATGAATTCATTTGAATCGATTCAGTTCTCCAACGCAATCGGATGACTTGATTTTCCATTGTCTGAAATTTTCAGCTCAATCCCATATTTTTAACTTTTCAGACGCAATCCGTTTCCATCCCGGTTTTTTGGCCATCTTTGTCAGTGGACAGATAGATAAGAAATTTATTTTTGAATTAAGTGACATTTGACCTCCGTCGGAAAATCTGCTTGGTTCTTCACTATGAAGTATTCCCAAGTCAAACCACAATCACAGAAATTTTTGTCGGAAAAATTTTGTCGAGGGATATTTTAGGTAGTGGATATTTCGGAAACGTGATGAATATATCCTCGAAAGGAAATGTTTCAATTCCAATAATTTACTGAGAATTACAGCCATTTTGGTGGCCCAGCATTTTTTTAGCCCCAACTTTGCCAGCTTATGCTTTCCATTTTTTTTTCTCAATTATTTTTTTTAATTTATTGTGAAAGTATTATTAAATATGTTGTAAAAAAAGGATAGTAAACGGATGGTAAAAAGATGATTTTTTACCGCCTTGAGAGGGTCGAGTCGGTGTCAAAGCGCTGATTTTCGAACATAAATATGAATGTTCTTTGAATACATGTAAGCCTGACCAATGGTCCATCATTTGACGTATCGAATCAAGAAATTTTTGATGCTAGTAGAACCATTAAGGTGCGGTGGTTACTTCGCAAATCAATTTTTCGAGATTCACTACGCTGTGCACGATCCTGACCAAACCGCTTGACGGATCTTATCCTACGACGTCTTATTTTCTTCGTAACACTTTTCCGGACTGCTTAAGTGCCGCACATTTTTCTTTTAGGCCCTTATTATGGAGTTACTGGCCACTTTTTGAATTTTCGATCCATGTTTTGTTTCAAAAATTCAAAAAGTGGCCTGTAACTCTATAATAAGGACCTAAAAGAAAAATGTGCGGCACTTAAGCAGTCCAGAAAAGTGTTACGAAGAAAATGAGATGGCGTAGGATAAGATCCGTCAAGCGATTTGGTCAGGATCGTGCACAGCGCAGTGAAACTTAAAAATTGATTTATGAGAGAACCGCTGCACCTTAAGGGTTCCAATTAGGCGAAAAAATTTCTTCATTTAATACGTCAAATGATGAGCCATTGGTCAGGTTTACACGTATTCGACGATTATATTTATGTTCAAAAATCGGCGTTTTGACGCTGACTCGGTCCCCTTAAAACTGCGCACGCATAGTTATCATCAAAAGAGGGTGTTCCTTGTTCGCAAATGGGCTATATAGAAAATCTCTCGTGTACACGAAGAGCAAAGAGATGCAAAGACCGGAGCATACAGTAAACCAGGTAGTGAGCATTCGAGCACGCGAGGGTTGAAGGCAAGAAGGAGGAGGAGCAGCAGCAGGGTGTAGAGTAGGAAAGGCAAATCAGAGTCGCTCGTGTCAAGTTCGCTAATGGGATTTACATCTCGGTTGAGCGAGGAAACGAGGGAACAGAGGAGCAGTTAACCTATATATATATATACATAAGGAAAGATCGGCGACACACACGGACACCATTAGCTAGCTCTCCTATCTCTCTCTGCCTCTTTCTCTTCGTGCCGCGAGGCCCAGGATGTCTTCTCAAGCTCGCCATGATATCTAACGCACACACGGTAACCTTAACACATCCAAGAATGTGACATAGTTGCCGTAATAAGGGTATGCGCATGAACGAGAGAGAAACCAGAGGGACCGTTTGGCAAACTGGATAATAATTATTGCATCCGACACAGCGTGAGGGAGAGACGAACGCTGATATATATAATATATATATATGGGTCATTCCACCAATTCTTGACTAAAATTGTGCCAGGGGGTCTGAACTCTGCATAACGAGAAATTTTATTGAAAAGTACATAACAAAGAGAGCTTTCATGATTTTTTTCAGATTTTTTCGTCGAACCCTTCCAAAGATACAGTAGATCGAAAATTGCAAGATTTGCAATTATTGACTTTAGATATTAAAAATATCAGCCACTTGTAAAATTTCTAAAAATATATTAAATATTGGATTTTATGTAAAAAAAGCTCAGCTTTCTGAAAAAAATATTTTCAATTTCCTCCAGTGTCAGGAAAACCCCGAAAAATGAGGTCAAAAAGTAAAATACGCTTTTTCGACCAATGTATCATTTTTAATATTTTTTAAACTATTTTTTTCGAAAAGTTGAGACTTTTTTCCACGGGAAAGGTATGTTTCGATTGTGGGATTATTTAAAAATAAACCACAGCAAAATAAATTTTAAAGTTTCGTGATGAATTGCCGATCTGTATTGTGCTGCTGTTACGGTCGTCGCACGAACTATCGAATCAAGTTTGAAAATTTCTGTACATAGCATTATATTCAGCTATTATGTAGTGAATATATATGTTCAAAGTGTGAAGTGGGTAAGAAATTAAAATTATTATCCAAAAGCGACATAAGAAGGATCAAATCTTTATTATTTATACTCTTCTTGTCACTGTTGACAGAGAAACATTTCTTACAATAGCAGAACCATGATTCTCGGCATCAGGGATAATACAATGCCTAGATTGCGTCTTTTTTACAGCCACAGCATTAGCAAATCTTGACTTTAGCTGTGCTGCGCGTACTTCGTATTCCTCATTTGAAATGAAAGTGAAATCAATATTTGTAAATGACTCACGTGCCCAGTCATACAATGCCAATTATGATAAAATTTCGTTTTTCGTGCCCATTTGAAGAGATGCCCTTGCAGCGAGACGCTTGATCGTGTCTGCTAACCCATCACATGGTCCTTTTCCATGGGCTGTAGCAAAGAAATGCCATTCAGCCTTTAGCCCAAAGTCATTTACGTGGTAGCACAAATTGATGAATGCCGATTTGTTCTTGAACTGTTGTGGTGCTCCATCCAAAAATCATATTTTTCTGTTCTTGAACTGTTGTGGTGCTTCATTCGAAAAATATATTAATTTGTTGGAAGACGAAGACGAATTGGCATTAATCAATTTGTGCTACCATGTAAATGACTTTGAACTAAAGGCTGAATGGCATTTCTTTGCTACAGCCCATGGAAAAGGACCATGTGATGGATTAGCAGGCACGATCAAGCGTCTCGCTGCAAGGGCATCTCTTCAAATGGGCACGAGAAACGAAATTTTATCATCCTTGGCATTGTATGACTGGGCAAGTGAGTCATTTAAAAATATTGATTTCACTTCTATGTCAAATGAGAAATACGAAGTATGCGCAGCACAGCTAATGACAAGATTTGCTAATGCTGTGGCTGTAAAAAACACGCATTTTATGCATTGTATTATCCCTGATGCCGAGAATCATGATTCTGCTATTGTAAGAAATGTTTCTCTGTCAACAGTGACAAGAAGAGTATAAATAATAAAGATTTGATCCTTCTTATGTCGCTTTTGTATAATAATTTTAATTTCTTACCCACTTCACACTTTGAACACTACATAATAGCTGAATATAATGCTATGTACAGAAATTTTCAAACTTGATTCGATAGTTCGTGCGACGACCGTAACAGCAGCACAATACAGATCGGCAATTCATCACGAAACTTTAAAATTTATTTTGCTGTGGTTTATTTTTAAATAATCCCACAATCAAAACATACCTTTCCGGTGGAAAAAAGTCTCAACTTTTCGAAAAAAATAGTTTAAAAAATATTAAAAATGATACATTGGTCGAAAAAGCGTATTTTACTTTTTGACCTCATTTTTCGGGGTTTTCCTGACACTGGAGGAAATTGAAAATATTTTTTTCAGAAAGCTGAGCTTTTTTTACATAAAATCCAATATTTAATATATTTTTAGAAATTTTACAAGTGGCTGATATTTTTAATATCTAAAGTCAATAATTGCAAATCTTGCAATTTTCGATCTACTGTATCTTCGGAAGGGTTCGACGAAAAAATCTGAAAAAAATCATGAAAGCTCTCTTTGTTATGCACTTTTCAATAAAAATTTTTGTTATGCAGAGTTCAGACCCCCCGGCACAATTTTAGTCAAGAATTGGTGGAATGACCCATATATAATGTATGCATATACACATCTTGACGGAGAACCTGGTGAGAGACGCAATCGCTCGTCGTCGTCGTCGACGTCGTTGACGTCGACGCTACTGTACGACGATGGTGATATATATAATCATATATATGGGGCATTCCACGTCAAATCACGCGATCATTCGCCTGATCCCCCTCGGATTTTGATGTCCAATGAATCGTGGGTTTCGCTTGGGCCCAAAACAGATATTTTCGTCATAGTTCGATAATGGGCGAAAAAAATAATTACTATTTTTTTTTGTATTTTAATTTTTTTCTTACATAATTTCTTATTTTGATTGTTTCTTGTAGTTAGAATAACAACAGGAAAAATATTTTCCAAGTGAAATTTGATTTTTTTTTCTTGGTTTAAGAGGAAAACAACAACATTTTTCGAAAATTTATTAGCCTCGATGACCTGAAATAAAACGGATGATTCAAACACAATTAAAAAATTAAAAAAAAAAATAGTAATTATTTTTAGCCCATTATCGAACTATGACGAAAATATCCGTTTTGGGCACTGGTTTCTGTAAAAAAAATTGTATTCATTTTAAAAAGCCCCCTCTTTATGTTTTCCCTCAATTCAATGATTTTTTAGCTCGGGCAACCCCTAAAAAATAGAATAAATTTTTTTAAAAATTTGAGGTCATATTTTGGGCCAAACGAAACCCTCGATTCATTGGACATCAAAATTCGAGGGGGTCAGGCCGATGACCGCGTGATTTGACGTGGAGTGCCCCATATATATATATATATATATATATATATATATATATATATAATATATACGCGAATAGAAGGGAAAATCCAGTGAGACCGTATAGCAAGAAGGATGAGCGCTAGGCTCGTTCGTTATTCCAGCGTCATGGAAACACCGTTCCCCCGGAATCTCGAATTCCTGTGAATACTGGAAGGGAGAGAGATAAAGAGAGTGGTAGAGGGAATGAGAGAAAGAGGAAAAGAGAAGGGAGCGAGTGAGGTGAGACAGAGGAAGACACGGAGAAGCGCAGAAATAGACAGACAGATCGAGGTCGAAGGATCGTCAGAGGAGGTGCTTTTCGCAGGATATGCGCGTCGAAGCGGATATTCCTTCGATCCGCATTGCGCGAAGGAGTACGGTAATTAATTCCGCACCGGCTGACTCGAAGCTCGCAAGCGAACTTCTATATAACCTTCTCGCAGGGATATATGTACAAATATATGTATTGTATATATTATGTAGAAATATATATAAGTAGAGAGGAGTGATGTAGAGTGATGTAGATAAGGATTGAACATTTCGCGACCCCTAGATATCCGACATTTTTATTGGAAACTTTCCATCTCACGTTTTGGTCTGTATATATTCTTACGCTCTATGCGGAACTTCGTACCTTAAGGACAGGTGAAAGCGTTTTGGGATGGGATGAGATTTGGAAAAAAATTGGCGACGCTCGTGTTACGAGCGCGAATACAAGGAATTTTATTTTTTATTTTATTTTTAGGTTCTTCGTCACAGAGCAAAAATGTCATGGTTGAATTTTGGCGAAAAAGTAGAGATATTGAAAACGAATTTATCAGGGCAACGTCGTACAAGATTCCCGCAAATTTTCAATCAGAGAAATTAAAACGATGTTGAATAACTTGACAATATGTGGATATTTTTTGGCCATCCCAATGAATTTTTGTTTGAGAATCGTTGAAGACGTGTCCAAGTTGACGGCTTTCAATCGTCCTGAAATTTTCGAGATAATTTTAAGAACATTTTGATCATTCGAGCAATTTTTCAATTATTTGAAGCAATTCGTTCTAAAAAATTTGGAAACGCTCGTTCCGATTTCGCACCGCACAAAAAGTTTCACTACTCTTCTAAAAATGAAAATATTTCAATTCGACAAGCAGCGTTTCAAAGAAGACATATTTAACTTTATTCCGCTTTTTCCAAAAAAAAATTCGATTTTTTTTTAACCGAGTACGCCTTTTGAAACATGGTCATTTTTCAGCTTTTTTTTTATGTTGAAATTTTGGCGCACGACCCATTAATTTTTTTTTTTACTGTTTTTCAGACGAATAACTTGTGCAGGGGAGTGTAAGCTTGATTTTCATTTTTCAAAAAGTTTCGTACGATTTTTTTTCCGCAAAAATATTCAATTTTTCGCAAAAAACGACCATATTTATAAAATGTAGCGTAACTCTAAAAATACTAAGTTTTCGTGAAATTGCTACGAAGGTAAAAATTTGCGTACCATTATTTTGGATTCAATTAAATTTTTTCAGATTTTTTTTCAATTTTTTTTTTTTTGAAATTATTTCCTGTTAACGATATTTTTTTATCGTAAACAATCGGGTCTCTTACCTCATCTAAACGACTTTTTCATTGAAAAATCTCATCTACATGCCTTTTTCATCGCAAAATCCGTGTAGATGAAATAAGAGATCCGATTCTTTAAAATAAAAAATATCTCGTTAACAGGAAAAATGTTGGAAAAAAAAGCTATGAAATTTTTTTATTGAATCGAGAATAATTGTATGCAACTTTTTACCTTTTTAGTGATATCACGAAAACCCAGTCGTTTTACAGTTACGCTTCATTTTATGAAAACGGTCGTTTTTTCCGAAAATCTAAATTTTTTTGCAAAAAAAAAATCGTAGGAAACTTTTCAATAAACGAAATTGAAGCTTATACTTCCTCCCACAAGTTTTTCATGCGAAAAGCAGTTAACACAAATTTTCATGGTCCGTGCGTCAAAATTCCAACGCCAACAAAAGCAAAAAAACGATCATGCTTCAAAGGACGTACCGGGTTAAAAAAAATTGATTTTTTTTTTTAGAAAAAGCCGAACGAAGCTTAATATACTTCCCTTGAAACGCCGCGTGTTGAATTGAAATATTTTCATTTTTAGAAGAGCAGTGAAACTTTTAGTGCTGAAAAAATAAAATTCGAGACAATTTATGTGCGTTTGCAGCCACGCATAGATATCCGGTCTATCGATATACATTACGCACTCTCTCGAGACTAGAATATTTCAAACTTTCGGGTAGTTGCTCTCGAGAATCCACTTACTGACAATGAGGGGAGTAAAGTTTCTTCGCGAGCGTTGGCTGTGAATTATCATCCCCCTCGAACTGTTTCCCGTTATGGCGACAATAACAGTCGTAAACACCCTTTAAGGACACATACTATATCCTCTATCTATGAGATAACATCGAATGATTCATATTAATTGGAAATTCGGTACGTCCGGAAAGAGTCTGCATCTGTACGGGCAGAAAAAAAAAAGTTCTGTGATGAGAAGCCTCAAAAACCAGGAAGAGCTTGGCTCGTGACGATAGCTGGATATTCGGGACGAAACGAGAGAGCTTTCACGTGGAAGCATGGAGCAATAAGGATTACCGGAGGGTGCGGGGAGAGGATTCTAGCGCCGAGCATCCACGAGAAGGATATGTGCACGCGCGTGCGAGGATAGAAGAGTCGCGGAAAAGCGCAGGATAGCGCGAAAATGGAACGAAAGCTTGGCAATATAATGTGCGCGATAAAGAGAGCGAGATAGGGGAAAAGGAACGAGAATGCTACGTACGAGTGGAATGCCGCGGAACAAAGAGATAAAACCGTCGAAAATCCGTTAAAAAATGGGAATAATAGTAACGGTGCGCCGGGCGCTTTGCTATACATCGAGCGCAGGATGAACCGAAAGCTCTCGTTGCCTCGGTACGAGCGAAGAGGCGGAGAATAAAATTTAACGAATTTCGCAAGTTGTCCGAAGCGCGTCACCGCGACAAAGTATATTCCGCGGAAAAAAAAACCGCGTCCGAGCGACGGTGGTTGAAGCCGGAGGACAACGACCACATTTCCCGGTCCTACGACTTCTCTATAGATATATATAAATGACCAAAATCATCGTCCAAACCCTTATCCGCTCTCTGTACGTGTTTTTCCTCTTCATGCAGACTTTGTTTCCTTCCCTCGACTGTTTTCCTCTTTTTTTCTTCTTTACCCTCTCACACGCTTCCGTGTTTCCTCGGTTCCCTCCATCCAGACCCTTTTTTTCGCTCTCCACTACGAATAATTCCCCCTACGACCGTACATCATACACTCACTTATTTTCGCGGTAGAACGACTCGGTTGGAAGTGCAGTAATGTATTTGTACGGACGTGGGTGTGTGTGTTTGTTTCGGGGGGTTGCCGGAGCCACTCTGTATAAAGCGGCTTGCAAAAGCTACACCCCACGAGGAAAGGGTGTATCGGGCCCTTTCCCTAAAGCGCCCATATTATGCTCCCTACATGTACTAGCGCGAAACTCAGTAGGAATATTGCCCCTTCCTACCTTCGGTGTGTGCCCCCTTTTCTTATGGATCCAGGCCCGCGCTACGATAAATTATTACCCCCTCGGTTCTTAGTGAAGCAATATCTGAGCAAATAGGAAATCACGAAGGGCTTCTCGGGCCAAAGCCAGGGATCTGGCAGCCGTACTGTTTTATATATGCAATACCTTATATGCTTCAGTTTAGCGATAAAACCCACGTGGAATAATTCACTGGCTGATTTTAAACTATCTCGAGTGACATTTTGAAAAATAAAAATATATACTGAATTTGTGTTACCATTGACAAATATCTTTTTGTATTTAAAACATCACTTGAAGCTTTCGTTTTTTTTTTTGTTAAATTTGTGGCTAATACAATCTGTCATAAAAACATTTTATTTTTTTTTACTGATTTTTTAAAGCACGATGAAAACTTTGAACGCGATTTTTGTCAAAATTACTTTTTTCAAACTTAGAAGACAGATTATTTGAACATCGTTGCAGGGATTTGAAATTTTGCGTGTTTGAAAGTGCGTAACCTTTTTTTCATTTAATATAATTTTTTTTTTTTGTAAACAACTTATTGCTTATTTTTGGCCAAAGATCGATTCTTTTTTTAAAAGTTCATCATTTCTACAAAATTTGATGTAAAAAAATCCTTCATACTTTCATAGCCAATAATATGTAAATTATAAAATTGTTTAGAGTTTTGTTGCAGTTCTTATATTTTACTAGAAATCACTCCTCCCATCCATTAAGGAATTCCAAAGAAGGCGATTTGAAAAATTTGCCCTGTCGTCGCCATTTTGTATCTCAATTATCATAATTTTTTTTCATACTGTAATATGTGTAAAATACAGAGTTGTATATAATGCATTATTTTAATAATGCATTACTGTATTTATTACCCGTTACACTGTATAATGTGAAATGGATAATTGTACTATTACAAAATACAAAAGTAATGTATAATGAATGCGTGCTCCATTACGAATAAAAAAGTAATGTGTAATGGATGCATGTGCCATTACAAATATAAAAATTGCTGTGCTCGCATTAGAAACTTGCACATTGCTATTTCATTATTTTTTTTCACTCGAAACAAATTCAGATTGTAAAGTTAACAAAAACTTGATACACACAGATTATTTTCATAAAAAAATTAATACATTTGAGCAAAATAATACCTGCTTCAAATTGTCGTAGAAACACACAGATTTGTTAAGGGACATTCTCCACTACAAATTACGTTTTTTCAATTGTAATTTGTAATGGAGCACTCATTCATTACACGGAATTTTTTTATTTGTAATGGAAAACTTATCCGATACACATTGTTTAAAGTAATGGGTAATGCATTACTATTACATTACTATTTTCACAACTCTCGTAAAATAAGTCTTCTAAAAAGAAATCCTATTTCTTTTTCCATATTCCCAAAATTAATTGTCAAAGTAAGATATTTCTACGACTGCTAGAGTGGCGTCAGCCCTTCCTACAGTTTTGTTTTAGTAAAACAATACAAATATTTTAAATATTTATTTTATGAAATATTCAATCTTGAGAACACATTTGTATACATATATGTACATTAGACTGTGCGGAAAAAAATCGATATTTTTTTTTTCGGCTGCATCCACCAAAAAAGGTGAATTAAGGTAAAAAATAAAGAACCCCCGAAGGAGAGCTCAAAAAAAATTATTTCGAACGGCGCATTGCATTTGAATATTTTCCATAAGAATAACACAGGAAAATATTAGCACTTCTGAACGTCGTAGTAGAACTCTTTAGAAAAAAATCTCACAAAAAAGTCATTACGATATTCTGATAGAGAATTGAATTCTCTACAAAAAAAAAGTCCTTACGAACAATTAGCTTAGAACAACCATTCAAGTGGTATCGCTGTCTGAATTTGAATTTATAGAAAAAAAAATTCAAAAGGCTGAAAAATCGAATTTTTCGCTTTACGAAAAAACTTTTAGAGTTTTTTTTTGTAGAGAATGTTCTGCTCTAACATACAATTTACATGAAATCGTTCTCAAAATATTTCTCTGATACAAAAAAGAATCAAGTACAACAAGACATATAAAAGCAACGACGTCCATCATTGATCGTGTTTCGAAAAGTTTTATTGAATGAATTTGGTTCAATAAGATTAAATAATTTGTTTTTACATTATGATGCTTAATAATTATCGTTCCTTTTTTAAGAGTCTGTTTTTTGCAATTGGGGTATTTCTGTCGATGATTTTGCACTATGCCCAATAAACAAGCAATACCACTTGAACGGTTGTTCTAAGCTAATTGTACGTAAGGACTTTTTTTGTAGGGAATTCAATTCTCTCTCGGAATATCATAATGATATTTTTGTGAGATTTTTTTCTGAAGAGTTCTACTACGACGTTCAGAAGTGCCAATATTTTCCTGTGTTATTCTTGTGGAAAATATTCAAATGCAATGCGCCGTTCGAAATAATTTTTTTTGAGCTCTCCTTCGGGGGTTCTTCATTTTTTACCTTGATTCACCTTTTTTTTGGTAGATGCAACCGAAAAAAAAATATCGATTTTCTTCCGCACGGTCTAATGTACATATCTATTGATATATGTGCAATATTTTATTGGATGCAGTAAACCTTTCGACGTGGTTGGTTCGGACGCCTCGAGACATCGATGCCCTGTTTTACTTTTTCCCTTCGTGGAGGAGAAAAAAAAATTTATGCGCAACTCGTTCCTACGGGATCGTTTTATTATTATTTCATCGGATGTGCTATATACACGCCGGAGGGTTACGTGAATTATGCAAGTGAGAGAGAGAGAGAGACAGAAAGAAAGTTGGCGTGTCGAGAATCAAGGGTTACCGGCGACAACGACCCTTATTGCGGCGCCTTTGGCTCTCCCTTCGCCGCACGCAGGATCATCTCGCTCCGTTCTTACTCCACTCCCTTATTCAATTGATCCCCGACGCTTGATTTCGCCTATGAAATTTCAGAATGAGAATTTTTATCGTTTATTTTTTTTCTCTCGCCCCCTAACTTCGTCTCTATATCTATATCTACCTCCCCTCGCTTATATTATCGAGAACAAAGTACATTGCCCTCCGCATTTATTCGAGGGGTGGGGGGTGAAAACGTTGAGCCACGCACCGGCTGCGCAGGGATTGTTCCAATAAATTCGGTCTTTAAATTCCATTGGACACGGATGTTCGAATCGTGAATCACCTGATATAGCGGAGTTCGACCGTGTAAAAAAAAAATATTCCCTCGTATATATCTATATGTATATGTACGATTGAGAGGGGCAATTAAACTAAAAGGTTCGCGGTTTAATCGCTGGCCTCTGTGATGCGCTACGTCGGGGTTGCACGAGGGTGGTTTTCATCGAGAGCCGGACAAAAAGAGAGCATAATCTATGCAAAGACCGCACACATTAGCGTTAGTAATGCTCGACCACAATGCTCTCGAGTAGATATGACTCGTGTTATCGTGAAGCAAACATCCGTCCATTTCCAGCTTTCACAATTGAAACTTTGATGCCATGTCTAAGTGCTTTATCAATTATCCATTGGATCTATTCGATCATCAGATTCGCTATTCTACCGGTCCACTTGATAAATCAACGATTGGACAAAAGTTCGATACCAAAATGTCAAGAATGTGCGATCATGCATTGTCAGAACCAAATTTTTCAATTTTACATTGCTGACGATTATTGTTGCAAAAAAGTTTAATATTCTTTAGGGAACAATATAAATTATTTGAAAATAATATTGTTCAATAAACGATTAAACAAATGGTCTATGATTGGGGCAGAAACCCAATCCTTTAGGTTTTTGAAGAATCAAGATGGAATATATAGGATCAGGATAATAGTGGGGTATACTTTTTATATACTAAGAATTTAAGGGCGGTTCTGAGAGAATTTGGAAACTTGATTACGTCTGCAAGTATCGTGGGATTTTAATAAGTCCCATGAGATTATTGATGGATTTTGCTTCATCGAAAGGCTACCAATTCAACGTCAAATGCAAATTTGCTCTCATCCCTAAACACAGTCTCTTCCAGTAGGTAATAATTTTCGTTATCCAAACGCTTCAGTATGGAGGCTCTTCATATTCAATTGATGCAATAGAAAGTTTTTGAAAAAGATGTTGGAATAATAAAAACTCTAAAAACTTGATAGTACATACACCGAAAAAGTGGTTTAGTAATTTCAACTACCCAGCTGCGATCACGGAAAATTCGTTTGAATCAATCGTCACATATTTGATTTGATTACCCCGTTGTTGAAATAATAAAACTTGTCTCGTTGTTTCGAATGTGTACTGCATTCACCGCAATTACAACATTGGATCAAAACGATTTCAAACGAGATTGATTCAACAATTTGCTTTCTCATTCAATCGAATATTTAGTCATTTACTGGAAGTAAATAAAATTGTTTTAACTGCATGTTTCGTCTCATCAACAAAATCTAGTTTTAATTTGAGCTATTCATGCAGTTAAAAAGAATAGTGAATGCTTTCAAGTCGATCAAATTGTTTGATAAATTTGACTTAATATTTAAATGCGGCCACAACACATTTAGTCGATAGTACGTACAGTAACTGCCACGATCTCGACACTTCGCCCGAGATCCGTTAGGTGGCGACGATCGGCGCGCGCGCTCGCGCCAGCGAGACAGCCACCGAGCACCGATAAGTACCAGTGCATTACCAGCATCGGAGTCCTCAATCAACTTTAAATTGATGGAGCATTACCCGCGCTCTGTGGTCGCGCGGTTCTATGGACTAAAGACTACATATTTGAATGAGATCACCATCGCACTTTGGTGGCGCTCGTCCTCTCTATGGGAGCAAGTATAAATGAGTTATATTTTCACTCAACTGCTTAATCTCACGATTAGGGATGTTCGATCTCGCCTCAAGAATCGATTCTGGATCGGATGTGTGAAAATCGATTCTCCTAAAGATCGGAATGCAAAAAATCGATCTTGTGAAAATCGATTCTTTTGAAAATCGGATCGCAAAAAATCGATCTTGTTAAAACCGATTCACTTACGATTCACGAAAAAAACTAAATGATTAAGGATTAAATTGTCTTTGCAAATTCTAAATTCATGAATTACATGCACACGAGAATCGATGTACTATTAATGTACAAATTAATAAATTATTCGTAATTTTTTTAATTTAAATTAATCCGCAATCCGTCGGCAATTAATGATTTAAGAATTAGAATAATGGGAAGCTGTGAGAAGGTCATGGAAAAAACACATTTCCAAAACAAGATCAGTGTTTTCAATTTACTTTTGTACTGTCTCCCTCGCCGCCGGCGCCGCGCACTTTCGATGGACAAGATCGGAACTAAAAAACATGGTGGAAAAAGATCGATTCTGACTCACGAGAATCGATTCTCCCGAAAATCGAACACCCCCAGAATCGATTCAAAAATCGATCTTTTTCGCCTCTCAGAATCGATTCTTTAGAAGATCGATTCAGAATCGAACATCCCTACTCACGATTAATTAGTTGAGTAAAAGCCCTCGTAGCTTAAAAAAATATTGCATAGCACCAAATGTTTTGTTAATTCAATTGAAATTTTATAGCTTTATATTGAATGCATTTTTTTCGGTGAACAACATCTAAATTGCATAGAAAATATAAACTGTTCATTCAACTAAACCATTTGGTTATGCAATCGCACATTGAGTGCATTTTACCAAATATAGAATCAAAACAATGTAATTTTCAATTGAACGCATTCTCTACTCTGTTGGGTCAAGAATATTTGTATTTATGGGAATGTAGTTTTTGTTTCCATTTTGATACACGTTTTGAGTTAACTAAATTACACATTTCGTTCGCCACCCGCAACCGCCAGGCTTAGTTAATTCAAGACAAATTTTTTTCACTTTACCAAACCTTTTTCTCGGTGTATAAATAATGACAATACCTTGTCCAATGACTCGTTTATTTTTTTAGGAAACAAAGGGGTTTCTTCTCTTCTGCACCAGCTCATTTTTTTCTGGATAAACTTTATGGCAACGCCGTTTTGATATTCTTAGTACAATCATTGCGAACTTTAGAACTGGTGTATTCAATCGTTTTATAGGGTCACGAAAGCATATCAAGAGGAATAATAGAATATATATATGTGCCACTTTTCGTCTCGCAAACTCTGTATGGCTTTTAGAATGTATATTACCGGAATTCAACGTGATGGCGTATAACAAAAAAAAAGGATGGAAGTCACAAAGTCACAGTAGCGAACCTGCGCAATGTCGTGCGGGTCTAATATGACATAACGGAGGAGCGAAGAGTACGGGCTTTTGTCTGTGAGCAGAAACCGTATCTTCTATATACGTATACCTGCGCTTCCGCGTCATAAATCTCTTTCTGTATTAAAAATAATTGCTTTAAGCAGCGGCTCCAAGAGTCGTGACACGTTTACGGGCCAACCACCAACCAGCGCAGGGCAACTAGCTGGTTTTATGCTTTTTTTTGCGATTGTACGACAGAGGGTATGTGTGCCATTTTCCAGGGGAAAATCGTAACCGGGAAAGAGAGAGAGAGAGAGAGAGAGAGAGAGAGAGAGAGAGAGAGAGAGAGAGAGGAATCACTCGCTCCAGTAGTTAGACACCGCGATGGTCAGCCGAGAGCCTCGTGTTTGCCCTTTCTGCGCTTGCGAGCTTTACACCACAGTTTTAACCTGTTCGAGAAACTTCTGTTCATTGAAAAATACGGTATAATAATTATAGAAAACAAAAATAACGTAGGGCAATGCAAAATCTAAATAACAGGGTTCAAATCAATACTTTTTGAAAATTGTCAAATCTGCAAATTCACCGCTAAAGACCGCTATTGAATCGTTTTAAAAAACATAAAAATTTGTATTAAAAATCTTGAATAATTATTTCGGAACTTTGCAGAAGCAAAAAAAATTGTTCAATTAGAATTAGGTTGCGTTCTAATTTAAAAGAGATGACTCGGAGAAATTTAATCTGGTCACTGATTGTCAGAACCAAATTTTTTCGACGCAATTGTCCAGATTCTTCGACGAGACTCTCAATTACGTTTGCGAATTAAATTTTTTTTTTTAAACATAGTATAAAAAGGATGTTTCCCTCTGCTTATTGAACATCGGAATAAATGAAATTTCATATGTAGAGGTTCAGAAAAAAACGGGTCTGAAAGAGATCCGTAATTGGATATAATCTAGGCGAGTCGGTATAACGGCTTTCGACTGTTCAGTTCATGCAAACACGCCGTACATTCTACAGCGAACTCGAAGTTAGAGGGAGTTTTGTTATTGTAATGTTGCACGCTGAATTGGCACATGTATATATTTTCAAGGGACCATTCAAGAATGTACACAGTGTGCACCGAAAATTATACCCTCACTGGTTTACCCATCCGATATAATGTCCAAAGTTTCGGACGTTATTAAAGATAACATCGACAAAACGTTACAGCAGCGCCTGAAAATCTACTCTCCAGCGAATTTATACAACGTTAGTTCCAACCGTGTGTATATTTCTCTCTCGCAACGTCAGAATTAGTCCGAAGAATTAACTGTACGAGTCGCGAGTGAATTCACCAAAAAATTGTGCAAATTATGGATTTGCCTACGATATGACATTTTTTTCAATCGTTTACCAAGTCTCCTTTGTAAAAAGTTTAGTATAATTATTGCTTCCTTATAAAGGCAGCTTGCTAAATGACGAAGAGCAATCAGGAAACTTCCAATCACACAAGTATTTGGGATCTCTAAAAATTCAATTCCAATTATTCGGGTCATTTGTGCATTACTGTGAAAAATTTGAGTTCGATAGCACCGGAATTCCCAAAGGTTATACCGTTTACAATCATCATTTTTTATTTCCAAATTTGTTTAAAATTCATCTTATTAAAAAATTCTATCAAAAATCGATACCAATCTTTTTTGTCACTTGGTGCCTTTGCACACAAAAAAAACTGACAATGATAGCTGCGAAATTCGGAGGATTGGAGCGTTGAGTTTGAAAATTTCAAAAAAATTTCAAAAGGCGATCCCTGAAGCGATTCTCTCCAAATTCAATCATTACTAGACCTTTTATCAAGTGCATTTGGATTAAAAATTTCAGCACGATAAATTCAATGTTACTAAAGTTAGAGCACCAACAGATAATTTTAGAAAAGATTTGAATTCTCGCTAAATCAGAATTTGTTTTGAAACGACATTTACGCTGAGTGGAGGTAGATTCTTAGTCTACTCTTATGTTAAATTTTTATTCGATCGCTCAATTAATACGTTCTCCTGCGTTTTGGACCTGATGCCCGTAGTAAAAAAACTTCATTCGTCGCCATTGAAAAATCGCTATTCATTCCCCATTGCCAAAATAACCAATGGAGATGAAAGACGAATTGCCTAAAGACATTTTCGCCATTGAATTCCCCATTTTTAATTGAATGGGAATTGAATGGGTAATGAATGGCGATCATCAATGGAGATTTTTGATCAATTAGATCTTACGAGGTACCCCTTTTTCGATGTAGGAATTTTATTTCGAGGCTACTCTTTCTTGGGGTAACACTCCTTTCGGCAATCCTCGAAGAGAACATTAGTTTCCAAGTGAATGGAAATTCTTTATGAGAATAAAATAAATGAGTACAATTACATCAACCGGCAAGAACTCCTTGCATGGATTTTTTCGACATCGACTTCTGCTAATATTCTGTGCCTACACCCGTCTTGATAAGCATACTCTTCGCTTAATCCGTATGGGAGATCAGCGGTTGCCGTCCTGCGACATCTCGCGTCAAGTCTCGGAACTAACGCAACGCGGTTCGTGGTGATAATAATAATAATCCTCTGCCTACGTTACAAACATGTGTCAGGCGCACGATCGCTTGTTCTCGCGGGATAAATGTGATAATGTGAATATTAATTAAATAATAATAATAACAATAATAATAATAATAAATAATGATAATAATTAAATAATGAATAATGATAATAAACGAGGCAATGATTGTTCATTTTTTATTAATATTATTATTATTATTGTATCGTTCTTTAACTTACTACTGAAGTGGCATTATTGATAAATGTTGATCATTTTATAATTCGTTACTTATTATACAATGGGCATCATTGGTTAATGCTGATCATTCATCGATTTAGTCGCATTTGATTTCCAATGGACATCTTTGGGTAATGCTGATCATTCAGTTCATCAGCATTCGCCTTCTAATGGACACCATTCGGCAATGCTGATCGCTTGATCCATCTGCATTTGCTTTCCAATGGGCATCATTGAGTAATGGTGATCATTCGGTTCATCCGCATTTGCTGTCCAATGGACGTCATTGGGCAATGGTGACTTTTCAATGGATATCCATTCACTGATCAATGGTCATTCCTCTACGCCGTTGACAAATGCCGAAATACCAATGGGTCCCCATTCATTGTCCAATGGAGTCGTATGAGGACCATTGATAGCCATTGGCGATTCAATGGAATTTTTTACTGCAGGTGGCATAAAAATCTTTTGAAAAATTGTACAAAAACAGAGCTTCTTTTATAACAAACCCAAGACACTAATATGATTATAATATTAAAATCAAGTACCATATTGGCGAAAATCAAGAAACATTGTTTAATCGAATAGAATTTATTTCTAAAAAAAGGATCAAACTTTTATCAATTCATTAAAAAAAAAAACAACGTTGTAGACATTCTAAAGAGAGATCCTACCATATACCAGAATGTTTTCAACGAGGTATTGGCTAAAATGAAATTATTATTCAATAAAAAGAAGAGGTTTTTTTCGTCTTTTACGAAACATTGGTCAGGTATACAAGTAGAAGGACGGCCTTTCAAAGTCAAATGAAACGAGATTCCCGCGTGGGTATACAGTGACCTCTTTCCCCGATCTCCATACGCTTGGTCTCTGTCAACCCTCATTATCGATCATCCACCCTCTATTCTCTTTAAATATTCTGTCACCACTCGAGCACACGAGGAGCGTACATATAATTATGTACACTCGTGTGTGCTTTTACACACACAAACACACACACACACACACACATACATGCAAGGCTCTTCCTTGAGCTACCGAGGCGAGCGAAAGGTTGGTTTTGTGCTCACGAAGACCGTAAAATTAAAAGGCCTGCTCGACCTCTGCGTTTATAGCGAAAGTTTAAGTTACCACCCCGGCGCTTCAGCGCTGTAACCACGTTGTTAACACGTGAATCTCTGCAGGGGCAATTGGAAAACGTGATCTCACTGTAAACTGTCGCAATTTTATATAAAGAAAAAAAAAAGTATACAGGATAAAACCATCATCGATCGTGTTTCATGATTATTATCGTCATTTTTATGTGAGACAACGCTTTACCGAGCGATGTACGTGTATTTTGTTATTTTTCGTTCTTTTTTTCATGGCTTTCGAGCGAAAATGGGTCGTATGTATAAGAATGATCGATTATGAGAGGGGACGATCCAGTCGCGGTGAGTATACACCATGTGAATGGTAACGCGATATCGTGCAGATACATTCACGGTACTAACAGGGGGAGGGCGTTGGTGGAGAGGGCTTTCAAGAGGAGTTTACGACGTTTGCGTGCTGAGCATGGATGTGAGAAAAAAAAGGGCCTGTGAGAGCTGAAGCGTTCGCGTGAACCTCCGTTACACCGCGTGCCGAATGATCGAAATATATGCCAGGCTAATGCACCCAAAGAGAAAAAGAGAGAGGAGATAAAGAATGAAGAGTTTATGTGCAAGATACTCGTGTGATTGTACGTAGGTGAGAATGGCCGTGGTTATCCTGACGAGATCTTTATGGATGTGCAAAACGTGACGAACGCACGTATATACGTTGCAAACATTGTATTACACATTTTTTTTGCTTATGACATGTTAGAATCCGGAAAAGCTCACGAACGACTTATTACCACGAAACTGAAATAAGCTCCGAATAGCTTCCTCTAAAAAACCTGTTCTGTCCCCATCATCTGGTTGATAATTTATCCATGGATTTTAGTAGAAATTGAGAAGTTATTTTTGTACTCTTCAAAAGTCAAATTAATAGTAATTAATTTATTAATTAAATGACAACTAAGTATTTAATACCTATATGGTTAATTAATTAATTAATTAATCAAAACAACGTCCGGAAGTCAAATTAATATTCCATATGCATAAAATTATTTGTGACTCATTGACAGAGGATCGCGAAGCGTGTTCACTATTTTGTAACCAAGAGCATGAATTATCCATTGTTTTTCGGTAGAGGTTTGACTAAAAAAGACAAATTTCGAGAGATGCAACGTAACTCAAAAACTATAGAGTTCAAGAATAAATTTCAAGTATGAAAAAAGTAGCCTACGTATACATGAAATCGCCTGGAATTATTAGCAAATTTTTCAATAAATTTTTTTGACTATTTTCACTCGAAACTCCGATAATGACGTCCCAGCGAAAAGTTGTATATGATTGAACTTACCGTACTTCGTGATACAATAAAAATTTGAAAAAATTTAACAACATTTGGCATGCTATAAACATCAATGATCAATAATAATTATTGATCATTGTTAATAATAATATTGCCCAAAAGTCATTAACAAAATGTCATTAACAATTGTTTAAACAATTTATTAATAACTTTTTAGCAATATTATTATTGATAATTGTTGTTTATAACGTGCCAAATATTGCTGTATCCAAACTTTTGAGTGGGGGTGTATATATAATGTAGGAGTGCCTTCTCTCGTGCTTCTATGATTAATAGGACAACCCGTTGGCCTCGAGATTGGGATAATTTGCGTAACATTGGACGAAATGGATCCGTCAGGGCTCAGATGGTACTAGGAATAGTTTCAGCCTCGCATATTTATCACCTCCGACGAATGGAGAAAGGCAATGAAAGAGCCAGAGAGAGAGAGAGAGAGAGAAGGAGAAAGGGGTGGAAAACGTAAAGGAAGGATACAGTGAGAGAGAAAGAGGAAAAATAAAGAGCATAGTAGCGACGAGATGAGCTGTTGGCGTTAATTGGAGCCCATCGCTCGCGTTTTTTCAGCCTTTCCATTCTAGCACTCATCTTTCTTTTTCGCCCCTTCCCTAGCTGGGGCTTCTACGCTTCCCCTCATCACATTCCACGTTGATCTCCGAGCAACCGAGACAACGATGGCAAAAATTCCTCTGGAATATATGAGTTTAGGGGTGGGTGGTGGAATATGGATCAGCTCTGATTCGATGGCCTATGAAAATTATTAAACCTATTCCAAATGAAATTCATCGAATTGGTGTGCTTTTTCTTTGGCATTGTTCTTCGTAGTACCGAAAGTAAGATATTTGATTTTTTTTCAGGTCTATGTTAACTTGTGAATCAGATTTTCATCGTTTTTAGAACATTTCGGAGGTTGGAGTCGAAAAACCTAAAGATCAAAATTCATAATGACCGAAATTCGGAAAATCGGATACCCGAATACCATTACCAACGAATAGTCTATCAATCATAATTTAAAATTCCCAAAAGACCATAATGTTATATTACTTTTTCACAATTCATGCAAATATGTAAAGCATGTTTATACCGAAAAGCTTTTTTCAGATTTGAAATCAGCAAACATAGCTAAATACAAATTGTATGACAACAGCAGATTCAAATTCCAAAATATCCCATTTCCAAACAGGCATTATCACGATGAAGAAAAATTTTGAACATCAATCTATCGATACTAAAAGATCAGATGGTTCAAAATACAGAAACTGAAAATCCCGAAATATAATCCTAATAAATGCCACCAGAAATGATCGTCCATTTCTGGTGCCTACAATTTGATCAGTCGGTATTTTGATCATTCGCTATCCCAGTAATTTTGTACTTTCAGTTCGGTATTTAAATTATCGGAATTTTGACATATGTAAGAATGACTTCTCCGATTCATCCAGTTTATGGAATTTGAATAATGCGCCTTATTGGCTCTTCGACAATACAATTGACCTACATTTTATTTATCTAGTAGTTAAGACTTTCATACATTCATTTTCTGCATTTTTCAATCTCTCCTTTATTAAGCTTTTATGCGAATTATTAATTTTTGGAATGCATAAATTTCTGAATTTCGGTCATTATCAATTTTGATCTTAAGGTTTTTCGACTCCCACCCCATTTCGGGTTTCGATCCATTTCTACAGAGTAAAATAAGCTTCCATCGGGATAAAACACAAAAACTTACCCGTCGAAGCCATATTTCCCAACGAATTGTTTTATATATTATATGCATTAATTCCTCAACTCAGGCCTGTCTTTTTGGCCCTCTCACTGATTACTCCGCAGGACAAAAAAAGAACGCTCGTACATTAATTTTGATTAGAAAAGCTTGGAGATTTACCAGACGAGAGAACGACAGAAGCGGGTGTAAGGTTTCCAATTGCCAGGATAAATTAAGCTAGCGTGAATGAGAGAGAAAGAGGGATCCTCATCGGATTTTGTTTCACTTTAATTATCTAATAATATGATATTTTAGGCTCGCATCCTATGCGGAAACTAATATTTCAACGCTATCCATAATTATTTAAGACTTTTCAACCACACACTCATATCTCTCTGTATGTGTATTTTTACTTTAATACTTTGCTTTTTTTCCTCTCGGACGAAAAGTTTCCGCAATATCGGATAGATATAGCGATCTCGCAACGATTTTACAAGTTTACGCGGTAGTCGAAAGTTTTATGTTTCCGTGCAAACTGGTATGTCCGTCCCAATAAACCGTATATACCGGCGGAGTAATTCTTGCATCGCGGCTGCTATTTTCCCGTCCTCGTCACCCGCTATCTTGTCGATGAAGGGATAAAAAATAAAAGATTCGACGAGAGAAGAATCGACGAAAAAAAGTACACTTTTACCCGGAAGAAAAAAGAAATTTAATCCCATCTCTCGAGCGGTGCACTCATCAGTAATTACTGAACATACTTTATGTGATCACTCACCATGACCGTTTCATGAAATTACTCTTCCTTCTCGCTCTCTCTCTTTTTGTTTCAACTCTCTTCCTCTCTGTGCAAATTGGTAATTTATCATCGTGTCGAGCACTACGGAGACGTGAAGGGTAGCGCGTACATTGAAAAACAAGAGAACAAAAATGGAAAATGTAATTCTAAGAATGTTAATCAAGAAACATCAATTTACTTGATTGTAATTTAATATATGAGCATGAGACTGCACGGTAATTATATCTGATGCAATTTCAATTTCCGAAAATGAATGATATTTTGACATCTATCAGGACCTCTTTTTTTCATTTTTCAACTTTATGAAAAAGACCTAAAGGGAGCAGCGTAACCTCTGAGGGAACCATTTTCAATTTTTAATTTGTAGCAACTGGCTTACAATTTTTTAAACGAGTTTATTCACCGTAATGAGTATTTTTTTGTTTGATTGATTTCACCTTTCTTTCTGAAAAAGATAAACCTCATGCTCTACATTCGTCGGCGATGACCTATTTTGATAAATTAACATGAAATCACAAAAACAACTGAATTGATTGAATTTTTTCTATAATTTCAGCTCTTTCTTGAATCTTCACAAAATTGAGTCTCAATCATCAGGAAATTTTTGTCAAACATCATGTATTGAATTTTTAGACATTTTTTAATACTCTGGCAACAAATAGTGAGATTTTCTTTTCATTTTCAATCATGAGGAGCTAAAATATATACAGGTCACTCCAGGAGTGAAGGTCAATACCGTGAGGGTAGATTCGTGGCGTAATATCGAGTAGAAAAGTCCTTTGCCATTTTTTAGTATCTTGAACCCCTGAATTGTTATTAATTTTTTTAACCAGCCAATAAGACGCGCCCATTTACCTCGCACGCATCGATGCGCGCGAGGGATCATGGGCTATCTCAACGGGCGCATCTCATTGGTTGATAAACAAAAATTAATAACAATTCCGGCTTTCAAAATACCAAAAAATGGCAAAGGACTTTTCTACTTGATACTACGTAACGAATCTCCCCTCATAATATTGACCTTCACCCCTGGCACATCCTGTAGAAACAGAGTAAGACGAATACATCTAAGGATGGAGGTAGATAATGAATAAGGGTGAAAGTAAAGAAAGTGAGAGAGAAAGGCTATATCGAGCCTATTATATAGCAGACGGTGGGTATGATAGTTTCGTCGATTACACTTATTACTCTCTTGCTATATCACAGAACGGGCGACTCCTCTCAGTTGGCCCTTTGCCGCCATCATATCGATTACCCTCCTCCTTCTTTCGCGCCCTCTAATATCCCTCTCTGACGAGAGGGATCATTTGCGCACATACACACACGCACACAATTGCAACCGCGTTCATTTGGCTCGCACACGAGCATTCTACTTCCATTATGCATGACAGACTTTATACACATCTACACCGATGACGAACGAAGCGCTGTACGAGTTTATATATATGGGGCATTCCATCCCAAATCGGACAGTTTGAAAATCTTTTTTTTCCTCAATTTTTTTATATTTTTGAGTACCCATCAAAAGACCCTTCCTGTTAAATTTTGAGATTTTTTTTATTACCCGTTCATAAAATATCGAATTAACAAAAAAAAACGCTCTTTTTTTGGTACTTTGGTCATAACTTCTTTAATAATGGTCCAAATTATAAGTGTTTTTTTCAAATTTTTTTGTTTTTTATGGCGTTTTCAGAAAAAAATACAACAAAAATATTTGACGTGTTTTTGAATGAGTTTTTTGAGTTTTAAGCTTTAAATCGCGTTTTTAAAAGTGAGTGTCGTTTTTGATTTTTTTTTTAAATTTTTAATTTCAAACATCTATCCATTCAACTATTTTTAAGACTAGTCCGATCGTGGGATCTCAATAACTGATATTTTTTTTCGATTTTTGAAAATTAAAAAAAAAAAATTTCTATAAATTATTATGAATACCAATTTTTGTTACTGTACAGTATTTTTTAAATCATTTTGAATTAATTTTGACACTTTTTCATTGTTAACAGATTTTTAAAATTAATAATTAATTGATGAGCAAATAATAACAGTTCAAGAATGGTACGAGTGGGCATTAATTATTCCAATTAGCAACGGAAACGTATTGGCAAAGGAATATTCTAATTCAGGAAATAATCGTATATGCAAGGTTTTCAAAAAAATACGTGAATAAATAAAAACTGTTGTTATTATTGTTCATAAAAAGACTTAACGATTGATTATTAATTTTAAGAACCTGTTAACAATAAAAAAAAAGTGTCAAAATAAATTCTAAATATTGAAAAAAAAACTATACAGTAACAAAAATTGGTATTCATAATACTAAATTTATAAAATTAAAAAAAAAATTATTTTCAAAAATCGAAAAAATAGTAGTTATTGAGATCCCACGATCGGACTAGTCTTAAAAATTGTTGAATAGATAGATGTTTGAAACAAAAAATTAAAAAAAAAATCAAAAATGACATTCACTTTTAAAAACGCGATTTAACGCTTAAAACTAAAAAAACTCATTAAAAAACACGTCGAATATTTTTATTGTATTTTTTTATGAAAAGGCCATAAAAAAACCAGAATACCAAAAAAAGAGCGGTTTTTTTTATTAATTTAATATCTTTTGAACGGGTAATGAAAAAATTCTCAAAATTTAACAGGAAGGGTCTTTTGATGGGTACTAAAAAATATAAAAAAGTTGAGGATATAAAAAAAAAAGTGTTTCAAACTGTCCGATTTGGAATGGAATGCCCCATATATAGGACACATAACCTGGCAGGAAATGGTGAATTTGCACCGTTTTCGACGATTGTGTAACTGCATCCACGTGCTGCTAATGCCCAGTCGAACAAATGGAACGAGGTAATGATTTCACGGTATATGAGCCCATATATGCAGTGGAAGGTTGCGATAGAGGTCGCTATGGGAGCACGGGTGCATTTTCCATGTTACTTCACGTACACAACTTGTGTAATACGATGCTGAGTACTTTACCCACGCAAATGGCTCGTGTGAGAGGATTTGCCATCGTGAATGGTTATTTTTTCGAAATTTTAGACTACTACCGGGCACTTATGAAACCGGAAGCAAAACGGCATTCAAAATAATGTCACAGGACATCACTGAGTGATTTCCTGACAATTTGTCACGACAAACAGTGTAACTTTGGGTCGAGAGAGTATGGAAAGCCCTTGACACGATTTCATGATTGATTATCAGCGTTAACAGCTGATTATTCACAGTTATTTGGATAATTCATTACGATTAAATTGGTCAAATACAGTGGTACATCATCATCGATGGTTTCATGTAATCATGTGTTTAACTTTAACGGATATTCTATTCGAAGGTTAATATGAATGAGGAAGCGTATCCTGTCTTCCTGTACGGCGCTTCCCTGTTCGCAAAATATGAAAATTCAATCGTGGGAGCGAAAACGATGCTGAAATTTTATTTATTACGTCGCACCCTCTGGCCCTCACTGTCGTTTCGGTGAAAACGTGACGACGGAAATAAATATAATAACGTCATGGGTTTCCCGCAGGCCTGTTCGTTGAATCTCCTCTCATATTTATATATATTATATATATATATATATATATAGAGAGAGAGAATCGCGTTGAGAATTGCGAGTCAGCATCAACCCCTCGCGCATTCGTTCGCTAATACGTGTGAAATTGCGAGTAGGGCAGCATATTTTATTTTGAGATTGCATATTTCATGTCACTGATGTTATTTTCAGAAAGTTACATTTTCTTCTTGATGACATCACTGACATTGATAACTGAGAAGCAACTGTACGTAGCATGTCAAGAACATAACTACGCGACGCACCCTTATCCTCAAATTCTAAAAGAACGATCACTGAAATCGAATTGTGGACTTTATTGCCCACTATACATTTTTTTACAAAAAATCTTCAGTCTGTCCAAGCATATTTCGTTTCACTGGACCGAAAAATGTTTAAAAGACTTTGGTGCTGAAATTCTTTATAATCTTTGGTTTTTTTTTTCTTTCTGAGAAACATTCATCGCGCTTCGTACGCCGATAAACAACTTAAGCCTCCAGATATTATTTGGACATTTAAAAATATTTTTTAATTATACCATGTAAATTGTTCAATTGAGGAACGAATTGAGGAATCGTCATCAGCATTTGCATCATCAGCATTTGCATCATCATCATCATCATCATCATCATCATCATCATCATCATCATCATCAAAATCGCGTTCAGAGTGTGGAATTTAGAATTTGAATGTGGAATTTCTATTAAAATACAGTACGATCGTCCACTGTATATTCTCGCCCATGATGTATCCATTAGATATGGTTCAATAACTTGGAGGAGATTTAAAAAGCCGGAAGGGATGTTGAATCTTCCCATAAAAAAAAATGTGTACCCCATGCATATATGTATGTGTGACAGTACCAATATATATAGTGGCTAACCCTCCCATACAAATAAGGGATGAAGAACGAGGAGCCGGTGATGGCCAAATCCAAACGACAGTGCGTATTTCGGTCGATTATACGGTTTTCTCCAAGTGCAAACGATATTCTGTAAAGATCTTGGAGAATTTTCACATGCCAGCTATAAGCTCGCAAAATTTACATTGACAGAGGCTGAGGAATATCTTGCTCTATGCGGCTCTCATTATCGCCATATAGCACTTTTTTTGAATTGTCATTGTCAGTTACGTTAAAAGCATTTGAATAGGCTGAATACAAATGAAATTGAAGGAGTATTTATCGATACTAACACGCTGGGTCAATTTGACCCGACCGACTTTTTGGATGGTTGTCAAATAAAATGTACCTATCCGATTGATTTTAAAAAAGTATAGGAATTATCTTTGAACATTTTAGTGTATGAAACAATTAAAAATTACTAAACGGTTAAATTGTGGTTAATTGGAAACAAGGTAACATCTTCCATCAGGACCGAGTATTGTTGTACCAATCCCGATGATACCCCGAAAACATTGTTTTTTTTTGCATGAATTATTGTGTCTCGGACAAATGAAATTGTAAATCAAGCATAGTGTCGAATGCTTATTAAATTATTGAAACATCCCGTCGATAATGCTGGCCATATACCAGATATATGATATACCGGATGGTCATATTAAATGGCGAAATATATTAGAGTGTGAGGTATTCAAAGTTCAGGACAAAAGACAGCTGCTATGATATTCAATTTTCTTGATAAGCTAAAATTGAGGATTTTCCATTCATTATCAGGAAATTCATCGGATATACTTCAACAGCACCCAACAGAAAAATAGTAAAATAATAGCACAGGAGTTCTATGTGTGGGTTGTACATGATATTTTATACGTTATTCTGTTTTACCAAATTCTCTGGCACAAGAGTCTGGGGATACGTGGATTATCATTGTTCCCCTTTTCCCTGTATTCTCGTGCGCCTAATGAATACACGTAACGCTCGACAGGGATAACAAGCCCCGTGTTCAATTATTACTCGTTATACGAAGGAAGCCCGGGCACTACGTTATTCCGTTTAAAGCCCACATGGAAAGTCTCCGTGAAACAGAGGCGAGTTTCTATAAGCTCCGAGTTAACAACTTTCATGGCTGTACCAGTTTATTTCTCGTGTTACTTGTTCCACCGGCTCTCCAATCTCCATGTCGATGGATACATAGATACCAACTTGAGGGATAGTTACGCCGCTGGAAAGATCGATACAACCGATCGTTCTCCTCCTCCATCAAGTACAAGACTGCGCAACCCTTAAATTTGATGAAACGTAAATGTGATACCCATTATCCAAAGAAGCTGAATCTCGAATCTCTGTGAGAGAAATAAAGAAATCGGATATTCACTATATAATATCAAACTGTGGAGAAATTTGAGCTACAAAATCGTTTCTTGATTCGTCTATAAGGAGTCGATCCTTTAACAAAGTCCTTAACGATGTCAACGTCGCCCTTCAATCCAGTGATCAGATTTCTTTTAAAGAATTGTAACAATGAATTCTTTTCTATCAATTTGTTGGATGAATTGCCATCTCGAAATTCTATCCACAGTTGTTTTCAACATTATTATGCATTTCGTAGTGTGGCCATTGTTCACGAAAATCATTTTTAGACACTATATAGATTCTTTACTCCTGCATTTTTGCGACAAGTCATTCGTAACCTTATAATTTAATTTTAAATTCTATATATTTCGTACACAGATGTCGATAATATAATTGTTGTGATTTTTCAAAGTGGACCCTTCGAATGGGCCCTTTGGTGAGCTTTTAACGAAATGCCTGATTATTAGCTATCCTATCATCAAAGAATTAATGCTATCCACAGAGACTGCCTATATTTTGTGAGTATCATCGTAAAAATATTTCATGCTTATACACCAAAGTTCCCTAGTAAAATTATTCAATGGTTCCTCAGACTTACAATCCGGTGGGATGAGTAAAGGTAGAGTTTTCATAAGCTTTTTCCCGATAGGGCTTTCACTCGCTAGCTTTGCTATACGGTACAATTATTTCCAAAGACTTAGTTTCAAGGAGAGTTTTTTTTCAAAATTTTATAGAGATATCATTCGGTAATACTGACTGGCTGTATTGTGCTGGTGTTATGAGACTGGAGAATTACAATCGGTAGGCATGTGAATGTGCTTCTCTGTTATTAAACACCAATCCACGCCATCAATATGCAGTCACGCCTTTTTTCCTCCTGGACGAGGTTAATTGTACTGGAAACGAGAGAAACACCGAGAATATATGGGAAACGTACGGTAACCAAAGGTCCAACGGCATTGAAATGAAGCTCGTCCGCCAGAGATTTCATACTGCGCTCGAATGTAGGGGCTTTCTGTTCTATCTGCATGCTCATGTGACACACACACACATACATGGGTCAACATTATCTATCGTACAACGACCGAAAGCAGCAGGCCGGGCGTCAATGCCAGTCGTGTGTGACAATATGACAATGTGACAATGGCATCGCTCGGCCGGTCGCTGATGGACTAATACGAAGGGTCCAGGCAGACTCGCGAGGATCGCTCGTGTGGCCTGTGGACGTTTAACGTCAAGCAGAAACGGGGACGTGTGTTAACCACCCTGCCATTGCTCCTTCTGATGCTCATGTCCACTTCCTCATTGTACAGGCAGTAAGAGAGAGAGAGAGATGGAGATATAAAATGGAAGAGAGATTATGGTCGCTGGTCTCCTTACACACATGCCAACGCCGCCGGCTATTGAATAGCCTCGATGACCGAACGAATATGAATATGGTCTATTATACCCCGAAGAGCCAGGGTTACGTGAACATCCACTTCCAACGTATACCCTAACCGCTATATTGCTAGGCATCAACGGGAAGAGCGTGTAGCTTCGGTATAACCCAACCCTTCACCATTTCCTCGTCGTATTACTTTCCCTTAATCAACCCCAAGCACATCGTTCACTGGGGCTCCTACACATACATACAATCTTGCAAGCTGCATGATAGCTTGCACGAATAATAAGCCTTTCAAGACTTTCATATCGCCGGAGCCAAGTAGCAATACCGTCGCAGCAACATATGAGTATCCCCCTCTGTATGACCCAGCTCAAAGATAGCCTATCTCTTCGCAGGGGCCTACGAGCCAGTCATGGATGCCAGCGAAATATATTCAAGAGGAGTCTCCGCTTCGTCGTGTGGTTATTGAAAGGACTTTGTAATCCAATGTAGCGACTGCTTGAAATTTGACTATCCACGGAGTATTGCTTCTTTCTAGCATCATCCACTAGTCCTTTGCGGAATGGACGACCCTTGTCCTGGCCACGAAACTTTTATGAAAACTGTCGTTGAATTCACGAAATAGTAAACAGACACATGTGGGGAGTGACCGATCGAGAGAATAAGCCTGTGTATCCTCCGTCGAAGATTGACTCGATAAACCAACGAATAACGTTGAATTCACGTTTTATTTTATTCCAGTGCTACCGGTCGATTTTATTTTTTATTTTTGCTCGCGCTCACCTTCTGGCTGTGATGAATGCAACAAATATACATGGAGACACGCGCTCGCTCACGTTGGCCGCGCGTTTCAGCATTTTGCGGTCGTCTCGATCCGCTCCAGTCGCGGGTGCGGGGATACAAAATCGATTTGTGAATAAAATTCAATTTCCCCGGTCGCTCGTCCAAACCCCTCCTATCCTGTATTACTCGTGTCGCTCGGTAGTCCGTGTAGAAAATTTATATACACATTTTATTTTTATCTTGTTGATTTTATTTCGATATTTTTTTTTTACGTTTGTTGAGAATATTTATGAATTTTTATTCAATCATACGACAGCGCGAGCACGTACTCCGTGCAATACGACGGTGGGTTTTTGACTCGGTTTTGCTTCGTGGATTGGGAATGCGACATTGTGCGACTCGACAGTCTGGTATTTATATACCACATTCGAAAAACTCTGGCAATATTATCGCATTGGAATCGACAAGCTCGGAAGCTCGACTAGAGCAACGCTGTTACGGTCGACCTGTATATTCAAGCCCATGTGCTTACTGTATGTGTTATGTATTATATAGCCTTCGTATATTTGATATATGAGGTTTTCCAAGTCAGCCAAAGAAGTATCTTACCGTCAATCTGCCAGATTTTGTTCATGACCTTTTTTGTAATTATATTAATCAGGTTTAAAAGCACTGCCATTTTTTTTTGTATCAGCTGGTACCTTTCATTTTTTTTCAATAAAAACCACAAAAATTGAAAAAAGATTCTCAAATACCCAGAAGACTCCCTCTTCAAATAAATGGAACGCTCGAACACTTGGAGAATTCCTTTTGATTTATCCTAATATTGCAATTATTGTTGCCAGTTGAGAACTTTGAAAATAAAAATGAATTAATGTCTAAGAATTTTCCAAATTTATTTCTTAATTCCAACAACATTCAAAAAGGTCATCTGATCAGAACTTTGAAATATTTCAAAATACAAGTTTCTCAAACTATCAAAGGATTGTTGGTCAAAGGTCTTATATTCTTCCATCTAGCTCGCTCCAGGCCATAATATACATTCCTAGGGATTATTATCCGTCGACACATTGATTAATCTGGGGGACTGCCATGAGTTGAGTGTCTTGGTTAGCGAAGGGCCTCGATTAAGGTCGAATAAGCGAACTTCTTCTATGTATATGATCGTGGCTGCTATAGCATAACCATTCTTGTCATGCTGGCCTCACTCTACCGAAGCATCGCCATTGTCACCGTGCAACCAAACTTTGCCAGTTAATGCGAGACATTGCAAGCCACGAGCTATCTTGGAGCAATCTTTTGGCCAAAGCGGGGAGGCAAACCTCTGGAAGTCGCGGAGTGAACATTACACCCGATACAACACACGTAGCGAGAAGAGTTTACAGTGAAGGTGAACAGCTCGGTACGACATACTTGCGGGACTATAACAACGGAAATTTCTCCCAACAATTTTGGTAGTAGATCGCTTTCACCCAAAAAGCTCTGTATGGCACCCTCCGTACACCCGCTGAATTTCCCAGGGCATAAAGGTAACAGTAACGATGAACACAAGCGAGAGTCGGGGACTGAACCACAGTCTGACTATTACGTGCAAAAGCAGTCACTTCAAGATCGAATTACACCAGCAGCAGGTAACGCCTGAGGCTTTGACTATTCCGCATTGTCGTGTGGTCGTCGCGTGGTGTTAATGACTTTGTCCAAGTGGGAAAGTATAAGGGATGATCGTGAGCGAGACAATTGTTGGGAGCCATATTCAATGAAATCGCGGTACATCCCTTAACCAGGCCAGACGCAATCATTAAAGGCGCAATCATTAAAGCTTCAGCTCTGGTGAGCTTTTGGAAGAATTCTGGTAATTTCAAAGCCACGGCCGAAGGGCGATAAGAGACGGAGCTAATAGCCGCGTTTATTCACGGTATTCTCCCTCGTAATAAGTTAATAGTCGGGCGAGGATGAAAGAGCTGCGAGGACGACGTTGGAAGTATTTTGAAGGAGTATGATAGGAGCAATTTCACCGAAACTTTCGAAACTTCGAGGCTTTTGGTGAGTTACATGGTTAACGTTCCGTTTACAAGACTGGTCTAATGTAACTCAGTTCATCCTAACGGGTCGCATCCTCCGCGAGCTTTTCGCTGCAACGGAACTTGGCAGTTTCCTTCGTCCGGCATAAGTTGCAGTCACTTCGGGGGATGATAATAAAATGGGGGAATGGCCGCGTAAGTGGAGAAGAAGGCAGAGAAAGAGACACAGTGCCGAAGGGGGTGAGAAACGAAGGGGTGACGGGAACTGAAGGGCATCTACGTATAAGGCCATAAACAAGATGATACGATCTAGGTGTAACGATGTTTCCAACAAAATTAGAGGGAAACTGCAAACAACCCCTCTTGGTCCTCGTTCATCCCTGGTTTGACCTCGCGCTTGTACCCTTCCCCGCCCTTCCTCGTCCGATCTTCATCCCCTAACCCTGTATCCTTGCTGCTGCTAACCAACCACAGTCACTCTCTCTCTCTTCTCTTCTATCGCAAGCTTTACCGCGCCAGCTTGCCAGTTTCGCGCAACGACGCCAACAACCCTTCATTCGACTCGTTAGGGCGGCTGGTAACACGATGCCGAACAGTAATGAAAGGCCTATACTGTTTGTTTCCATATAACACAACGATACAACGCACGACGTGTCAGCTCGTATCGCGTTTTATGCCTCCACGCTTCTCTCAAACACCGTACGACTTCGTTTTCTTATGGCGGACACGCCATGAATGAACAATCTGCAAATTCGTTTGATTTACGTCATTATAAACTCCTTGAAAAAAGTTACCATTACGTGGATACATAGCTATCTGGTTGGTTCAACCAAGCTTAGTGCTCTGAGCGCCAGACGAGAAATTGATTGGATCAACTACTAACCCTATTTTTTAGTTAGCACACACGGAAAAAACGAGTTGGTTGTGGCAACCAACTGGTTTGTAAGATATGCTCCTAGTAACTAGTTGGTTTAGGCAAGCATTTTCGTGATTACCGCAATTATCTTATTGGTTGCCAAACAACCAACTAATAAAAAATTGGTCACGGGAACGACGCACGGAAAAACAGTTTAGTTGGTCCAACTAAACACCTAGTGCTCTCAGCGTCAAAGAGAAATTGGTTGGATCAACTGGATAGTTGGTTGGATCGACTCGTTATTTAGTTGACTTAGTTGTGGTAACTAATACAACCAACCAACAACAACAACAACAACATACAACAACTTGGTTGCCAAGTTGTGGCAACCAACTATCTAGTTCATCCAACCAATTTCTCGTCTGGCGCTCAGAGCACTAAATTGGACCAAGCAAGTCTTTTTTCCATGCGAAAATGGTTGCCCCAACAAACAAATTATTAGCAACATATCTTACAGCTTTCCGTGCAACTACGTCGTTTAAAACGACTTAGTTGTGGTAACTAAGAAATAGAATTAGCTAGTTGACCCAACCAACTATCTAGTTGATCCAACGAATTTCTCGTCTGGCGCTCAGAGCACTAAGTTGTTCGATGAACCAATTAAGTCGTTTTTTTCCGTATACTGAATGAGAAATATAACTCCAATTGAAATTCACCTCAACAAAGTATCGTATCGAAGAGGCAAAAGAAAACTACGATTTTACTTAGAAATTAAATCTATTGTAAATCGCGAGAGGGATGAATCCAAAGGGCCTTACTTTTGGATTCACCCAAAGGACGACTTCGACTTTTCGCAATATTGCCACCCACATGACATAAAATTTGTGTATACGTGGTATCTGTATGGGGGAGGATTATTAAAATAGGAGGAAGCGTGCCCTTTCACTGTCAGAGGGTTTGTTTGATTCTGCAAGAGCGGAAACACAGAGAAGAGGGCTCCCTCGTCGTGGAATGAGCGGCAAATAAAGCAAATTGCCGGTACTGCGTCGTTCGGTAGACGTTATAACGTGGAAATGTATATATTTATATATACATACATACTGCCAACGTGGGACCGTATACACCCGGATTTATTAGTGTTTACGCTTGCTAATATGCAAAGCAGGCCACCAAAAACCGGGAGCGGCACACAGAGGGCGCCGTGCGGTTCTTTGCTGCCAGCGCCCACATGGAATGAGGATGATGCCAGACATGGGCGAAAGGAAAAGCCAAACGTGTTCGTGGACCCTCGGCACATACACACCTTTTATGTCTGAACCTGTCTCTTGACGTTCAAGTAGAAAATTTATCCATCATTTTGGGAGCCTTCAGCGAAATCTCAAAAATGGTCAGTCAATCAATTTCTCGTCATTGAATATCGGACGAAATATCGAAGAAAAATTTCGATTTCGTTTTATAAAAATATGGTAATTTGAGTATAACATCCAGACGCAGTTGGCGTTGGATTTATCGTTCTTACAAAAGCGGACAACATTAGAGCACCACGAACAAAGCACCACGAATGCTAATGCGTATTGACTTATTAGCTGTGCATGCAAAATGGACGTGGATCCCTTCTCTCTCGAATCTATGTTGGTCAGGACGAGGGCAAGGAGAGACGCGAGCAACAGATAAGAAACGCGTCATGGTACTCCAAGAGGGAAGCAGAGGCACCGACAAGTGTCGTTAATTAAAGTGCATGCTTTTTCTTTTGTCAGGACTTAGATCGATAGATTCTTTGACCAGTCTTCTTGCCCTCGACAGTGTCTCTCATTGGTGCACGGCGAGTCACAAAAAAATAACAGCACAAAGATATTACCGAGAGAGAGAATCCACTCGAGCATTCTCATTTGTTTCTCGGTTGTCGCGATGCTGCAGACGTTCGGGTTTCTTTCTTTTCCTCCGACGCTCCAATAAATTCTCTTCGTTAAGGGAAGTACCATTTTCAATGGCGAATTATTGATGCAACACAAATGAAACTGGAATTCTACTGCGCGAATGTCACACTTCATATTTCAGGGCCCTTTGAGAAGTCAAGAGCGATAACTGATGAGGATTTTTTTGTCCTCGCCCCAGTTCTTGACTGCATGTCATGAAATAAATGAGGGTACTTTGTTAATTAAATGAATTTCCGAAAACCTGGATGAGATAAACAAATATTTAGAGGTAAAGATCAAACTTTTCTTATGGTCTTAAGTTTTTTCATTTTATAAAATGGAAAACCTGTTTGTCTGGATTTTCGAAATACTGAACAAAGTAAATGCAATTGGGATTTCGAGAAACCATGTTTGAAACTTCATCCAATCTTAATCCGTATTAAAAGGGACTCTCGAATTCGTTGCTACTCTTGGAAACCTGTATTTTCTCAAAAACTTTATTTCATTTGTCGTAAAATTTTGAATGACATTTTGAACTTATTGACACTACTTTATAAAGTTAATTACCTAATTAGTTGAAGTGATTAAGAATTAGTGGAAATGCCTTTTTTATTTTAAATTTATTTATTTATCATTCTTTTTTCTGCAAAACTCTATCCAACTTCTCTTCATAATTTACAATATTCAATTTTTGAAAGTTTCTATCTCAAAATCTAGATGCGTCGCTACATTTCAGGCTGTGATGTCTGCACTTGAACTTCTAATGGCGTTATAATTTTTTTTCATCACTTATCACTGAAAGTCATAATCCTCATGCGGTGTAAAGTCCAAAAAAGCCATGTCAAAATTGCAAGTTAATTGATGGAACGTTCGGTGCGTCAGTAGCTTTTTTTTGCTTCTCTTATATATACATATATATATTAATTTCACTATCGCACACGCGAGATTTTCCGTCCTATTAATAGTGAAACATAGAGTCTATGATCTCTGGCAGCGGGATGAAGCATTGTGCCAAAAGCTCGTTTCCCATGTGCGCAAAATGATTTACGAACGTCGGTATACGTTTTGTGTTCCAGCGCTCGAGCGGCTAAAATAGATTAACGTCATCATGCATTAGTTAATGCCGGCTACAGAGAGATGGAATATACATAATTTATGGTGAAGAGGATGAGAGAGAGAGAGAGAGAGAGAGAGAGAGAGAGAGAGAGAAAAAGGAACAGAGCAGAGTGAGACAAATGTATGGGGCTGTTGATTATTAACGCGAATAACGTCAACTCTCGGCTTAATTTATGAAAATTAAAATCGATATTATAATTAAAAAATATTTCATCCCAAAAGCATTGAAATAAGATAAGGATTTGTCCAATTGTTAATCAGTGGGAGGCCGTGACAAAGATGAATGATTTGAGAATCAGCTGAGATTCGATCAATTTTTCAGAATCAAGAGATAATCGTATCCTCTTGTTTTACTATCTTTCACCCCAAAATACTTGTTCTTCGAAAATTTAGACAACGCAATAATCGTGAAAACTTATCGACACCAATGAAAATTCTAAAGAGGATTTTAAGCCACGATCGAACCGTAAAACAAATCAAGGTGACTCTCTAATCTCCGAAGAGGAATTATCTTTGAAACTCAATATCTGGAGAAATATTGAACGACAAAGACTAGCCGAATCGGCAATAGAGCGAGGATGAAAAATCAATTTTCATTCACAGAGTACGATTCCATCTGGATAAGGGAACAATAGTACAAATCGCGTGATTCGAATAAAATCGTATCTTTGGCGAATGCTGCAGTGGAATCGATTTTTTACCTCTTCGCTCTTTCGTCGATCGACAATTTCACGTTTCGCTCCGTTATGTCAAAATAGCACGAGCTGCTGCTGCAGCATTGAACAGAGACAACGAAACAATAGAAACGCGTTTCCTGAGCAAACCAAGTGCGGAGATATTGCGCTCGATTCGTTGCTGCTATATATGGGGGATTCCGTACTGTACAAACGTGTGGATCCAATGATGGGGCTTCGGAGAGAAAAGGGGCCTTCAGGAGATGTATCCATACACGTGAGCGCTTAGAGCCTTGGGTTAATCAAAGTATTCCAATGAGTGTACTATACATTTGCTCGCATCAGCCCTTTGGACCCTCTATCGGTGAATTTTATCTAAATCGGAGAACCCTCTTCCGGCACTGGTTTTCTCTCGCCCACGTTTGCACGTGACAATAAATACATATAAATATATATAGATTAGGGCGATTGATAAAAAAAAAAAAATTCTCCGAAACAGCCTCAAAAGTTTCATTTAGGTATAAACCAAAGCCTGTTCAAATATGGGCTCTTCGTATTAATATTAACATCGTCCGCATCGCACTTTTCGATTTTCCATAGGAAAAACATGGGAAAAATTATTTTTACGTCTTTTAATTTGTATAACTAGCAAACGATTTATCATACGGGAAATCTACAGATATATTTTTGTAGAGAATTGGACGCTTTACAAAAAAAGTTCTAAATTACTTTGTGATAAGTCCACTCGTTCAAAAATTATTCAATTTCAAAGTTTATATGCTGTAAATTCGGCCGATTTTTGGATATTAAACTGGAACTTAGTATATCGACAAAATGTGGATGAAATTTCATGTGAAATACAAATTAAACTTTGGAGAAATATTGACCTTTAGTTAACTCACTATAATAAGAAGAAAAATAAAACCCTTTAAGAAAATTTTGCAACAGTAATTAGCTTAAAAATTTAGGTTTTTTTTGTTTATTTTTTAAATTTGAAAATAAAATCGAATAAAAATTTACTGCTGTACTACAATAAATGTCATTTCCTTAATGGAAAAATAAAAATTTTAAGCCAACTTCTGCTGCACAATTTTTTTGGCGTTCTATTTTTTTGTTTTTATTATTGTAGTGAGAACTATAGGTTAACATTTCTCGAAAGTTAAATTTCTGTTTCACGTGAAATTTTATCCACATTTTGTCGATAAAACTAATTGTTCCGGTATAATATCCGAAAATCGGCAAAATTTACGAAAAATTAAACTTTGACATTGAGTAACTTTTGAATCAGTGGGTTTATCAAAAAGTAACTCAGAACCTTTTTTGTAGAGCGTTCAATTTTCTACAAAAATATGTCCTTGGATTTCCCGTATAATAAATCGTTTGCTGGTTATAAAAATCAGAAAACGTAAAAATAACTTTCCCCATGTTATTCTTATGGAAAATCGATAAGTGCTTTGTGGACGATGTTAATATTAATATTAAAAGCCCATATTTTAACAGGCTTTTGTTTATACCTAAATGAAACTTTTGAGCGTGTCTCGGAGAATTTTTTTTTTTTTTTTTGAATCACCCTAATATAGATACATCTATGTGATGTCTGCATGGTATGGTACAGACGCCGGCGTTGTGCTTGCGGTGTCCAGATGCCCGAGAACGGGACCGAGCCAAAAACGCCGTCGGACACTGCAAACAAACGCCAACGGCGGATATACCCATTATCCCCCGAGGCGCCACTCCACTAATCTCAACGTACAAAGTATTCATTATATGTATATATATACATATCTATGTACAAGCACAAATATAGGCAAAGAGGTAACGTTGGAGATTCGAAAAATATGCGCGAGTAAAATTCACAGCTGATGCAGCTTCTGCTGCCTTTCGTATAAACCAGAGATCCGGGAGCTTCCACTTTTGTGCAAAATCCACAAGTCCAAGCACTGGCTGTGTTTGTTTGCACATATAGGCCTTATAAACCAGCCGCGATCTCCCTCAGGGCTAAGCTTGGCGCACTGCCGTCGGTCAAAGGTACGCCAGCGAGAGAGGATTTAACATCCTGACTCCGATGCCAAAATGACTTGGTTTTTTTTTTTTTTTTCGACCGTTCTCCTATTTCCAAGGCTGATACCGAGGGAAATTTTCCATTTAAATTGGGAAGGAGAGACACTGTGAGGGGTAAATCATGTCAATGTGTGATAATTTTTTCTTATATACATAGTTAATTATGAAGGATCAGGACATTGTTATTTTATTGAGTATAGATTCAACGTACTTTGTAGCAATTTTTAATGAAATATCTTAAAAATTAACGACAGATTTTTTTGTGTTGACGATGAACACAATTCTGCTCCAATGTCCCATCGATATATTGGTGAAGGGTTATCTGAAAAAAAAATATATATATCTATACGAATGTCGAGATCATTATGTGTAGCAGTTTTACTTCTGTAATTATTTACAAAATGGCAAAAAAAAATTCTTTCCATTATCAATGCCTTTTTTTTATCCAAGCAGTTTAAAAATAGTACCTATCAAAATTTTTTAAATCAGGTACGAGTATACTTGGCTACTGTGATTATGAACATTAAAAAACAAATTGTAAATCAACTCATAAGTTTTCGTTTTGTTTTTCTTGATACAAAGTTGTGCATTCTCTAAAATAACTAAAATAAAAAATAACGAAGATACTGCAGGCTTTGACTTTTAAAAATAACGATTATATAAAAACTGCATAGTTGGTATTTGACTTTTGTTACTCCACTTTTAGAGAGCCAGGAAAAAGATGGCTCAGCTGAAAGTGCGATTTTATAGGCACCTTTTACGATTCTATATACAGGCTTTTATTGACACGGAATATCCGATGTTTAAAACATCCTGGGCACTTATCGTCGTAAGTCGTGCCGGGAAATTTTTGTATGAATAAAAATATGATTATCGAAGAGATTTTGAAATATTCGAAAGCCCCATTCAGACATGGATCGTCGACCCCGGGGAAGGAAAAACCCTTCCGGAAGGCTGCCCGACAAAAAGGGAACTCTGTAGGATTAAAATCAGCAAAGAAACACGCAAACACCAAGAAGGAGAGAGAGAGAGAGAGAGAGAGAAAGAGAGAGAGAGAGAGAGCACGGAATGTGGTTTCCCGCTCACGCTCTTACGTGTGTGCGCGTCTAATTAATAAATTAATCTAATCTGAATCGAGTTATGGGGCTTTAATAATTGAAATTCGCCGTAAACATACATTAATCTATGCCAAGGCACGCGATAGTGGACAAACTGCTTACTCGTGTAGTGGTTGAATTTGTGATGCTCATGTACACACATAATATACCCATATACATGTATCTTATATTATAGTGCAACGTGTACAGTGTTTCTGCTATGACGCTTATCATACGACGCCATTGCTCGCCCTCTTACAATCTTCTCTACCTCCCGCCGATTATACATAGATTTTCTCCGTCCCCGTCCCTAACCCCATCTGCGATGTATGCATGCCCAAACGTAAAGCTGCTGAATACACGAAATGCCCTTGTACTTTGGAGACAAAACTGGTGTAGCATCAGCTCCGAGGTCCCTCATGCCCGCGCATCCCCCATCCGTTAACTAGCCTCTCGACCTCGACGCTAGATCCTCTTCAACCCCTTCAGCCATGTCCTTCTTCACGATGCAGCCACGCACACATATCCACCCCCCAAATAAATTCGTAGCCCCGAGCATAATTCACGTATTTGTTGTGTGTATGTGCATTTGTATATAAATTGCATTGCATCGCAGTGATAAAACATGGCGTGCTATCCGTGTGTGTATTGGGTTTGCTAGGCAAAACGGAAATGGAGGGACATCGAGTCACACACACATGCATAGTTATATTATGGCTGATACAGATATATTGAAGACGAAAATATACGGTTGAACGTACACCGATGAAGGATAGAATAAGAGAGGGAGAGAGAGAGAGAGAGAGAGAGAGAGAGAGAGAGAGAGAGAGGGAGGGAGAGAGAGAGTGAGAGAAAGCCTCGGTATATTGGTTCAAACCCTGCGCACTCAGCGCTCATGAATATGCCGGAGCACGAGGGGTTCAACCCCCTCTTCACCGCCCCTTTGAACCTCGGTCAATCTCCTCATGGCTGATGCTACATTGTATCGAAATGAAGATAGGGACGGAGAGAAATAAGCAAATTCTGCGAGCTTAGGTAGCGGGAGGTTACAGGGGTTGGAAAAAGCGATCTCCATAGTTTCACGGATAGAATCGTGAACAAAAAAAAATAGGGATGGGGATATCGAGGAACGGAGTAGGTCGCGAGGGGATTTTGGAGCTTGCACGAACCCTCATAGTTTGTAACGAACGATTTTTAACGATATTTCCTTTTGTCCTTTTTAATTGGGATCTTTTTGTCTCGTTATCTGTGGTCCAATTTTCGAAATGGTCTCTTCGGGCTCTTTATTGTTTCATGTTGAACATATATTTATGAAAATAATTATCGTATCGAAACCACAAGAAACTACGATGCTTCTTTCATTTAATCCATCATGACGTACGGTGGAAAGAACTTGCTTGAATTATCGGAGTTAAAAGTTCAAGAGGGTACTTTTGCAAGGCTTCTTCAATGTTCCTTCGTATTCACTGGTAATGATAAAAACAAATACAGAAACTTCACCAGGGGAATAACCTTGTCTTCCGCTTTGCTCTCCCATAAAAGAAGCTTTTTTTTATTCAAGTTTTCCATTTGAACTTTTTGGACGTCCAAATGTTATATTATACACTTTAAAAAATGTACCGATGAGCATGAACTTTTGAAAAAGCCCAGATATCGAGTTTGCCTTAAGAAGGGAAAAATTGGCAGCTGTCAATGATCTTACTTGACATCCACGTCAAACCTGAAAACTACGTTTATTTTCTCTGTGCAAGCAATAATTACAAAGCTTCAAGCCAAGATTACCGAAGAACTTCACTTGCGACAGGGCAAAGCCATTTGGATAACGATACTCGAACGAGTCTTCGTGACGAGTTCTGCCACAAAACGTGAATTTTACGATTGTTCCGTTTGAGTGAGCAGAGAACGAATGATTCTACACGGTTAGTGTGAAAACAGAGGAATGTACATGCTCGCACTGATGTCAGAATGCAATTTGCATCGCCACGTCCCTCGCGTTCCAAGACACTGTGCATGTCTCGGCGCGAATTACATTAACCGGACACCTTCGACTCGACAGTAACCCCCTTTGGTAGGTGGATCTCAGCGATTCTCCGGCCGTGTCAGACCCGTTGCTCGCGAGGGGTGGCATAATGGGACATCTACGTATATATCAGTATACATATAAAGGACCAAGGTGTGAGTGTGCGAGCTACGTATACGGGCAATAGGCAAACCAGTGGCGGCGAAGTCGTCTGACCCCATGACGGAAGTGGGTAGACGCGAGTCAGACCGTGACGCTTATTACGCGCGTGACTCCGCGTCTCTAATCGAGCTTTCGTGACTGGTATACCGGGCAAAATAGAAGAGGGAAAGAGAGGGAAAGATAGGGATGGAGACTTTGGAAGCGTGGATGCTGCTGGGTCGCGAGAGATGGCTCAACGGACTACTACCTCAGAGAGCTTCGTGTGGTGATTAGGAAAGTTACCCTGTGCCTGAGAAACCCAAGGTGTACCGAGAGACGCGATAGAAAGTGAGGGAGAGAAAGCAGGACCGTTAGCAGAGAAAGGGAGGCAATGACTAAGGAAGATCGTTGGTAACGGGGCGCCCAACGTTGGAGCTTATACTCAGAGACCCGTCCTTCTAGCAGTCTCTGGTAAAGCTCTCTTGATTCCACTCTAGGCATATCGTCTCTTCCACCCTTGCAGGTTGGATACAGCGACGGAGCGCAATCTCTGTTACGGTTCGCACTCACTTTTTGACTTTATCAGGCTGATGGTACACTATAACCGGAACATCCCTATCAAGCCGCAACCTCCTCAGCAAAGCCCACGCAGTCTTGTTGTTATTCTCGATTAATGCATGCATAACGTTGAGACGAACTCTCGTGCCAAGTTGGATGAGTTTGATTTACATTATATGTGTAAGATGCGCATACAGCCGCCATTCTAAGGTAGAGCTTTGGGAATTTTGGCCTTAGCTATTTTAGAATTTGTATGCTTAGGTAATGTTTGATTTGTTTTACATGAATTTCATATTGTGAGTTTTATTGCAATAGAATATGATGAGTAATTTTCTTAATTATACAATCTTGGTAGAGACAATTCCCATTAAAACCAAATTATAGTTTGGGATATCGGTTCTGGAGCATGTATCTTAGTGCTAATGTTTCATTGCAGCTAGATGATACTTAGTTGGAATTTAGCAATGCACTATGTATTGACAATGATTCGATGAAGCGGGAAGCATTATCGAGCATCCCCTCTGCTATCCCTGCCTCGAAAATGGATGCGTACATCGCGTATATTATATAATTATGATATTGCTCCAGACCTGAGTCCAGATATAAATTCAATTTATCAATTTCATTACGATGAATTGGACTAAATACCTCCAATGGACAACCTTATAAATACAACTTATAAACTCTTGATAAACATTTACTTATCATTTACTTTAAATCCTCTATCTAGTACTGCTCCAAAGTATTTTCCCTTCCGGTGGCCTTGCAACGTCGACAAATGACAAACAGCGTATCGGCGTCCCAATGGGAAGGCCAAAGGGTTGATGCATCGGGAAAGGATCGTGATCACGTGAATCTCTTCTTTCGTTGAACAACCTCCTGGAACGAGAGGCAACGAATTCCCGTATATTTTCAGAGCCCCCTGGCGAAAACCCATCTCCGCGTCACGTTGGAACTGATCGACCATGGACAACTAAACCCACTGATTAACCAAATACTGCTGGCTTGGGGAACAATAAACGTTTGGGCAAACATTGAACGTAACGTGCATATATACACATGTAAAATATATACTCTATACGTGCATGCGCATAGGAAGTTACAAATCAGCCTCCGTTGTCGGTGCGAGGGTGTCCTGGGAGCTCTGCCTGCATCGTCAATGATTGGAGATCGCGAAAAGTTTTTTAGTATTTAGCTAAAACGCTGATGATTGTCAATTTCTCACGCTTGTCGAGACATATAATCATATCCGCTGAAAATTCAATATCTATAAATTGAGAATACAATTATGATTAGAAAATCAATTGATTGACAAAAAATAATTACTCTTAAAAAGCAGCTCTCTATTATTATAGTGGCATGAAAATCATTCCTTAAGGAGGTAAACCACTGTAAGGGACGAAAGAATGATGAACATTAGAGAATTTTTTTCATACATACAAAAATAATTACCAAGACATCAGGTTATGGTTATTTTATTAAGTTTATATTCGACATCATTCATAAAAATTAAAATTAAAAAATTTAGATCGACTTATAAGTTTTCCATTATTTGCTGGGACAGGGGCGAATAAAGTTATTTTGAGAAAATCGCTTTCTCTCACTAATGTAGCTTCAACTCAGTTAATTTTCAGAATCTTGACTTAAAATTTCATCTTCATGTTTCTGAAAATATATACTTTGAACAAATGCGAGTAAGAATTTTTTCTAATTTTTATCGTGGCTTTCGGCCTTAAGTGGGGAAATTCTTATTTTCTCCAAACTCAGTCTGTACAAGCAGTGGCCAAAGACTGTGTGATTATCATGCTTAATGCATAATCTTGAAGTTGTGCAACCGCACCGATACGACGTCGAGCGTGATTACGCTAATAATTTTGGTATTAACGAAAATTATACTCTCTCTCGGAAAAGCCGCATATATACGGCGCCTCGGTGTTATAAGCACGACAGGCAAACACCGTGAACCGCTGTGATATTATCAGAGGAAACACTTCATATACATATTACAAGTACATGCTTATTTATGAGGGTGGTTGAGAAAACGCATTTTCTTTTGATTAAGCTTCTAATCGAGATTGGCTTACCTTTTAAAAAACAAAAAAAAACTCACGCCTGCAAAAGCCAGTAGGATTTTTTTATTTCCAGCTCATCAGTGTTGACATTTGACTGAAGCATCATTTTTGGAATTTTCGCAATTAAAATATCAATTCTCCAATGTATAAATGAAAATTTATAAAATTAAAAGGCGTGCAAAAACTGTAGGTCTATTATCGTCAATTTCATTATGAAAAAAAAATATATTCTTCATTTATGTCATGTAAACGATTGAAAAACAATTTTTCACCAAATCCATGAGAAGGCAAAATTACAGAATAACATCGGTTTATCCTACTCAGATATTAAACAGATTTATATAAATTTTCGAGATAGATCGGCACATTTTCCCCAGTAAATTGTGATTAAACATTCATAACTATATTTTTGTCCCATTTCGCTTACCAAAGATTGACAGATTATAGAAGCGACGAATATCGAGTCGAAATTATGTTTATTGAAACAGATGTCGATTTTGCGATTTGAATAATTAACGCTCATGTCTGTCACGGAAAATACGAATTACGCTGTGGTTTTAATCGGCCTTGGACAGGGGATAATTTTAAACGCACGGATTTAACGTTTTCTGTAATCATGCAGTTTGGAAACACATTGACAAAGTATGTCAATTCTAAAAGAGTCAGAAAGGTGTAAAGTCTATACTCACTAGCCTGATATTTAAGCCCTTCAAACTCTGACCGATCGACCCGTAAAAGTCATTTAGACGACGACCACGCAAGGACGAATTAGTCAAGGGTCTTGCGATTTATACGTTCATATACACGATATTTGTGTATATATAGTGTGTGCCAAATCTGGAAGGAATATAACTACAAGCTTCCCCATCTGGCTTGCGGTAGTGTGGATAAACGATTTGTATCGATAGGATTATATATTAGGGTGATCCTTAATGCGAGTGTTGATGGATTCTAATAACGATGCCCCCTCAAATAGCTTCTGAATGAATAAATTAAAATTAAGCTTTTACATATCCTCCAGGAAAAGGATGAGCTAATTTCCCATTTTAATACCGCAGGATTTTTTTGCACATTTGGTTAATATTTTTTCACAACATTTCTCAGCCTTTGAAATATAGTTCATCTGCATGAATCTGTTATTCACCTGCAAAATTGGCTGTGGATAATTATCCGATCCATTTTATACAATAGAAAGTAGATTAGACGGGAAAAAAAACTGGATCATCTAGAGGCAAAATTCGATGTCGAATTTTGATGAGGATTTGACTCGAACGATTAATTATTCAGAACATTAGTTAATTTTTTATGGGATGCGATTTATCGATAATTACGAATTTTTCACAGTTTCGAATTAAATTTATTTTTCATAATCTATAAACCTCGATTGGAAATGAAAATCTGCCAACGGATCGTGTTTTTTATTATGTATTTTTTATAGCGCCCTAATTGTGTGCAAAAGGGACATAAATATAATTTTAGTATGTATTGACCTATAGGAACGAAAAAACTTATTAATCTCACGTTATAAAAAAATTTATCAAATTTAAATTATCAACAGAGCATGATAAAATTGTGTTATAGCTGTATGGTTGCCCATGAGACAGATTTATGAGGGTAATCATTTTTTTCGTAACTCAGGACATGTGAAAAAAAATAATATGAGCCAAAAAATCGTATGTTCTTAATAACCTTGAGAATTCTGCAGATTTTTTTTAATTGTTCGAAATAAAACTAAATTGTTAAGATCCTTCAACAGTCTTCTCAAAGACCACCCTGATGTATAGCATGCATATATAATTTGATCGGCGAGATAGAAGGGATCATCGAGAGTCTAGGAACGAAGAGGGAGACACGCGTGGCGCGATTTCAGCCAAGGGCGCATTAACGTATCAGCCGTGGTGCATCAGCCAGGATGAGCGCCAAAGGGCGAATGTGCAGTTAACTATATGTAGAAATAGATAGGTATATAGCATGAGCAAAGATTGTGAGAGTAGAGGCTTTACATACATGAGGCACTCCATGCAAAATCGATTAACTCGAACCAACTAGAATTTTTGAAATTTTCTTGAAATCACTATTTTTATGACATTGAAGATCTCAATTTCCAGTGATTTTTTTCTCCCAGTCACAATTCTACCCCTTTTTTTTCAAGGCAAGTGAAAAATGCTTCATTCATTTCGATGAAAATGTAAAGAAATTTGATCAACGTCGAAAGAAAAGTTGATTCGTTTAATCCAGAGAAATATTCGGAAATCTGGAACTTTTTATGAAAATTACCAAACTAAACATTCTCCTTTGATTCTGATTTTTATTTCATCATTAGCGGGTCTCTGAATTTTAGGCTATTTTTGAGTTCTCAAATACTGTTGCAAAAAATTCATAGCTCTTTGTGTTTCGAAGAAGATTGCATTTTTCATGTGGTGTTGATAGCTTGGAGTTAACAAAAATTAGCGGTCCTTTTTTGTTTCCATGGCGAGAGAGGGGGGGGGGGGGGGTACCTTATGTTGGAAAGAAAACAGAAAGTCAACAACCCTCCATTTTGGGTACGGCTGCAACAAATTGTTTATGCAAATAATAATTTTTTTAACGTATATTTTTGAGGCAAAGAAAGCGTTAATTAATTAATTATTAATAATTAATTAATACTATAAGAAAATTGCTGATTTTTTTCCTTTTAATGAGTTTCCCTTTTAACAGCAACCTGCAGTGCTAAAATCGCGATAAAAAATCTTGTATTAAAATTGTAAGGTCTCTGTTAGTTTTTATGAAATCCAAAATATTCGAGATTTCGTTTCGGTCAAGTTTGCATTGAATGCGCCGTATTTCGTAACGCTTCAACGGTTAAAGTCCCGTCTTCACCCCCACGATTGGATCCGGATTAAAGCCCGGATTCCCTGATCGGCTTGGTATTAGAGATGCACCCCAACCCCCAACCGCGATAAATATTCTGCGCCTAGCAGGGAATATCATCAAGTTCATATGGGGCAGTGCCGATTTGGATAGTTAGGCCCATGAGGTTAGAAATAAATCGGTGGAATTACTGTGAAATAACTGTTGTATACAAAAAATATATATATAGTACAATAATAATAATAATAATAATAATAATAATAATAATACTAATAATAATAATAATAATAATAATAATAATAATAATAATAATAATAATAATAATAATAATAATAATAATAATAATAATAATTGAAATAAAAAATAATAATCGAATATAAAAGTACTGCCAGAAAAAAGATTTATTTGTTTGTACCGATTCCTTCGAATAGTGGCCTAATGAATCTCTTATTAAGCCGGTATTTAAATAAAAATTTATTTATTTCAAATAAATTTATTTAAACCAAATAAATTCTTCTTCTGGGTGTATATATATATAAATCGGTGAAATAAGTGTAGTATAAAAATAAAAAATATTTCAGATTTGTAAAAAAAAATGGGAAATCGTTTTTGAAGTAATCGTAATGCAAGGAAATAGTCACGGTTTCTCTCGAACCTGAGAAGGTCAGAGTCAAACGATGGAAAAAAAACCGAAAGAAATCGTCATGAAATATTTATATTTATAGTTTCTATTTTTATAATAGTATCATGGATAAATTTTGCCCAGTAAATATGTCAATGTTACGAATTAAATCTCTCTAAGTCGAATATAATGAAGCGAGAAAGAGTTGCCCTCTCTTTCTCACTCCTAAATCGTCCAACACTGATTCTCTTATCTGATTCATTGATTTTTTTATTATTGGTCGTGATTATTACTTGTCGAGTATTCTTTTTCATCGAGGCTTTTTATCCCTAATCCTTATTTCTGGCAGCTTGATAAAATCATAGATATTTCCCGCTTCGAATATACAATTTACTTCAATTAGTGGAAATTCCGAACGTTCAATTAAACGGAAAATCAATAAATTATTTTATTATTTGAGAGAATTATTTGTTGCCTATAAAATGTAAGGAAATGTGTGGGACAGAAAATGTGATTCACAAACTCTCACATAAATTCAAGCGTCGACGTCAAACATCAGAATCAAACGATTTCTTATTATTTATTAATGCAGAAGGTTTCTTTTGATGGTTTTGTCGCCTATCGATGAACAGCGTGAAATGCAAAGACGAGATGAAGAAAATTCTTAGCAATCCTTCCACGTGAGCAAAAATGTTCGTACGATCACTTTTGCTCCATCGAATGATGTATTGAAAAAATTTTCTCTCCCACCTGTAAGATTCTCGCGTGTCGACGCGATTCTCATATAGTGTAGAAACGTTTCTCAACTTTTGTAGCTGAGCCTCGGGGCAAGTGTTTCCACATTCGTGATGTTTCGCGCGGAAAAACATTTGACAAAAATATGAGGTTTGTCAACGTTGATCGATATCCCGACTTTTCGCCAAAAAATAATCCATCATTATACTGGCAAAAACCGCGCTCCGCTGTATAATGATGCGTTACAGCGAATAAAAATGGTAAGCAAAAGGAGTCCAAAATGATCCCCATCGGTAAGATGACCTTGACTATTTTTTTTTCTTTTTAAGGATGTTGAGTCCCAAATCGCAAATGAGAAAATTCTGAAAATTTGGTATGTTTTTGGATGAATTATTTAAGAGGTCGTGTAAAAATATCACGATGATTAGGAAGCTCGTTATCGAACAATTAACATTAACAAATTAAATTAAATTAAATGTAGTCTTATGGAAACTGATATAACTTTGCGATAAGTTTTTTTTTACCTCTCAATTTTTTAATATCTACACTATATTGAAAGCAACGGAAACAAAACGAAGGTTATTGATGAATGTTTTTTTTATTTGTTTAAAAAATTGTTCTTATCAAAACGTTAATACTTTAATAACGAGCTTCCTAATCGTTGTAAAATTTTTACACGACCTCTTAAATACTTCATACAAAAACATACCAAATTTTTAGAATTTTCTCATTATTTTACATTTTAACCCTTAAGGAGGTTGAAGGAATGATGATAGATTTCTGAAAATTTAATGTTTTTACACGAAGTATTCAAGAGGTCGTGTAAAAATTTCACGACGATTAAGAAGCTATGTATTGAACAATTAACATTATAAGATTTCATAGGGACTCAACATCCTTAAATAACAAAGTAAGGGCACTGAAAAGATTATTCTATACAGCCATGATCCTTACTGATTCCATCGAAGCTACTAGCGTCATCTAGCAAGCGACGAATGAACTACGTTTTGCGCTAGCAAATACAGCGATGAGAAAATCACTCAAAATCAAAATTCTGTCCTCTGGTTTAAGGTGAATACATTACGCCCATTAAAAATGTTTATATTTTGATTGTTTTTAGTATTTCGCTTTTGCTGACGCATATTATGGTTCCTCTGGAGTATCTGATTTCATTTAATTTTATTGGAAATAACTAAAAATTCAAAATTAGGGACTTCATTGTAGATCTCGAAAAAAGACCATAGAGCCAGCAGAACTGACTTCCCAAAATTGAGTCCATACAAAAATTGAAAATTTAGTATAAATATTGAAAAATTATATGCGGTTCACATTTTATATCCGGTTTTTTTATATCCCACAGCTTAAAAAAGCATTTTTTATAGCTGTAGCTGTAAACAATTATTGTCAATAATTATACTCATTTGCGATCTCACATCGACGGCGACTAAACATAAATTAACTCCAACGACTCTCTACAAGGTACATACATATCTGGATTAATATACGTGTATAAATCTACTCCAAATATTTTTTTCTGAGTGGACAGTTTTATCCTGCAGACAAATTTATCTTCATTGTTATTCTGACGATCAATCTTCGTCTCTTGTGTCGTTTGCTAATCCATTTCGTAACCAACATTAAGAGGGAGGGCTGTGTTCTAGTTTTATCTATTCTTCTCTGGGGAATTCTCTCACAGGCCTCTGTTTCCAATTTAACAATTATTATCGTATCATGTTTCCCAAGCCATTTCCGGTTCGAAATTCACATCATCAACTTCCAAAAGATAAAAATTTTGTCAATTTTGGAAATTCACACCAAAAAATGTTCCCTCGACAATAGGAGGGCGCGAAGAGTCTGAGTAGAAAGAACCTACTAGTAGGCATGTAAAATCCTCCATTTTACGTTTAGTTATGTATGATATGCACTGCATATATTGTATACAGAGTACATAGTATTGTAAATATGCTCTATAGTTGGGTGATTCTTGTGAGGCACGTTTTACGGATGGGCAACGAATTTTGCGAGGTTTGCAGCAAATGCTGAGAAAGCGCACAGGCAGCCTTGTGCACACACTCATCTGTCATATCCTTATCCCTGATGGCATGGCGAAGAGCATCATCGTTACCCCCGTATGATCTTCTCTCTCTTTCCCTCTCCATCTCTCCCTCTGTCTCTCTTCGGCCATCTTTATCTCACCATCTCCATTTTCCTTGACTATCATACTTTCTCACCATGAATTATTCATTGCAATATAATTTCTCCATTTACACTCGAGACTCGCGAAAGCCACCCCTACCCAACCTTCGTATATCCATATTATGTATAACAAGTGCGGTTATCATTGTACCGCGAATTTAGTCCTTGAAAGTCACACTTCCGGATCCAGTAAGACAAGATATGTTGGATGTAGATCATCTGAGCATTTGAACAAAATGCCGACCAGCTTATAATTCAGATTTTCAAACATTCATGGAAACAGTGGTAATAAAAAAAGTTTAAGGGTAACTATGCAGTTACATGACTTCCAAATTTTCATGTCTCATTTATTTTCTAAAAAGAAACCTGTCGTTTGATACCATAAAAATATCCAATCAAGGAAGCCAAGAAATTTAGCACCCTTAATTTCTTTATTGCGAAAAAAACCTGCTAAAAACATCAAAATTTTCATAATTTAGATCCCTCGCCGCGTTCAAGAAGTCCTGTTCGAATTTTTGAGTTATTTTAGCAACGATATTTAATAAATTACACTTGATAATTTTTTTCTAAATCATAATTACTCAATTATGAGTTTACTCACCTAAGATTTTCAATTTAACATCTTTGCACTTTGGGAAGTATCTTTTAGGTTTGTCTTTGCAAATTCTTTTTTCAATCTCTTTTTAAAAATATTCCCAAAATTAGGAGAAAATTAAGAAGCATTCTGGTGTTTCAATAATGACGATGACTTGCAGTTTTGGATCTTTCGAGGTTTGGGTTTGCGGCGTTTTAAAGGGGACATATTCAGCTTCACTTTACTTTTTCCAAAAAATTTTTGCGATTTTTTTTTTTAACTCAGTACGCTCTTTGAAACGTGGTCGTCCTTCGGTTTTTTTTGGCATTGTCATTTTGGCGCACGATCCATTAAAATTTTTTCGACCATTTTTCGCATCAAACTATTGTGGCGGGAAGTATTCGCTTCACTTTTGCTTTTTAAAAAGTTTCGTACGATTTTTTTTCGTAAAAATATTCAAATTTTCGCAAAAAACGACCATATTTATAAAATGTAGCCTAACTCGAAAACTACCGGGTTTTCGTAAAATTACTAAGAAGGTAAAAAATTACATACAATCATTCTAGATTCAATGAAATTTTTTCAGATTTTTTTCTAATTTCTTTTTTTAATTTTTCCTGTGAGGATTTTTTTTTAACTTAAGCAATCGGGTCCCTTACCTCATCTACACGGCTTTTTCATCGAAAAACCTCATCTGCATGGTTTCTTTATGAAAAGAAACCATGTAGATGACGCGAGAGACTCGATTGTTTAAAATAAACAAATATCTCGAGGAGAGCAAAAATTTTCGAAAAAAAAATGTTGAAAAAAACGTTTCACTGAATCTAGAATGATTGTATGCAACTTTTGCACTGAAAAACATTATCTACATAACTTTTTCATTGAAAAACCTGTGTGGATGGGGTAAGAGACTCGATCGTTTAAGATACAAAAATATCTCGTTTACAGAAAAAATTAGAAAAAAAAATTTTAGAAAAAAATCTGAAAAAATTTCATTGAATCCATAGTAATTGTATGCAACTTTTTACCCTCTTAGTGATTTTACGAAAACCCAGTAGTTTTAGAGTTGGGCTACATTTGATAAATATGGTCGTTTTTTGCGAAAAATTGAATTTTTTTGCGAAAAAAGTCGAAAAAAATTCTCATGAGTCGTGCGCCAAAAGTACAATGCCAAAAAAAAAACGAAAAACGACCATATTTGAAAGAGCGTACCGGGTTAAAAAAAAATCGCAAAATTTTTTTGAAAAAAGCGAAATGAAGCTGAATATGTTCCCTTCAAAACGCCGCTTGACGAATCAAAATATTTTCTTTTTCAAAAGAACAGTGAAACTTTTTGTGCGGCGTGGCATCGGGGCGAGTGTTGCCAAACTTTTGGCCGGCAATGTATATGAGGTATTCCCCCTCTTCGGGACCCCCTTTTAGGCTGACCTTTTTAGAATCGCTCGAAACTCGAGTATGTTTTAGTGTTGCCTGAAAGTATATTGTACACCAATTTTCAGATCTCTAGCTATAATACTCTTTGAAATACGCCAAAAGTTATATTTTAAACTTTTTGCGTATTCAGCTATTCTGAACTTAGGGACGGCGTGGAATAAAATGAAAAAATTCTTTTTCAATAGCTTTCGATCGGAAATTTTCTGCGCTTTTCGAAAAAAATATCAGCGATTTCGAAAAAAAAAGGAATTCATTTAAATTTCGGCCAGAAACCGAAAAAATTGATTTACAGAAAAAGAGCATAATTTAATTCAGCGGAATGATTTTTTCATTTTTGTATATATCTAAGAAGTCACGATATAAATTTCGAGTTGGAACTCGCATTCGTTTCTTTTAGTATAATAAAAATTCTTAAATATCGTGTTTTTCGTATTCAACAGTTCTCTGATATATTATATAATTTTTTGAAATGAATTTCGAATTTTATAAATTTATTAAATTCAAAATTTAATAAATTTGATTTAATATATTGAATTTATTGAATTTAATTAATTTACTAAACTCTAAATTCGTTAAAAAAACGCTATATAATATATCAGAGAACTGTTGAACACGAAAAACACGATATTTAAGAATTTTTATCCTACTAAAAGACTTGAAATTTATATCCTGACTTCTCAGATATATAAAAAACATGTAGAAAATTGTTCCGCTGAATTAAATTATGCTCTTTTCCTGTAAATCATTTTTTTCGGTTTTTGACCGAAATTTCAATGAATTCGTTTTTTTTTAGAAATCACTGATATTTTTTTCGAAAAGCGCAGGAAATTTCGGATCGAAAGCTATTGGAAAAGAATTTTTTCGATTTTATTTCGCGCCGTGCCTAAGCTCCGAAGAGCTGTATTTCAAATAGTATGATAGTTAGAGATTTGAAAATTGGTGTACAATATACTATCAGGCAACACTAAAACATACTCGAGTTTCAATCAATCCGAAAGAGGTGGGCCTAAAAGGGGGTCCCGATGAGGGGGAATACCTCATATATAGATAAAACAATATACACTGTATATATCATACTGGTATACGTGCATACTGGATGCACGGGTAGAATGTGGGCTAATGCAAATAGATAAGGGTTAAGGCTGCTTCGCATTGAGAGAAGGAATTCAGCGAGCTTGTAACGCGCTAATGAAATAAATATGGCGGATTTATCATCTTCGTGACACGGATAATACGCCCTTATGACTTGAGTAAAGCAATATGAAGCAAACAACACAAGCACCCACACACGCCTGAAATATTCCTTGAGAAAACGTTTTCCTGTGAATGCATTACCATATTTGAGGGGCTACGGTAAACGAGAGCTCATGCCAGCACGCTTTATGCACGTAGACGTATTCCAGCCTCGTCACACATCCTCGTATGCTATCCTAACCCATGTGGACTCTCCTTGTAGCTTTGGGTTCACACGATGAGAGATGAGAAAAGGTGCGCATGCCTGTCTATATCGATTCTGTTGGTCGTCAAAAGGGCGAAACTAACCTTCAACTAAAATAGTTGGATCCTGTGGGTTAAGCCCTTTTATTCGTAAAGGGCGTGAAGGGTTAAGTTTCGCGCCAGAAGATACGAACATACGATGCATACGTGATACCGTTGCCATTATACGTTAGTAGAAATCGCAACTGCAACTCGTCTTGTATATAAACGCAAACGTCTTCGTGCAAGATGCATCGCTTCACTTGTTTACCAACTCTCTCATCTGTTTTCCGTGAATTTGCGATTAAACTCCGTCGTTCGTTCGTCATTTTCTTTTTCGGTTTCACCTAACGGAAAACAGAAAGCCTGTGATGGCAAAAATGACGTTAACGATGAATTGGCAAACAATTGTTCTTTGCTATTTATAAATATGAAAGGGTACGAAAATTGTAGAATGGTTTTGAAAAAATTTAATGTTTAATGTTTAATTTAAAAAAAAATCTATAACCAATTACTTGGTACGAACACTTGATCCAAACTCTAAAATTAATTTCATTAAAACACTTAATTGAATGTTTAATTTTAAAAAAAAAATAGATTTACTGGTACAAACACTTTATCTTGAAGGGCATGTGGGTAGAATGGTTTTGAGAAAATTCAATGTTTAATGTCTAATTTAAAAAAAAATCTATAATCAATTAATTGGTACGAACACTTGATCCAAATTCTAAATTTAATCTAAATGAAACACTTAATTAAATGTTTAATTTTTAAAAAATAGATTTACTGGTACAAAAACTTTATCTTGAAGGGCATGTGGATCAATTTGCCCCCTACTTATTTTTCGATATAATAACGAATCGTAACCTGCAATCTGCACCTGCTTCTGATAAAGAAGTAAAAGCTTTCTTTATTAGGAGCGGAATTAAAAGTAAGCTTTTTACTCCCACATGCTTCCAAAAGGCTCTTTTTGGCTCCCACATACTGTCTGGAGTTAATATATGAATTCTGAAAAAATTTGCAGGCAAAATGTGAGAGTAAAATTCAATCCAACGGTAAGAGGGAAAATTTGAGGGTGACTGAAAAATACATGTAACTAAAATATTAACTAATAGGTGTGGGTGTGCAACGTGTAAGAAAATGAGGGGTTTAGATGAGATGGCCTTAGGCTCTTTGCAAAAAATCCTCCCCATTAAATGAGAGTGCTCATCTGGAGAATGGCTCTTGAGGGATTTCGCGTGCAAACGTTCGGGCTTGTGAGACTCTGTCAATCGAGGTTACATCGGAGTGTGTTACGCGTGGGTGTAAAACCACACCGCGTAACTTCAATCTGTGCTTGAGGTCAGGAAGGGAGTACGCTCTGTCTCATTTAGACACGTGTATAAAAGGGAGTGTGAGAGAGATGGATTCAAATCCATTAATAGAGAACCGGTGACGCGAAATTTGCGATCCTTCGTTTTGCGAAAAGGCAAAGGGTGAGATGAGGGCGAATTCACGCGAACGAGTAGACATCGCGGCAAATCCAGTTCGCAAATATATATATATATATATTAGGGCGATTTTTTTTCGACTTTTTTTAATTTTCATCCCTCCCCACCCAAAATGCTGTTGCATATGTCTAAAAGAAACTACCCTGAAAGTTGCAGCCCTTAATATTAATATTAAGTACTCGCCCTTCGCGTGAAAAGATTTCCCATCTAAAATACACGTATATAAAAAACTTTTTTCTTCAAATTGCTATAACTCCGCGGCATTTTATGGTATCATATTGTCCTTGGTCGCAATTTACGCAGAATTGAAAGTTTTTCAAAAGTGTCCTGAGCAGCATAAGTGTAATTTACACTGGTGAGGTGGTGCGAGTCACTAAAGTTGATTTTGACCCACACTTCTCGTTTTTTTGCTGTTATTTTTGAAATGATCAGCGTTATCGAAAAATTGCAAAGGAAAGTTTTGTTGGAAATTTAATTTCCTATAAAAAAGGTCCTTTAGACCTACTTGAGAAAATTGATATTTCTTGAGATATTGAACCTTAATTTATTTGCGGTATAAAATTTTTACGGTTTATCAAACCAAAAGTTCTTAATTGTTGATATTCCATATCATTTCGCCACTGGTGATATGATATGTGATATGGTGATATGATATAGAATATCAAAAAATTGAAACTTTTGGTTGAATAAACCATAAAAATTGTATACCAAAACCAAGTTAAGGTCCAATATCTCAAGAAATATCAATTTTCGCAAGTAGGTCTAAAGGACCTTTTCTGTAGGAAATTAAATTTCCAACAAAACTTTCCTTTGCAATTTTTCGATAACGCTGATCATTTCAAAAATAACAGCAAAAAAACGAGAAGTGTGGGTCAAAATCAACTTTAGTGACTCGTACCATCTCACCAGTGTAAATTACACTTATGCTGCTCAGGACACTTTTGAAGAACGTTCAATTCTGCGTAAATTGCGACTAAGGACAATATGATAGCATAAAATGCCGCGGAGTTATAGCAATTTGAAGAAAAAAGTTTTTTATTTACGTGTATTTTAGATGGGAAATCTTTTCACGCGAAGGGCGAGTACTTAATATTAATATTAAGGGCTGCAACTTTCAGGGTAGTTTCTTTCAGACATATGCAACAACATTTTAGGTGGGGAGTGATAAAAATAAAAAAAGTAAAAAAAAAATCGCCCTAATATATATATATATATAAATACTTGATGAGAGGGAACAAACTAATTTCCTGCTGCTTTCGTTAATTATGTCTTTGGGCTCTTCCGTTCTGTCTTTCCGATGATCACTCGTACGAAAAACAGATGGTAATTTGAAATTATCGTGACAACTGGAGTGTCAATTTAGAAGTGTGATTTTTCATTACCGATACGAAGTGATAATATGAATATCTTAAAATAAATCATACAAATCAGTATTTGCACACAGCTTCTACATCAGTTTTCATCTATTTAAAAATCTTCTTTTTTTCACTTAAAGTGTGAATTCTAAATTGAACAATTTTTTTAATCATCGTTTTTGCTTCACAATCTTGAAACCTTAATCTCAAAAGCCTTAATCGAGTTCGGACTCTGAAGCTCTTTCAAAAAAATAGCAATTTTTTGTAGAAATACGATTTAGCTTTTCGTTCCCACTCAGATATGGAAAAATTGCTAACCAGTTCAGTTCTCCTTCACAAGATTTCATCGCATTATTGTCAATAAATGTGCCCCAATGTTTCCATGAATTAAAATAACTTTAAGGTATGAGTCTAATTTAGAAGGTCAAAAAAGCAATTTTTCAAGATTTTTTTTTGTTCAGCTCTTTTATCAGATATGGCTATAAAACTGTCTTTACAACATTGTTACATCCTTAGAAAATACAACAAAAAATAATTTCATTTTGATTTTTTGAATAATTTATAGAAGGCGCCAAAGTCGAGTCTTCGAAAATGTCTTGTCCTATGACCGACCGTTAATCTCAAGATTGGAAAGTCTGAAACAAAAAATAAATAAATATTGTAAAGGGGAAGGTTTTTTATGCAACAATTTACCACTGTTAACGAGAAATCGATTTAAAAAAAATGGCAGATGTTTGAAATAAATTGTGAAAAATTCAATGTTTCATTTCCCTTTCAAACATTTGCCATTTTTTTTGTATCGATTTTTCATGAACGGTGGTAAATTGTTGTTTAAGAAACCTTCGTCTGTAAAATGCTTTTCTTATTTTTTTGTTTCAGACTTGCCAATCCTGAGATTAACTGTCGGACATGGGACAAGACATTGTCGACTTTGGCGCCTTCTGTAAATTATTGAAAGAATCAAAATGAAATGTTTAGGATGAAACAATGTTGTAATAACAGTTCGATAGCCATTCCTGATGAAGGAGCAGAGAAAAAAAATCTTAAAAACTTGCTTTTTTTGGCCTTCCAAACGAGACTAGTTCAGTATCAAAACATCTTTAAAAAAAACTTCTTACATTTTGTAACGTCGTTCCAAAACATATAAACTATTTTCAGTCATATTTAGCAGTGCAACTCCGTATTAAAACATATAAACTATTCAGAGGTTTAATATTCACTGAAACAATTTCCATTCTGTCATATTTTATCGATTTCGAGTGACGTCTTCCTTCACAAAACAAATTTTTATCTCCAAGGTTGCGATCGATGGATCGTTATCGCCAAATTGGCCTCGAATAAACGTGTTCAAAGCTCGCCCCTTAAATCACCGACTTGCGCATAGTTCTATCAGACCGGAAATGAGCTTTCGATATAATCCAGGCTCCAAAAAGTCACGTAGTAACAGTCTGTAAAGTCAAGGGCCAATACTGACGTTGCGGAAAAAATAGCGTACATAATGTGCAGAGAGATGGAGAGGGATATATATATATATATATATATATATATATAGGACTGCATAGGATATTATTGTGACTGGAGCCGGCATCCGTCAAATATATCTCCGGGCGAGAGGGCGAGAGCACGTTCCGATATCGCGCGATCATATATATTTCGGCAACTCTGCCTGGATAAGGGATGAATGGGATGGGGTTGCACAAGGATTCGGCAGATTCGCGTGCACACGCCTCATGAAATTATGCACTTTCATCTCTGGTGAAGCATCGTGGCGGGCATACAGACCATTGTCAAAATATACGCGAGGCATTTCTCGCAAGTTCTCATGTGCACTCGTAATCACACGCACACGCACACGCACGCGCACACGCACACGCACACGCACACGCACACGCACACGCACACGCACACGCACACGCACACGCACACGCGCATGCACGCGCACACGCACATACACACACACACACACACACGCACACCCGCACGCACACGCACACGCGCACGCACGCACACCAACGCACCCACAAATGGGCGTGATATTATATACGAGGGCCAGTTTGCCAGTTTCCCGTCCGAGGCAGCCAACGAAGCAGCAGGTTACACAATCGTTAATCAGTACCGCAATTGACGGATGAAATGATATCTGAATGCTCGAAATTATCGCCACCGAGCTGTGATAATTGGACAGAGAGCGGCAAAAGCACGTGCGCGCATCAGTTATGAACTCTCATCTCTCAACTCTTCCCTCTCTCACTCGACTCCTCTCCCTCGTTCCTATTCATATATATATATATATTTATATATATATATATATATATATATATATATATATATATATATATATAATATTCGTGCCGTGAATGAATGCGTGCCCAAAAGCACGCACACGCGTTAATGCACCCGCGCACTTCAGCACACGGGCTTAATATTTTGCGTATAACTTCACGTCGCACGTTCACAAGTTCATGCATGTGCGGTTATTTGTGCATCAGTATGAGCAAATTCTGATCACGGTGAAAGCTTACATTGTACTCGATGATAAATATACCGTCGTGAACAGTTTTGAACGAATATATTAAACGATACTTTTGCGGCGTATTCGCGAAACTCTACCGAAAAATAGTCAACACGACTCTACCGTGATTTACGTCGTCGGAATATCTCTGTCGAATTATACCTTTACCATGGGACAAACGTATCGGCGTCGTTTCTCCACGACATAATAATTCTAGTGGAATGATCGGCTCTTCCCGGAAATAGCTTTTGGGTTGAATGTCCTGGTGTGAGAAAATTTGGTTGGTTAAACAAGGGATATTTTATGATGGGAGATTTTGCACATTAGATTGATCTTTTTGTTTGCTAAACTCTTGTGAACATTTTTTATAGGGTGTATAAATTTCATGATTGTAAGAATTTTTCCGGTGCGATCACTTTTTATCGAATTTTATGATATTGGCATAAAAACGTTTACCCAGAATCGTGAATAAAGTTTTTTTGATTATAAATTATGCGAAAACCTTTTTAAGCGCTCAAGTTTTATTACACTGATAAAACAATGTACCAGGATTTATTACACTGATAAAACAATGTACCAGGATTTGTTAACTGTTAACAAATGTAAAGTTGAATATGGCGAAATCAATTATTTTTTAACAGTTAATCAATTATTTTGACATAAATAAAATATTTCTTATCGACTAACAAATTTTGTAACGCTTAAGGAGTATTTAAGTAAAAGTGCCAACTAAATATATTTCTTTACTACAAATAAACTGTTTTCTCAGTGTAAATTTTAAGTTTTGAAAAAGGCAATTATTGCTCCAGCTTGCATTAATATTGTAACACTGCATCGATATGCTTTATTCAAATTTACAGTGGTAAAAACCGTGAAAATAAAAAATTTAAACATTATTTTCTGTCTTCTTCTGTAGTTTTAGAAGCGGAGATCTAACTTTCTAATAAAAGGAGTTTCTTTTTTTAACTCAGAAATCTTTAAAATTTAAGGCCTACAATTTATTTTCAAATACAACAGCAAACAGCGCTTATAAAATTCACAATTGAATAAAAAAAAATAAAGTATATTATTTTGAAATTTGCACAAGATTGAACGTTCGTTTCTCACAATTTCTCTTCCATTAGTTTTGAACATGAAACGCGAAAATCCGCATAGTTAAAATTGATAACTAATTTTTGCTCCGGAGGAAATAATTTTTTCCCCCAAAAAAATATCAAACGTATATTGCTTCAACCGTTAAATCCTCTTGTGAAGCTCAATCGTTTTATTTCCTGGAAAAGGATACAGAAGCATTCATACTCTCGGCCATGAGTTGCGATGCAATGCATCCGGAATTTCGAGTGGCTTCGTCAAAGGGTTAAATGCTTGTATAAACGCTCCAGATCGACGTATACATAGTTTATCCCAGCGATGATTCTCGATCCGAAAGATTTCATAGCCATTCAACCAACTACCGTGTCCCTCACCCCTTTCCTACCGTCCTAAAACGTAGTCTGGATGATTGGTGTATGCGAGAGCTATTTTATAGTTCGATTCTACAAGCGGTGCGCAAATGCATGAAAATCTCACTCTTTATCTCCTCCCCATATAAACTAGACCTTCGAACACGCCTGCGGCAACCCCACACGAAAAGCTCGCACACTGCTTGACGAATCGTTTTTGGGGAGTCTTTATGTGGGCCCTTCCATGTCGACTTAACCAACTTTTGAAATCCCTCCTCGGATTTGGCTTATCATTTTTTTTCTACAATCATACTTAGACTGGAAAATACCCCCGTAGAAATTTTTCACGATCAGCTTTTATTACGGCAATTTTTTTTCAGTAAACAAGAATATCGAGATTGAAGGAGTAGCTAACATTGTCAAAAATTGACAACTTTAAAAATATATATATAATCCGTGACTATAGCTATATAGTATTATTCTCATTGATTGTACTCTTTTTTTTTAATCCGGTTGGGGGAAAAAAATGGATGAGATATTATTCAGTTATCCTATGCTGCTTATAAAATACTTTAATACTTTCTAAGAAACTTTAGAAAATTTTACAAAAGTAAAGCAATATTTTTTAGGCTATTTTTCCACAATACACCTATCAAAAAAAATTGAAAAAAGGAAGAGGAATAGAAATAAAATCGGCTTACTGTGACTTATGGCTTACCTGATTTTGTGTAATATTGCAGGTTTTTGAAAATTTTTGTAGGCTTCATAATTTTGACATTTTGTAACCTTAAATTTTTTTTTAATGAGAAATTCTAGCGAAGTACCGAAACAATTGTAGCCCTTGATTAATCTGAATTCCATCGTAGCAAAAAACATTAGTCAAATCCGAAAGAATTAAATTCTCACACATGCATTTATTTGCCATAGAATGACCCATGTCTAGTATACCCTGGTACGTATACGTGCCTCAATATGCCAAAGGCAGCATAATCAACATATCCCCTATTTTGAAAATACATCCAGGAAACGCAAATGGCTTATGAAAAATAATTAGTTTGATTTTTCTGAGAGAAAATATGAGATGAAACATTGATAAGGCAGCGAATACAATCTCGAATCAGTCATTAATAGATATTAAAAGTCGTTTGTTTTCCCGTCGAGATTTAAAAAAAAGGGAATTTCACTAAATTGAATTCCAATATACCTTTAAAAACAAATTAACGAAACTTTCATCGCAGATGGAAAAGGTTTCATAAAACATTGACTCGAAATACATTTATGATTGTCACAACGATAGATTTGGTTGTACGAATAATAAATTATTCTTTCCCTTAAAATTTAAACCATACAAAAGGTCGATCCTAAATTACAAATCGTTATAGAAATTATACTGATTATTAATTTCGTCTCATTAAATGATACTGAAGTTTGCATCGTTGAAATTCAACGAAAATGATTTCGTTTCTAAATTCTTTTAAAAATCTTTAAAACACTTATTATCGTCTCTATTAAGGATCTTACATCCCAAAAGTCCAGGATAATCATTAGAAATAATCAAAATACGAAAATGAAATCATTTTTGTTGCATTCAAACGTCTTCAACATCATCTCATTAAACCTCATACATTGTAGGATCTTTGCTCCATTTGGTCTCAGTCATATTTCGATAGATTTTCACCTCTACCGATTACAACTTGGTAGTAAGAAAACTATTTTAAAAAAAATAGAGAGACAAATGTATTTATGTAAATATACCCTCGTCACCACATTGCTAGACCAATATTGGACCAATCGCCTGAATACATTGAATTATCGACATACTTTTACGGTTGGGTTCTAAACTACGTACAATTCCGTTGAATTATGAGTGTGTAAACAGTTTCGGAAAGCTGCGGCCTAGATTTGTATCCCTTGGACAAAGCAAAAAGGGTTACGAGTATTTTGGCCATCATGAAAATCACACGGGGTGTTTGAAAGGTAAAGCTATTCAGTTGCCGGCGTAACACGGACGTTGTACGTTTTGGTGCAATAAGGGGTGCATTGTATGGTTTGGAGATTGTGTATCGATCGATGACGAAAAGGGTGCGCTGCGTAAACGCGCCATCAGGAAGAGATAGGCGGAGGGAGGCGCGCTCGTCAATCAATACAGACCAGAGAGGCCGTTTCAAGTCAGAGATCATCCTTATCTGTAGCATGCACGCGCACCCTACCGTCGGTACACGGAAATAAAACGAAACAAACAACTCTCTAGTGTTGCCACTTTAGCCAATTATTGGCTAGATCTAGCCACATTTACGATATTCTCAGCTACAAAAAATAAATAATGGTAGCTACATTTTTTAGCCACATTTTCTAGCTACTTTTACTTACATAAATCAATTATTGGCTAGATCTAGCCACATTTACGATATTCTTAGCTATAAAAAATAAATAATAGTATCCGACTCCGACTTGTATGACTCCGAAGTTAGTATGAGTGCTTTCGATACAAAGCGTGAGTGCGAGAGAGAGGCCCGCTCGGATGTCTCTCTCGCACTCACGTTTTGTGTCGACTTGTGTCAGTAAATGGAAAGCACCCTATCTTATCAGGATAGATATTAGCACTAGCACCATCTGTTGGTAAGATATCGAATTACTCTTTAACGTAGCGCCAACGATTGAAAATAGGCCGGGGACGACAAGAAAGAGGCTACATTATGATTTTTCGGAACTTTTGCCCATTTAACTTATATTCAAAGGGTAAAAGACTGGATAATAGCATAATCTATCAATACCTTATATGATAACGTCCACATGATACACGCATATGTGGATACCACAGTCCACCACACTATGTTTACTACGCATATATTGATCTATCCTGTCAATTGGTAGAATACTCGAGATTTTCTAATTCTGTCTTCATAAATGCGTATTTCTTTTGTTAAAAAACTTTTTTCCGTATTCATAATAACTTAAATTTCGAACATGCATTACTTTTTGCTTTGCCGATGGCGTTAGTTTCGATGTTGGTTCTTTTTACTTTCAACAAAGAGCGATTGTGGCTATATCTAAGAAAATCAGCAGCTAACTTCAAGCCAGAGTTGTATGCTTCAGTTTTATCAATTCTTTAAATTTATTTATTAATTTCTAAAAAATAAATGATCAAAAGTCGATTTTATCATTTTTTTCTGTTTAGCCACTTTTAGCCACTTCTGCCAGAAGAAAATTTCCAGAATCTAGCAACTTTTTTGGTAAGGTTTAGCTACTTCCTCCCTAGTCAATGTAGCAACACTGCACCCCTCGATTATTTGCGATAATTTTTTTCGAACTTTTATTATCTGGAAATGATTTTTTAATAATTTTTTGTTATTATCGGTGATATTTAAAAAAAAAATGGTACCATCGGATCGACCGGAATTAAAGCCTTCCTCCCTCATTTCCATGCCAGTATTTCCATCGATCCATCAGTATCAGGGGTCGTGCCTCACTTCCTCATCGCAAAGTTCCTTTTTCATCGTCTTCTTCGCGTCTTGGACTTCCTCGGATCATTTTCTCTCGTATTTTCCATTTTTAATCTCTCCATCGTGAACACACAGAAGAGGAATAAGAAAAACAAGATTCCAGCTACTATCAGCCTCTATTTTCCCGTTTCTTCATTATTCCTCTAAAAACTATCTCAAGTTGCGTGTGCCAATAACCCTCCCTTCTGGCTTCTTCACCCTTAAGATTGAAATACGCAGCGCATCCATAAGCTCTTAAGAATGTACCGAAGCGCTTCGGTATAATTTCAAGCCCAGAAGAGCAGATGCGCACGTATAGTGTCTTCTTCCTCGATTTCTCCTTCTCTCCATCTTCATATTGCGTTTTACTGGCAAGAATACCACGCGAATGTATATCTTGGTCGACAGGTAATGAAATTAAAGTTGCATTCCCATTTACCGACCAATATTCTTCAATTATCGGTAAAACCCATTCTGTATTCAGCTCTCGAAGTTAATTCATTGCAACAGAATCGCACGCATCGTGCAATTCCCCCTCAACCCTCGCAGACTGTGGCAATGCGACTGCGAGATTCTTTCAATTAAAAAGCGCTTTTTTATCGATCTTATTTTGCCATAATGTTCATTTGAAATTTATTTGAAAACAGAAGCTCTTTTTTCATGGAAGAAAGTTGCGAAATCTTTTGCAAGTGTTGAAAACGTCCCAGAATATTGAAAATCTTATGAAGGGTTTTATGAACCCCTGAATATACAAAACATAATATATTCATATAATCCCATAGAGTACATGCTCATAAAGTAGATAAGGATTCAAAAGTAATTTCGAGTATTCTGCTCTTGACTTCTTTTCGTCGCGCTAGACAAGTCTTCACTATTTAGCTTGGAAAACCGACAAAGGTCATTTTTTAACTGAAGATTGCTTCGAAGTCATGAATTATCATTGAATAACATTAACCTTCCGTGGTCACACGGGGTCAAAATGACCCCACGACTACTTTTCTTTTTTCTTCTTTATACATTTTTTTAAATATATAGCCATTCGATTTTTCATGAACTAATTTTTAATACGTCAATTAGAATGTTTGAAGGATGTTCTGTAATTATTTGAGATTTTTCCAACCGATAGTTCGGTCACAATACTTGTTCAAAAATGGACAAGTTCAAATCGAACCAGATAAGTGACCACGGAGAGGTTAAAAATGAATTGAACACCATTTTTTAACAATTCAATTCAATTTCAATTCAACACCATTTTTTTCCATTATGATGCAAGTAATCAATTGTAATATGCAATCAACAAAATGCCATTCTTGTTTTTTATAAAAATACATTCCCTTTCTCTCTCTCCCCTTTTCTCGTGTAAGTTGATAAAATATCCTTCGTACGTTCCGATATTTTCTGTAATTCGAATATGAATACTGCAATAATCGAATTATTTAATGCAGTAAGAAATATTTCTCAGGCTCTCCAGAAGTGCTCTTCAATAGTGAATTTTTTCGCACGACTTGCAAATGAAAATTTCATCCAAATGCAGTTGGCAGTGTCGACAAGAATACGCAATTCCATTATGAGAATGTACGTATAACTGCACATCGATTCACCGAGACCGGAAAATATTATATTTAAAAAATGAAAAGAGCTAAGTTGAATTATTGAGAGCCGCCTGTGTGTACGAGGCCATTGCTGGATTAAAAAAAAAAGTATTTCATAACCATCGCCAATGGATGATCGTGCTGCGAAAGGGTGCAAAGGTAGTACGTGTATATTTTACCCTTGCGAAGTGGCTAATTCAGTATTCATATTGCCTAACCCATTGAAGTCCCTCACACCTTCCCTCTTTTCTCTACCATCAAGTTAATATCGACTGCGGCAATGATTTGGTTCGAATTTCCCACAAGTTTCACTGGCAATTCATGGGACCCTCAAAAAAGGCAAAGCGTAGAGCGCCTCCGGTGATTGCCGTTGAATTTTTCTTCGCAATGGATTTCAGAAAAAGAAATATTAAAAATCTATGCACATTAGGGTGATTCATTTCAGGGCAACTATTTTTTTTTTACCTATCGTGCCCGAAAACCTTTTGTTGGTACCCAAAAACGAAGTTTCGTGAAAGGGGGATGTTGTCAAAAACTCTTTAGAGGTCGCGAATCAAAATTGAAGGTTTCTCATTTGATTAACATTGAAAAAAAAAAATTCTCATTATTAGTGTTACCATTCCGCGAATTTTGATATCGCGATATTTTCCAAGTGGATACTTATAGGAAATATGATACTCTACAATAAGGTTCATCGAGCCATGTCCGTAAATTCAACCGTTTCAGCGGTATCATTATTTCAAGTGAATAGTGTATGAAAATATCTATCGAAACGGCTGTAACGGCTGAGCTATTAGATATATCGAAAAAATTCAAATGAGAACTTTTTAGAGAAAGTAATTTGGTACAAAAAAGTCTGATAAGCCGAGCCCGTAAATTCAACTCTTTTTCAGGTACGGGTGTATAAAGTAAAATAGATAGATATTTTTTTTGTTTTATTCAATCAAACGAACTCCATTTTCTATGAGATAATATGTAAAAAATCATCAGAAAAACCATTCAACAAATGTCACAAAGACTTCCTTATGCAAATAAATCAATAAAACAAAAAACGAAATAGTATGTTACGAAATTTTATTGTACGAGTGCGCAAAGTGGCACTTTGCGCACGGAGTGCAATAAAATCTATTTATTTTACTTCAGCCACCTATAGCTGAGAAAGAGTTGAATGTACGGGTTCGGCTTATGAGACTTTTTTGTAGAAAATTACTTTCTCTATGAAGTTCTCATTTGAATTTTTTCGATATATCCAATAACTCAGGCGTTACAGCCGTTTGAATAGATATTTTCATACAATATTCACTTGAAATAATGATACCGCTTGAACGGTTGAATTTACGGACATGGCTCAAGAAACTTTATTGTGGAGTATCGTATTTCCTATGAGAACTCACTTGGAAAATATCGCGATATCAAAATTCGCGGAATGGTAACACTAATAATGAGAATTTTTTTTCAATGTTAATCAAATGGGAAACCTTCAATTTTGATTCGCGACCTCTAAATATTTTTCGACAACACCCCCCTTTCACGAAACTTCGTTTTTGGGTACCAACCAAAGGTTTTCGGACACGATGGGTCGGCAAAAAAAAGTTGCCCCGAAACGAATCACCCCAATGCACATATTTCTCGCATTTCGATTGCCTTTTAATATAGGACGCTAAATACTTATTTATCTTTGCATTTCATGGTGCAAAATGTCCGTCGAATTTTTTCGCACCTCTACGCGTCTCTTTTGTTCTTTTAATTTGTATTTATATGGAGGTCGGATAAAATTGGATGAAAACCCAGGGAAGAACAACGAAGCGTGCATGCACGTACGTCACGTATGTATATACTCGAGCTTTTTGCTGGTCCCTCTCCAGCAATCTCACTCGCTTTTTTTCCACGCAGAAAGCTCATCGTCTTTTACTCTTCTTCGCCATAGGGATCCCCATTCTCTCTCTCTTGCTCTCTGTGGCTCCGCTGACGCAGAATGCGAGGTATTTTTTAATAACCAACGTACGTGGAATCGTGATGGCCGTGGGACCATCACCTACTCGGACCGCTAAACCAGCTTCCATGTCCCGATTTATTTATTATACGTATATATGTATATATTCCATGTACATGCCTTTTCATAGCACGAAGAAGAAAACAACGGAACTCAATTAAGCAACATTCTCTTTCTTGGCTTCTTTCGCCCCTCGCTTGAATGTGCCCCTGATGATGAGGGAGCCAAAAATTGCATTTCCGAGATTTTTTATTGCTCGTCAAGCCCAATTTTCACCTTTTCATCTCGCATTACAGTCTCTACATTTGTCACGAAATTCACGACAATAATAAAATAATAGAAATTACCACGAAAGTTTAAATTCAATAATAAATATGAGCTAATAAATTTAGTAATTTGTTCAAATCAAACATGTTTTTTTTAATAACATATGATTATAATTGTGAATTCCTTCCGCCAGTATTTAATTTACGGTTTTCAACAAAAAAGCACAAAAACCTATCAATCTGAACAGTATCACAGATTTTTATAATTTGAAAACAGCATTTGTAAACTATCACTGATTTATAATGGAAAAAGTTATTTCACCTACAACTTTACACAAAAAAAAGCCGCGTTGGAGAAATTACCAAAAAAAGGAAATAATGAAATTTTTTTCTAATGCCACAATCATTATAATTATTTCATTATCAAAAAGTCCCAAATAAAATATATTTCAGGCAACAAAGTAGTGCAGATTCTGCCAGGCCTCGTTCTCTCTTAGATTTTCTATGTTGCGATGAAGAAAAGGAATTTTCCGGATCGTTGAATTTTGACTTTTTATTTATTCGATAAAAATTAGAAATAGTTTTTAGCCGTGGCACTATTTTAGCAGCAATTATGATCCAAATTCTTGAATAGCAGACTGATTACTACGACGATATATATAAGCATAAACTTTTGTAAAGGACAAGAAAAAGCCGAAGAAAATATTTAAAAAAATAACTTAAAAAAGTTGCACCATCCGTTTGTCGAATAAGGCCGACGAAATTATCTTCAATATATGAAGCTTTGGTCTCCATAAAGTTTTCTAGCCTCCTAATTATTTGCATTCAGAGCGTGATCTCGCAGCACTCGCGCTCTCGATGAAAGCCCGACGAGACACGTTTTTTTATTTTTTATTTCTGTTTCTTTACCTCTATTCAGCATCCACTTAAATGCGTATTCAGAGAGACTTTGGCGTGCGAAAACGCGTGCGATGGAATACAACCTCTCTCCGATATACATATATACACAGCTTATGCATTCAAACATACATATATATTAGGGTGGTCCTTATTTAGGGCTCGGACGAATTTTTTATCAGACGCCCCCCAAATCGACTCCAAATAATTCAAAAACAATACCCTAACTTTTTCAGATTTGTATCTAGACTCTAACCCATTCCACCAAGAGGGTAGATTTCCCCTTTTGAAATACACGTGTTTCGGCTAAATTTTCAGGACATATTTGATTTTAAGTGTAATAATTTTTTAAAAAAATCTTTAACTGCAAGATTTTAGTGTTCATTGGTGCTACTATTTGAGAAAACATTCACATGATCATACGGGTCAAACCTGACGAATTGCAATTCCTCTAAAATTCTAATACGGTTCAATCTGGACGAATCGCAATTCGTCTGGATTAACCAGTATGATAATGTGAATTTTTCCTCAAAGAGTAGCACCAACGAACACAAAAATCTTGCACTTACAGATTTTTTAAAAAATTATTACACTCAAAATAAAATATATCCTGAGAATATGGCCGAACACGTGTATTTCAAATGAGGAAATCTACCCTCTTGGTGAGAGAGGTTATAGTCTAGATAAAAATCTGAAAAAAATAGAGTATTATTTTTGAATTGTTTGGAGTTGATTTGGAGGGCGTCTGATAAAAAATTCGTCCGAGCACTAAATAAGGACCACCCTGATATATATGTACTAATCATTTGTATACTCAGTAGGTATACTATCTGTGCTCTGGCAGCTCGCAGCCCGTTTCTCTCTCCTTTAGTCCTAAATGCGAAATAAATAGACCCGTTTCCGTGCTACACGTCACGTTTTCCCTCTTCTTCGCTCGGAAAACTCAAAAGCTCCTTTTTCTCTCTATCTCTCTGTATATATAAATATATTTATGTATATACCCCTATTTTTTTACTGTATATACCGCCTAACGCCGACTCGCGCCCATTCGGTTTAAATTCTTTCCTCGCTTCCCTAAATTTCTCTTTCTCTCTCGCTCTTTCTGTCTTTTCCTCCAAGGAAGCTCAATTTTCCCGTTCGTTTTTCTGGCGTTTCACCCTCTTCTCACAGGAGCTCTTGATCCTTCCACTCCCCGCTTTCATTTCTCGCAAGAGAAGTGACAGAGAGAAAACAACGGTGCGTTACTTGGCGACGTCAAGTTCGACCGTCATTGTGTGCTCGCTCCCTTTTTCTCATCTTTTTTGTTTTAGCGTATGTGTAACAAACGGTAGTTTCAAGGATTTCACGTATACGGAGGTATAGCATATACTATACATTAAATATATACAAGGTATTATATTTAAAAAAATTGAACCAAAAATTTTATGTTGATTGTGAATTTTCACGATTTTAATAAATTCAAGATAATTTTTCAAAATTTTTTTTCGGAAATTTTTTTTTGTAGCCCCAAGTATACTCTTTGAGATGAACCCAGGTCAATTTTTTCGTAACTATAATATTTATCGAGATATTTTTAAATAAACTTGAAAAATGGTCAAACTTTGAATTTTGCATAACTTTCCACAAAATTTTTTTTGTATTATTTTTTTTCTTTAGTAGAACTTTGTTTTATGATGTTAGAAATCTTCTGACCGAATTTTATCGATATTAAAAGGGGTAGATCAGAACTATTGGTCGATTTGACATGAAATGACCCAAGTTTGTGTTTGCTTCTGGAAAATGACCTGCAAATATGAAAACCGTGGGGTTAAGGTTTTGTGCGGGTGAGAAATGTACAAAGTGACGATTCAACCGTGGATGTATTTTGAATATGGATTCATCATATATATAACGGAGATGCGAGACGCAGAAACAATGAAAAACCGCGTTCGAGCAAGCTCGTGATTTTAATAGAATCGTGAATTGTGTATGACGAATATCGAGCTGCGGTTGTCGAGAAGAAAAAAAAGCATAAGGGTGTAAATGAAAAGCGAAACGGGGAAATACAGCCAGGCGAAAACGTATAATCGAAAGAGAGAGAGAGAGAGAGAGAGAGAGAGAGAGAGAGAGAGAGAGAGAGAGAGAGAGAGAGAGAGAGAGAGAGAGAGAGAGAGAGAGGGAGAAAGAAAGATATAAATATAGAGAAGGATGAATGAAGCTTTTGTGATATCGAGAGCCTCCAGCGGCCAGAATAATTACCCTCGCGAAACTGCACTCAACAATTTCCAATCGAGGAAGCCACCCGAGTATAATTCAAAGGGACGTAATCCCCGGGGTAACGCCAGGTGCGCGCGTTCCAAACTCGCTTTACCCTACTGCACAATGTCGGTATAAACTACAACTATATATGTCATGAACCCGATGTATATTCGCCATGTCCCTTATTCTCGCGCGATCCCCCTTCGCTTTCTGGATCGTCCCCGCTACTGATCCATCGTACATCCTCCAAGCTTATTGCATATATCTTATTCATAGTGAAACATAGCGAATGCTCTCGTTGTATTTGGGTTTGAGCTAGCCCCGAATATATCCCTTTTGATTGCAATGGACATAAGTAGGTTCTTGGTTCAATAAAGCGATTCATCCTACCGGATACTCCGATATCCGTCTATAATTGATACATTGCATCGTTCCGACCGAACCCGCCTTCACGGCGAATGAAACGTTTTCTATGATTCAGTCAATTAGATCCAGCTTCCTATTTCGATCCGTTTGGATATTGTTTCATTGAACTAAAGATTTGAAAATTTCCAAAATTTCATTAATAAAACAAAAAAATATATGTTTTATTCAAACAAATTCCTTCTGTCTGGGTTCAATATTATTATTGTTTCCTCATAAAGGAAGCTTTGTTAAGGTGAATTTTTTTTAAAAAGATTTTCATGCCAATGTGTTCAAAGTGTCCCAAAACATCGAGAAACTTTTAATTTTTTGAAAAATAGCGGAAACGCTCTAACTTGTGCAATTTTGAAGATATTGCACTGAAACTTTGCATAGAGCAAATATAGCTATCGAGGATTTTCGTTATTAAATTTGGCGAAAATCGATCGAATGATTAAGATTTTATCAAATTTTGGTTTAAAAAAAAAAGCGTACCTTAACTACGGCTATTTACCAGATATTGAACTGAAATTTGGTACACATTCGAAATAGTGATTAAGGTTATTCGCTATTGAATTTGGCAAAAATCACATTTGGCAAGAAATAAATTTCAAAGAATTAGGCAAATTTACCCAATGATTACTCATGTTTTTTGATAGTTTACAAAGCTTCCTTTATAAAGAAGCCAAATTTGATTGCCATACTTAGTGATGAAGGAAGCTATGTGATTCGTATGGGAAAGCAGTTTGCAAATGTCCAATTTGCAGGGTTTTTTTGAATTTTTGGTAGTATTTTTAATCGTTCACGATGCTCGATGTCAAATCATAGTCTTCTACTGAACCGGTAACAATGCTTAGTTATTCTGAATAGAAAATTGACAACCACTAAAACCTTACGGCAAAGATTTTTTGGCCGAACGTTTACACAAAAGTCTACCCAAAATTCACTAATCGATGGGGTTCTAAATACTAAAAAGGGGATTTCGAATAATTTCCAAAGACGTCAATTCGCAAAAGTGCAAGTGGATTTACTTACAATTTATTCCAAATTCGTTCTTATTTGATATTGCAAATAAGTCCTTAATTTTTTGTTGGTGTAAATAGATGAATTTGTTTGGTAAGCTAAGTAAACCAACTGTTGATAAGTTGATTGGTCAAACTTAACCAAGAGTCTACTACTTATAAATCAGAATCAAATCAATAAATTAAAAAAATTATGTTTCCAAAAAAGTTTAAATCAATAACTCTAATTTTGTCTGAGTCAAAGTCTTCTTTCGCCAATCAACATTTTTATATCTCTTCCAAACCTGTTATCGCTCAGTTTCATACGTAATTACTTCTGTCACACATTATTCGAAGTAGGTTGTAAAATTTGTCCGTTCCAATTGAACACACAGGTCTCATATGCCAACCATTTGAAAATTTGTCGGGTCAATTTAATGCACTGTGACAAGCGTGAAATTCTACGGACGAGTGACTACGAAGGGTTGGAACTTGATCGAAGATGGCCATCAGGCCAACTGGTCCAGCTGGTATAGTTTGACATTTTAAATGAATCAAGTAACGACAAATAGAGGCAAATCCAACGCTAGAAGCAGAGGGCGAGAGACAGAGTTAAGAAAAAAAAATCAAACGGGTTTTTGTTTAAAAAACGTTAGGCTAAAAGCTTTAATAGCGAAGTGCTCCAAATCCTCCCAACTCGATCCATTTTGTACGAACGGTTCGTGCCCTCGTTGAAGGAACAAAAGAAAGAGCGGAGATAGGGGAAAAAATGCAAATCGAATCAAATCTCTGTCATCTTCATCATCCACCTGATGAAAATCTGCGTAATTGTCTTGTTTATCACGAGTGTATATCGGTTGGCCATGACAGAAAGAGCGTAATTTCATATTCTCCGTGACACGTGTCAACCGTGACATGCGGAGAGAGAAAAATCGTGGATGTCATCGGGGCGAGCGCTTTTCTCAGGCAGAGACAGGTGTTAATGGACGAGATATATATAGCACAAATGGAGAGTGCCGATCTCCAAACGCATAGTACTCTGTAACCTGACTCGAACCTCATTGTCTGTGCAGAATATAGGAGAGGAGTAGAGTTGCTGAAATAAGTAAACCATGTACACATCTCTCTGTCCCCAATGGACCATCAACGATCAACGATGATCTCGTATCTCATCCAAAATTTTGGTAATTTTTTTTTGAAAATCTTTTTAAAAAAAGTGTCGTTTGAGTGAAAACACTCAAAAGGTTCTTGAATTCAAGGCAACTCGTAAAATACTTGATCAAATTTCAATTCATTCAAATTTCAAATCATAGTAAAGTCATGAATTCTTCCTTTATTGCTTAGAATGAATAATTTTGGAAACATTAATTCCTCAGTCCACCGATTTCTGCTTCAAAAATAGTGCTATCAATGAAAATCAAAGACAGAATACTCTCTTATGAGAAAGTATTAAGTTCCTGTAAAGTATCTTTGTATGAATTAATTCACTAATATTTTATACCGACAAGTAGAACAAAGTACTGAATAAATAAAGTAAATCAGTAAGTCCAAATAAGTAAGGAAGTAACTTAATAAATGGATAACTTCAGAGGACATTTGATTTTATTGACATATTCAGGGTTGAAGATGTGCAAGTTCCTCGTAGAATCTGTGTAATAAAAATTTGACGGAATCGAATCTCGAAATCCTGTTATCAGTTTATTCGCACTCTGATTAATCCGGCAATCGGAATTTTGGTGATTTCAAAATTTCTCCAGGAAAAAATGAGATGTCGGAACGATGAAAATTGAAATGAAAATTAAGATGTCGCAAAAAAACCGAAGTTATCGAAGTATCAATTTCTCGACGGTTTTTGTAAGTTGGATGATTTTTGGCAGAAGCACTGCAGCACTAATAGCAAACTGGTATTGAATTCTGGTGTCCCTTATAAAATAGGGGCTAGTCCATTGCTGGTTTCTCCCCTTTGCGGCATGTCGACAATTAAGTCCTCCATCGACGTTGACAGAGCCGTATGTTCACTATGAAAGAGTATGTTATATATATATACACATCCGATCGAACTGTGAGACTGTGCCACGAGCGTGGCTGATATTCGGGGGTAGTAAAATGAGAAAGGGGAGAGAAATATTGAGCGAAAGACTAAGTGAGAGGCGTTAAATTACGTTGATACTTAAGCCAGAACCAACATTGGTAGGGTCTCGTCCGGTCTGCTCGTATTCCCGAATTCCCCATCCTTGAGATCAATCATTGGGTACGTTCAACGTGAATCTCAATTTACCAAATACTTTTTCGATGCAATACTCACGTTTCTTGATTAAGACTGAATTCGTGACTTCAGATTCATACACCGAGAAAAAGGTTTGGTAAAGTGAAAAAAATTTGGCTTGAATTAACTAAACCTGGCGATTACGGCTGGCGAACGAAATGTGTAATTCAGTTAACTCAAAACGTGTATCAAATTGGAAACAAAAATTGCATTCCCATAAGTACATATATCCTTGACCCAACAGAGTAGAGAATCCGTTCAATTGAAAATTACATTGTTTTGATTCTATATTTGGTAAAATACACTCAATATGCTATTGCATAACCAAATGGTTCAGTTGAATGAACAGTTTATATTTTCTATGCAATCCAGATGTGCTCACCGAAAAAAATGCATTCAATGTAAAGCTGGAAAATTTCAATTGAATTAACAAAACATTTGATGATATGCAATATTTTTTTAAGCCACGAGGGCTTTTCCTTAACTGATTGATCGTGAGATTTAACAGTTAAGTGAAAACTTAACTGCCACCAAAGTGCAATGGTGATCTCATTCAAATATGTATTGTCTAGTCCATAGAACTGTGCGACCACAGAGCGCGGGTAAAGTTCCATCAATTTAAAGTTAATTGAGGACTCCGATGCTGGTAATACACTGGTATTTATCAGTGCTCGGTGGCTGTCTCGCTGGCGCGAGAGCGCGCGCCGATCGTCGCCACCTTACGGATCTCGGGGGAAGTGCCGAGATCGCGGTAGTTACTATACGTATACTATCGACTAAATGTGTTGTGGCCGCATTGAAATATTTAGTCAAATTTATCAAACAATTTGATCGACTTGAAGGCATTTACTATTCTTTTTAACTGGATGAATAGCTCAAATTAAAACTACTTTTTGTTGATGAGACGAAACATACATTTAAAACAATTTTATTTACTTCCGGTAAATGACTAAATACTCGATTGAATGAGAAAACAAATTGTTGAATCAATCTCGTTTGAAATCATTTTGATCCATTGTTGTAATTGCAGTGAATGCAGTACACATTCGAAACAACGAGAGCAGTTTTATTATTTCAACAACGGGGTAATCAAATCAAATATGTGACGATTGATTCAAACGAATTTTCCGTGATCGAAGTTGGGTAGTTGATATTACTAAACCTTTTTTTCGGTGTAGTAGATTTCTTTTTCTGAATTTTTAAATTGGAATTTGGCTGCATTTATGAATGGATGTTCATGTAGAGCGTCTGAAACTTTAAGGGCTACTTTCTTTAAGACCTATTCAGAAATATTTGAAACTTTGCCAGTTTGTGGTCGCAGCAGTAAAGGCCTTTTGTGAATTATTAAAATTTTTTAAATCTAATTTAACCTTCCTGTATTATTTTCATAGAAAGGTATTTTAAAAATCCGACACCAAAGAAACAAAATTTTGAAAGAACTTCCTTTAAAAATAGGGCTATTTTATTTGACTGCAGAATTTGCAAAAAATTTCAGGCGTAAGCAAATAAAAATCGGTCCGTTGATGCAGACATGACGGCTTTTTTAAATTAATTTTGGACTAGGGCAACGAGATTCCAAACTTTGATCATCGTTGGTCGAAATGAACGTTTGTCTGTTCAGCATTGTCTGGTTTGGTGTTTTTCCATTTCTCTTGTCCGTCGACAGCGAAAAGCGTATCATCGATAATGCAATGGCGCGGATAAAATGCCGAATAATAAAATATGATAAAGCCCTGGTAATCCGCGGTGTGCATGCTGCAGTGACACGTATACAGCTGTGCAATCGGATCCAAACAATATTCC